>OX419760.1:11965015-12617937 GCA_948567375.1 Lunularia cruciata
AAAGCTTTCCGTCATAGTCATAGGTGTCCAATATAGAAGATGTATAACTCTCAATTAAAAATTGTATGTAGGAGTTCATTAAGTGTCTCTCTCATCAACTTGAACTCCAATAGAAGTGAGGTTACAGAGATCACTTTAAATCTTGAAGATAATTCTCCATAGTTTCTCCTTTCTTTTTAAAATTAATAAATATTTATTATATATATATTTATATATTTATATATAATATTTTGCATTTATTTAATTTTTTGGATAATATAGTATTTTACTTATACAAATCCAAATAATTAACTCACAAACTCAACACAAAGAGCCTATACACACAACACATAGAGCCATGGGCATTATATAATTTGGAGGTATTTCTTCCTCTCAATATATATATATATATATATATATATATATATATATATATATATATATATATATATATATATATATATATATATATATATATATATATATATATGGAAAATACAACTTAACTTAATGAGTCTAAGTCTTGTTGCTTGATCCAAACAAAGGTCCTATATCCATCAATCTCTTAGGTCTGATTTCTTACAAAGTAACATAATTCTCTTTAGGTTAATATTAATAAGGTGATCAATCACATGAAGTTCATTCGTTGGTCATTCTAGATAGTGATTGCTATGATAATTTACTCTAAAATATAAATTTCAAATATATAAAGCCCAAAAGTCTCAAAGAGTCAAATGGCTAGTAAATCTATAAAAAAAATACATTTGTATCTAACCAATCTATAATATACTATTTTGGTGTGAACTAATATCTATCATATATCTACAGAAGCTAAACACTCAATTTCCAATAAGGCAAAAAATTCTATATCATAATCTGATGACTAACTATGATCTCCTTATAAGAAATACACTCAAGAAAACCATCATGCTCATATTCAACCTTTCCCATAATAATGTGCTATGGTGCCCATATGTTTGCAAAATTTAGTCTTTTTGATCAAATCATTCTTATTTATAAAGATGTGGCCAAATAATTTATTGGTTAGACAAGAAACCTTGTTAGTGAGGGAGTTATTTGTAATAGGGTCACAATAGGAAGATGCTTGAATGGAAGGAGTATGAAGCTGAGGGTATTTTTCCAGAATAACATCACAATATGAAGAAGTTTGAATGGAGGGAGTACAAAGTTGAGGGTATTTGGCCAAAAGGATTCGTGTAAGACAGGGTCGAAGGGTGGTTAGATGCATAGAATACAGGCTAGAGGCCCTTATACCTGAAGTCCTTTGTTCTTGGAGACCATACAAAAATTTAAATGTGCTACCACCTAAACTAAGCATTGCTGCAAGTGACTGTTAACATTCAAGAAGATTGTTTACATTTTGCAAAGGCCTTGCATGTATGAAGGTGAATGCTCAAGGAATGTTTTGCATGTGCGGAAATGTATAACTCATCAAATGCATGAAAAGTAAAGAGAAGGATGACTTGCCATCCACCATAGACTTTGCATGTGCAACGGGTGAGCGCACACCCACTACTCAACCTCCAAATGACTAAGAGAGATCAAGCATTTTTACTATAAAACCAAGTGCAAATGACCAATTTCACTTTCCATAGAAGAAAATTTGTCTTTAGAGTCAATTGAGTGAAATTCCTTGAAGCTCAGTAGGCATTTATAGTATTCATTGTCTTTGGAGTGATCTAACATTTTGAGTAATCTTAGCTTTTTCACCCACCTTCTTCCACACCTAATAGCCAACATGGTCTTACCTCCCATAAATTATAGAAAGGTCCCCAAAGCTATCTTTTGGGTACCAATAGTCAAAAAATGTGCTATCCATTGCAAAGCCAAAGTCATCTAGAGCAAGCATTTGAGGATCTTGCTCTAGAGTTGGGATTTGAGTGACTTCACCATCATTTATGAAATAAAATGGAATATGAAGAAGACTTTGGGAAACTTGAGAGGAAAATGATGGATTACCCAAAATAAGTTGAATTATCAAACTAAGAAAATGACTGGTATTGTAGGAAAAAGTAGGCATGGAGTAGAGTGATCTTGAGTGGAGTGCAATTGAGGCAATGCCTTGACAAATCTGTGAGGAATTGTCATGTTGGTACTATTCTGCATTTGTGATCACAATGTTGGATTGATGCAAAATAATTTTGATTGAGGAAGTTGTGCCTTCAATGGAAGGGTGGAACACAATTCCAAGGTGAAGTCACTTCATGGCAAAGTAGCCTTCTTTGGGAACATTGAATCATCACAATCAAGATTTTTTTGGGAAGAAATAAAAAAATCCAAGGCCCCGTGTACAGAAATTGTAAAGTCATTTCCAGCCTTTGGCCTTGTTTCCTTTGGATCCATAGGCACATAGTGCACAGGTAGCATGTTTGGGCAAGATTGAATGGGTTTATGGGTCTTATCTAGTTAAGCCTAAGCTTAAGCCGCACTTCAATAAATTGTGTAACCAAGCCATGTATCCTTTCTGCCAGAGCTCTTGGACCAGTGACCCCAATAAGAGCATTCAACTAGACCAAAGAACATTGGAAGATGGTACTCGGCCAAAATGTAGGACCATTAGAAGTGATGCCATTAGACGCAAAGTTTTTGAATGGGGAGCTGATTAATGAGATTGAAGCAACATTCAATGATAAAAGGTCAAAGAATAATGGGTGGAGAGTTGGCAATCGTAAAGATCTAGCTTGGAGTACAATGAAGGAAATTATGAAATTGTTTAATCCAAAGCAAATGACCTACCTGACCAACAGCAAGGCTGTTTCTTTTGCCTACATGTATCAAGGGGAGGTAGTAAATGGGGCATAGATGTTTTATTGGCATGCAAGAATTTTGCACAAAGATTTTGTGCTGGAAGGAGGAGTGATCTATTTGGCTCTATTGCCATTTATTTCTACATGAGGAAAATTTACTTACCAAGGAGGAGCACAAGTAGTTCCCTAGCAGCTTTCACCCCACTTGCTACTTTGTATTGCAACCCAAAAGAAACTCAAAAATTGAGAAATATCAAGTAGCCAATGCCAAGAATGCAAGAACCAGGAAGTTTTTACTAGTAAGGAAGACAACCTAGCTCCAAAGGACACCAAAAGAAAGAAGAGCACTCCATAGAAACTTCAGCAGCCCGCAAAGAAGCTTTGGTTGAGTGCTAAGGTGATTGAAGGGTCCTCATCAAAAAGAGAAGCAAAGGATACTAAAGAAGAGGAGGACAAGGAAGAGCAGCAAGGATTGTTTACCTTGTAGGGATCTACTTCCAAAGTGGAGGAGGAAGAACAATATGAAGATGTGTAGTTGCTTCCAAATCTGTACCAATGGATGGAGCATGAGGAAGAAGTGGAACAAGAAGAAGACAAGGAGATGTAGGAGGATGTTGCACCACATGCCAAAGACCTTCCTATTCCAAACCAAGAAGTGGGTGTCCAAAACAAATCACAAGAGCACTTCAAGTATATTCAGGAAGAACTTTGGCAAAAAATTTAGTACAAAAAATGTAGACCTTCAGCCCAAAGAAGAATGAACAAGTGGAGTTGCAAATGAGAAAGAAGTCAAAGTGGAAGGTGAAGCCAAAGACCCTTTTCCAAAGACCACATATTGAAGTTAGAGAGGGATTGGTGCAACCAATCCAAGTGCTGGTGAAGGAATAGGTATGTTTTGTGATTCATTCCCTTGGAGTAGTATTCCAACTCATAGAACTCCTTCTTCCCTGGTACACACAAGAATGCTCAAAGATTGTGGATTATATTAGCTTGGTATAGAGCATGCACAAGGAAATCTATACCTGAAAGGCAAAAGAAGACCACACCAAGGAGGAAGTAGCCAAAGTCAGGGAACTTTTTAAAGAAGAAACTAGGGAGGTGAACTACATGAGAATACAAAGTCAAGAGGCAGAATGCCTCCCTTGCAACAAATAGAAGTCTAAGGAAAGAAGAGGCCAAAAGACTGCAACTGGAGCTGAGAGCACTCATGTTGGAGCAGAGGCAAAGACAACTTGGGTACAAAGACCAACTCCAAAACAAGAACAAATAATTGGTAAGCACTTGGAATGAATTGTAGAACTCCAAGGTCAGGATTGTGACCTTGGATTTGCAAATGGCCAAATATCACAAGGAGATTGACATCCAATTAGAGCATCTGACTTGTGAGTTGCAAAAAGGAGAAAGAAAAAAAGGGGGCAAATCAAACCTGAATGCAGGAAGGACTACAAGAATGAAGACAAAGATCCAATATTTGGAGGAAGCAAGTGACTTTTTTATAGAAATCCTAAAAGAAGTGTAGCATAGAGTAACAAAGGCAACAATTCATGAGCTCTAGTTGTAGGCCCAAAAGTTGAGGGATTAACTTACAAAGAAGAGTGCATGGACCAACTAGCTCTCGAACTAAAGGAGCATTTGGATAAGAAGTTTGCAAAATTTTATCATAATTCTCTATTAGAAATAGTAGAGTATAAGGAGCAAATTGAACTCCTTAGGAATTTGAAGGGCAAAGGTAGTTCCTCAAAATAGAGCACTACACCAAAGGAACTTTGTCTCATAAAGAAGGGACACTTTTACTAAAATAAACTAAATTCCTTCTTAGTTGTAGGCACTCAAAGTTGTAAATATTTAAGGAAGAGTGACTTTAGAGTTGTGTAGGACTTTGCTATTAAATAAGCATTCATAGTTATAAATACTTTAGGAAGAGAACCTTTAGAGTTGTATAGATATTTGGAGTTGTAGATCCAAAGGATGTAAAGATTAGCTTCCAAGAAGATATGACACCTTCCTTGACATGTAAGGAGCCTAATCAACATGTAGATGATTAGAATAAGATAGGATTATGATGTTAAGTGTGTGATGTAGGTAATAATAGAGGATTTTATGGTAATCCACTTAGCTCTTAATCCCTTTGGAGCAAAGCAAAAATATACTTAATGCCTCATCCCCAAAAAAATTGGGTTCATTTTCATACTTTTGAATTTCAATAAGAGAATCATGAGTTCTTTGCCAAATTACTATTCTAAGTGTTGATAAATATCTATGTTGAGTTATGGTGAGGAATTTCATAATAGGATCACACGTGCTAGAGTATAGAGAGGTGTATTTGCACTTGATAAGGATGTGTGCTTCTTGCGTGATCCAAAGGAATGAACCTATTTGTTGAGGAGTCAATTTGAATTTGGAGCATTGGAAGTAGCATAAAATCAAAAGATGTAAGAATTTTGCTGAGAAGATGACAACTTCATAGGTGTGCCTTCAAAGGGAAGGGTAGTACACATTTGTATAGTCAAATTTAAAGGTGGAAGTGCATTTGGGGTGAAGTGAACCATCACTTTTAGGAGTACCTTGGAATATATTTGTAGTGAAAGTGATCTTTAGTTTCCCTTTTCCATAGTGCACCATAGGGAATAACACTAAACTCTTATGGGAGTAGTCCTTATCTAAGAGGTTAAATAGGAATGAATAAAAAAGCTACACTTAATGACACTTTCCCTTCTTTCTTAGTCAATTCTGACCCATATCCTTGAAGGAATGACCTTTACTTACAATTTTTACAAATTAATATGTTGACATTAGGTTGTCACATATGCAAAGGTGCACAAAATACTCTATAATCTCAACATTTTTCTACCATCTATGAGAGTTAGTTTTATAGTAGGCAATAATACACTAAGTGAGGTGGATTTATTAACCAAAAGATAGTATGCTCATAATACACGAACATAGAATTCACAAACTATTGATAGAACATCATTTTGATGCAAAGTTCATGTTGTAGAAATCCTAAGAATTTCTCCTTGATCACTTCAAATAGAGATCACTTCAAATAGAGCAATAGGCTCTAACTTCCAATTCTATTTATGAGCATTCTACCTTGTAGCCTAACAAATCACATCTATGTACCAACCAATGGATTGATTATATGGAACCAATTTTAGTGATAAAGGTGAGTGTTAAGAACAAAGCTTCAACCTCAAGAAGCAAATTTTTTATCTTAGCAAGCAATAACACATAAGGAGTTTGGGTCCTTATGCACCAAGTTCATCACAAATGAAAAGCTTTTTGATCTTCCCAATCTTTGCAAATAAGACTTCTAAGTACTAAGACCTCATAGAGAATCATTGCCTAGAAAAGTGATCTAAATAACATCTTCTTTTGATCCCATGTTTTGCAATTAGCAACTTTAGAGCAATGCATGAGTGAGTACAACAATCTGAACTCTACACTTACTTTCTTCTTGTTACAAGTAGTCTTATTCCAATTATGAGAATCTTGGTCTTGTTGTAGAAGACAAGAAGAGAATCCAAATAGATTTTGTAACAATGTAAAGTCCTAGATAGGAGAACCACACCATTTTCATAAAAAGAATTGCATGTATTATCAAAGAACCAACTTGCATACTTCTAGCTCATGCTTTCAAGAGTACTCTTTCCAAATTGTAGAATGACATTAGAGATAAAGAGCATGCCCATTGCAGTAAGGATATCTTGAGAGCTCAAAGAACATAGTACAACTACCTTCTCGGAGATTCTAAATTTAACACCAACTAGATCATATGAGGCTAAAATTTGTTGAATCTCTCACCAAGAGCTTACTTGGATACTTTCTCAAAAGCCATCTTGAAATTTATGAAAGCTGCATAAAGAGCTTCCACAAAACCATTGGATTTTCACCAGAAGAAATGGAGGTGAATAGAATAGTTGTTATTAAATAATATATCATCTTAGTTGGTAGAATCATCTTTCCTAAGGTATATAGAATTATTTTAGAATCTTTGTTGAGTACTTTTAATTGAGAATTCCAATATTCATGCAAAGTGCAAAGCAAATTTAAGATATGATTATAACACTATAGATCACCTTTTGGTCCTCCATTTCTTAAATCCAATGGTTTGGAAAAGCTCTATATGTAACTTCCATAGATGTCAAGATATCATTCGAAAAGATACCCAACTAAGCTCTTGGTGAGAGACTAAAAAGAGTTGGAGCTTTACATGATCTAATTGGTGCTAAGAAATGAATGATGCAGTAGTTAGTAATAAATTTTTACTTCTTTCTTGATGCTCTATACATGGCACCTACTTGTGTGACTTGTGAATAAACAATACCTTCTTCAAGTGACAATTGCTAGGAAAGCCACAAAATATTACCTGATTCAAAAGAGAGTGAATATGGGAAAAGATGATAACCACTCCTATTTTCACAAGTTTAATACCAAGCCTATCAAGATCCTCAAACTTACCATTGGCCAATTTCTTTAGTTCAGATTTTACTTTAGCTTTAGAAGTCAAAGGAGTTCCATTGCAAGGTCTTATATATAGAGCATAAGAAAAAAATGTAAAGATCCTTCATATAGTAATAGATCTCTTTCATATCCAATGAAGGTGAAAAGCATCTACAAGTGACTTTCTTCCAAAACATTTAGGGTTATACTTCAATTGAGAGTTCAACTCAACATCCTTAAGCCTTGAAAAAGCTATCTTCTTGCACTTCACTAACTTATTGTAAATGAAAAATGAAAGTTGCATTTTAATATGGCCAAGTGACTTATCCATAGCTTTGATACTTGTAAGTTTAAAACCTAAATCATACAAACTTTCAATCTAAATCATACTACTTGTTAGAAGGAAGACTAAGTTTCTTCCTATAAGAGATTCTTGGAAAAAGCTTGTTGACAAAGATTATAGAGGTTCAATGAACTGACCACTTTTTCTTGAAATTTGAGTTCCATTCTATGATGCTCAACTTCTCCTAAATAGCTTGTTGGTACATGTTTCTCTTATAAAACTCAAAGTTAATTCTCCATCAAGAAGGGTGCTCACTAGGTGAAGTAGCTCTAAGTATGAAATGAGGAGGGAGTGTAATGGATAAGGATGTGTGATCAAACTTAGGTTGACGATCTAATATAGCACATGACTAATATGATGTTAATCACTTGGTGATCTAAAAATAATATAGTTTTCTAGATCCTTTAGAAAACATGTACTCTCATTGGACTTTGGGAATTAAGAAAGGCCATTCAATATTTTCAAACTACATGTGGCACCAAAGATTAAAAAAATTATTAACTCATAGACTTGTGGGTAGGATTTTTGAAGGAACAAGACCAATCACAAGAGTTATCTAAATAGAGCAAGGATACTGCAATTCCATAGATCATTAAACTCCATGAAACTCTAGGTCCTAGCATTGAACTCACCAAAGATCACTTCACCTTTGCTTTAAAAGTGCAAAGCATCCTTTGTCAAGGAATGAGAGGCGTGCTGATATTAATCTCCACTTGCATAGATAGGTGATTTCAATAGAGCAAAACAGCATAACTCAAGGAAGCAAAGAGAAACATTCCTCTCTTAAACGTTCAACAAGTAATATTGCACATATGAATCATAATCCATCAAATAGACCAGCTTATCGAATTCTCGCGTAGGTAGTAGTACCTCCAAAGCCTTATTCTCTATGTTCTCTTCTCTTGTTCCAAGTTAAGCCCACCAAAGTAAAGCAATCAAGGTCTAGAATCTGATTCCTTAATGTTCTCAAGTCTCTTCAAGGTTTATTAGATCAACATCCTCCCGCAATGATTTAGCATTCAAGCACTTTGTGTATCTAGGTCTATATAGAGCAGCTTGTCCATCTTTAAGATAGGCAATCTAGCCTTCCTGTTGTGCTTTTTCATCTTAATCAATTTACCCTTCCTTGTTTGCCATTGTGCATGTGTAGGAGCATCATCTAACCAAATCTCATATCTTTGAAGTATGACCATCGTATCCATGACTTTTCTCAATTCCACTTCCAAATTGTACCAAGATAGTGCATGGAAGATCATCCTTCTTTTAGCCAATTATGAAGGCATGTACTACCTAAGAGTCATGGACTTTCAACTAAGCTTGGAAAGTGAAGGCAACTACTTCGTTGATGTTCTCCTTCTCTGATTCTTAACTAGAGATCTTACAACTAATGATTCTTTTTTGCTGGTTCTGTTGATCTCCTATTTAGCCGAGCTCCTTGAAACTAAGCTTAGGAAAAGGAAGCAACTACCTATTTGATGTTCTCCTGGATGTTCTTGGTCTCTTCTTCAGCCAAGCTACTTTCCTCCTTCTAGATCTTGATAAACTCCGTGTGATACTTGTTCGCAGCTTGAGCAACGATCTTTAGCTTCTATTCAATCAAGATATAGTCTTAGTCTTGATACAATTGTTCAAAAATCCTTATTGTATGCTCTCAGATAACTATTGCTTTGACAAATCCTTGTAAAACCGCCTGCGCCACAAGAATCCTTGTAAGTTCCAAAAAATTGGAGTTGATTATCACTTAGACTTTTATATCTGAATCTTATATAGTAAATTGATGCTTGTCTCTAGGTGATGGTATGCCCAAGAATCAAAGCTTTCCGTCTGCTTTAGGAATGAATTCTCTTCGTGACGGGCGGAATTTAAATGATTAATCTTTTTGTTGACGGGAGACCTTCTCAACATAGGCTTGGGAGAAACCGTCGAGAATTTCTTTATCCACACCAGGTTTCATATTGACTGATTTCAATTTATTTAGCTCGTAAGCTAGCCTAAATATTGCGGGGTCTATTAGTTGCTCGTAATGCATTTTGTCATTATAACTTCTTCTTTTTTCTTTTTTCTTTTTGGACTCTAATTTCAACTCAAAGATTTCACTCACAAGATTGCTAAGCTGTACTTTTTGCTCACTAACCTCTTTTTTGTTATCACTTATACTAGATTGAGTATACTCTAGAGTAAATTTCCTCCATTGTTGATTTGTTAAACAAATGTTCATACTCTAACCTCTTGTGATGTCATCCCTCAAAGAACATATCTAAGCTCTAGCAACTTGTGATGTTCGCTTCAAGTAGAACTTGCGAATCAACTTATGCAAACCATGTCCAACTCCACATAAAATTTCAGCTCTAAGGATATGCATTGGAGTTCCAATCTCTAATGTCCATACTCTTACCTCCCATGATGTTTTCTTCGAGCTCTAGGGTGTGAACCCCAAGAACACATGCTAAAGAAGCTAAAATCTCTTATGTCCATACTCTTGCCTATGGGGATATACCCTTCAAGCAAAATTTGCATGGCAACTTGTACTTCCGAACTCTTCATAAGATTTAAACCCCACGAACAAACACTAAGGAGATATGCACTCGAATTGTCCACATTCTTGACTCCCCGTTATATACTCTGCAAGTAAAATTTGCAATGCAACTGTCTAAACTATATCCAACTAGCCCATAAAATTGTAACCAAAATAAACAAAAACACAAGCAAAAATATAAGGGAGCTCAAAATCCCTAGTGTCTTTAAATCACTAATTCCTTAATATAAGGAATATAAACCTCAAGTTTCTCTCTTGGCATTTCTTTTTATATTTTTGGTTTTTCCACTCATGCATTTTAGATAAATACACGCCGCAATACAAAACAGTATATAAATGAAAGCGAAAAGTAGTAAACAAACAAACATAGTTTAAGTAAATTTAAAGAAATTTTATTTCAAGTTATGAAATTTATTGGTCGTGATCCAATGAGATAGTCTTTCCAAAACTGGTAACACCTATGGATGAAAGGAAAAACAGCCTTTTAACACTGTATCGATATAGGCCCGGTGGCAAAGATAAAGATACCGGACAGTGAAAACCAAGCTAAACCAAACCGGTGGTGCGGTCCAGCTCTTTTATCCGCGATCTTACCTTGTAACTCTTTTATCCATGGTACCAGCTTCACGGAGTCATCTTTCCGCAAGACAGGTCCGATATCTAAGCAGGTGGCTACTAGTATGCATATGTCATCTATCACGGGATTGATGACAGAGGTGTTCTTCTTGAAGTAATCACCAAACTTACAGAAGTTTTACTGAATCCATCTATAAAGCCAGATCGATGGCTCCAGGCATGGTATTCGTGATCTGGTGTAAATCCACTGAGTATCCAAAATGACACCATCCGTATCAACATATACCTTCATGGAACTCGTGATCTACGTATGGATGCTACAGAATTGCTCGATGGTACTCTCTGCTGAGAACTGGAGGATGTTGAGTCATACCGTCAGCATGAGCCCAAAGCATGAAAACTGTGTTCAACTCATCGACGAGAAATGGTCCCAAGGAAGTTTCGATCATGTATCACATCTAAAAGGTTACAGTTCGAAATCAGACATGTCAAGTGCATTACCAGAAGGATATCAGAAGAGGAAGTTGAGAGTACAGCTCTCTGAAACTGAGAGAAAGCATCCTGATGCTATGATCCACAATCAAATTGGCTTGGAACCGGAGGCGAACGCCAGCGCTAATGCCTTGGGCTCATCAATTGCAAGGTTGCTCACTTCTCTAGTTATGCTGAATCGAATGGTTTACGGAAACTTGGGCAGAGTTCAGCAGAATTGCATTTACAGCTTGCAGTCTTGTGCACTCATTCCTGATCCAGTTCAGGTCGATGACTGAAATCTCAGCAAGCAACATATTCTGTTCAGATTGGTTCTGGTTAAATATCTTGGATGGAGTCGGTGTTTACGCTTGGCTCTAAAATTAACATTCTAGAGACGATCGAAATTTAACTTTGTGTACTGAAAAATGCA
Source organism: Lunularia cruciata (assembly GCA_948567375.1). Lineage (NCBI taxonomy): Eukaryota > Viridiplantae > Streptophyta > Marchantiopsida > Lunulariales > Lunulariaceae > Lunularia > Lunularia cruciata. Next base: position 11,976,565 of record OX419760.1, read on the forward strand.
GGAAGGCATTGATAGACTTCAAGGCGGGCGTCAGAGATGATCCTTCCGGAGCACTGGGCAACTGGAGTCTGGGTGATCTTTCCCACGTCTGCTCGTGGATTGGTATTGGATGTAACAGTGATAAGGACGTTGTTTCCATCAACTTGGCTAGCATGCAGCTTAGCTCAGAGCTTAATGTCAGCTCTCTTACTAACATTTCAAATCTTCAGGTTCTCAACTTATCTAGCAACTTGTTTGATGGGCCTATCCCTTCCAATATGGCCCATTGCAGATCTCTTGTGGTACTGGATTTGAGCAATAACTCACTTCATGGCCCGATTCCAGGTGAGCTAGGAAACCTAAAAGCACTCAGCTCACTTCGAGTAGATCACAATGTTGCGCTTGAGGGATCCATACCCCGTGAATTAGAGGGATGCACCAATTTATCAGAATTGATCATAGGCTTCACAAATATTTCTGGAATGATGCCTTTGTGGGCTAATCTCATAAAGCTAGAACGTCTAGAGATCTACTCCAACCCGAATCTTCAGGCGACGATAGGAAATGGTTCTGCTCTACCTGCAAACCTCAGACGACTTGTTATGCAGAGCAATAGGCTCACAGGCACAATACCTCCTGAGATTGGGAAACTCATTGAATTAGAGTATCTCTCTTTAGCCGATAATTACTTCACTGGTTCACTCCCTTCCGAATTCTCACAGCTTCAACACCTGCAAGTTCTTGACCTATCCAACAACTCTTTATCGGGAAACTTACCCTTGGAATTGGGTGAACTGAGAGGTTTGAGGATCTTGAAGCTTGGTGGGAACAACTTCGAAGGGAACATACCGGATGAGATTGAACACCTGAAACATCTGGAAATACTGCAATTGAACTCGACAGGACTGTCGGGGCCCATTCCAAGGATTCTGGGATCACTCCAGAATCTGACCAGTATTTACCTCAACGAAAATAATCTTGATGGAGAAGTTCCAATTGAGCTGGCTAACCTTTCTAAGCTGAGGTTTCTACATCTCGGCGTGAACTCTCTTAGGGGAGACATACCAGCAGAGGTGGTGAATGGCTGCTTAAACTTAGAATTTTTCTCCCTAAAGGAGAACAAGTTCAGTGGAAAAATCCCTGGGGCAATAGGGAAGCTCAAGTCACTGAAGCAGTTGCATCTTCAGGGTAACATCAATATCGAGGGGGAGATTCCAACGGAGTTGGGGAATCTAAGACAGATTGAGAAGATATATCTAGCTGGGAATCGCATTACAGGCCGTTTACCGGAGAGTTTATCCAAGTTAACAAATCTTCAGGTTTTCTCAGCTTCTGGCAATTCTCTCTCCGGGTCCATTTCTACAGCACTTTTTGGGCTCACTCGTTTAAAGGTGTTGAATCTCGCCGATTGTAATTTCAACGATCATGTTGCGGGTCTCCAGAGAACTATGCAATCGTGGACAAGCTTGGAGGAGCTGAACCTCAGTGGAAATGAGATCGCAGGATCTGTTCCCACCTTCATACGGAATTTTCCAAATGTGGACACGTTAAGCAAGTTGCTTCTGTCGAGCAAAAATCTCTTTGGAAGCATCCCGAAGGAAATTGGGAAGTTGCACAACCTGCAGTATCTTGAATTGTCGGGAAGCAATTTGAATGGCAACATACCAGCTGAGATCGGAAATCTCACACGCATAACGGATTTGATATTGCACAACAATAACCTCGAAGGTACATTACCGAAAGAGTTAGGATCGCTCCCCTTCCTGAAGAATCTTGTCCTGTATCGCAATATGCTGACTGATATACCCCCAGCTCTGTCAAACTGTTCGAGTCTCATCATGCTGAATCTGGGGGCGAACTCATTCTCGGGGAAAATACCAACTGAGCTTAGTCGACTCACCAACTTGCAGGAATTGCACCTTGACAACAATAGCTTTGAGGGTGAAATTCCACGGGAGTTTGGGCGTATGAAGAGTCTCAAGGTGGTTTGGATCTTCACCAATAAACTCACAGGAAACATACCTGATACACTCACAAACTGCACAAGACTTAAATCACTTCAAGTAAGTTGGAACTTACTGAGCGGACCCTTGACTTTCGACTTTCAGAAAGTCCCGGATTTAGAAAGGCTAATAGTGGCTGGAAATCGGTTCCATGGGACCATACCTGCCTCCCTGGTGAATATGAAAAAGCTGACGATCCTTGATTTAAGCAGAAATAACTTCAGAGGACAGCTACCTCATGTTCCGTTTTCCGGGGATGGGTCATCCTTGCGTGTTTTAAGTCTGGCATCGAACGATTTCGACGGACCAATTCCGGATTGGATGTGGGAGTCGAGCGTACTGCAGGTCTTGGATCTCTCAAACAATCGCTTCAGTGGAGCCCTTCCTTTTGGTTCCCGTCTGCTTCAACTCAAAGGAATGCAAGTGGAAGCTAGGGAGATTATAGAAGAAGATCAAGAGTCCTCCTTGTACGAGTATATATACGTCACAATCAAAGGGAGAGAGCAGGAAACCCTCTGGATTCGTAAGACACTGATCACATTTGATTTGTCGAATAACAACTTTTCAGATTTGATTCCATCTTCACTGGGCAGTCTTCGTGGACTTCTGGCTCTTAACCTGTCGAGGAATAATTTCAGTGGCACCATTCCATCGAGCCTCGGTTCAATTACCTGGTTGGACTCGCTGGACCTGTCATCGAATCTGCTTTCTGGGTCAATTCCTCCAGAGCTTACCATGTTGGGATCACTGGGAGCACTAGATCTTTCAGGGAACAACTTATCTGGGTGTGTCCCAACGGCATCATCTTTTGGCACTAAGTTCTCAAATGCGTCATTCTTGCCCGGGAACCCCTCACTGGGTGGGGATCCGATTACAAGGCCTTGCCAGCCGAAACCAGTGGAGTCTGATATAGATCAGGCAGGTGAAGCCAGTCATGAAAGTTGGATCTTCTCATACCTCATCTCGAAGCCAGGTTTTGTAATGGGTTTGTCGTTAGGATTCTGGTCATCGTCTGCATGGTTTCTCCTCTCGACAAGAGCGAAGGAAACCCTGGACAAATTGATTATTACTGTATTTCCTCCGCATTTGGAACCGGAGGAACATACGAACATACCAGAAGATTTTGTGTATATAGTTCAGAGGTTCAACCAGACTCGAGATAATCACTTTAAGCCCAATAGTTCAACTTAGCACTCTCTTCTTCAGCTCACTTCAAGTGCGAGACGATAGTCGAGCCTCGGGAAAGTGTTGTGAGATAACTATGCAATCCCTATCAGTGTCTTGTATGTACATACAATAGGAGTGTACATGCATGTACATACAATAGAAGTGTACAGGCGGGTACATATGCGTACAAGTCACATACGGCCTCTGCCTTTGAGTGAATTACTACCACAATACCAGTAGGTGGCGAGGGCCCATCTGTGGAATGTGGAAGATGAGATCAAGTCTTTTCCAAACATACATATCTTTCGATGGTATGGAGCCTATTGTATTTAACAAGTATATGTGGCATTGAAAGTATCTGGCGATCATGCTTTGAAGACACGGTATAACATATGTTTACATGTGTCCTGTTCGTTCGTCTTCAATATACAAGAATTCCATCATATTTCGCTTGTTTATCATTCTCATCATGTATAGCGAATATACATTAGTAAACTCTTACAAGACATAGCTAATGTGCGGTACCGAAACAAGCTTCTTTAAACTTGACAAAAGGATTTGATTATAGAACCGAATGACAGTTTAGTGGTTAATCGTTAAAAGGGGAGTGTGCTCACAAGTACATAATGCAAGCCATGTAAGTTAGATTGTGGAGTTTGTGCCTATGTATAATGTGTATAAGGAAACTGATATTTCCACACCCATTTACTATACTTCTACATCTTCCAGCCAATAATTCTGAGGCTTCTTTCAAGTCCGGGAATTCCAAATTAATAAACCGGTCAACTATATATTTCTGATTTCCACCATCCCTCCCAACTTTGCGGTGTTGGAAGCAAACTAGCAGACTTCCAGGCTGCAGCAGGTGCTCTCGAGCTCCTAGATGCTCCTGCATCCGGATTCTGCATTCATTTATTCTTTCATATCGATTCTGCATGCATTTTGCATTAGTTTTCCGCTTTTCAGTCAGCACAAGCTGCTGAGATTTCCACCCTCACTACTTTTAAATATCATGCTCTTTTCCCATCTGTCAGTCAAGTAGCAGCCAGTTCTTCCAAGTTCCGGTAGTTTAGTCCAAGAAGGTAAGGAAGTGCAGGATTCTTCTACCTTTGTATATTTTCTTCTTTGTACATTGTAGCCTGTCCAATAGTTTAAATGGGATGCCATGAGATCTTTGCAGTTTTGATCGCAATCGTGTTAAAACCTCTGTTGGCGTATACATGCTATCGGATTATCTGCACACAATAAATGAATATTTAGGAAATTTGAGAAGTTTGCTCCGAAGTTCAAGGCGAGCTCCATGGATGATCACCCCTCATCAACTCCCAAGATGACTTTCTCAGAGTTTGCCCCAAAGTTCAGGGCCAATTGTCCTTGTGAATGTTAAGAAATTTTGTGATTGTTATAATGATTGACCCTTCATATGAGACCACAACACCATTGTTTAATCAAAATCTCATCCATCAATTGTTTTTACTGAATTTCTATGATGATCATAGAAGTTTGAAATTGCTTAGATTCTTGATATGAGAGTACATGAGAGTCCAAAGAAAGTGATAGTTCGGTAGATCACAGTTTTGAGAGAAGAATATTTGACCGCTCTTAACCAGAATTCTAACTCAATCAAAATTTCTGATATTCAGCTTTCTTTTGTACTCTGAAGATGCACAAAGCAAAAATAGGTTCTAATCTGAACACCTAATGTTGACTAATCACTAACGTGACTTTCTTTTCTTGTGCATGCAATTGTGTAAAATCCTCAATTATAGTCACTATTGTGTGAAGGAAAATATATGGAAGATTATTTCTTTGTTGTGTCCATATCCTCAATATGGGCCACAAAGAATTCAATTCAAACAAATTCAATGTACTCAGCTCAAAACAATCCATACATCTAAATGAAATTCTTAAAACAATCCTCTTTATGCAATCCTAGTCTTGAAGAAACACCATGCGCTCCTTGTAATTCCACATTAATTCTCGGACGTGCTAAGAAATCAAGAGGGTTTGCTTCTATTGTCTCCCTTGTCATTTCCAAAATTCTTCCTACCCCATTTCTGTCCCCTACACTTTAGAATCACAAGGAATTGATCCATGAAGTGAAGAAGAACATGACCTATTCCTAAAACTTTATTCCTCTATATTAGAGCAATGCCAAGCATGAGTTTGTACATTCTTTTTGGGCAATCAAGCAAGCAAGAAGATGGAGGAGATGGATGATTATGCAAGCAATTTGGCAACATGTGGAATGAAGATGGTGAACAAGGGGTCAAGTTTAGGCATCAGTCTTGCATAAGCACCTTAGCTTTGCTAATGTGTAATTCTACAACTTGATGGGAGACTCAAAACTATTGGCGGGAGGTGTGGAAATATAGCAAATAGGTGTGTAAATATCAACTCCATAGATAACTTAACATAGCTCTTGAAATTGTATATCTACATTTGTAAGGCTCATTATGGTGGCCATGGACAATTAACTTGAGCGGCCAAGATAGAAAGAATTACTCACTTATTGTGCTCCAATTAGATCCTTGAATTACATCACAAATTGTCACCCACAATGTGACTGACAAAGGATATTGTGTGTCTTGGGTCAACCAGTTTACAAAGAGCCAAATGGTATGTTATTTTTCATATGACTAATTAAACTCTAAATTGTGCATTACCTACATCTTTCTTGTAGAATTCACTACATTGAAGGATTAGTATCAGCAGTTTCACTACTCATCAAATAATTTTACAGATTATAATATAAAATTCTTTTATAGTGAGTTTGATTTCTTGAGACCAATTCAATGTAATGAAACTGATGCAAATCTGCACATCAATTACAAAACACAAAGAAAACTATTAAAAACAATGCAAAATATTCAAAACACTATGTGGACTTCCTCTTGCTGCAAATCTAGTCAAGTAATGGAATACTACAAGCTAGTTGTAGGTTTTAAACTAATTGAACACTTAGTCATGTTTTTGGCCTTACCTCTCTCTACTTTTGCTCTCACAACCTTGTTGCTCAAGCTTTCTTGATTGTGTCACTAGCATATCAATCGAATATGAATACTTCTGAATGAGTAGTAATGACCTATATACAAGTACTAGGTGCTCTAAACTAATTAGCACAATTGGCTACTTTGTGCAAATCCTAACTTCTACTTTATACTATACAAGCTTTACCAAATTCAACTGTCACATGTGGCATGTACTACAATCTGAAATGTAATTTCAATACTCACACTCATTTAGGAAATGGTAGTACTTCAATTAAACTTCTAAACTCACAAAACTTATCTCCTTGGAAAGCTTTTGTAAAAATATCTGGAATTTGACTATTGGTGCTGATGTAGCTGAAATAGATCTTCTATTTCTCTTGTTGCTCTTGCACATAGTGAGATTGGATCTCTATGTGGTTGGTTTTCTTGTGGAATTCTTGGTTGTACACCAACATGATAGCACTTTGATAGTCATTGTACATTGAAGTTGGACCATCTTATCCAAACTGCAATTCCTTGAGTCATATTGCTTCCTTAGTGGCTAACCATGCTACAATATACTCTACCTCTAAGATAAAAGTGACAATGCATAGTTGTCATTGGTTGCTAATGTTCAAGCTAGTGGTCCACCATTCATCATGAATATGAAACCAGCACGTGACTTTCTATTGTTTAAGTCACAAGCAAAATCAATGTCATAGTACCATGTTGGTGTATTAGCAACAAGGTACTATATTAGTAGCATCTGATCCTCCACTAAATTCTACTCCATTGTTCAGAGCACCTTTGAGGTAATTGAAAATTCTAGGCACTTCTCAATATTGAGGTGAAGGATTAGAACTAAAAATTGAGACTATACTAATAACATGAGCTATGTTAGGTCTTGTACCTATCATAACATAGATTAGGCACCCTACTCCGTCTTGGTAGTGTGTTCTAAATTGGTTCTCTTTCTTCCACTTGTAGTTTGATATTTAGATCTATAGGAGTAGCAATCGGATATGTATCTCCAAGATTGAAGTTAATTATTGACTCAAAATATCTTTCTTGAGTCAATCTAATTTGATTCTCTTAGTTGTGAAAAGATTTTAGTCCTACATCACTTGTGTCTCCATGTGTAACTTCAAACTTGCTAACAAGATGATCTAACATGGTAGCAAATGAGATTTGCCTTTCCCACAAATCAATCCATTGTTTACAAAGATAGTGAGGATTATCCCAAGTCCATAATACACAAGAATCAAAAAGTGAGGGTTGCAATCCATACCTCACTGAGGAAGTCATCAAACTTATGGTTCCAATTCCTTGAGGCTTGCTTCAAGGCATAAAGGCTCTTCACAAATGAACAAATACTCTTCTCCTTTCCAACTTCTTTATATCCTTATGGCAGCTCTATGTATATTTCCTCTTGCAATTTTTTCCTTGATGTCAAATTGAGCTATCTTCATGTCTTCCACTATAGCTAACAAAAAAATAGATCTGATGGAATCAAACTTGATTATGGGAGCAAATGTCTCCTCATAGTTTATTGTTGCAAGTTTTTAATATCCCTTGGCCACAAGTCTAGCCTTGTTGCCTTGGGATTAACATCAAGTTTTGTTCTATAAACTAGCTTACATTTTACAAAAAATTTCCCTTTTGGCAATGTTGTTAGCTTCCAAGTCTTGTTCTACTTCCTGACTTGAATTTTCCATCTATGGCCTTCATCCACTTAGGTGACTGCACTACATCTTGGAAATGATTAAGCAATAAATAGATCTGTACCTACATCTCTTCTTTCAATCTTAGCTACAACAATGCAAGCATAAGATATCTCACCTTAATCTCAATCACCAAATCTTTGTTGTTGTTTTCTCATTCTCCCATTTTTGTGATTTTCTTCATCTTGAGTGGTTGAAGTTGAGCTCATTTACAACTTGTGTCTTAATTGCACTAACTCTCTTTTTGAAGTGTACAAATGCTAGTCTTACTTCTGGACTCTTCTATAGCACCTCTATAGACTTCCTAAAAGCTTATAGAAATTGTAACAATATGGAGGTTACCTATGAGTTAGTTGAGATTAACAAAATAGAAAATAAGCCAAATTAGCCAAGAATTATAAGAATATTCTAGAAGCATCTTGGAAGCTATTTGATACCTTCCAAGTATTAGATAATGTGCATACCAAGTGGTGACTTTTAGGAGGAAATTTCTTGGGAATTTTCCCGGTTAGCTTAGCATGCATACCAAGTAAGTGGCTTCTAGAAGGAAGCTTATTGGGAAGTTTCCAAACTAGCTTAGCTTACATGCCAAGTAGACGGCTTGTAGAAGAAAGCTTCTTGAGAAAATTCCTTCTAGGAGCCATCTACTTGGCATGTAAGCTTCTTGAGAAGCTTCTCGGTTAACTTGGCTTGCATTCTAAGAAGGCAGGTTTTAGGAAGCTTCTTGAGAAACTTCTCAAGAATGTAATAACAAGAGCTAGCCATATGATCTAGATGTGAAATTTGGTTTGGTAACATCTGGAATGATGTTATATATGATGGAAAAAATAGATCAAATAGAAGTCACCAAAAGAGTACTTCTACTAATAAGGTAGAAACCAAAATAGACTTAAAAACCCTAGAACCAATAGCTAGACATATGATTTAAAGGTGAGAATTGATTTGGTAACATTTGGAAGGATGTTACACATGATGGACTAAATAGATCAGAAAAGGTATCACCAAAAGGAGACTTCTAATAATAGAGTAGAAATCAAAATATGCCTGAAATCTTTGAAGGCAATTTTGGAAGCCTAAATGGATGAATTAGGCCTTGAAAATGTGCAGTTGTCCCCTACCCCCATGGTTTGCTCCATCAAGAACTTTTCAATGGTTCCTCACCCATGTAATTTTGAGATTCCTACAAGAAGATTCTCTAAAAGATTCCCCCGATCAAAGCTTGTTTGACCAACCAGATAGGACTAGGACCGACATGTCACCCATCCAAGTAAGTAATCCAAGGGTGGAGCTTGCTGACATATCACTTATCTATGTGCCTAATCCTATGGTGGAGCTTCCTTGGAGAGGATCTTCTTTGTTTATATAATAAAGAGAAGGTGCTCCTTTAGGGCATTGGAGGATTGAGTGTGAAATCTGTGTTTTCTCTTTCTCTTGTCCTCGGAGTATTACAAAGAGATTTGTATGCTTTCCTACAAATACCAAAGCTTAAGCTGATGCTAGGTATTCTAAATTTCACTCATTCAAGAGCTCTAATGTGATCTTTCACTTTGATCTTCCATTGTCTTATTTCTTTCCTTGGTCTTTTACATTGGTACTAGAGCAAGAATGGGATAGATGGAATTTATGGACCACCAAATCCATTTCTACCAAACCATTGGGATTTTTGTGTCCATGTACTACCCTAGCATCATCTCATTAATTCATCATTCTCTAAATATAATCACCTTGTTCGATGCACCCTTGGTACTACCAAGTGTCACTTATGGAGAATGGTGGATGTGTTGCATCTAGGTGTTAACTTAGATAAATTTTAGATAGTTTGATAGAGTAGTAGCCATGGTGGCAATGCCTAAATTTATCATTGATATGCAAAAACAAATTGAGCACCTTATTTGATTGTTGGAAAAACAAGATATCAACGACAAGAGCATATAAAGAGAATACCATTTCAAAAAGAAGAAGAGCAAATCTGATTTCCAAAGCCCAAGGTATTTGAAGGCAAGAATCTCTCAAGTGTAGAAGAGAAATTTTTTTTGACTAGAAATGGATTGTGAAGCTATAAATCTTCAAGATGAACAAAGACAAATTCTTTTGGCTTTTAGCCAATTGGATGGAATGGCAAAGTTGTGGTGGTGATTCCAAGTGGAGTGAGCTAAATGGCAATGTGTTGTGCCAATCTCAACATCTGAAGAATTCAAGAGTGTAATAATTGTGCAATTCTAAGCTATAAATGCCATACAAGTCATACAAGATAGGTTGCTAGAGTTGAAGCAAATTAGTTCCGTAAGAAACTATATCACTCAATTTTAGAACACCATAATGAAAATTACAAATATACTAGAAGGTGAAGCTCAAGATCAATTTGTGATGGGTTCAAAGTCACACACCAAATTGGAAGTGACCATGTGGGAGCCCAAATACTTAGAGGAAGCCATGCAATTGGCTAAGCACTTTGATTCCTTGGTTGTAACGACTTGGTCTTGACCTTGACCTTCACATAACCTGCCAACACACTACACATGGGTGGAAGAGCCGACACCAATGCAAATTGATGCCATCCAATGGAGACCAGTTGGCATAATAGATAGAGAGAGAAAAATGGTTGTTGCTTTTATTGTCACCAAATTGGATATCACATTGCTGAATGTCCACTCAAGAATAAAAAACCCTAAAAAATTGCCCAAATGGAATGTGGAGCGTGATGATCAAATAAACAAAGAATCCTAGTAGTAGAATTTGAGCCAACTATTGGTTAGTTCTAATTGAATTGAAGGTTTGTGACAACCCGACATATATCACTTTGCGGTAATCAAGTAAGTAAAGTTTGTTCCCGCAGAGATACGAGTCAGAAATGTCCAAATACAAAGCAAACAGTAACAATGTAGTTCTTCTTGGTTGCGTCTTTAATCTCTCAGGTAGAAACCACACCCAGAAGAGAGTAACAAGCACTGACTTGTAGTCTTGTCACAAATTTACACTTCTTAATCACAACTCCATCAATTCTTTCCAAACAATCTTGATTGTGATGATTCAGGCTCTCTCAAAAATGGCACTTCACTGCAAAACGACTTCGCCTCAAAATTGTGTTCCACCCCTCCATTGAAGGCATAACTTCCTCGATAGAAATTGCTTCACATCAACTTTGCACTGCACTCACCAATGCAGAATACTACCAACATTACAATTCCTCTCAGATCTGTCAAGGCATTGCTTCTATTGCACTTCACTCAGGATCAAACACACAGAATGAAGATCAAGGCCGTGGAATCCAACATCCAACAAACACACTGACTTGCACTTCGAATTTCTCCAAACACTCACAAACACAATTGCAAAGTTGATACTTGAAATCAAGCTCAAGCGACGAGCAATGCTTCACAGCACTTTGCTTTATCTATTCTCAGAAATAATGAGCACTGAACAACATAAGACTGCGAATGCCACTCGTAAATAGTGAATCAATTGACAGTTCTAACAATTATACCGTTCTACAACAACTCTTCTAACCTTGAGATCCAAAATGACAATGAACCTTTTCATATCTGCCTCTTCAAATCTCAAAACTGTTACTACTCTGATCTGATGTCTACTTCGTCCTTGGCTTTCAAACCCGAACCCGAAGTAATTTTACTTCCTATTACTCTATCCTCGGGTTTCTCATTTTCTACTTCTACCAGATCCAACAATTCTCTTTCCTGATCTGCAATTCCTATCATAATTAAACCTTCTAAATCTCTATCTCCCAACCCACTCTTCTCTAAAGTGTCAAATGTCAAATCCGAAGACACTTGCACTCCTATCTCTCTTACTTCAGGTCTAACTATTATCAATTCTTTTGCTAATTCTACTATATCCTCATCAAGAATTGTAATTGAAAGTATGAATACACTATCTACACCTTCAATTTGTAACCCACTTTCCCCTAATCATTCATGTTACTGACCTGAAGACACTTACTATTTGATCTTGCACTTCGGGTTTATTCACTATTGCTACTTCTCCTTCAATTCATATTCCATCTTCAACTAGAATTGAAATTGAAGTCATGGGTATCCTAACTATCTTCTTTCCCTACTCTAACTTCCTTTGATGTTTCCCGCAAGATTCCCGAAGTCACCTTCACTGCACTCCGAGGTCTGACTTCCTCGGATTTAGTCGGTCATCTTAGTCTTGAGGTGAAGTCTTTAGACCCTAAGTCATGTAAACCCAAAGTCATAAGACCAAAGTCACATTGACCCGAAGACACTTTGAGCCGAAGTACATCTACTCTAGAAACTTCAAATGCTTGTAACTTCTTCTGCAGACCTCTAAAATTTGCAATTTTGGTGGCAATGGAAAGCTCTGGACGAGACGCTTCCAACAAGATATAGAACGTTTGATTTAGACTTGTCATCACTGAGATATTGCCCCCGCAAGAGTCCTAACCTGCAACTTCTATTTTTCCTTCGGGTTTGCACTCTTTCAACGTCTGATCCAAGTTTTTTTCCTCCTCTGACACAAAGTAACCTTCTTCGGGGCTGATCCAATCCGAGTCTTTCTTCCTCTAACACAAAGTTGACTTCCTTGAGCTTGATCAAAACACCGGTTTTCCCTCATTTGGTTTCAATTTGGTTTCAACAAGGTACTTCTTTTTCAAAACTCGTCCAAAATGAAAAATGTGTGTACCACAAGGTTCGATCTATGCAAGTTTACTTCACTTGCAAGGTATGATATCTGATCATAGTTATAGGATTTTGGTTGATTTTGGAAATTCAAAGAATTGCATGTCCATGCAATTAACAAAAGAATTATGTATTCCTATCAAGCAAGTAATTGGAAGTAGATTGATGATGGTGGATGGTAGAGAGAATTTTCATTCCATACCTCACCTCCTATTAAATTCAAGATTAAGAAAGAGTACTTGGAGTGTATAAGGTTTGTAGTGGCACCTCTACACTATGATGTCATTCTAGGTTTGCCTTGGCTTGAGTGTCATAAGGTTCAATTTGACTGGACTTGACAACAAATTCAAGTATAACACCAAGGTAGGAATAACCGATTAGGTTGTTTGGCACTTTTGAATAAGACATCTAAGAAAAGTCGGTCCCAAGATGGAAGTTTATCAATAAAATAGCCATAGAGCAAGCTTTGGTGGAAGATAAGACTATTTATGTGATGTTGATCAAGTTTATTGCATATGGAGAATCCGATGAGGGCCAAAAGCCTCATCAATCAATGGTTGATAAAATAGTTCAAGAGTTTGTAGTTGTATTTCTAGATGATTTGCCAAAGGGATTACTTTTTAACCATGGTATGCCCTTCAAGATTGAGTTATTGCCAAGAAGTACTCCAATGAGTAGACCAATTTATTAGCTCCCACCAAAGGAGTTGGACAAACTTCAAACAACAAAGACAGAGTTGTTGGAGAAGGATTTCATATGACACAATATATCTCCTTGGGAAGCACCAACATTATTTGTTCCAAATATGGATGGAGCACTTTGCTTTTGTATTGATTACCGTGACCTCAATAAACAAACAATGAAGAATATATATCCCTTGCCTTGAATTGATTACTTGCTTGATCAGTTGAGTTGAGCACTATACTTCTCCAAGTTGGATCTCCAAAGCGACTATTGGTAGATTCCCTTTGATAGAGAGGATATGCAAAAGACTACATTTTGCATAAGGTATGGGCATTTTAAATGGAGAGTACTACTTTTTGGGCTCACTTATGCTCTAATAGTCTTCATGGACCATATTCATTAGATGTTGGACGGGCTATTGGATTGGTATATGGTGGTGTTTTTTGATGATATTTTAATTTATAGCAAGATAGAGGCAAAACGTGCAAATCAAACATGAGGAGTTCTAAGATGGCTATATCAATGGAAGTTTATTATAAGAAGTCAAAGTTTGCCTTCTGGTAGAAGGAAGTTACCTTCTTGGGTCATAAGATCTTGTCGGAGGAGATCAAGATGGAAGAGGATAAAATCAAGGCCATTATTGATTGACCTATTCCAAAGGATACCATAGAAGTATGGCCATTTGATAGATTGGTAAGTTTTAGTGATACTTCATCCATTATTATGTTCATGTAGCCGCACCATTTACTAACGTCTTGGGGAAGTCCTCAAGCTTTCAATGGATTGCCAAACACAAAGAAGCATTCCAAAAGCGGAAAATATGGTGTCTTGAAGACCCATTCTTAAACCATATGATCCTCAACCATCATGTGTGGTTGATTTTGATGCTTCTAACTTTGCCATTGGAGTTGTGTTGCAATAGGAATTTTCCAATAGGTTACATCCCATTGCCTTTGTGTCTTGCCAACTAAACACCACAAAAAAATTTACTTTGCTTGAGATCAAGAATAACTAGCAATGGTATATGCCACCAAGGTATGGAGACATTATCTCTTGGGGTAACAAGTGATCATGCAAACCAATTACAAACCCTTGTTGCAAACATTACATTTGGAGCACATGAAGAGTTGATATTATCAATGGGAGAAACAACTTTAGCTATTTGACCTTAAACTTGAGTACAAACTCAATAGATTCCATATCATCCTCAATGCCTTATCATGATGACCTGATTTGAAGTCTCTTCCTTTCATCATGGTGGCAATTACAATAGTATCAATTGACTCTCAAGTCCAAATCAAGTTTAAGATAGCTTTACAATAAGACTCCTTCTTTCAAATGGTACAAGGTAATCTTGTAGCACATAATAAGGAATACAACACCTTCTCCTTCAAGGAAGGCCTTTTATGTGAGAATTGGATCTATTTTCCAACCAAGGGTGATCTATGACTTGTGTGCCTTCAAGAAGCCCATGACTTATCAATCATTGGTCACATGGGTGTAGACAAGACCTTGGGTACCCTACAATGCCAATGGTGGTGACCCAACATGGTACAAGATGTTCAAGAGTTTGTCCAATCTTGTGAGATTTGCCAATGCAACAAGGCAAACAACCAAAAATTGAATGGACTACTTCAACCACTTCCCATCTCATTTGCTTCATGTGAATACATAAGCTTAGATCTGATCACATCCTTGCCAACAACAAAACAAAGTAACATAATGATCATGGTGTTTGTCAATAAGCTTAGTGAGAAAATCCATTTGGCACCAACTTTTGATACAATGGATGCTCCAACATTGGCCCTGATCTACTTTGACAATGTCTTCAAGCATCATGGGATGCCTCGTGTACTCATCTCCTACCATGATCTATGATTCACAAAAAAAATTGGCAAACACTCTTCCAACTACTCCGCACCAAGCTTGCTTTGTCCATGGCTTATCATACTCAAATTGATGGACAAACAAAACTTGCAAAATTGCACCTTTGAGGATATACTTTGTGCCTTTGTCAACATTCACCATAGCAATTGGGATGAATGTCTTATAGTTGCTTAGTTTACCTACAATAATTCCAAACATGCAAGCACCAGATTCTCTCCCTTCTTCCTTAATTTTGGCCAAGACATGCTTGTTCTAGATTCTCTTCCTTGCTCCTCCTCCATCTCATGTCTGTCATACTTCCACCTTCTTGACCACAATATCCCATGTCCTTGTTGCTCAAAATTGTCACAAACAATATGCGGACCAACATCTTTGTGATCTTACCTTTCAACTTGGTGATAAGGTCATACTTTCTTCTAGTAACTTACCCCTCCCACTTGATGAACTTGCTCCTAATTGGATAGGTCTATTTTATATCACCCAAATTGTTTCTCAACTTGCCTTGCCTTGTCATATGTGAATCCATCTTGTCTTTCATGTTTCCAAGTTGAAACCCTTTATTTCTAATCCATCTTCCTTTTCTTCTTGTGTCCAACCTTCTCCTTCTCCCATCCACATCAATGATCATGAGGAGTATGAAGTTGATTGTATCCTTGCACGCCACATTCAATGTAGCCACCAACAATGTACATAGTAAAAATTCCTATGGAAAGAGTATCCCCTTCATAATGCCACTTGGGAGCCTCTTTCTCATTTCCAAAATGTACAAATAGCCATCTAGGAGTTTGAAGCTTCCATGGTGATGAGGATGTCACCGACTAGCAATGGGGGAATATGTAACAATATGGAAGTTATTACTGAGTTATTCAAGACTAAAAAAATAGCAATTAAGCTAAATTAGCCAAAAATTATAAGAATATTCTAGAAGCATCTAAGAAGCTACTTGATACCTTCCAAGTATTGGGTAATATGCATGCCAAGTGGTGATTTCTAGGAGAAAGCTTCTTGGGAAGCTTCCTAACTAGTTTAGCTTGCATGCCAAGTAGGTGGCTTTTAGAAGGAAGCTTCTTGAGAAGCTTTCCAATTAGCTTGGCTTGCACTCTAAGAAGGCTACTTTTAGGAAAAAAATTTGATAAGCTTCTCAAGACCCTTGTATGCTTTCCTATAAATATATCCTAAGCCCATGCTAGGCATTTTGAGTTTCCCTCATTCAAGAGCTCCAATGTAATCTTTCATTCCAATCTTCCATTCTCCTATTTCTCTCCTAAGTCTTTGATAGAAACTCTCCATCAACTTCTATCTCATCAATGCTCATTCTAGCATTGGCTTGCTCTGCATCATTCTCTTGAAAATAATCTGCATCCAGGATAAGCATCTTAACCTTCAATGATTAGGTTGCTCCTCTTTCAACATGACAGCACTAGTTTCACATATCTTGTTCTTCCTTTGATCCCACAATCTAAAGGCTTTGGATTCAAAATTATATCCAAAAAATGATATCTCTTATCCTTTAAGATCAACTTCTTTCTCAGATCCTTTGGTACGCCAAGACTAAGCAACCAAAAGTTCTCAAATAAAAAGTCATTTTTTTTGTTCCATGCCAAAGCTTGTAAAATTTTCTCTAAAATTCTATTGAAAGCTATATTCATAACATGTGTAGTAGCACACACTACTTTTGCCTACAACTAACTGGGCAACTTGCTAGAAAGCAACATGCTTCTTGCTACTTCACCACTATTCTATAATCTCTCTTTGAGATACCACTTTGCTCTAGAGTGTAAGGTGCTATAAGTTCATGGACTAATCAAACACTTTGTACAAAAACAAAAAATTCCTTTCCAATGTATTCACCTCCTCTATCAAATCATGGTTTCTTGATCTTCACTCCACTTTGAGTTTCTACATATGTGTGGAATTGTTTGAAGTGAGAGAGAGTTTCTAACTTCTCTTTCAAGAAAAATACAAATTTGAAACCACTAATATCATCCTTAAAAAGGATATAATATCTTGATCCTCTTATTGATCTCATGCTCAAAGGACCACAAATATCATTATGTAGGAACTTGCCAGCCTTGTATTTTCCTCTATTATTGCTAGATTTTGCAAAAGGTAATCTATGCTACTTTCTTATAGTACATTCACCACAATAGATTGAATGATCACCACCATGCTCTTTTGGTTTTAAAAAAGTACCCTATATAGTCCTTCTCTCTCTATCTTCTCCTAATGTATGAAATTGAGATGGTCAAGTCTTTGGTACCAAAGTGCAATATCTAACATCTAACACTCTTTCTTCCTATCTAGCTTTTCACTCTTCCCTTTGCTTGCAACAATAGAGTTAGGTTGGGAAATATCACCTATCTTTGATATGAATTTTGTAAAGCTTTGGGTTGCAAACGCATGTCTTAACCATTGCTCTTTTCTTGATGTGGGTAGTTTGTATGCCTTGGTCTGCTACTTGACTAAATGCAAAACAAGTTATGCTTTAGCTCCAAAATAGAGAACTCCTTTGATCCTTCCTTGTCTTCTTGTACCAATCTCACAAGAAATTGTGATATCTCCCACTCCAACAACCCGAATCTTAAATTCATTAGCAATATACATTGGTAGGTCCCTTCTTCAATCTTCTTGAAATCTTGGAACCTTTCTCATCTATTGGTCATGAGCTCTAAAGCTCCTCCATCAACATACCAAATATCCTTGTTTGGATATTGTAATACCAAGGGTTAGCCATATGATCTAGATGTGAAATTTGGTTTGGTAACATCTGGAATGATGTTATACATGATGGTCAAAATAGATCAGATAGAAGTATCACCAAAAGAGTACTTCTACTAATAAGGCAAAAACCGAAATAGACTTGAGAACCTTAGAACCAATAGCTAGACATATGATTTAAAGGTGAGAATTGGTTTGGTAAAATCTGGAAGGATGTTACACATGATGGACTAAACAGATCAGAAAGAGGTATCACCAAAAGGGGACTTCTACTAATAGAGTAGGAACCGAAATATACCTGAAATCTTTGAAGGCAATTTTGGAGGCCTAAACGGATGAATTAGGCCTCAAAAATGTGCAGATTCCCCCCTCCCCCAATGGATGAAAGGCTGGCCTTCCCTCCCCCTGCTTTGTCTCATCGAGAGCTTTCCAACGGTACCTTACTCACTTGATTCTGAGATTCCTACAGGAAGATTCCCTAAAATATTCCCTCCGGTCAAAGCTTGTTTGACCAACCAGATAGGACCTAGACCAGACAGGTCACCCATCCAAGTAAGTAATCCAAGGGTGGAGCTTGCTGACATGTCACCTATCTGTGTCCCTAATCCTATGGTGGAGCTTCCTTGGAGGAGATCCTCTTTGTCTATATAATAAAGAGAAGGTGCTCCCTTGGGGCATCGAATGTTTGAGAGTGCAATCTGTGTTTTCTCTCTTCTCTTGTCCTCGGAGTATTACAATGGTATCAAAGCAAGTGTTCTAGTCCAAGAGAGTGGATCACCCCTCTTGGAATAGCACGAACTACTGAAACTGAGTAATGTGAGGTGGAGAACATAGAGTAATCGCTAGACTTAGGAAGGACTTTAGAGAGCGGATGAGATGGATGCGCCGGGGGGACAATTTCCCGCACCTAGCTTTCTATTCTCAAACCCATTCCACATCAAGGTTATGTACATCCAGCGTGAGCAGATGAGGGTATCGCTAGTTTATCCCTTTGGTGCGGAATTCATGGATAGAGTGATGAACTCACCAAACCCGGTGATTCTACCTATGGTGATATATGACAGAGAGTGGGATTTGACGATCTACATTCTATTATGATAATATGGATATGAATGTCCCAAATCCTCTCCCTATCAACACTCAAGTAGAAATCCGTTATGTAGTGAGGCCAAAAGTGATGTTTAGAGATTTTGTGGTTAGGAATTTTGGTGAGGAGTATTATCAACGAGTGATAGCTTCTGAGGTCCCGATGGTAGTTCCGATAGTTTGTGCGCCTTCCAGAGTGATTATATTGACTCTGTATTGAAGTAGACGTTAGCAATTGGGTGTTGCAGGAACCATGGATCCGCAGTTGCAAGAGCTGGTGCAAGGAATGCAAGGGATGTTGAATGAATTTTGAGAGATTAAGATGACCATGAGACATTACAAAGTCAAGTGCAGATCCTGAGGAACGATCAAGCCATGCAAGAAGAAGAGCCATCTCAAAACCCTGTACCTGCAACTGAAGTGCTTAGAGAGGCACCCGTGCCTACGAACCCTATCAACGGTGAAGCCACATTGCTACTCCGGATGAAGAAGACCTGCAACATTGAGCCTTACAAGGCGCAGCATACGATAGGAGTAGTGGAAAATTGGATCTCAAGAATGAATTGATATTTGCGATTGTTCTCAACAGAGATCACAGAGCATGCTGTAGGCGTGTTTGCATGTGGGTACTTGACCGATAAAGCCCTCACATGGTATGATGCTTGGGAACGATCCATGCTGGCAGAGAGAAGGGAGGTCACATGGACAGCAATGCAAGAAGGATTGTTGAAGAATTTCCAATCGGTGGATTCTGTGCAAATGGCTCAAACCCGACTATGGGGATTGAGACAGAAGAATAGCGTACAAGAGTATGTGGAGGCATTTCTAGATCTACAAGTCGCAATTACCGACATGAGACCAGCAGAGGCTCTCGACAATTTCAAACGAGGGTTGAAAGAGCGGATTCGCCAAGAAGTCATGGTGCAAAACCCTCGCACGGTATTTGAAGCCATTGCTTGTGCACAGAGAATAGCAGGAGCATTAGGTGGGGGTGAAGGAGTAGTTCCACCTCAACATTATCAAGCAAAAATGCCACACATGGGTGGACCAGTACCAATGGAATTGGGCAACCTTCGATTCCGGGATCGAGGAGCACGGCCGCTTCAAGGAGAGCGGGGATGGGTAGAAGAATGAAGAGATGGAGTCCCATGAGGAGAAGGGACTCAAGGAGAACAACGCCGTTGTTACAATTGTAGCTATATTGGGCATATATCTACCAATTGTCACACTCGTTTCCCTAGAGACCCTCGGCCTTCGTTCAGGCGATCTTTGAACAACATGGAGAGGCACATTGAAGAGGAGGAGGTGGAAACCACTGCGGAAAACAAAGATCGCCAGTAAATGTACCCCACGGCCTTACTGGCTCAATAAGGAAGCAGAGAAGCGAGAGAAGGAAGAAGAATAATGCGCAAAGATCCCGAAAGACAACCTCACGATTGATTGTTGTGAATGGAATCCTAGAAGGTAATCAAGTGAGAGTATTAATAGATCCAGGAGCAACAAAGAATTTCTTGTCTCGCTCTATTGCAATCAGATTGGGAATGGATCTAGAGATAGATGGAAGTGAAGAAGTAGAGTAACCAAATGGGCAAACAGAGAGGATTGAATCATTATCTAGACGAGTAACCCTCTCTGCAGGAGAATATCAGGAAGTAGTTGAGTGGCAAGTGATACAATTAGCCCGTTATGATGCAATTTTAGGCATGCCATGGATAGAGCAGTACAACCCAATGGTGGATTGGAGGAAAAAAGTAGTGAGAACCCACCAATGGTCAATCATTGGGGTTAAAGAAAAATCACACAGGCAGAAACTGCCTCTATATGTCATAGGGACGACAATTGTCTGTAAGACCGATAGATGTTTTATGGGTCTAATAAGAGAAGTCCAGAGTGCACAACTCGCTGGACAAATTCCTGAGAAATTGAAGGATGTGGTCAATGAGTTTCAAGATGTCTTTCCCGATGATCTACCCTCAGGATTACCACCTAAAAGGCAAGTAGATCACAGAATTGAGACACTCGCAGGGAAGACACCTCCTTGTAAGGCCCTATATCGTCTATCACCTCATGAGTTGGAGGAGTGTAAGACTCAAATTGAGGAGATGTTATAGAAAGGGTTCATCCAACCGAGCGTATCGCCATATGGGGCCCCTGTCTTGTTTGTGAAGACGAAGGATGGTACAATGCGCATGTGCATTGACTATCGGGGTCTGAATCAGCAAACAGTGAAGAAAAAATACCCCTTACCTCGCATGGATGACCTATTTGATCAACTCCATGGAGCGAGATACTTCACCAAAACTGGACTTGCGGAGCGGTTACAATCAAATCCAATTTGCAAAGGAGGATGTGTACAAAACTGCCTTTCGAACCAGGTATGGCCACTTTGAGTATCTTGTGATGCCTTTTGGCCTCACCAATGCGCCTACCACTTTCATGAGTCTAATGAATGACATATTTCGTCCATACTTGGATAACTCTATTATCATCTTCTTGGATGATATATTAGTATATAGTAGCATGATGACAAAACACAAACAACATCTACGAGAGGTCCTCCAGATTCTAAGACAGAATCAATTGTACGCCAAAATCTCAAAGTTTGAGTTTGGCAAGTCTAAAGTAGACTACTTAGGGCATAGAGTAAGTGCAGAGGGCATTCAAGTATTGACAGATAAAATAGAGGTCATTCAAAAATGGAGTGCCCCAAAAGATCAGACTCAACTTAAGAGCTTCTTGGGGTTGACGGGATTCTATCGTAGATTTGTCAAGGACTTCTCCAAGGTTGCACAACCTTTAACGACACTACTTGGCAAGGGGAAGAAGTGGACATGGAGAATTGCACAAGAGTTGGCTTTTCAAGAATTGAAGGCCGCCTTGCTACATGCACCAATCTTGAAGTGGTATGACCCAAAACGTCCAATCAAGTTGGCTACCGATGCATCAGGCGTAGCAATAGGAGCAGTCCTACAACAAGAGTGGCATGACGGATGGCATCCAATTGCATATTTCTCTCGAAAGTTGTTACCGGCAGAGTGCAACTACCACACCACAGAACGAGAAGAGTTGGCCATCGTTCTAGCAACCAAGCATTGGAAGCACTACCTGGGCGAGAAGGCATTTGTAGTAGAGACAAACCACAAACCTCTAGTCTACCTCAAGACGTAAAAGGATCTATCTCATCGCCAAATTCGGTGGGCAGAGTGGCGACAACGCTTCAACATGACAATCACCTACGTGGAAGGTAAGAAGCAACTTGCAGATGCGTTCACCCGCATGCCAATGGCCAACAGCTTGGTGGCAGAGGTTAAGATTAACCCTGAATTCTGGCAAGAGATTCTAGTTGCTACAAAAACTGATCCACAGATTGTCGAAGCGCAATTGTCCAAAGGTGTAACCAGCACCCAAGGACTCACCTTTTGGGATGGCAGATTATGGATCCCAAATGTCCCAGAATTACGCACCACCATTCTAGCGGAATGTCATGATTAGGCCATTGCAGCTCATGTCGGAGTGGACAAGACCTTGGATACAGTCAAGCGCCATTACTATTGGCCCAAGATGAGCAACGACGTGATGGACTATGTGCGTAGTTGCCTACTTTGTCAACAAAACAAAGCTTCTAATCAAGCTCCTGCAGGGCTCCTTCAACCTCTCCCCACTCCTACCCAACGTTGGGAACAAGTGAGTATGGATCTCGTATGTGAATTACCCAAGACCACCTCAGGGTTTGACTCCATTGTGGTCTTTGTGGACCGGCTCAGCAAAATGATTCATGTACGCCCTACCACCAAGGAGGTGACCGCTCCACAACTAGCTCAACTATACTTAGATGCAGTCTTTGCTCACCATGGCTTGTCTAGAGTACTCATCATTGATAGAAGCACCCAATTCACCAGTTTGTTTTGGTGAACACTCTTTGGTTTCTTCAAAACCAAGTTGGCCATGTCCACAGCTTACCACCCACAAACAGATGGCCAAACAGAGCGGGCTAATTGCACGATTGAAGACATGTTACGCGGCTTCACCTTCGAAGAGCAAGAGAGGTGGGACACCCTATTACCGTTGGTGGAATTCATTTACAACAATTTAGTGAATGCGTCCACTCATGTCACTCCATTCTTCCTCATGTATGGTGAGCATCCTTTCACACCTTCTAGCTTGATGAAGATCCGTCCAGTGACTACCAAGGTTGATGCAGTAAACACATTTGTTTCTAGAATCCAACAAGGTGTGGAGAGCGCTAAGCACAGGTTACATATTGCACAAAATCGACAAAAGCAGTATGTTGATGCACACCGTCGGCACATGGAGTTCAATGTTGGGGATCAAGTGTGGCTATCAACAACCAACCTCACATTAGTTGGATCTCGTAAGCTCAGACCTC
Source organism: Lunularia cruciata (assembly GCA_948567375.1). Classification (NCBI taxonomy): domain Eukaryota; kingdom Viridiplantae; phylum Streptophyta; class Marchantiopsida; order Lunulariales; family Lunulariaceae; genus Lunularia; species Lunularia cruciata. The sequence continues at coordinate 11,999,830 of OX419760.1, forward strand.
ATTTTATTGGGCCTTTCTCGATTCTTCGTCGCATCGGCGCTGTGGCCTATCACCTTGAGCTACCACCACACATGAAGATCCATCTAGTGTTCCATGTCTCCCTACTATGCAGATATGCTCCCCAATCAGGCCAAGGTCCTTCCACATAGGACATTCGACCTTGTCCGACACTCATTGATGGCACAGAGGAATATGAAGTAGAGCGGATTCTCCAAAAGCGCATGCGTGGTACTCGCCATCCGCGGATGGAATATCTAGTACAATGGAAAGGCTACCCCCTCTATGAAGCAACCTGGGAACCCGCAGCCAATTTGGCACATGCACCGGTGTTGGTGCAAGCATTTGAGCAACAATTGCACAACGAGGACTTTGCGTCTTAAAAGGAGGGAGGTCCGTAATACCAAGGGTTAGCCATATGATCTAGATGTGAAATTTGGTTTGGTAACATCTGGAATGATGTTATACATGATGGTCAAAATAGATCAGATAGAAGTATCACCAAAAGAGTACTTCTACTAATATGGCAAAAACCGAAATAGACTTGAGAACCTTAGAACCAATAGCTAGACATATGATTTAAAGGTGAGAATTGGTTTGGTAACATCTGGAAGGATGTTACACATGATGGACTAAACAGATCAAAAAGAGGTATCACCAAAAGGGGACTTCTACTAATAGAGTAGGAACCGAAATATGCCTGAAATCTTTGAAGGCAATTTTGGAGGCCTAAACGGATGAATTAGGCCTCAAAAATGTGCAGATTCCCCCCAAACAGAGGAAAGTTTGGCCTTCCCTCCCCCTTGCTTTGTCTTGTCAAGAGCTTTCCAACGGTACCTTACGTGATTCTGAGATTCCTACAGGAAGATTCCCTAAAAGATTCCCTCTGGTCAAAGCTTGTTTGACCAACCAGATAGGACCTAGACCAGACATGTCACCCATCCAAGTAAGTAATCCAAGGGTGGAGCTTGCTGACATGTCACCTATCTATGTCCCTAATCCTATGGTGGAGCTTCTTTGGCGGAGATCCTCTTTGTCTATATAATAAAGAGAAGGTGCTCCCTTGGAGCATCGATTGGTTGAGTGTGCAATCTGTGTTTTCTCTCTTCTCTTGTCCTCGGAGTATTACAGATATTCATTGATACTTGTGGCAGTGCTAGAGCTTGCAACAAATGCAATACTTAGTGCAATTAGAAAATTGGCTTGATTTTTATGATTACTTGCATTGTGGTGCTTTCTTCTTGGGAGGTTCTACTCACCTTTGCATTCTCTCACCCAATGCCCCTTCTTTCCAAACTTGTTATAGCTTTTTTTTCACCTTTAGTTGTGAAATAATGGTCTTTTGTTGAGTCTTTCTATTGTAGGTACCTCCACTGCAACATCTCCCAGTAGCAAGAAATGCGCTTTTCCCTAAACTCTCTTATTTTTTCTCCCCTCATTTGTTCAAGGTTTCTTCCTCAAGTAGTCTTATAGTGAATCTCTTGATGGTTTGTTGCTCCTTATGTACATTATTCCATATAGCTATTATATGCCAACAAGTCTATGGCAAACAACAAATACACTTGGTAATGATTGAGGAATTGTTTATTCTAACTCCAAGTTTACTTAATTGACTAGCCTGAGTTTCCACTTGGCTAACAAAACCTAAAATCACTTCTCTTGGTTGCATTTGCAACTAAAGGAATCTTTGTTGGAGATTATGCTTGTTCTCTAAAGCGGATTGCTCATGCAACATACAAAATCTACTCCACATCTAATTTGCAATTTTACAATTGGTAAATTTATATAAATGCTTCTCTTCTATGGCTGCATAAAGTTACATTTCTACAACATCAATCTTGCTTAACCAATCTATCTCTTCTCCATATATTGTGGCTTGTTTTGAAGTCTTTTTCCCGTTTATGACCTCTATAAGTCTCCTTGACTTGAAGATGATCATCATTTGGAATTTCAAAATCAAAAAATTCTTACTATTGAACCAACTAATGTATGCTATATCTCTCACATTGCTACTTGTTCCCATTATGTCCCAAACTACTCTCAAATCTAAAAGATCTCTTCTAATTTCTCAATCTATCTAAAATTCCATACCAAGATAATATTTTATCACTCTTTACAAATTGGGAAACTTGAGCACATAACCTATTGAAAACCCATTGTGAAATGATGTGAACCTGCATATTAGTTACAAAACACAAGGAATGCTAAAGATACTCAAAACACTCTACAATCTCCTCTCATTGTAGATCTAGTCACATGAATGACAAATGGAATACCTGCATGCTAGTATGCAGGTTCTGAACTATTGGAACACTTGGTCATACTGCTTGGCCTTGCTTCTCCTTAATATTGCTCTCATGACCTTGCGCTCAAGCTTTCTTGAATGCACAAACAGCATATCTATGGAATAGAAAAACTTCTCAATGAAAGGTAGGGACCTATATGGTAAAGACCTATATACAAGCATTGGATGCTTTAAACTAACTAGCAAACCCTAACTTCCACCATGTATGGTAAACCTATACCAACCTCAACTATCACATGTCACATGTACTACCATCTAAAATGTAGTTTCAACATCCAATTTAAACAAGGAAACTCTTGTGGAAATTGATATCCTTGAAGTTGTGTCATTTGTTTTGAGCATTTTTTGGACTAATTAACAAAGAGAACAAAATTTGTTGGTCCACATTGAAAGGAGAATTATTCTTAACCTTCTTCTCATGTGCAATTACCCAAACATTTAGTTCTTGGAACTCTTTTACATACTTCTTCTCAAGTTTTTTTTACGTATTCAAACTTCCAAAAGCACGTCCCCAGGTTCCAAATCTCACAAGTTGAAATAGAATGTTGCTACTAGTTCAATAGCTTGCTAATTTTTAATAACTTATTACCAATTTAAGTTTTGAATAAGAAGTTCAGACAAGATGTTGGCATGTTTTTTAAGTACTAAATATCTTTTCATAGATAAAAAGTGTTCACAATATTGAAATTTAGCTCTTAATATTTGATATTTAACTTGTCAATAGTAGATATTGACATATCAAGACTAGAATTTTGGTACGATCCAAATGGATATTAGGTTCCCTATTACACATTTAGATTATAATATTGAATATCAAAGTTTAATGATGTATACTTGGGTTCCAATATTGTGTACTTTGATTCTTCCATTGTATATTTATGTTCAAATATAAGATATTTAATTTCACTATATTAGACCATAGAATGTGAAAATACTAAATAAAAATATATTTTAGATTAATATTTAATCATAAATAAAAATTAACATAAAATGATCAATCTATAATGTCACTAATATATATAGTCTTACAATGGGAACAACTATATCAACTATATAATATATAGGATATATACATGTAAATCTATAGTAGAGTTAATTAATAATAACTATTTAGAATTTTAATTTATCCTTATTATTCTAAAATAGAAATTAAGTTTTCCTTTGTTCATCTTATCAATGAAACAAACTATGATACTAAGCACATAAGACACAAAGAATCAAAAGGTTATAAAATAGAATGCAACTCAAATGCGAGTCTAGGAGTGAGTCTAGGAAAAGTCCTAGTGTACCTTACTAATCAATAATATATTGATCCAACGTAAGCTGGTTTATATCATGTACTTAACTAAAACTAAATCCTCAATCTATAAGAGAATGAAGAATTCTTTAGTACTAATCTTAGGTCTAGTTTTGATTCCCTCATAACAAATGCACTCAAGAAATACATGGTGCTCATCTTCAACTTTGCCCATGCAGAATATGCAAAGTCACATAGAAGGATCTATGTGATTCCAACACACTTCTTTTGCAGCAAGTCTTATATTGAGCAATGATACGTCTTAGTGAAGCAGATATCTTACCCAAAAGATAATTTTGTTCAAAATATACAAACATAGAACTCACAAACAGTTAATAGAACACCATCTTGGGAGTAGGTTTGCATTATAGAAAGCATAAGAACTACTCCTTGTCACCTTCCATAAAGCAATACGTTCTATCTTCCAATATCATTCAAGAACGTTCCACCTTGTAGCCAAAGCAACCACATTTATATACCAATTGATAGATTGTGCAGAGAAATTTCTCATGCTCCATGGATCTCACCTTAGAGACATAAGTGAGAGCCAAGAAAAAAGCTTCAACCTCAAGAGGAAAAAATGATACCTCAGCAAGCAACAAGACATAAGGGGTTTGAGTCTTGACACTTATTTTATCCCACAAGAACTCTTTTTGAACCTTCTCAATCCTTTTCCACCACTTATTTTAGTACCAAGACTCCAAACTTCAACACCATAAAGAATCATAAACCTTCTCAATCCTTTTCCACCACTTATTTTAGTACAAAGATTCCAAACTTCAACACCATAAAAAATCATAAGCTGAACAAGGGATCTAAACAACACTTTCTTCAATACCTATGCAGTAAGATGACCAAGGTACAATTCATGAGTGAATACAAAGCTCTAAACCTTGCACTGACTCTTTTCTTGACACAAGTAGATCAACTATAGCAATGAGAAAATTCAATCTCCAAATACTTGTAAGTAGAAACTTGCTCCAAAGGTTTGCCACCCAAGGAAGGGAGTGACACTCTTAGAACCCATCACAATCACCTTAGAATTATTAAGGTTGATATCCATTTGTGTTTGGTTGCAAAACACAAGGAGAGAATGCAATAATTGTTGTAAATTATGTGGATTGCTAGAAACAAAAACCATATCATTTACATAAAGGAATACATGTATCATCAAAGAGCCAACTTGCACACCTTTAGCTCTTGTCTCTAAGAGTACTCTTTCTAAACCATTGATCAAGATCCCAAACAAAGTTGGAAATGAAGAACAACCTTCAATCACCCCTGTTGTGCTAAGAGATGCTTCAATAGCACAACAAAGCTAGTCCCACAACCACCTTCTAAAGGAGTCTAAATATAGCACCAATCAAATCTTGTGAAACTTCAACTTCACTAAGCCTCTCACATAGAGTTTTCTTGAGTACTTTATCAAAGGCCTTCTTGAAATCAATAAAAGTAGCATAGAGAGCTCTCCTAACACCCTTGGACTTCCATTACAACACGTGGAGCATAGAAACACTTTACAAAAACACTACACATTAGAGTATAGGAACACTTAAAACCTTAAACACATAGCCTGAAAAGGTAGGGAACGGAGAGTTCATTAATATTTAAACTCTAAAATTTACAAAAACACAAAAACCTTAAACACACAATGTAGAGCATGAAGACTTTATTACTATTTAAAGATTTTATTACTAGAGGTTTTTAAACCTCTAAAAGCTTCCAACTCCAAACAAGCTGAATGCTTCACACATCTTGCCCCATGTGCTTTGCAAGAAAACCCCTACTCATGAGCAACCCTAAGCCTACAAGCAAACCCAATTCACACCCATAAGCAACTCCACACAATCTTGCTTTCAAACAAGCACGGGCAAATCCAAAATGGAAGCAAGCAAACCCATAATTATGAAATAAAACCAAGGCTCTTTGATCAAGAAAATCCATTCAATATCTATTCCAAAAAAATAAAATCAATATCCAATTCTAGACATTCCATTCTAAGCTTAAAATTGCCAAAAAGGCATCATTTACAAATTTTGTAATGTTTACAAAAGTGAATCGGTGACGGAATTGGATCCAGGGTATTCTTGGTAATTTTTCCCCATATCATAACAATTTTTATCTATTCCATCAGTTTTTAAGAAGCAAGCATACTCACAAGGCTCTTGATTTCTGGTGTTGTTTTACCAGATTTAGCTAATTCTAAAGTCATTTGGTATTGATGCTTTGTTTTGCAATACTCTTTCTAAATTTAAATTTCTCAATTTTGAATCTTGCCTCAACCTCTAGCTTTACTTTGAGGTTTTCTATTTAGTGGCTATGAGAGCATCAATCTGAGCTAATCTGCACCTCTCTCTTGCTTCCATCAATTCAATCCTCAAATTGGTGTGGTTTGGCCATGCCTTGAGGAAAATTATTCAATATCAAGCAATTCTTTGGAAAAAAAATTTATGAACTCTTCCTCTTGTGCAATTCTCTCTCATGCTCATCTGGTGCATCTACTTTGTTCTTTTCACCTTTCTCTCTTGCTTCTCTTGCTTGTGCTTGTACATCTCTTGCTCCTACATTTGTAGGCATATCCTTTGTTGCTCCTCTTTCCTCCTCACTTACGTCAATCTCTTCTAGACTTTTGTCAATCTCCTTGGACTCTCTTGCTCCATTGTGTAATTGGGATATCCTTCTCTTCATAAGCTCTAGATGGCTCATTTGGTGCATATTCATATTTGCCCTATGTGAACTCAAATGTATTCTCCTCTTGGATACTTTGAATGCTTGTTGGTAATAGTATTGATCTATGGAGGTCAGAAGCTTATGAAGTCCTTGATAGAAGAGTATTTTCTCTAGACATACACTCCTCAACTGGTGAAAATTGGTGCATTTCATCCTCTTTACCCACCCATTCAAAGAGATTCAATTCACTCCCCATCCCTAAATTTACAAGTGCAGGGGGAGAAATATTAGCTCTACCTCCAAACAGCGCATCCATCCTCAAATAATGATACATATTATTTAGATTATCCTCAAATCATCCATCCTTGTTTGATTTTCTTATTGGTGAGTCCTTTGCCAATGGATTTGTCCTTCCAATTACGAGCAACTTTATAAGACTTCAAAAACCTGGCCCATTTCTTCATCAACTTTGCTCCTGTCATGGATGATGGAAATCATTACCAAACCTCACCAAAAAAGTTGCCATGTAATTGAATGATGGGTTTCCTGCTAGTACCCCATGGATTTGTTTAAAAAGCTTGAGATCTTTGAGATAATCCAAAATTTAGCTATAATGATGGGATACCTCTCCTTCCCTTTGTCTCTTGCTTGAATTAGAAAAGCAAGTGCAAGGCACTTTGCTTTACTCAGTAGAGTGACAAGAAGTGCACCTTTTCTTGTAGGAGCTATAGATGTTACAAAGCAAACCATTTTCAGAAGTTCTGCAAATCCAAAGGCGACCGCGTAGGAAAAGCGAAGGATGGGAAGACCCCATCAAGCCGTACAAGGGAGAGACAAAAAAGGTAACATGGGGCTAAGCCCCAATAGAGTCTAATCTAGGTGCATGAATGCACCTACCAGTGTGTGCAGGATCGGATGTGGGATTAGAATGGTGGAGACTTACAAGAGAATCTGATTCTATGTATGAGTGAGTTGGTTACTTACTTGCATCTACATGATCAGCAAACTCCATATTCACTAATAGGTCAAATTTCCAAGGATGAATGCTCAAAGTTGGTGTACTATGAATGTTTTCACACAAGTACTATAAAAATATGAACACCCCAAGAATTCTCTTAAGACAGCGCTCTGCATAACCTTCCACCTGCCCTCAAAAAGTCTATCAAATTTGAGTTTGGAGAGCTGCGAACTTCCCAAATGGAATTCAAAGAGCTTCAACGCATTCCTTCTTGCCTTATTTCAAATTCACCTTTGCCCCCTCCTAATTCTCTTGCATTATTGTATTCTAGTCTCTGCCTCACGAATGTTGCAGCCAATGTTTGAATCCCATCTATGACACGGGAAACCTCTTTCTCTATTTTCATTTTTATTAATACAGTCGAACCTCTAAACCTAAACCTCCCATACCCAATTTTTCAACACAATGAAATGACCTGTTATAACCTACAATAGCCCGATAAACTTTACGTCCCATTCATGTTTGCATGACTTTTTGGTTACAGCATGTGTCCCATAGCCGTTAGCGTCCAGTATTTTCAAAACTGAAACCTGGTGCTTCACTTAATGACGTGTCGGACAACTAAGTGAAGTACTAGTTGACTTCAAACAATTTCATGATCATAGTCAAATCGAGAATGTGATAACTCGTGCCTTCTAATCCATGATCTGTTTGAAACAGGAGTCAAGTAGTAAGAAGCATTTTCTCGAGGATATTTGTCAGATATTGCTCTTATATGCAATTATCATGCGTGGCACGGCGTGCTGCTGATAATTGCAAGTTGATGACAAAGTATACACGTTAAAGGAGACAAGGGAAATCTTTAACAATTTATAGTAGTGGGGAAAAGTGACGAAAACGTCGGCGCGACTGTGTCCTTCCCTGTCCGTTACGATCATGATCGATAGATAGAAAATGGTTATATGGTCAAACGACGCAACCATGGCAAAAGCAACATGTTGACTAAATGTGCTTTGGACGAGGCTTCCGTCCATCCCGACCGGGAGCTGTGAAGTTAAACTTTCAAGATTTCAGGCTCCAGGAAAGCGGCTCTGCATCGCTTCACACTGAGTAGATATACAAGTTCTGACACAGGAGTCCAGCAGTATTTCAAGGATTGAATAAATGCCAGCCAAAATGTAGCGAACCAAAGCAGAATGGGTTACTATTGACTAGAGACGTTTGAACATATACCGAAGGCCTCGCTCATAGCAACACTCCAAACTAGGAGTCAAAGTGGACTTGAAGATTATCATCACCGGATTTCAAGGCCATGACAAAAGCTTGAGACTTCATACAGAGAATGATGAATTGGGTCAAAGTTGATAGTTCTATCTACATCTCACAGCGTTCCATCACTCACAAACGTCCACATGGCGGAAGCAAATAATATGATATGGGTGAATGAATGGGTCAATTGCGTACAGTGATGATGACAAAAGGAACCAACCTGATCGTAAAGTTACCCTGTGATCCCGGAATATATTTCGAGATACAGATCTAGAACTGCAAGGCTACCAACAAAGTGTTTTCACTATGACTCACAATCGGAATTCGACCTTTAAAACCTGGTGAAAACAAAAGTAGGATCACCAGGGCGAGCCGAACATCTACATATACCTAAGATTAAGCATAGTATCCAGATTACATAATAGCTAATATGTGATTTGCCCGTGTAGTTCGCACTAAAGTAGTGGAGAATTCTGCTCCGCGAAGATTTACAATAATTACTATTCCATGGCTCCTTCTGACACTTATATGTGGCAGCTTGTGCTCTTGCTCTTGTTGCCATTCTTTGCGGTTCAAAGTTGTTCACATTCTCTGTCTGCTGGTACTAAAAGGACGATTGATCTCAGGGATTATCGGACTCAGATGCAGTTTGAAAAGTCCAAAGCAGCTCCTGCAGTTGGACACGCACACAATTCACCACAACCGGCACTGAAACTAAGAGTCGGGGTGGCGAAATCGAGCTCAGAGGACATCGAGGAATCGATGACATCGACAATTCAATCCATACCTGATATCACAACTGTGACGGAGATTAATCTGGAATCGAAGGTCGGCGCCAGCATCAACGATATCAATGGGGATCTGAAGCTAACTGATTTTGACGAAAGGTAGGTTGAACTCAGACATGTAAAGACTATCGCATCAAATTGAGTATAAGATGAATACAACAGGAATTTCAATTGAAAACTCTTGCAAGCCAAATGTATTGGAGTCCAACTTCTCGATTTACGTATGCTGAAAACTGTACTCTTGAACTGTCCATCTTAAGCTAAAGTATGAGAAACTCGACCAGATGTATCAATTTTAGTTTCAACAATTCTGTTTTAGGCATGGACAGAATCAATAAATATTGCCCTCGGAATGCTTTCTTTAATTTCTTAGGTGCTAATTTATGACTGTTGAAAATTTTCCAAAATTGTACGAATTTATTTTTCATGGAACAGATGGTCGTTTGAACAATCTGTCTCAGAGAAACCCTCAGACGGCTTTCTCTACTGCGATACCGTTCAAAACTTAACCCTTAGCCTTACCCGTCTTGCAGGGAAGCATTGATAGAATTCAGTAGAGGGGTGCGAGAAGATCCGAAAGGTGCGTTGGCCGATTGGAGTCAGAAGAATCCTTCCCACGTATGCTCTTGGAGCGGTATAGAATGCAACAGCGCGAAACACGTTGTTTCTATGGACTTATCTCGCCAACAGCTCAGCTCGGGAACAATAAGTGGCTCTCTGAGTAAACTTCAACAACTTCGTGTTTTGCGACTAAACGAAAACAACTTCACGGGGAGTATACCCACCGGTTTGGGGTCACTCCCGGATTTGACAGAAGCTTACCTTCAAAACAACAGCATTAGTGGATCTCTCCCGGAGGAGCTATTTACTCTTTCCCAAATACGAACACTAGATCTCAGCAACAACTCCCTGGTGGGATTACTAGCAGAAAGACTGGTGAGAGGTTGGGTCAGTTTGGAGTTCCTCTACTTAGGCCATAACAAGTTGTCGGGAAGTATCCCGAGGGCAGTAGGGGCGCTCAGGTCGTTGAAGCATCTGGATCTGCAAGATAACATGCTAACCGGAGGCATTCCTGCGGAATTGGGCACTCTAACTAAATTGGAGAAACTATACGTAGGTTCGAACAACCTCTCAGGAGAGCTTCCAAAAGCGTTGGGATCACTCCGAAATCTGACAGACCTTTACCTCGCAGGAAACAACATAAGTGGGACACTTCCAGATGATCTTGTGAACCTTTCGCAGTTGAGAACTTTGGATCTCCGCGACAACTCCCTGACAGGAATGATATCAGAAAACGTGGTGAGTGGCTGGATTAATTTGCAGTTTCTCTATTTACATTTCAACAAGTTTGGGGGAAATATACCGAAAGCCTTAGGAACGCTCAAGTCATTGAAGCACGTTAATCTCAAGAATAACCGATTCAAAGGTGAGATACCGAAGGAGTTGGGCAATCTGGATCAGCTGGAGCAGTTAGATCTGATTCAGAATTCTCTGACAGGCCTTTTACCAGGGAGCTTGTCCAATCTAAAGAATGTTACGGAATTAGGTGTTGCAAACACTGCTCTTACGGGGTCAGTTTCCACAGCACTTTTTGGTCTGAGTCGTTTGAAGGTCCTGAATCTCGGTCATTGTAATTTTACTGATAATCTTGCAGATCTCCAGAAAACTATGCTGTCCTGGACAAGTTTAGAGGAGATGTATCTAGACAGCAATGCGTTCACAGGTTCCATTCCAAGCGTCATAGGAGAACTATCTTCACTGAGAAACCTGTTTCTCCACAGAAACAATCTCACCGGCAGAATGCCTAAGGAACTTGGTAAATTGCACAATTTGCAGCTTCTTGATCTTCGAGGCAACAAATTGGAAGGAAACATTCCTCCTGAACTGGGCCAACTGAGCAACTTGACGTATTTCAGTGCTTCGGAAAACGACTTAGAAGGCAAAATACCAGCTGCATTTGGCAATCTCACAAACTTGGAGGACTTGATTTTGCACACCAATAGGCTCACAGGTCCACTACCGGAGGCACTCGGAGCACTCTCCAAGCTGTGGAGAATCGTCCTGTACCGGAATAACCTGAGTGGGAGGATACCAAAAAGTTTATCGAACTGTTCAAATCTTCAAATCTTAAATTTGGGGACGAATTATTTGAGAGGCAACATACCTATCGAGCTTAGTGGATTGAGCAACTTGACGGAGTTGCACCTAGATACCAACAAACTTGAAGGTGAAATTCCAAGGGAGCTTGGCCTCATATCGGGTTTGACGGATTTCTGGATTTATACCAACGATCTCACGGGAACCATACCTGATACACTCACCAACTGCACGAAGCTACGCTCACTCCGGCTAACTGGGAATTCGCTCAGTGGACAGTTGACCTTCGACTTTCAAAAGCTTCCACTTCTGAGTACGTTATCTGCGGCTGGAAATCGGATCCATGGGAATATACCTATCTCCCTAAAAAACCTCACCCGCCTGGAGCTTCTTGATCTGAGCAGAAATAACCTCAGCGGATTGATGCCAGAGGTCCCGTTTTCCGGGACCAACTTTTCATGCTTGCGTGTTCTTAGTCTGGCTTCAAACAGTCTACACGGACCAGTGCCGGATTGGTTGTGGAAGTCAAGCTCACTTCAGGTCCTGGATCTTTCACAGAATCGCTTCACCGGGACCCTTCCTTCTGGTTCCCGTCTCATTCAACTTGCTGGAATGCAGTTGAAACTTACTGATGTGGGATCAGCACAAGAACACGCAATGTACGAGGAGATTGATGTCACCATCAAAGGGAGAGTCCTAACCACCGTCTGGATTCTAAAAACATTGACCACATTTGATTTGTCAGGCAATAACTTCTCGGGCCACATTCCAGCTGAAATAGGTAGACTTCAGGGTCTGCTAGTTCTTAACCTATCCAACAATTATTTGAGTGGCCCCATTCCGTCGAGCCTGTCTTCAGTAACATGGTTGGATTCCTTGGATCTTTCGTGGAATCAGCTCTCTGGATCAATTCCCCCAAACCTCACGCGCTTGGGATCACTTGGCGCGTTGAATCTTGCTGGCAACAACCTATCTGGGTGTATTCCTACCTCTCAGTCTTTTAGCACCAGGTATGGGGCTTCTTCGTTCCTGCCGGGGAATCCCTGCCTAGGTGGAAATCCCACTGGAAGAGCATGCCCTTGGTCCAGCTGCGGCGATTTTAGGTCCGAAGATGAAACCAGCACTTCCGATGGAGAATCCAGTTCGTCATTTCTTTCAGATAGCGTTACACACTTGGCTTTTAAAATCGGTGTGGCACTAGGATTTTGTGCTGTAACCGCATGCTTTCTTCTGTCAACAAAGACTCGACTCAATCTTGACAAAATTCTTAGGATCCAGAGCAATCGCCTTAGTTCTGCACTTTCGGACGAGGCACTTGTTAGGATGGAATATCATAGAGAACTTCAGAACTTGTACATTTTTCACACTCGGAGGATCGTTCCGGCCGGAGTGAACAATCCGGAGGACCAAGAGCCTAGCTAACTTACCTATGTGCAGTAAGTGGATGTTTACTTTGCAAAATTTATGTAATTTATCACTTCCCCATCATATTTTAGGTGGGAGACAGATATATGTGGTCAAGAAGGTACTCTCTGTGTTAGTTTCTGTGAGCACCAGAACTTGATTTCAAACCGGTAGACAGTTGTCCGATGCATCCATTTCAATATGAACCTATGTGAGACTATATTGAAATGACATCAAAGGTACAAATCCATCTCTGTGTTTACGTCGTTATGCAAACTTTGAATGCTCGCTAGCGCAGCCTCTGTTTGAGAGAAAAGAATTATTCTTATCACGATCGTTAAGAATGTTTTCCGATACTATAACTACATGAATTGGATGGTCATTTGCATTAAATATTCCTTTGTTTCATATCGTTGACAACGGCAACTAAAATTACTGCAAAACATCAGTACAATTTGAATGTCACAACAACAACTTCTCGCCACATGTGATTATGAGAAACACAACTCACCCGTTCTGGATATACGGCTGCTCCTCCCGTTGTGTGAGTTGATCCGACAGGACTAATCTCCAGAAATTAAATTTTTTGATGTAAAGAATTAGCCATTATCCTCAGCTCGTACTACTGAATTACCTGTCACCGAGAGACTTTGAGGGACAATACTCTGTGTTGGGTTCCTTAACAGCATCTAGAATTTCTCGCCAGCGTGTTCAATTCCCTATACCGAGAAGCAGACAAAGCGTGAAGAGCCGTACATAATTGTAGTGACCAAGAAGCGTGACAGAGCAACTACGAAGGAAACAAGCCAATTATACAGTGGAAGTTTGAACTTCGATAAGGATAGCATTTGCTTTTCATATTTAGGGCGGTTGCGCTTGCGGCTAGTCGGTTGACGCCCAGCTCTCGACGACATTTTACAGTTCTAGATGTCCTAACGTGACGGTAGCTGAAATTATTCGAGGACATATTCAAACAGATAAGAGGATTGGCTCCGGCTCTGCTTCGTGGACACTCCCACGATTGTTTCGTACGGGTACATAGTTGCTACTGAATGTGTGAGTGGGATACCTAGATTTTACGGGAGGTATTCCCGTAGCCCTCTAAATGTGAATGGGTTCATGTTTTTCATGACCCTTAAATATCTACGGGAGGTCCCCCAGTCCATACTGAACGAAAAGCCAGACCGAAATTTGGAAAAGAGGAAATGAAAATTCAAATCCTAAAATTTTATGGACCCCTTCATAGATACCCTTGTATCGGGGTCATCAGACCTCTTGTGAAAATTGATGGGAAGTTTAGGGGGTATGCATACCAATTGTGATTTACTTAACTGAAAGACACTAATCCCAATTTTCTATTTCTTTCACTATCGATAGATTGGACTAGAGGTTTGTTGTCTTCTTTGATGAATCGATAGTGTGAGCATACGCTAAATTCTCTTTTAGTCGATCGTCCATCCCTTAGGTTACTAGAGCATATCTTTACTCTTGCTCCGGCAATGTGCAGGCTCTTGGATCCTAGCTCGATTATGCATTGGGGCATTCCGACTCGCACCCGCTACTTTCTCTACAGCGATGAGGTTTTGCCTAAGTTTGGTCCACCCGTCTGCATCTTCATTATTCACTTGTGAGTGTGGTTCTACACTAGATGCAGCTGCGGCCAACATGATATTGTGTCCTTTTGGAGGACAAAGGATAGCTACACATGATGCCATTAGGGACATAGTGTTTGCTATGGCACGAGAGAGTGGATACTTGGCTTGGAATGAGAGTTCGTATGCTTTGCAGATGACATGTGTCAAGGCAGACTTATACTTGGTCTGAGATGATCAAGAGACAATAGCATATGTCGTGGTTACGAACCTTACGCGTGATACAATATCGGAGGGAGTGATTACCCATCCCGCTGGATGGGCGGCGAGTGCAGCAACAGGTCGCAAGGTCTCCAAGTATAGGGGTATGCATCGAGATCACCTCTTTGTTCCTCTAGCCTTGAAGTTATATGGAGCGATGTACACTGCATTTGACACATTTGTCAAGGAGTGTACAAGAGCTTATCATGTTAGGTATCATGGGGTATCACTCTCACTCTCATACTTTATAGCATATTTTAGATAATGTGTATTGATTACTCTACAAAAGGAGAGCAATCATGGTAGGTGATGTTTCTTTGGATACTCCCGGTGTGTGTAGACTGTATTACTTGCATAGCTCTAATATCTTAGGTGCCATGGAGGAGTTTTCTCATACAGATTCTATTGGGACTTAGCCCCATGTTACCTTTTTTGTCTCTCCTTTGGAGGGCTTGATGGGATCTTACCATCCTTCGATTTTCCTACGCGGTTGCCTTCTTTCTCTAATCCCAATGAAGAGAGCTTCGGGCGCCCGTCCAACTATTCTGTCACTGAATAAACCAGGTCACTGAATAAATCAGCTTTTAGCAGTGAATTCCCAACAGCTATGGAAAAGATGGGGAGGATCGGTGTTCTCACAGGCAGGCAAGGCCAAACCAGGCGCAAATGCAGCATAACAAATTAAAATGAAATAAATGCACGTGAAGGGGGATGAGCTTCTCATCATGATCCACGGCATGTTTGCTTTCTTAGGCTAGACTTGTCATTTTCTCGTCAGAATCTACCGATCTACTCATTTGAGTCATGAATTCTGACACATTCTTTTTAGAGATTTGTACATTTCTCATCGGTATAATCGATTGTGAAATCGACTCGCTTGCAGCGAGTGTGCTCTCAAACTCACTACGGAATGTCCATGATACGGCGGAAGCCTGTATTCTATTATAGGCTACAATATTTATAGACAGAATCAACGTGGAAAATCTCGGAAATTTTCTGCCAATTTTGGTTAGTAGCGTATACTTCTGCAAAAATTATAAGTTACAACCCATCTTTGGTTTCCAGAAATTATCTTTGAATAATGAAAAATATTATGGAAAATGGAGAAAAACTTATTTTAAAGGTACTTTTATGTTTCATATCGTGAATCTACACAAAATTACACATTACAACACAAATACTATTGAATTCATGGTCCCTATTTTGTTTTGGAGAAAGACACTTACGATGATAAAGTGAATAAGTATTCTTCATTGAGTCTCAGTAGTACTTAAGTACGCATATGTTCCAAGTTTCCATCCTACCGGTTATCCTCAATAAGAGATGACCCTTTCATGAGATATGAAAGGTTATTTGCACATTCATGTGAAAAAAAATTTACTAAAAAAGAAGAAACAAGTCTATATCTTACTGAGCCAGGTTAATCAAGATCTAACTAAGAGCGAATATTTCTATTGAATCAGAAAAATTAACCCGTCAGTACTTTTGTCATTTGATATAGTTCTCAAAGTTGATATATTCCTCACATCCTTCTTGGGAAATCAATTTCTTGGTGTCAACTTCTTCTGTCGTGGTAATCAGGATCAACTAGTAGTAGTAGTAGTGCTAATCGATCGTTTCCATTCTCTTTCTTTCATTTCTACCGGAAGCAGTTGTTCATCGGTCGCCATCCAAAATCACAAACACTCCTGAGCGAACCATTGCATTCTGTAAGCACATAAGCACGTTCAGCTCACGTGTTTTGACTTTCTTCCATTGCATGACAGAATGGAACGAGATATATACGATAGAGGGATTTTATGTAAACTTTGACGGAAGCCCCACCAATTTGAAAATCTATAGGAACTATTCTAAGCTGAAATTTCAAAATTAGGATATTTATAGTATGGAGAAGTCAAATGTGATATTTTCACACATTGACTCAAAATTTAAAATTGATTCCAAACTAAGCTGTCAGAGAACTTTTATGTCCAAATTTGGAGATGAAAGTTTATGAAAAATGTCTTATAAAAGTATGATATTTTATGGTCATTGATAGCATGCTAAAATATGTATAACGGACTTTCTAAACTGTATCCTTCAAAGGATCATCTGTTGCCTCAAACTCATGATTACATTGAAGAGAAATTAAAACTAGAGTAATCTTGGACGGATAACTCATACAACGGAGTGGCGCTACAGATCCACTAAAGGTAATGTTGTATCAATTGAGTTATGAAAATAAATTGATGATAACTTTTATAGTTAGACACCTTGTTGCATCAAATATACGTAAATTTTATATATTATAAATTTTATGTTTTATTATGATATCTACTTGATTTTGTTTCCATGATAAATATTCAACCCAATTTGGCTTCAATCAACCTCATTGAGGGTATTAGATCTTCAATCGGACTCGTTGAAGCTATTTTAACCTCAACTAGACTCTAAACTATATTTAAATATTTAAACCAATGAAACTGCAACCTTCTAATTCAATAGAGTTCAAATCCTTTTCCTTGAATAGTACATTTGAATTCATGTTTTTGGATCTTTGATTTCCAGAATTTGATACTTGATACTTGATACTTTTTAAATGGACAAGAATAAAAGATTTAATTGTATAAAAAATATATTTTTATTTAAAACACCATAAACATTTATTTAGCCAATCCATAAAGAGCATTGTTTGCCATCAACTCATTTCATGTCAACTATAGTTCATGACTTTCACGTCGAGGCCACGTGGCATTGAATCACCTAAAAAAGTTCGCCAAATTGGGGGGAAATCTCGAGTCGAAATGCCAAATATGGGTCGGTTAAGTCTCTCTTGGTCTGATGTATTATAGCCCTTTCTGTAAATAGTCACTTAGCTTTGAAGACTTCGATCTCTTCCAATAATAGAATACTCCACTTTTGGAATCAAGGGATAGGGAAGTACCGGTCAAATTCATGGAAGGTTCTCCATTCAGTGAATCAATTTCGCTAGTTGTAATCCAGCGTGATACATTATTTCTACACTTCTTAATGAGGCTTCTAGTCCTTACTTGCGCATTGTATGTAGATAGATGGGCTTCCGATTAAAACCAAATATTAACATATGTTAATATTTGGTCAAACCATGGTCATATTTATTTCATGCTCATCATCGACATATTATACAGGCTATAGATGGTAATTTTCTTTCGCTATTCCTTTCCCATAAGTGCTTCAGTCTTTTCCCATATAAACATGGATATCATACATCCTCGAGATGGGTATTTCGCTTACCATCATTCCTCGCTCAACAAACTCTTGAGGTTCTTTCATTTACATTCCCTGTATTTTTGTCTGTTTCATTTCCCACTCTTCAAATTCAATGAAGCTCGATAAAGCTTGATAATATTAAACCCCTTTTTCCTTACTAAGAATATCTTACTGTTAGAATAAATAGAGAAGGGACTCGCACATGCTAACTGGAAGGATGAGGAAGACCCATCAAGCTTTACCAGATAAAACCTAGGAGGTAAAATGGCAGGCTATCTTATTATTCACAATCGATGATGTGTGCAACTTATGTCCTCTCCCATAAGCCGTACTCTTTCTCATTTCCCTTAGTCCTAATAAATATTAATGAAATAATAAAAAATTAATATTATTTTCATATAATTATTTTCTAGTTATTTATTTTAGGGTATATTGCTTATATTTGGAGTTTTATTATAACTTTAATTTTAATTTTAAATCATCATTATATATTGTGGTTATTTACTAAAGTATGTAGCATGTTCTTAACTTATATTTTGTCAGAGTTTAAATATTTTCTTCAATCATGGTCATACGTAGATATGGTTTTTAATTGCTTTATAACAGACTGAATGTCTCTTATGCTTCCTACTCAATGATTCTTTAATAGTTTCTTCCATTCTCATGTGATTTCTCTAGAATCGGATTTAATTTGATTTTTCTTAGAGCCCTTGGGGAAGCCTTAAATAGATTTTGGATGAAAGCTAGGACAGGTAGTTCTTAAGAAAAAATATTATATAAAAACATTAAAGAAAGCCTAAACTTTGAACTTCACTCATTAACTTGATAACAAGATCTATGAGTACTTGTTTGGTCCTCAGATATAAAATAGGGACTTGCTATTTACACCATAGCACTATAAATTACTCTACTTTAAACTAGCCTTGGAGCCGGGATTTGGGGTTAAATGGGGTGGAAATAGCACCTCCTATAAAATATTGTTGTCTCATTTACTAGGGCATTTCAATAATAGCTTTTGCACCACCTGTAAAATTCATGTAAAATTTTTAATGGGTATTGTATCAAATTGTTATGGGTAGCAAAGGGGAGGGCACTTGGAAACGTTACATGTCCTTTCCCATAGCCGTAGAATATTAACGAGTGCCAAAAATCATGACTTTTGGACTCTTACAAGGAATGGACATCTCATGTAAAAATTAATCGTAGTACATGTGTGCTGATTAAGCACTTACAAAAATCAGGCAGTCGGTCCAAATCAGGCATTTTAATGATCAAGCCAGTTTTTTAATATGAAAATGTGGATCAATTTTGAATTCGTCTTGTATTTTGAATTGTCGTGAAATAGCAAGCTAGATTGGAGACAACGAGAAGATGTGAAATAGCATCAAACAAACAAGGGTTGTGCTTGCCCGATAGATGATTTGACAAGAGGATGAGCTTACCATAAGCTTGCTCCATAGATGACTCAAAAGCAATTGAGCTCGCCATGATAAAGGGCAGGAAGAATAAAATTTTGAGATGCAATGAGGACAATTTGAAATATAGCATCACTTGTCAAAGTGAGATTGTATATGCACGGGGAGCATGTTGAGAGGCACAAGAAGCATTTTGAAGGGGGAGTTTTAGCATAGTAGGATAGAGTTGTGGGGCATATGATGGGGGTTCAAAGGGATAGATTTGTAGAGAGAAAGAGATGTCGATCTCCCCAAGAGATTGTAGACACAAGGGAGGTAGAGACTTTGATATCCCAAGATAGATTGTAGACGTAAACACATGGAAGGTAGAGACTTTGATATCCCAAGAGAGATTGTATATGTAAACACATGGAAGGTAGAGACTCTTATATCCCATGAGAGATTGTAGATGCAAGGGGAAATATCATGGATGAATGCCACTAAGAATGGTGCTTTGAGCATAAATGGTTCATCACCATGTCCAACATTAGTTTGCACATTGAGTTGAAAAATGAGATTAAGAAGTGTATGCATGAGCAATTGGCATTTTGGCATTTTGGCAAGGTGAGTTTGATGACAAGCAACTTGAGTATGACAACAAAAGAAAAAAGGAGCTCTAGGATGTAGATGAGTGGATAGAGGAATCTAAAAGTAGTTTAGATGATTTTTGCATCAAGGAGGGGAAATTATTTATAAAATGGTGGGATTTTTCACATTTTGTGTGGTACTTGGGGGATTAAAGTTACATTTGCAGGCAAAGTGGATATTTTTCCATGTTGTACAAAAATCTAGACCACCTTCCATTCAAACAATTGACGAGAATGGATGTTTTGTCATTTTATAGTTTACTCAGCTCATTAAATCCATGCAGGTTTGCTGAGGGTAAGTTGGGAAGGAAACATGCCCCCATGTGGATCCAACTTGCCTTTTCATTAGATAGATTTGGACAAAATGAGAATGGTGCCTACATAGCAAGGGGTACTAATACCTGCTACCCGATTCACCAATAGTGTTATGATGACAAATCTTGCAAATCTTGAGAAAGAGATGGCTTGGCCAATGAGGAAGAGAGAGAGAGAGGATATCAAAGGTTTTTGGAGTAGTAGGTTTTCCCAAGTGTGTGAGATTGGTGGACTGGACTCTCTTCCCATTGGCCCAATGTCCTAGATTGATAGGGAAAAATACTATAGCTGGAAAGGGTCCTACTCTTTCAATGGGACAAATTATCTGCAACAATATGAGAAGAATAACTCACTTCTCCTCGGGTAGTGTTTCAATGTTTCTTTTTGTTCTGGTAAGAGATTTATCTTTGTTCCATGAGTTATTTTTGTTCCTTTAAGATTTAGTTAGATTGAACGTTTTGAGAGATGCGTCATATCACATGCATAGAGGCAAACATAGGTTATCTTTTTTGCTTTAGGATTTGGTTATATTGAAAGATATGAGCAAAGCCTTATATCACATGATAGAGAGGTATATCCCAAACAGGTCATGTCCAATGGTTTTGATGCTTGCAAATTTGGGTTCATCTCCCATCCTATTTTGATTGTTTTAGAGAGAGGCTAGATACCTTTGAGATAGTATTTGAGAAAGAGGTTGCTTTTGATTTTGCTTATTAGAGTTTTGTGATTGCAAATTTGGTGTCATTTCTCAACATGTATAGTTTTTATATTTATATTGGTACTTATAGGTCTTGTCTTAATTTTACAAGGATGTTAGGCTCTTGTCATGATATGATTTGTCTAAAATGTCTCCACTTTGGAGGGATTTGAATCTACAAGGAGATAATAATTCTTTCGAACAACACCAATATCTACTTGGTGATTTGGGTTATGTCCCTATGAGCCATCTAGTACATTCATTTATACTATATCAAACTTAGGACAAAATTGATTTTAAAAAGTGTGTAGCTAGGATAGGAATCATCAATGAGCATTAAATAGGAATTCTAAAGAGTAGATTACATTCACTATGAGAGGTTTGAGTTCAATTGAAAAGGCAAATAAATAGAAATCAATATCTTTTGTAATGGATTGGTGCATGTATTATTTTGCACAACTTTTTGATCAACAAAAGGGACATTGAGGAAGAAATGGAGGAGTTGATAGACAAAAGAAGTGGATGGAACACATCAATCTCTAAGAGACACCTATAGTAGAGAAGAAACAAGGTCTTTAGTTATGAATACATGTCTTGCATTCAACCGCCATGTCAAGTTCTTAAACACATCTTAATAAAATGATCTTTCATTTAAAGGTTATTATGGATCTTCTATACTTCCTCATTTTGGATTGAAAGCAAAGAAAATGAGAAAAATGTTCAGAAATGAGAAATAGCATATGCTTATCACCTCAAAGGTTATAGATTATCATAAGGTTCAAATATACAGTTTATATTTATATATGGTTGTTTTAATAAGAAATAATAGAAGTGAGTTAAGTTTTGGTTTACACTGCAAGGTTAAGTCTGGGTTATTGTAATACCAAGAGCTAGCCATATGATCTAGATGTGAAATTCGGTTTGGTAACATCTAGAATGATGTTATACATGATGGTCAAAATAGGTAAGATAGAAATATCACCAAAAGAGTACTTCTACTAATAGGGCAGAAACCGAAATAGACTTGAGAACCTTAGAACCAATAGCTAGACATATGATTTAAAGGTGAGAATTGGTTTTGTAACATCTGGAAGGATGTTGCACATGATGGACTAAACAGATCAGAAAGAGGTATCACCAAAAGGGGACTTCTACTAATAGAGTAGGAACCGAAATATGCCTGAAATCTTTGAAGGCAATTTCGAAGGCCTAAACGGATGAATTAGGCCTCAAAAATGTGTAGATTCCCCCCCCCCCCAAAAGGAGGAAATTTTGGCCTTCCCTCCCCCTTGCTTTGTCTCGTCGAGAGCTTTCCAATAGTACCTTACGTGATTTTGAGATTCCTACAGGAAGATTCCCTAAAAGATTCCCTCTGATCAAAGCTTGTTTTACCAACCAGATAGGACCTAGACCAGACATGTCACCCATCCAAGTAAGTAATCCAAGGGTGGTCACCTATCTGTGTCTCTAATCCTATGGTGGCGCTTCCTTGGAGGAGATCCTCTTTGTCTATATAATAAAGAGAAGGTGCTCCTTTGGGGCATCGAATGTTTGAGTGTGCAATCTATGTTTTCTCTCTTCTCTTGTCCTTGGAGTATTACAGTTATATACTCTACGTGACATGGTAAGTTGAGTTTGGGTTAGATATGTCCATGAAGTTGAGTTCTGTTTATATATTCCTCTTGCAAAATACAAGTTTTAACCAAGTTTAATGGATACATCCATTTTGAGTTGATTTCTTTTCCCCAATCAAGATATGAGTTAAGTCCCAATGATATATTGAGCTAAGTAAAAAAATAAAATTTCCCAAGATATGACTTAAGTCCCGGTGATATATTGTGCAGAGTTGTAGCCATCTATTTCTGGTGCAAGATGTGAGTTTAATCATGGTGATATAAATACCAATATAATTAAAGTCCCGATTACACATTTCCTCTATGAGTTCATCAAGTGCAGTTGATATATTTCAGTTGCAAGATATATGTATATATACTGTAATACTCCGAGGACAAGAGAAGAGAGAAAACACAGATTGCACACTCAAGCATTCGATGCCCCAAGGGAGCACCTTCTCTTTATTATATAGACAAAGAGGATCTCCTACAAGGAAGCTCCACCATAGGATTAGGGACACAGATAGGTGACATGTCGGCAAGCTCCACCCTTGGATTACTTACTTGGATGGGTGACCTGTCTGGTCTAGGTCCTATCTGGTTGGTCAAACGAGCTTTGACCGGAGGGAATCTTTTAGGGAATCTTCTTGTAGGAATCTCAGAATCACATGAGTAAGGTACCGTTGGAAAGCTCTCGACGAGACAAACCAGGGAGGAGGAAAGGCCAGCCTTTCCTTCGTTGGGGGGGGGGAATCTACACATTTTCAAGGCCTAATTCATCCGTTTAGGCCTCCAAAATTGCCTTCAAAGATTTCAGGCATATTTCGGTTCCTACTCTATTAATAGAAGTCCCTTTTGGTGATACCTCTTTCTGATCTGTTTAGTCCATCATGTGTAACATCATTCCAGATGTTACCAAAACAATTCTCACCTTTAAATCATATGTCTAGCTATTGGTTCTAAGGTTCTCAAGTCTATTTCGGTTTCTGCCCTATTAGTAGAAGTACTCTTTTGGTGATACTTCTATCTGATCTATTTTGACCATCATGTATAATATCATTCTAGATGTTACCAAACCAAATTTCACATCTAGATCATATGGCTAACCCTTGGTATTACATATACTTGCACCATATATATATAGCAGATCTCATAATTTAAAACAGAACACATAACTCTCTTTGTTACTACAATATCTTCATTGTAAGAAGTCATATTACCTTTGAAAAATTGTATATTCCCTTGCACCCAATATCCATTTTAGATGAGAAGTGAAGTTCTAACATGGGATTGGATGTTGTTTTAAGGAGGAGGTGTTGCAAGATTCCAAAAGGTTTTCACTTTTGGAGTGGCTCGTCACTATAGGGAAAGGTTCTTGCTCTAAAGAAGAGTTATTTTTGAAGCAATTGTTTTGGTCAAAAAGTGAGAACAAGTTCTGAATTTGAATATAGGCCCAAGGGGTTGTTGATATCAAGGAAGGGTGATATGTACCATGAGTTTGAGGAAGGTGACATTTAAGAGGGAGAAGTCTAGGCATTGGGAGATTTGAGAATTGAAAATTGAGAAAGGAGAGATCTAGTTATCGAAGAGAGAAGTGGTTTGCAACTTGTAGAGGGAGAGAACTCATTACATTAAAGAAATCATGTTTTGAATCTGTAGGAGAACTCAAGAGTTTAAGAGGTGAGACCAATTTCAAATAGTTTTAGGAAGGAGCAAAGACAAGACTAGTTTTGACAAGGACCGAGAGTGAAAGAAAAAATAGGACACTTGTTTGAAACTTGGGAGGAAGAAGGGTAGAAAAGGTTTTGAAGATTAGGAAGAAGAAGGGTTGAAAAGGTTTTGAAGATTGGGAAGGAGAAGGGTTGTAAAGGTTTTGAAGGACCGTGGGGAGAGAGAAGAAAGTAGAGAGTTATCCAAAGGTCACACTAAAACTCACGAGGAAATTAAAACACTAAAACTCAAGTTGAACACTTGATAAGAAAATGTATATTCTTTATTATGAAAATGTTTGGAAAATGCCTAACTGTAATACCAAGAGCTAGCCATATGATCTAGATGTGAAATTTGGTTTGGTAACATCTGGAATGATATTATACATGATGGTCAAAATAGATTAGATAGAAGTATCACCAAAAGAGTACTTCTACTAATAGTGCAGAAACTGAAATAGACTTGAAGACCTTAGAATCAATAGCTAAACATATGATTTAAAGGTGAGAATTAGTTTGGTAACATCTAGAAGGATGTTACACATGATGGACTAAATATATCAGAAAGAAGTATCACCAAAAGGGGACTTCTACTAATAGAGTAGGAACTGAAATATTCTTGAAATCTTTGAAGGCAATTTTGGAGGCCTAAACGGATGAATTAGGCCTTGAAAATGTGCAGATTCCCTCCCCCCTCAAAAAGGCAAGGTTGGCCTTCCCTCCCCCCTGGTTTATCTCATCGAGAGCTTTCCAACGGTACTTTACCCATGTGATTTTGAGATTCCTACAAGAAGATTCCCTAAAAGATTCCCTCCGGTCAAAGCTTGTTTGACCAACCAAATAGGACCTGGACCGACATGTCACCCATCCCAGTAGGTAATCCAAGGGTGGAGCTTGCTGACATCTCACCTATCTATGTGCCTAATCCTAGGGTGGAGCTTCCTTGGAGGAGATCTTCTTGGTCTATATAATAAAGAGATGGTGCTCCTTTGGGGCATCAAATGATTGAGTGTGAAATCTGTGTTTTCTCTCTTCTCTTGTCCTCGGAGTATTACACTAACACATCAAATTTCCATGAGTGTGACTGGTTCATCGACCATCACATACTGCCCAATAGTATGACACATTTGATGTGCATGGATGGATAAAGAGCATATAAAGGGCATTCAATGAGTGGCATTCGAGAAGTTGATTTGGAAAAATTGGGATTAAACTTGGCAGTCATGCTTCATTACCCTTGCACTCACAAAGTTATAAATTCCCATACATTCTCTTTTCTTGAAGCTCATATTTAATTTCAAGTTCTTTGTCTTGTTTGATCTCAAATCTCAAATTTGAAATTTCCTTGCCAAACCCTAGTGGACTCATAACAAAACTCTAACTATTAGCCAAAATGCAATGACATCCTAGCAAAACCCAATCAAGACCTAATAAAATTTTCTATAGTGCAACAAATTACAAAATTGCAGTGTATCCTATCGCAACAAAGTATAGCAAAATTGGTGTAACAATATGGAGTTTAGCAACGAAGTTAGTCGGGCTTACGAAGTAGCACATAAGACAAAGTAGCCTAGAATATTCCAGAAGTATCTAGGAAGCTTCTTGGGAAGCTTCCTGGTTAAACTTAGCTTGCACCTTAAGTAAGTAGCTTCTAGAAGGAAGCTTCTAGAAGCTTCCAACTAGCTTAGCTTGCACGCCAAGTAGGCGGCTTCTAGAAGGAAGCTTCTTGAGAAGCTTCTCAAGGGCCTTGTATGCTACCTATAAATAAATACCAAAGCCAAAGCTCATGCTAGGATTCGGAGTTTCCCTCATTCAAGTGTCCCAATGTGAGTTTCCATTCTCCTATTTCTCTCCTCGGATTCGGTCTTTTACATTGGTATCAAAGCAGGAATGGGATGGATGGAATTTATGGACCACCAAATCCACTTCCTTGAACCATTGGGATTTTCACATCCAAATACTACCCAAGCATCATTTCACACAGTTCATCACCTCGCACTTTGGACAAGATTTTCTGCATATGATCACCATATCTGAGGAACCCTTGGTGCTTCCGGTTGTAACTTATGGAGAACGGTGGACGTGCTATTTCTATGTGTTAATAAATTAGATAGATTGGGAGTGGTGTGATAGAGGAGCAACCATGGCGGCAATACCTGATGTTATCCTTGCTATGCAACAACAAATCAAGCACCTTACTCGATTGTTGGATGAACGGGATCTTTGACGACAAGAGCAGGTGGAGAGAGTACCAATTCGAGAAGGAGAAGATCAGATCAGATCAGATTCCCTAAACCCAAGGTATTTGAAGGCAAGAATCTCTCGGGTGCAATGGAGAATTTTGTGTTTGATTGTGAATGTTATTTTGAAGCTACCAATCTACAAGATTAGCAAAAATAGATTCTCTTGGCTTCTAGCCAATTGGATGGAGTAGCAAGGCTATGGTGGAGATTTTGAGTGGAGCGAGCCAAACGACAAATAGTTGCACCAATCTTGACGTGGGCAGAATTCAAGAGCGCAATAATCAGTTGGTTCCAAGCTATGAATGCCACACGAGCTACGCGGGATAAGTTGGCAGAGTTGAAATAGATTGGCTCTGTAAGAAGTTACATCACGCAGTTCCAAAACACCATCATGCAAATTCCAGATATTTTGGAAGATGAAGCTTCGGATCGATTCATGAGGGGCTTGAAGGCAAGAACCAAATTAGAGGTAATCATGCAAGAGCCACAACACTTGGAGGAAGCCATGCGGTTGGCCGAACATTTTGATTCCTTGGTGGCAACAACTTGGTCTCGACCTCGACTCCCACAAAGCCTGCCAATACACTACACACAAGTGGAGGAGCCAGCACCAATGGAGATTGATGCAATTCAACAAAGACCACTGGGCATGGCAGACAGGGAGAAACTGCGACAAAATGGTGGTTTTTTTTATTGTCGCCAGTTGGGGCATCGCATTGCTGAATGTCCACTTAAGAATGGATGACCTCGACAAGTTGCCCAAGTGGAGGTTGTGGAGCGGAATGATTAGGGAAATGAGGAATCCCAGTAGGAGATTTCAAGCCGCCTATTGGGAGCTTGATTAGTTCCAATGAGATTGAAGGCTCGACCTATGCAAGTTTGCTTCACTTGCAAGGTATGATATCTAATAGGGGTTGTAGTATTTTGGTTGATTTTGGAAGTTCATAGAATTGCATGTTTATGCAACTAGCAAAGGAATTGGGTACTCTTATCAAGCCAGTGATTGGAAGTAGTTTGATGATGGCGGATGGTAGAAAGGGTTTTGCATTCCGCACCTTGCATCCTGTTACCTTCAAGATTGGGAAGGAGTATTTGGAGTGTATGAGGTTTGTAGTGGCACCTCTACACTATGATATCATTCTAGGTCTACCTTGGCTTGAATGTCATAAGGTTCAATTCGATTGGACCCGATGCCAAATTCAAGTACAACACCAAGGTAGGAATTTCCGATTAGGTTGTCTGGCACCTCTGAGTAAGACACCTAAGAATAGTCAGTCCCAAGATAGGAAGTTTGTCGAGAAGGTAGCCATAGAGCAAATCTGGAAGGGAGATGAGTCCCAAGATGGGAAGTTTGCCAGGAAGGCAACCATGGAGCAAGCTTGGAAGAGAGATGAATCCCTAGAAGGGAAGTTTGTTAAGGAAGCAGCCATAGAGCAAGCTTTGGAGGAAGATAAGTCTGTATTCGCGGTGTGAATCAAGCCGATTGCACAAGAACAATCTGAGGAGGGCCAAGTGCCGCATCAAGCGATGGTTGATCGGATAGTTCAGGAGTTTGCAGATGTGTTTCCGGATGATCTGCCAAAGGGATTACCCTCCGACCAAGGTATGCCCTTCAAGATTGAGTTATTGCCAGAGAGTACTCCAGTGAGTAGACCAATCTATCGGCTCTCACCAAAGGAGTTGGAGGAGTTGCGAACAACACTTACAGAGCTATTGGAGAAGGATTTCATACGACATAGTACCTCTCCTTGGGGAGCACCGGTACTATTTGTTCCAAAGAAGGATGGAGGACTTCGTTTTTGTATTGATTATTGTAGGCTCAATAAGCAAACCGTGAAGAATGCATATCCCTTGCCTCGGATCGATGACTTACTTGATCAACTAAGTGGAGCACGTTACTTTTCCAAGTTGGATCTTCGTAGCGGCTATTGGAAAATTAAGATTGATAGAGAAGATGTGCAAAAGATTGCCTTTCGCACAAGGTATGGACATTTTGAGTGGAGAGTTCTACCTTTCGGACTCACTAATGCTCCAGCAATCTTCATGGATCAGATGCATCGGGTGTTGGATGGACTATTGGATCGGTCAGTGGTGGTGTTCTTGGATGATATCTTAATCTATAGCAAGACAGAGGCAGAACACATGAATCATGTGTGAGAAGTCTTAAGTCAACTATGACAATGGAAATTTTACTGCAAGAAGTCGAAGTGTGCTTTTTGGCAAAAGGAGGTTACCTTCTTAGGTCATAAGATCTCATCAGAGGGGATCAAGATGGAGGAAGAGAATTTCAAGGCCATTACTGATTGGCCTACTCCAAAGGATGCTACAAAAGTACGGGCATTCAATGGATTGACCAGTTTTTACCGGCGGTTCATCCATTATTATGCTCATGTGGCTGCACCATTGATTGACCTCTTGGGAAAGAACTCGAGCTTCTAGTGGAACACCAAACATGAAGAAGCATTCTAGAAGTTGAAACATATGGTGTCTTCAAGACCCATTCTTCAACCATATGATCCTCAACTACCTTGTGTGGTTGATTTTGATGCTTCTAACTTTGCAATTGGAGCTGTGTTGCAACAAGAATTTCCAGATGGACTACATCCCATTGCCTTTGTGTCTCGCCGACTAAATACAGCTGAAAGAAATTACTCTGCTTGTGATCGGGAACAACTTGCAATGGTATATGCCACCAAGGTATGGAGGCATTATCTCTTGGGGAAACAAGTGAT
Source organism: Lunularia cruciata (assembly GCA_948567375.1). NCBI lineage: Eukaryota > Viridiplantae > Streptophyta > Marchantiopsida > Lunulariales > Lunulariaceae > Lunularia > Lunularia cruciata. Next base: position 12,029,046 of record OX419760.1, read on the forward strand.
CATGCAAACTGATCACAAGCCATTGTTGCAGACCTTACACCTGGAGCACATGAAGAGTCGACATCATCGATGGGAAGAGCAACTTCAATTGTTTGACATCAAACTTGAGTACAAACCAGGTCAGTTCCATGTCATCCCTGATGCTCTATCATGACGACCTGATTTGAAGTCCCTTCCCCTCATCGTGGCAGCAATTACGATGGTGTCAATTGACCCCAAGATCCATAATGAGTTTTGGTTAGCTCTACAACAATATCCCTTCTTCCAAATGGTACATGGTCGTCTAACAACAAGTGACAAGGAGTACAACACCATCTCCTTCAAGGAAGGCCTTCTATTCCATGCGGACCAGATCTATGTTCCAGCCAAAGGTGATCTTCGACTTGTGCGCCTTCAAGAAGCCCATGATTTACCCATTGCTGGTCACATGGGTGTGGACAAGACCTTGGGTACCCTCCAATGTCAATGGTGGTGGCCCAACATGACACGAGATGTTCAAGAATTTGTCGGATCGTGTGAGAGCTGCCAACGTAACAAGGCCAATAACCAGAAGCCGAGTGGACTCCTTCAACCACTCACCATTCCATCCGCTTGTTGGGAAAATATGAGCTTGGATCTCATCACATCCTTACCAAAGAAAAAACAAGGACACACCGCAATTGTGGTGTTTGTGGATAAGCTTAGTAAGCAAATCCACTTGGCACCAACCTATGATACCGTGGATGCTCCAACCTTAGCGCAAATCTACTTTGACAATGTCTTCAAGCATCATGGGATCCCACGTGTACTCATCTCCGACCGTGATCCTCGATTTACCGGGAAGTTTTGGCAAGCACTCTTCCAGATACTCGACACCAAGCTTGCTTTGTCCACGGCCTATCATCCTCAAACTGATGGACAAACCAAACATGCAAATTGTACATTGGAGGATATGTTACGGGCCTTTGTCAATGTCCACCATACCAATTGGGATGAATGTCTTGCAGCTGCAGAATTTGCCTACAACAATTCCAAACAGGCAAGCACCAGATTTTCTCCCTTCTTTCTCAATTTTGGCCAAGATCCGCTTGTTCCAGATTCTCTTCTTTCTCCCCCTCCATCTCAAGTTCCTCATACTTCCACATTCTTGACCACTATATCCCAATCGCTCCAACAAGCCAAGTCTCACCTCCTTGTTGCTCAGAATTGCCAAAAACAATATGCTGACCACCATTGTCGTGATCTCACCTTTGAAGTTGGTGATAAATTCATGCTATCCTCCAGTAACCTCCCTCTCCCACTTGATACCCAAGTTCATAAACTTGCCCCTAACTAGATAGGACCCTTTGATATCACCCAAATTGTCTCTCCTGTTGCTTATCAACTTGCCTTACCTTGTCACATGCGTATCCAACCTGTCTTTCATGTTTCCAAGTTGAAACCCTTTGTTCCTAACCCCTCTTCCTTTTCCTCTCGAGTCCAACCTCCCCCTCTTCCTGTCCCTATCAATGATCATGAGGAGTATGAAGTTGATCATATCCTTGCGCATCGCCATATCCAACGAGGCCGTCGCCAACATACGGAGTACAAGGTCCTTTGGAAAGGGTATCCCCTTCATGATGCCACCTGGGAGCCTCTTTCTCACCTCCCGAATGCACAGACGGCCATCCAAAAATCCAAAGCTTCATTGGCGACGAGGACGTCACCAACTAGCGGCGGGGGAATATGTAATAATATGGAGTTTAGCGATGAAGTTAGTCGGGCTTACGAAGTAGCACATAAGACAAAGTAGCCTAAAATATTCCGGAAGTATCTAGGAAGCTTCTTGGGAAGCTTCCCGGCTAGCTTAGCTTGCACGTCAAGTAAGTAGCTTCTAGAAGCTTCCAACTAGCTTAGCTTGCACGCCAAGTAGATGACTTCTAGAAGAAAGCTTCTTGAGAAGCTTCTCAAGGGCCTTGTATGCTACCTATAAATACCAAAGCCAAAGCTCATGCTAGGATTTGGAGTTTCCCTCATTCAAGTGTCCCAATGTGAGTTTCCATTCTCTTATTTCTCTCCTCGGATTTGGTCTTTTACAATTTGCAAAGGTGCAACAAAACCCACTTGGCCATAAAGCAAAACCAAAGGTGTAGCAAAATCCACTTGCCATAAAGCAAAACCCAAAAATTGTAGTGAAACCCATTTGTGTAGAATTTGCCTTTGATATTCTTGGATTTTTTGGATTGCATATTTGTTTATACATAGAATTTGCATGCTCGTGGGTAAGGGACATGCACATTGGGCTGATAGATCAAAGGCCTTCACCTTGACCTTAGAGGTGATTTGTCAAGCATTTGCTTTGCCACTTGGCACTTGTGACATCTAGAAGACAATACCTTACCATTGGGTGCAAGATTGGCTTCCACTTAGAGATGAGTAGAGCTGATGCACTAGCTGATGTTTTTAGTGGAGGTGATTCTCTAATGGATCACGATATCAACACTATAGGAGATGCTACATTTAATTCACATAGACCCTCATGTGACTTGTATATCATGGTAGAGAGAGACCATGGGTTGAAAGAGGAGTACAAGAGAGTAGTAGAGCAGCCAGCTAGGAAGGGTGATATAGGCATAAAGACCTAACAAGACTTTAGTCGGAGAGGGGCACACGTAGACCGGGTACTAGGACTGATGTAGTAGGTTGGGAGGAAAGGGAGAGTTTATTGTTGGAAATGGGGAGAATAGTGGATAGCTTGGAGGATAGAGAGAGAGTTCTTAGAGAGAGGGAGCATGGTCTTAGGATTTAGAGGCAAGAGAGCACGCATTGGTGGAGAGGGAAAGCTCTTTGGTAGAGGGTGAGATTTTTATCAATGTTATTATGTAGGAGAGAGTTCTTTAGTTGCTATAATAGCTTACTTAGATATGATTCTAGCTCAGAGAGAGTTGATGGTAGATGGTTATAAGAGGCATGAGGACATTTATAGATAGGACTTTGTGCTTACTATGGAGAGTGTGGAGAGAGCACAAGTTGAGATAGGTAAGATGCAAGCATAGTTGTAATCCTCCAAGGATATGAAATCTGAAAAGAAACACACGACTTCACACTCAAACCTCAGATGCCCCAAAGGAGCACCTTCTCTTTATTATATAGACAAAGAGGATCTCCTTCAAGGAAGCTCCACCCTAGGATTAGGCACACTAATAGATGACATGTCAGCAAGCTCCACCCTTGGATTACTTACTTAGATGGGTGACATGTCGGTCCTAGTCCTATCTGGTTGGTCAAACAAACTTTGACCGGAGGGAATCTTTTAGGGAATCTTCTTGTAGGAATCTTAGAACCACGTGGGTGAGGTACCATTGGAAAGCTCTCAATGAGACAAAGCAAGAGGGAGGGAAGGCCAACCTTTCTTCCATTGGGGTAAGGAGGGGGGGATCTACAAATTTTTAAGGCCTAATTCATCTGTTTAGGCCTTCAAAATTGCCTTTCAAAGATTTTAGGCATATTTTGATTCCTACTCTATTAGTAGAAGTCCAATTTTGGTGATACTTCTTTCTGATCTATTCATTCTATCATGTGCAACATCCTTCTAGATGTTACCAAACTAATTATGACTTTTAAATCATATGTCTAGCTATTGGTTCTAAGGTTTTCAAGTCTATTTTAGTTTCTACCCTATTATTACAAGTACCCTTTTGGTGATACTTCTATCTGATCTATTTTCACCATCATGTATAACATCATTCCAGATGTTACCAAACCAAATTTCACATCTAGAGCATATGGATAACTCTTGGTATTACAATAATGTAATACCAATAGTTGGACATATCATCTAGAGTTGAAAATTGGTTTGGTAACATCTAGAAGGATGTTTATGTATGAGAGGTTAGGTAGATAAAATAAAGGTTTCACCAAAAGAGTACATCTGCTAATAAGGCAAGAGCTGAAAATAACTTGAATTTGTAATACCAAAAGTTAGATGTAAAAGATTGAATCCGAGGAGAGAAATAAGAGAATGGAAACTCACATTGGGACCCTCAATTGAGAGAAAACTCCAAATGCCTAGCATGAGCTTTGGCTTTGGTATTTATAGGTAGCATACAAGGCCCTTGAGAAGCTTCTCAAGAAGTCTCCCCAAGCCGTTTTCTTAGAGTGCAAGCTAAGTTAACTAGGAAGCTTCTCAAGAAGCTTCCTTCTAGAAGCCACCTACTTGGCGTGCAAGCTAAGCTAGTTGGAAGCTTTTAGAAGCTTCCTTCTAGAAGCTACTTACTTGAGGTGCAAGCTAAGCTAGCCGGGAAGCTTCCCAAGAAGCTTCCTAGATACTTTTGGAATATTCTAGGCTAATTTGTTGTATGTGCTACTTCGTGAGCCCGACTAACTTTGTCGCTAAACTCCATATTGTTACATATTCCCCTGCTGCTAGTTGGTGGCGTCCTCGTCGCCAATGAAGCTTCAAATTCTTGGATGGCCATTTGTGTATTCTAGAGGTGAGAAAGAGGTTCCCACGTGGCATCATGAAGGGGATACCCTTTCCAAAGGACCTTGTACTCTGTATGTTGGCGACGGCCTCGTTGAATATGGCGACACGCAAGGATACAATCAACTTTGTACTCCTCATGATCATTGATAGGGACAGGAAGAGGGGGAGGTTGGACTCAAGAGGAAAAGGAAGAGGGGTTAGTAACAAAGGGTTTCAACTTGGAAACATGAAAGATAGGATGGATATGCATGTGACAAGGCAAGGCAAGTCGATAAGCAACAAGAGAGACAATTTAGGTGATATCAAAGGGTCCTATCCAATTAGGGGCAAGTTTACAAACTTGGGTATTAGTTGGAAGAGAGAGGTTACTAGAGGATAACATGACTTTATCACCAACTTCAAAGGTGAAATCATGACAATGGTGGTCCGCATATTGTTTTTGGTGGTTCTGAGCAACAAGGAGGTGAGACTTGGCTTGTTGGAGAGATTGGGATATAGTGGTCAAGAATGTGGAAGTATGAGGAACTTGAGATGGAGAGGGAGCAAGAAGAGAATCTAGAACAAGCGGATCTTTGCCAAAATTGAGAAAGAAAGGAGAAAATCCGGTGCTTGCCTGTTTGGAATTGTTGTAGGCAAATTCTGTAGTTGCAAGACATTCATCCCAATTGGTATAGTGGACATTGACAAAAGCACGCAACATATCCTCCAATGTATGATTTTCACGTTTGGTTTGTCCATCAGTTTGAGGATGATAGGCCGTGGATGATAAGCTTGGTGCCAAGTATCTGGAAGAGTGCTTGCCAAAACTTCTCGGTAAATCAAGGATCACGGTCGGAGATGAGTACATGTGGCATCCCATGATGCTTGAAGACATTGTTGAAGTAGATTTGCGCTAAGGTTGGAGCATCCATGGTATCACGGGTTGGTGTCAAGTGGATTTGCTTATTAAGCTTATCCATAAACACCACGATTGTGGTGTGTCCTTGTTTTGTCTTTGGCAAGGATGTGATGAGATCCAAGCTCACATGCTTCCAATGAGTGGATGGAACGGCGAGTGGTTGAAGGAGTCCACTCGGCTTCTTGTTGCTGGCCTTGTTACGTTGGCAACTCTCACACAATCGGAAAAATTCTTGAACATCTCGTGTCATGTTGGGCCACCACCATTGACATTAGAGGGTACTCAAGGTCTTGTCCACACCCATGTGACCAGCAATGGGTAAATCATAGGCTTCTTGAAGGTGCACAAGTTGAAGATCACCTTTAGTTGGAACATAGATCCGATCCTCATGGAATAAAAGGCCCTCCTTGATGGAGAAGGTGTTGTACTTCTTATCGCATGTCGTAAGGCAACCATGTACCATTTGGAAGAAGGGATCTTGGTGTAGAGCTTACTGAAACTCGTTTTGGACCTTGGAGTCAATTGACACCATTGAAATTGCCGTTGTGATGAGAGGAAGAGACTTCAAATCAGATCATCGTGATAAAGCATCAGGGATGACATGGAACCAACCTGGTTTGTACTCAAGTTTGATATCATACAGTTGGAGTTGTTCCTCCCATTGATGATGTCGACTCTTCATGTGTTCCAAGTGTAAGGTCTGCAACAATGGTTTGTGATCAGTTTGCATGATCACTTACTTTCCCAAGAGATAATGCCTCCATACCTTGGTGGCGTATACCATTGCAAGTTGTTCTCGATCTCAATCAGAGTAGTTTTGTTCAGCCATATTGATTCAGCAAGACACAGAGGCAATGGGATGGAGTCCATCTGGGAATTCTTGTTGCAGCACAGCTCCAATTGCAAAGTTAGAAGCATCAAAATCAACCACACATGGTAGTTGAGGATCATATGGTTTAAGAATGGGTCTTGAAGACACCATATGCTTTAACTTCTGGATTGCTTCTTCATGCTTGGTGGTCCACTGGAAGCTCAAGTTCTTTCCCAAGAGGTCAGTCAATGGTGTAGCCACATGAGCATAATAATGGATGAACTGTCGGTAAAAACTAGCCAATCCATTGAATGCCCGTACTTCTGTAGCATCCTTTGGGGTAGGCCAATGAGTAATGGCCTTGATCTTCTCTTCTTCCATCTTGATCCCCTCTGATGAGATCTTATGACCCAAGAAGATAACCTCTTTCTCCCAAAAGGTACACTTTGACTTCTTGTAGTAAAATTTCCATTGTCATAGTCATCTTAGGACTTCTTGCACATGATGCATGTGTTCTGCCTCTATCTTATTATAAATTAAGATATCATCCAAGAACACCACCACGGACCGATCCAATAGTCCATCCAACACCTGATGCATCTGATCAATGAAGACTGCAAGAGCATTAGTGAGTCCAAAAGGTAGAACTCTCCACTCAAAATGCCCATACCTTGTACAAAAGGCATGGGCTTTTGCACATCCTCTCTCTCAATGGGAATTTTCCAATAGCCGCTGCAAAGATCCAACTTGGAAAAGTAGCGTGCTCCTCTTAGTTGATCAAGCAAGCCATCAATCCGAGGCAAGGGATATGCATTCTTCACGGTTTGCTTATTGAGCCCATGATAATCAATATAAAAATGAAGTCCTACATCCTTCTTTGGAACAAATAGTACCGATGCTCCCTAAGGAGAGGTACTATGTTGTATGAAGTTCTTCTCCAATGACTCTGTAAGTGTTGTTCTCAACTCCTCCAACTCCTTTGGTGAGAGTTGATAGATTGGTCTACTCACTGGAGTACTCCCTAGCAATAACTCAATCTTGAAGGGCATACCTTGATCGGAGGGTAATCCCTTTGGTAGATCATCCGAAAACACATCCGCAAACTCCTTAACTATCCGATCAATCATTGCTTGATGAGGCTCTTGGTCCTCCATAGATTGTTATTGTGCAATCGGCTTGATCCACACCACAAATATAGACTTATCTTCCTCCAAAGCTTGCTCTATGGCTGCTTTACTAACAAACTTCCCTTCTAGGGACTCATCTCTCTTCCAAGCTTGCTCTATGGTTGCCTTCTTGGCAAACTTCCCATCTTGGGACTCCACTTCCTTCAAGGTTTTCTCTATGGCTACCTTCTCGACAAACTTCCCTTCTTGGGACTGACTATTCTTAAGTGTCTTACTCGGAGGTGCCAGATAACCTAATCGGAAATTCCTACCTTGGTGTTGTACTTGAATTTGACGTTGGGTCCAATTGAATTGAACCTTATGACGTTCAAGCCAAGGTAGACCTAGAATAATATCATAGTGTAGAGGTGCCACTCCAAACCTCATACACTCCAAATAATCCTTCCCAATCTTGAAGGTAATAGGATGCAAGGTGCAGAATGCAAAACCCTTTCTACCATCTGCCATCATCAAACTACTTCCAATCATTGGCTTGATAGGAATACCCAATTCCTTTGCTACTTGCATAGACATGCAATTCTCTGAACTTCTAGAATCAACCAAAATCCTACAACCCTAATTAGATATCATACCTTGCAAGTGAAGCAAACTTGCATAGGTCGAGCCTTCAATCCCATTAGAACTAATCAAGCTCTTAATAGGCGGCTCAAAATCTCCTACTGGGATTCCTCATTTCCCTGATCATTCCGCTCCACGACCTCCACTTGGGCAACTTGTTGAGGTCATCCATTCTTGAGTGGACATTCAACAATGCGATGCCCCAATTGGCGACAATAAAAACAACCACCATTTTATTGCAATTTCTCTCTATCAGCTATGCTAAGTGGTCTTCGTTGAATGGCATCAATCTCCATGGGTGTTGGCTCCTCCACTTGTGTGTAGTGTATTAGTAGGCTCTATGGAGGTCGAGGTCGAGACCAAGTTGTTGCCACCAAGGAATCAAAAAGTTCGGCCAACCGCATGGCTTCCTCCAAGCGTTGTGGCTCTTGCATGGTTACCTCTAATTTGGTTCTCACCTTCAAGCCCCTCAAAAATCAATCCAGAGCTTCACCTTCCAATATATCTAGAATTTGCATGATGGTGTTTTGGAACTGCATGATGTAACTTCTTACAGAACCAATCTGTTTCAACTTTGCCAACTTATCCTGTGCAGCTCATGTGACATTTATAGCTTGGAACCGACTAATTATTGTGCTCTTGAATTCTGCCCATGTCAAGATTGGTGCAACAATTTTTCATTCTGCTCGTTCCACTTGGAATCTCCACCATAGCTTTGCTACTCCATCCAATTGGCTAGAAGCCAAGAGAATCTATTTTTGCTCATCTTGTAGATCGGTAGCTTCAAAATAACATTCACAATCAAACACAAAATTCTCCATTGCACCCAAAAGATTCTTGCCTTCAAATACCTTGGGTTTAGGGAATCTGATCCGATCTTCTCCTTCTCAAATTGGTGCTCTCTCCACCTGCTCTTGTCGTCAAAGATCTCGTTCATCCAACAATCAAGTAAGGTCCTCGATTTGTTGCTGCATAGCAAGGATAATATCGGGTATTGCCGCCATGGTTGCTACTCTATCACACCATTCCCAATCTATCTAATTTATTAACACATAGAAATAGCATGTCCACCGTTCTCCATAAGTTACAACCTGAAGCACCAAGGGTTCCTCAAATATAGTGATCATATGCAGAAAATCTTGTCCAAAGTGCGAGGTGATGAATTGTGTGAAATGATGCTTGGGTAGTATTTGGATGCAAAAATCCCAATGGTTTGGTGGAAGTGGATTTGGTGGTCCATAAATTCCATCCATCCCACTCCTACTCTGATACCAATGTAAAAGACTGAAACCGAGGAGAGAAATAGGAGAATGGAAACTCACATTGGGACCTTCAATTGAGAGAAAACTCCAAATGCCTAGCATGAGCTTTGGCTTTGGTATTTATAGGTAGCATACAAGGCCCTTGAGAAGCTTCTCAAGAAGCTTCCTCAAGCCGCTTTCTTAGAGTGCAAGCCAAGTTAACTAGGAAGCTTCTCAAGAAGCTTCCTTCTAGAAGCCGCCTACTTGGTGTGCAAGCTAAGCTAGTTGGAAGCTTTTAGAAGCTACTTACTTGAGGTGCAAGCTAAACTAGCCGGGAAGCTTCCCAAGAAGCTTCCTAGATAATTTTGGAATATTCTAGGCTAATTTGTCGTATGTGCTACTTCGTGAGCCCAACTAACTTTGTCGCTAAACTCCATCTTGTTACACCAGACATCTAGAAGGATGTTATGCATGATGTGCTAAGTAGTTCAGATAGAGGTGTCACCAAAAGAGGACTTCTACTAATAGTGCAAGAGCCAAAAATAGCGTGGAAACTTTAGAGCTAATTTTGGAGGCCTAAATAGATGAATTAGGCCTATAAATGTATAGATTCCCCCCTTCCCCCCAAATAAAAAGGTAAGGCTAGCCTTCCTTCCTCTAGGTTTATCTTATCAAGAGCTTTCCAACGGGACCTCACCCACACAAGTTGGAGATACCTACAAGAAGATTCCCTCCGGTCAAAGATGGTTTGACCAATCAGATAGAATCAAAACCAACATGTCACCCATGCATGCAACCAATCTAAAGGTAGAGCTTGCTTATAGGTCACCAATCCATGTATTTGATCCAAAGGTTGAGCTTCCATCAAGTACTCTTTGCTATATAATACAATCAAGGGGCTCCTTTGGGGCATCGAAGGTTGAGTGTGAAATTATGTGTTTCTTCTTCTGTGTTTCTCTTTAGGTCTCCTATCCTTGGAAGATTACACATAGTTAGATGAGGTTACTTCTACATTGGAGAGAGCGTAAGAGGAAGTGAGGGCTAGGAGATCCCTTAGAGATATATTGGTGCATCTAGGGACTTACACACACATCATTGGGTAGGGGTAGAGGTACTATCACAATATACACATACAGTCCTATACCTATGGAGTGCCTAGGGGAGAGTTAGGTGTGATGACTAATGATGGGGACATTTTACCATGGAGACCTTGAGTGTTAGATGATCTGCACACCCACTCTATTTTAGAAACATCCCAAAGGAGATCGAGTGGCTAGAGGAGAGGAGTATGGTTCTCACATGTGAGGTTTTTAGACTTTTGATGCTTAAACAAAGGAAGAGCTTTACTAGACAGTTTATTCCTCATTTCATCTACTCCCATGAGAGGATGAGGAAGATTTTGGTACTAGATATTGGTTGTCAAGTAGATATTATATGGGATAGCAATTGGCTTGCACACCAATGGTCCTCCATGGTGTCTCACTATGGATGGATTGCTTATAGAACATGGAATTCTTTGACATACATCCCTTATCCTAGAGTTAAAGAGTTCATGGAGTTGTGTGTCTCTAAGTTTGAGGTTGTCATTTGGACCAACAAGATAAGACATGTGGCTAAGCATATTTTGAAGGACATGTAGGGCCATGGATTGTTAATGGAGGGTGTACAAGATAGCACTCATCTCATGAGCATACTTGATGATATGGATGGTATAGATACCACTACAAAGAGTACACACACTAGCCTTATAGTGCATTGACAACATTGGGTCTATGAGATATATTGAGAGTTGATTCAACATTCTTACCCTATTGTAAGAACCATCCCCATGGTAGTATATATCCCTGTCCATGTACTCCCTTCTATTCTAGAGCATCAGATTCAGCTTCATCATCATGTCCCCACTTGATAGCTCCTTTGACACAATATAGAATAGATTTGAGATCAACTATTGATTATTTCATCGAGAGTAGAAATTAGGTCATCTATTAGATTATAGTGTGGACCCTTACCAAGGATCTTGATAAGGGTCCACACTATAGTCTAAGAGATGTGGCATTTGAATTTCTAGGACCCTCATGCATGATGTGGAATGGGATCTCTTTTGGAGGTATAGTCTTGTGGTGATAGGAAGACCACTTATTAGGCTCATAGATGTAGGATTAGAGTACATTAGACTAGATCATCTTCCATCCAAGTCTCCCTATCCTGAGGTTGGCAAGGATGAAGTACACTCCTCCTCCTATACCATGAAGAGATAGAGCTTTGAGTAGAATGATACTTTTGTACATTTATATACCTATTGAAAATATCAATGGTGTATATAGTTTCTCTTATAGGCTTGCAAACCATGAAGTTACACTAGTGTTCTACGTGACTTTTGGACTCCAATGTCCTAAATTTTAAATTGCAAATCTAGTCTTTTAGGTATATATTATTATTGCTTTGTTGCAATTTTGCCTTTTCTTTAGGTTACATTTTATGCATTCTACTTTATGGATTTTTAACTATTCTTGTATTGAGTATCAAGTATATCTTGGTAACCAAGCATATGCATTTAATGAGTTCTTGATCACTTTTTCTCTCATATACTTATACTTGAACTATTTCATAATATGAACATATGGACAAGCATAACAAAGATATCAACTATCAATTGTTGTCAACCGTTACAAAGATGTCAACTATGAATTGTTATCAATCGGTACAGAGATGTCAACTGTTGTTTTAGTGTGGCTCCTTTATGTTCACATCTTCTATTGCTCAGGTTATGAGTTTATTTGTTATATTGTATTGCTAGTAGGAGCACAAAATATGGAAATATGGACAAGTGAGAACTAAACAAGAATGTAGCAAAACCATAGCAAAACCCAATCGACCAGGGAAAATCCCTAACATACAGGTAGAAAAACCTCCTTCGTCAGGCAAACCCCTAACACACCCACAATGGACCCACTTGTAGCAAAACCCACTCGACCAAGGCAAACCCCAAACATACCCGTTGTGGAACCCACTCCACAAGAGCAAACCCCAAACATACTTGCATCAAACCCACTCAGATGGGTAACACAGCGACAGCAAAACCTACTCAACCAAGGCCAACTACAAACATACCCACAACAAAATCCACTCAACCAAGGCAAACTTTGAACAACAACTTATTCAAACTTAGGACTAATTTGAAGAAACTATTTCATACTCATTCAACATCCACACATGATGGTAATGTAGTAAGAACCAAGAAGACACAAAAATTCATTTTATTTAATACTCATCCAAGTAAGAAAATTCTAGAATCCATTAGATTTGACATGAACAGATTGAAGGGTTCCATTATTCTTCTTGTATAAAATATATCAGTACCTCAGAAAGAGGCATATTACATTAGGAAATTCTCTATAAAACTCCCAAGTGAATAAAGCAGAGGTGATGTGTCCACATACTCCACTCCCATATTATTTGACCTACTCCAAACCATTGCTTGCATGCTTGCACTATTTCATTATCACAGGGGAACTTGCTTTACATTGATTCTCACTTGAATTAACTAAGTGAATAATACTTGAACTTCTCCTCGTTGGTTCAAAAATTACGGCTTATCACTTTCACTTGAACCTTTGAGCAATAGACTAGGGAACTAGAAATTTTGGGTTGTTGCTATGACTCTCAATATGTGTCTTGGCTAATCACTTTCACTTGAATTTGGAGCAATAGACATGGAAACCAAACATTTTGGATCAATGTTATAGCTCTCAATAGGTGTCCCATCTTCAATAGCAATAGTGCATATGCTCATTATACTTGTAATCTCATTGGATGTTTTTCTAGTCTTGGCTAACTCCAAATCATAGAATAAACAAGTTTAGATTTTGCACTTCTTTCTTTCATTCTCTTCCCTCTACTTCCAAATTGATTATACCCTTTTTTCTCTTCTTCTCTACTTTTGAATTTAATATATCTTTTTCTAGTTTACTTTTTCACTTGAATCTTCTCTACCTTTGTGACCCTTTGTGCTTCAATTTTGGCCAACCTACATATCTCCTTGCTTCCACCGATTTGCTCCTTAGTTTTAAAATATTAGAAAGATCTTGTGTAAAGGAGACCATCGTAGCCAAAGAGTGTGCTTTGCCACAAGAAACTTCCTTTCTTTTCCTTGATTCAATTTCTCTTTATCCTTCCTTGCCACCCTCTTTTGTCCTCCTTGGAGCACTCGGTCTCCTTCTCGAGCTTGTGGTCCTTCTTCTCTTTCTCCTTCTTGTGCTCACGGTTCTTCTTTGCCAAGAGTAGTTGGTTGACATGGTAATGGGATTTGAATCTCCTCATGCATTGGCATAGTATACTCATGGGTCTCAAGAGAAACTAGGACATGAAGAAAATGACTCTTGGGTGCAAAGAACACTATACCTTGGTCTTATACATGCTTGTGGGTATTGGGTTCCTAGCCCAAACAAATCCTTATCCATTGCTTGTTCAAATGAAACTTGTGAACCATCTTCTTCATTTAGTAACATATGTGAAAATTCTTTTTCTACTCCTAAACTCACCATGGTAGGGTGAGAAATATTTAGCACGAGTTCCAAATAGAAAATCCATTCTCGCAAAATATGGGCAAATATGATTCAACTTATCTTTAATAGTACTCCATCCTTGTTTTAGCTTCTTCTCCGTGAGTCCCTTGTGCACTTGTCCTTCCATGTGCAAGCTTGTACGGCTTTTTGTTACATGACTACATCACAATTATAAAGTATCAAGGAATCCAAAATTACAATCCAAACTAAATCAATTTCTTTATTTTCATAATGCTTTGATTCAAATTGATTGCTCAAATGCTGCTAGGTGGCAAGGGTTCAAAGATTTAAATTGATTGTTGGTCAATGTTGGCCAATGATTTAAATTGTTTGTACTTAGCTAAGAAGGATTTCCTCTTGCCATGCGACACAGCCACTACTTTGATTACCATTAATTATATTAGATTTGGTCATTATTATCAGCCAAAGCCTTGTACTTGATTTTGCCCATGAATCTTATAGTGAAAATGTGCCCATAAGGTTGGTAAATACTTGTAAAATTTGTACGTGTGTTTCCTTTTCTCTACCTATGTCTTTTATGGGTTGTGTTTGAACTTTTTGCAAGTATCCTTCCAATGTTGTAACTTTCCCCGAAAAGCAATTATTGAAACACCACACTGGATTCCAAAATTAAACCTAATATGGATTCAAGATCTTAGCCAAATAAGTGAATTTACAATAACTTTACAAAGAGTATATTTGTTGATTCTTTTATTTTATCTTGTGCAGACTTCAAATGGACGATTCTGTTAATGATCTTTACTAGAAGGACAATACTTGTATCTAGTACATATGAACTTTATATTTTAATTTTGATCTAACTTGAATTTGAACTAAACTTTTTATCTTTATATTCTCATCAACAACATTTGTTACAATTTAATATGTTGTATGAGAGAGAGAATACTATATATATATATATATATATATATATATAAATTATAGCACAACTTTAATTCTCACTTTTGTGATTTGCTTGGCATGTTAATATAAGTTATAAAGTTTATCTCTCATATATATATATAATTTTCCATAATTTTCCAGTTATCTTTCAAAATTTTCCAAATAATCTTTCAAAATTTTCCAAATAATCTTTCAAAATCATTCTCAAATCTTGAAGAGATCATGAGATCTTTAGACTTTCTTATATTCTTTGGAGTAGACTTAAAATTTTCTTGGGTATCAAGGTAAGATATTCCTTTTGAAATGTCAAAATTCAAAAAATTAATATTCAACCTTAATATTTATATGTTGGATTTTTTACAAGATTTATTGATACTTGTATGGTCCAACGATAGAAATATTACTCCGTCCTTCGTGATGTACAAACCTAAAGCACATGTGGGATATATAGTTGAGTCTCAAAAGCAATGTAACAATAAACTTATAAGATGTGAATGCAAGTGTCATATGATTGTGTAGAGATTTCAAGAATATATATAAAATCTTGAATACCATAATTAAAATATTTTTTCCTTCATAGAATATAGATAATAAAATTCTATCTATTCGAATAGAATTATATAATTTTATATATACATATAAACATTTTCAATATAAAGTCTTTAAAGTATGTAAACAAAGAAATTTTCAGAATAAAACTCGTTATGTAGGACCGATGGTCACCCTAAAAACGATGACCTGCGTTCACAGGTCTCCTGTGTCGCAGTCACTTGTTATGATAGGTCGCTAAACCTACCATAGGCAATCACGAGGCTAACCTTGTGGAGACTGTTCGTAAACCCTGTACTACGGTACCGGCAAGGAGCCGTCGAAGAGCAAAGGTGCGATGTGAATTGCTCTTCGCTTGTCCTCACAGCATTCTACCTATATTGACTGATTCGTCAGGAAGCTTGTCGATTTGGGCAGTAGAGTTGGAGATACGCGTACCGAACACCTGCGAGTGCAATGGAGGACGAGAAGGACACGAAATTAGTCACTCTGGATGCGAAAATGGAAGAAGTTGCAAAAGAGGTAAAACCAAAGGAGAAGAAGAAGGGTGTGAATCCGAAGGACGCGAAGAAAGCAGAGAGACAGCTGGCCAGGCAAATGGAACAAGCTGCGGTGCAGGAGGTAGTAGATCCGTTGGCTGGACATTATGGTGTTGTTGAGCTCCTGTCCTTGCAGAGTTTTGCACAAACTGGTAGAAAATGGGTCAAGGTCTCCCACCTGGACAAAGAATTGACAGACCAGACGATTTTAGTCCGTGGCCGAGTTCATACTGTTCGGAGCAAAGGGAAGATGGCATTTCTGGTTCTTAGAGAAGCAGGGTACACTGTGCAATGCTTGGCATCTATCTCAGAAAATGTCGTGAGCAAGCAGATGATTAAATTTATTGCTGGTCTAAGTAAGGAGTCAATTGTAGATGTGGAGGGTGTGGTTACAGTACCCCCTGCAGATGTCGAAACTACTCAGAAGGTATATCTGGCTGATGTCCAACTTGTTCCACGACCACTGATTCGAGTTGCAGTTCATCAGATTTCCTAGCCTGGAATTTACTTAAATATGGACGGTTGTGGCACATCAAATCTCTTTGTATGAATTAGAAGCAACAGAGAACTAATGACTTTGACATGTGGTATACCCTTCACGATACTCATTGTTTATGGCATGATCGCAGGTAGAAATTCAAATCAGGAAGATATTTTGTATCAACAAAGCGTTGGCCAGTCTTCCTCTCACTCTTGAGGATGCAGCTCGGAGTGAACTCGACTTTGAGAAGGCTGAAAAGGTTAGCGGCACACAGGATTCGCATTGTAGATTCTGCCGTTTGGGGAATTTTTGCCGTAGATGTCGTCATTACAGGTGGATTCGCTCTGATCACCCGTCTCAGGCAGTGGTTTGATTACGTGTATTCTACAGGAAGGAAAGAAATTCGTCAAAGTGGGACAGGACACCAGGCTAAACAACCGAGTCCTTGACTTGCGGACTCCAGCAAATCAAGCCATTTTCCGAGTGCAGTCTCATGTTTCTATTGTGAGTTCCAAATTTAGGGTTAAGGGTTTAGAGTCGAGATCTGCTGGCTGAACATAACTTACAATGCAGCACTTGGTCTCTAACTCTGGCAGCTTTTCCTCTTGCTCTTTCTTTCGCATCAAGGAAGTTCATCCAGACAAAGTGCACAAACTAATTTTCCACGTCCATGGTTCACAGTTCTTCCGACAATTTCTCATAGACGAAGACTTCGTTGAAATTCACACCCCGAAATTGATAGCTGGAGCTAGTGAAGGAGGGTCCTCAGTTTTCACCCTCGATTACAAGGGGCAACCTGCTTGTCTAGCCCAGTCACCTCAGCTGCACAAGCAAATGGGGATATGTGCAGATTTTGGTAGAGTATTTGAGATAGGTCCAGTTTTCAGGGCTGAGAATTCCTTCACTCATCGTCATTTATGTGAATTTACTGGTCTCGATCTGGAAATGGAAATCAAGGAGCACTATTTTGAGGTCAGATTCTTCATTTTGATGTGGTCGATTTTGACCTCCTTTGCTTACTACTCCTTTCCAGATTGCATAGGATTCAAGAAACTGATCAAATGAAGTATCTCTACGATAGATTTCTTTGTTTTGCTACATGATTACTTTTGCCGTTCTTCTTTGATGTTTAACCACTTGGTTTATGCAGGTTATAGACTTGCTCGACAAGCTTTTTGTGCACATCTTTGATGGTTTGAATTCCAAATGCAAGAAGGAATTGGAAGCTATCAATCAACAGTACCCTTTTGAACCTCTGAAGGTTGGCACACACTGGAACCTAAACCCTTTGCTAAACTTGAAGCTCTAATATTTGTTTGCGAAATACCTATTTAAGGTTCATGAACGGCCTCTGCTCCCATTACTCCAGTACCTAAGTAATGTTCATGCATGAGCAGCCGCCAAAATCGTAAGTTAATCCTCTTTCTCATTGCAGTATCATCGGGAAACTTTACGGTTGACATTCAATGAAGGTGTACAAATGCTCAAGGTACTCTATAAACTCCTACTCTTCCAAGTGTTGTTTAGAACAGGCTAGCGAAGGAGCCATCTGCCATTAATCGGTGTCTCGCAGTTGTTGAAGAGATACTCAAGTGTGCTTATGTGAGTTCTGTCCTCTATCTGGCGACAAAGTTCGAGTGACTAACTTGTACATCTAATCGATGGTGCCAGGATGCAGGAACAATTGTGGATCCTATGGGCGATCTTAATACCGAGTCCGAGAAGAAGTTGGGCCAGCTCGTGAAAGAAAAGTAAGATCAACTTAGCCGTATGCTTCATTGGAATTATCTTGACCTCCAGTCCTTATTTGCTACCAGTTAGCTATCAGTACTGAGCATATGGGCTTGTCTGACACTTGTTGCGGTTACAGGTATGACACCGACTTCTACATCCTCCATCGTTACCCTTTGGCTGTGAGGCCTTTTTACACAATGCCATGTGCAGACGATCCCAGATATACGAACTCCTTCGATGTCTTTATTAGAGGTAATGAACGAAGCCAAGTTTGTGTACTCTGTCGTTAATCCTAGCGCATGAAATGGTTTATGAAACACTTTTGATTCGCGTTAATCGGGAGATCGTATGTACCAAAAACTACTGCTTCCTCCGTGTTCGGGACAGTTTGAAGAGAAGGAACTGGGAGTTCAATTCAGTCTGGAATGCGTTTTGATCTGCAGGAGAGGAAATTATCTCGGGAGCACAACGTGTACATGACGTCGACTTGCTCACTAGACGTGCCACGGAGTGTGGCATTGATGTGAAGAGCTTGTCAACCTACATTGATTCATTCAGGTACCTTTTATCTTCTACACTTCATGAAATTTCATTACCTAAAACTTTATACTGAGCTGAACCTGACAACGTCCTTTTAGATCATTTTGTTGGAACTAACGTTACTGTCGTAATGGAATTGCCACCTCCTGCAGATACGGTGTCGTACCTCATGGAGGGTTAGGTGTAGGACTGGAACGTGTAGTGATGCTGTTTTGTGCATTAGGGAATATCCGCAAGACCTCAATGTACCCTCGTGACCCTCAAAGGCTAGCTCCCTAAACACGGGATCTGGGATACTCAATGTAAGTGATTGTGCGCTGAGGTTTTCTGGCCTCAGTATTAATTCTATATAAATTTTGCTACTCTACAGTCCCTAACACGAACGATCGAATGAGAACTAATCTTGTAACAACTTTGATGACAGACTAAACCTTTTTACCTTTTTGTTGGAACGTTCTATGAACTTTTCATGAGTCTTATAAACAGTTTACCAGCAGACATGCTGATATTACTAACCATTAATCTACCATCTGTGATCCGGATGATTCTCACGATAGGCCCAAATTTTCAAGTAGAGGGTACTCAAGGAGAAGTTTGGGGAACGATTCCTGTGCTTCTGGAGTTCACAGCCAATTCAATACGGCAGTTTATCACGTACGAAAAGCATTTAGGTCTTTCCATATGCGTGGCACACCATTTTGAGCTTGTGACTGGATGTTCGTGATAAGTAAGAGAAGTATACAAGCTGTGGACAAAAGTGGGCCCCATTGAGATCATCGAAATTCTGGCAATCGTCTGCACTAGCTGCACACCGAGCGACTACCGAATGGGAACAGATTGACCCGGGCCATCCTGCTCATTAGTTGAGCTTTTTAAGTACTTGCAATATATCTTTTCAGATTCCTACCTGCCTTGAAGCTCAAGGACACCGCTGCCAGCAGCAAGAAGAAAATGTGGGCACTTGACATTCGCCTTGTTTATTGTTGGGAATCTGGACAATCTCACCAGTTTACTCATCATACTATTGCGGAACTCCTTAAGTTCCAATCCAAGCAACTAGAAAGTTTAGCCAGTTTTCTGGTCTGCAACTCACCCAATTTTGGCCTGAAGTTATTCTCTTTAAAACCCATTTCCTAACGAAGGTTGTTGGAAATTATCAGCTTTTGCTTAAACGCATGTCTACAGCAAATTAGGATAGGTCTTGTCTCAACAGAAGACATAAGTGGTCACTGATGGTCGTCACGAGGCTGTACTTGACCCATGGAGTGAGGGCGATGATTTTTGATTCGACTTGGAAACTAGTGGAGTTGGAATGGCTCTAGTTTATCTCAAACACGAATTTCCGAAACTCTTCTCTTGCCTGGTCATCCATTCCAGCCAAGAGAATGAACAACCTGTTAATCGGTGCCGTGCATAGATATGCTGGTGGTAAAAACGGCCTATGTTCATCGAAGGGGAAAAAGGCAACCGTGTAGAAAACACGATTGATGGGAAGACCCATCGAGCCCAAACAAGGATGAGACAAACGAGGGAAAATGGGGCAAAGCCCCACTAGTATAGGTATGAGAAATTTGCGATAATACTGCACCTAAGATATCCATGTTATGCTATGCAAATTGTAAGCTTTACAAACAATTATTAGAGTATTTGAAGAAACATCTCTTAGAGTGATTGCTCTCTTATGGATTTCACCAATCAGTGCTCTCAGTAGAGCAATGGACATCAGTTGTTTAAAATATACTATGAAATATGAGAATGAGATTGGTACCCTGCTCTCAGTAGAGCAATGGACCTCTGTTGTTTGAAATATACTATGAAATATGAGAATGAGATTGGTACCCTTACGCCTAATATGATATACTCTAGTGCATATACTTGACAAATGTGTAGAATGCTATATTTATAGCTGCATATAACTCCAAGGCTAGGCTAACAGAATAAAAAGGTGACCATGCTGCATACCCTTATACTTGGAGACCTTGCCTGTTGCTGCTCTGCTCACTATGTATCCAAGGGAATAAGTAATCACTCTCTCCGAATATGCATCATACATAGTGCATAACCACAACATTTTCCATAATAATCATTTCGCACCAAGTATAAGTTTACATTGACCCGTGTAGTCTGCAAAGCATATAAATACTCTGGCAAGTAAAGTATCCACTCTCTTGTACCCTAACAAACACTAGATCCATGATTGCATCATGGTAACTATCCTCTGTCTGCTGTCTTTAATGAAAGTCATGCTTAAGTGTCCACACCCAAGTGTGGAAGATTACTTTGAAAATTATCTATTGTGTTCCTCATACAAATTCCAAAGGACTTCAAAGATGTCAAAATATGCCCACCTACTTACTCATAATAGATCTGTGTGAGAGAAAACCATACCATAACGAAGATTCAAGTAAATATAAATATATAGGATTTGCGTACCACACGTCATAACTCTAATATGCTTCTAGCTCTCATAAATTTAAGGTAATGGTAAATCGACGCTCTTCCATGTTACAACGATCCATTCCATGATTATATGCCATAGATCACCTAGTACACCACATGACCTGTTTTCATAAAATTGGGGTATTGTTAAATCGATGCTCCTTCTTGTTAAAATAACTCACTCTATGATTATATGACATAGATCACCTATTGAATCATGCGACCTGTTTCCATAAATTTAGCGTATTGTTAAATCACGACGACGAGCGTTGATTTAACAAAACGCTCGTCGTCAAAACGACCCATTCCATGGTACTCCATGATTATATGCCCTAATCAATCATAAAACCTGTTTGCAAACATTATTAAAATAGTATGTATGTAGTATTAAATAGCTGCATCTCCTTGTCAAAACGATACATTCCATAATTATATGCCAGAGTAAATCACTTAATCTGTTTGTGGTCTGTTTGCAAATATCAATAAATCGACACACTCCATGATTACATGCCATAGTAAATCACATGACCTGTTTGAGAATATCATTCAATAAGACGTGCGCAATAGTAAATCACTCGGCTTGTCAAAGAGTATTAAAAATATAGTATGGGTACCGCAGTAAAATCACGGGACCTCTTTGCGAGTATCTCTAAAATGGAACGCGTCTCTAGCATCTCCGCTTCTTATTTCTTAATATAATGCCGTAGTAAATCACATGACCTGTTTATGATCTGTTTGCAAGTCTCATTAAAGTAGAATGCGTGTATTCTGAAATCGATCTCTTTGTTAAAACAACCAACTCTGTAATTATATACCATATGCCATAGTAAATGATATGACCTGTTTGCAAGTATCATTAAAATAAGACGCGCTCCATAGTAAATTATTTGACGTGTTTGTGAAATCATTACAATAATTTACATACCATAGTAAATGACAGGACCTGTTTGCGAGTATTACTAAAATAGAATGCATCTCTAGTACTTCCATTTCTTATTTCTTAATTATTCCAAATTTTCATCACGCCGCCTCCTTCGCTTGAGATTTCATGTGATTTATGGTTTCCTGTGATACATAATCACGAGTAGATCATTTTAACTAGGGGGAAATCGCTTTTACAAGAGCGTGTGTATATTTAAGAATACTTTAAATTTAATGTCTATGTAAGTATTTCACAAGAGAATCTATACATGATTAATAATAAGTTAAAATCACATAACAATAAAGACGCATTAACTGAAATTTCGAGTAGCCATATGATATTTTATTCTTACTAGCCTTGTTTTTCTTATTACATGTGAAGTGAGTGTGTTGAAATTTAGGTTGCTCAAAACTAATGAATAAACTCACTGCATAATAATAAGTTAATTGATTCGCATGATCACATCGTCACAAGATTGCACCAAGCGAGCCGAGTGATTGAAGTACTGATTATGAACAAACGGTATTCAGACCGCTACTCAGTGTCAAGTGATCCGCTAAAGATAAGGTAGAATTGATGAAGCTGGTAAGACAAGTTTATACCAGTATGTTAGAATAATTTTCATTATAGTTTCATCTGTTGCCATTAGTTAACTTTCACATTTTAAGTTTGGCTCTAATTATCCTGACTGAAAATGACATAATTTTAGCAAACCTTACTGAGAAAACTTTAGTCTCACTTAGGCTAGGCTGGCCTAGCAAATATGAAGTCACCCATTTATTGATCCAAATCTATAAGGGATTTACTTTTTCTAATATAGACAACAAGAGTTAACTATTTTGGATCAGCTAGTACCAAAGAAGGAAGATGTTCAATTCTGCATTTTGATCAATTTAAATATTTTAAAATCTATTGTAAATTAAAATACATAAATTTAACATATCAACCTTCATTGTAGAAACAAAAGCCAGTTTTTATTGTTTCAAGACGTAACTACCTTAGTATGAAAGCATTTGAAGCTATCCTGATTTCTATCCAAAATTCACTTCAAATTGATATGCAACTGTAATGAGAGATATTAAAACAATCGTATGATCATATGGTATATAATAAATTTATAAATTTCTATACAATCAATATTGTGGAATTATTTAATTGAGGAGAATTATGGCAAATTTTGTCGGTGACCTATGGTAAGATTTTAACTTTCAGTTACTTTCTTTATTAGGAATACTTAAAAAACAAGTAATAGGTCCACATTGGGTTTTCACATTGGTTTTTCAAGTACAATTTGTGAGGAAGGATCCAATCGTATTTTTGACCTATAACTACATATACTGTTGAAATATAAATTTTTTTGTTCATTTATTCCTTCTTCTAAAGTGAACTAATATAGATTTTCTTGAACCTAAGTACAATAATTTCTCACATAGTTATATAAAGAACAACTTTTCACCATCCAAGAAAAATTGAACTAAGCAATAGGTACGTAAAGTCAGCTTAAATATGTACAAGTGTAAATTTTTTCCTTTCCATGTTTTGCAGTTGCTTTTTGAGTGACTTCTTTTGTTAAAAAAATTTAAGCAAATTGTAAGCAATTAGACCGAGAAGAGTTCATAAAAAGGATGTCGTGCATATATACATAGTTACATACATCATTGTTAACCTCACTATAGAAGCACAAATAATTAGTTGAGTTCACATTAAAATCATATTCAACTTGGATTAAAATTCAATATTCAACTCAATAATTTGCCATCAATGCTCATTAATTACAATCAAGATACACCCACTCTAGCTAAGAGACTCCAAGTGACATTTGTCGACTTCTGTCCATCGTCACCAATAACTTGAAGGCTCAACATCAGAGAAATGAGCTCTTTGGAACTACATTTTGAAAGTATACCCCATTGCTTGACTTGGATCCCCAACCCTAATGGTGCCACTAATGGTCCCATGACGATACAAATAGTGCAAATGACAGTGGGTCCAACGATGTGATTAGTAGCCCTAACACAAGGTCTGGTTGTCTTTAAGTAGTCTTTCAACAACTTCTAATATAACTCTGACCGCTAAGATGATCACTCCACCATCTGAGCAAACTAGCTTCGCCATTGCAAATACCATGGCAAGAAAGTTCATATTGGAAGAATAGAAACCTTTAGGGAAAATGTGAACCCACCTCACCTTTTCTGCTCATCCATCTCACCTCTCTATGGTACTGCACAAAGTTATCAACATGGTACTCCTGCTATGTTATCAACATGGCTACATCACTACAATACAATGTATAAATCTTATGACCCTGTCATGGCATGCGGCACCAATCAGTTTCACACAATTAACCAATATGATTGGTTGGAAATGTTAGAATAAGAGGGGTGAGGTGGACGAGCAGAAAAATTGAAGTGGGTTTATAGTTTCCCAAATCTTTATAGGTTAAAAACATTATAAAACATAATTATGAGGAGTATACCTTAAAATAGCAAATAACAGGTATTCCAAATTCAAAATATGAAAGAGGATGTACTATTCTGTGAATAACAGAATTTGGACCCAAAGAAGCAAAATTTCTATGAAAAATCCCCCTATATATAGAGAGAGAAAAACCCAATATAAGATTTCAAGATTACTAATAATCCATGTTGGCCTAGAAAAAAGGTGTGCATATTCGACTATTTTTATAAGATTTTGTGATCAATATGATTACTAAAATGCTTCCAAAAGATACAATAATAATATATATTTTTTGGTTCCCTAAGTTTAGAACTTGACATATTTTACATTGAAAAGACACATAATTCAGAAATACACTCTCCTTCTAGGTTTTAATAAACCATTAAAACAATTGAACTATAATTTTTAGGTGATTCGGGTTCATTACCAAGCATCGATAAAAGGAAGATCGAATAGAAAATTTATGATCTAAAATAAAATCAGGTAGGCCTCGCGCACGATGTGCATCATGCAAAGATAGAAAAAAGCGATCAAAACATGCATAGTCCCTGTTCCCGGAGATAGTTTGTTTAGCATAGTTTCGACTGTCTTAATCCTTGTCCCAAAGGCAATTTTGACCATCATCCCTGTCTTCCTAGAGGTACCTATACTATTATAGATAACAATAATATTTTTAAAGGTAAGTAAGATTATTTGTCTAAAAGTCAAGAGAGAGAGAGGAAGAAAAGATATAATCGTTGAACGGGTGACATGAGAGGACCAAGTCAGAGTATTACTTTAAGTGGACCCACCCCCCAAAAGATTCAACGCAGAAAGTGTTGAGCTTGATCAGCGAGGGGCGTGAGACAATCATCAGCACTTGATGCTAGTTGATCAAGTTCATACAGCAAGTCAAAGTTGGACATCTTCTTTAAGATCTGGTTGCGAATCTTACAGTTCCTCAATCACTCAATATGTTCCGAATCATCTGAGATAGAAACTTAATGTATGACGGTGAAGTGCTGTCTTCAACGTAACATACGAACGCATGATTTTTTGATCAAAAGTAAACTTATTGGCCGATGCAAAATGCTGATACCGATGAATCCAATGGCGATTTCAGTTATAGTTTCATGAGTAGTGCACCCTGCCCAAAGTTCAAATTTTTTTATAAAATTGCTCCATAGTTGTAAAATGCTAGGGTAATCGAAAGGTGACCTGGAGCCTTTTATGTAGTTACGAGGTTTTTATTTATACAATAATAAATTTAGATTAATTTTTTATAATTAATAGAAATTTAGAAATCATAATGATAGTTTAATTATAAAAGTTTAATGAAAAATAGAATATAAATAAATAAATTAGTTCTTTGTAAGAAAAAATTTTCACATCAAAATATTTAAAAATAATTAAAATATAATTCATAATTTTTTATTAAATTTACTGAAAATTTTGATTTTATACCAAAAATTAAAGTATATAAGAAAAATATAATAGATAGTATTATAACGAAATAAAATCCATCGAATCTGAAATGTGAAACGTCTAATGTCTCCGTAAATCTTCAACCTAGTCCCGTATATCTACGCTACTGTAACCGAGCGCTCTCACACTCAAACGGGCTTTTATGCACCGAACTGGTTGGCTTTCCGTCATCTGCGTTCATTAACAGCGCAGAATTTATGTTCACCCGTGACTGACAGTTGCTACTTGTGGAGTAGACTGAACCGACGTAGCCTGCAGCCGAAAGCTGTGCAGTTATGTAGGGAGTGACGACGTAGTCATTTCTGAAAATGGTCTATGACCATCGATTGAAAAGGAACTACCATTCGTGAATGGATTGATGGGTACTAGGTAGGATATGCATTCGATTTTTGAAGACCTGAATCATGAGAATCCTAACAACAAATCCCGACAAATCCGGAGAAATCGCTTCACAGAAGAGTGACGTGATCAGCTAGACTTGTGGTTAAATGCGGTTTGTTCAAAAGAATTCCGAGTGTCGAAAAGTGACATTCGAAAGTTGAATCGCCATATGCATTGAGAGTGGGATCCACTTGCTCCTTCAAAGGTCACTATTTCGAGAACAAGAACCAGTTCACTGCACCAACTTTCGCAAGTTTCGTGCTGTTTGCAACTGGGATCTCCCTGA
Source organism: Lunularia cruciata (assembly GCA_948567375.1). Classification (NCBI taxonomy): domain Eukaryota; kingdom Viridiplantae; phylum Streptophyta; class Marchantiopsida; order Lunulariales; family Lunulariaceae; genus Lunularia; species Lunularia cruciata. Next base: position 12,055,448 of record OX419760.1, read on the forward strand.
CGTTTCGGCACTTGGAGCATCTGAATTGAATACAGGGCGAAGGATGCAACTGTATTACGCGTCGTCCTTACGAGAGGCGTTGTCTGGGAACGGAGACAGTTTCATGCCTTCATGAAGCTTTCTCTGCTGTTTTATAAACCGAAAGTGTACAGTGTATCCAATTCGTCCAAGTCTCATGATCATGATCATGAATGTACAATGAGACAGTGACGTCGAAGAAATTTATGTATTATAATGTAAACGAGAAATACCAACTTTCGGCGAAAAGAGTTTATCGAGTTAGACCGTAAACTATTCCTTGTCCTCTGAGATCGTAAGGGAAGCTAAATACGGACAACCTTCGATTCCTTTCTTGTATTCGCTGTAACCTGGTGACTTGTTGCCTTTCGTAAGTCCTGCCAGGAACGCGGTTGGATCATAATACACCTCTAATTCGGTAATTTTCAGGTTCTCGTCCACCTGCATATCACGAAGACAGGATGTAGGCAATGCCATTATGCAAACATCTTTATCAGCTACAAGGCACTAATCCTGGGTAGAACAACTCCTTTTGATATAGCTAAAGACAATGCGATGATGACAAGTTCTAAGTATCACCACTTATCACAAGCATCAAGGTCCATTGCAACAAAATGCACGTCTGCAGAAGATACCTGAAGCTTCGCTCACGGTCCAGTAGATGTATGGGGCACTCAATAAGCGAAGAGACTATGAGATAGACAGACAGGCAGTTTTCTTCTCCTCTCCACCAAAAGAACCACTGATAAAGAGCACTACTGCAGCTGCAGGCAAGTGTGTTCGTGCACAGATTGAAAGTAAATGTGTACCTTGGCTACACATATCCCGATCGATTCAACAACTTCGTTTGTGGGAGCGTGGCCTTTGTAGCTTCCCTCCATTACACCCCAGTGCCGCCACTTAAAAGCGACAGTTGGAGGCCCAGAATACACTGCTTGAACTTCCCAAGCAAAGCCACCAGGAAAAGCCGACCTGAAAATTTCGTGTGATGATTCAAAAGTTTCTAAAGAGGCTTTGTAGGTTTCGTGTTCTCCAGGAAGATTAGATGCCATCAAAGCGTTGTAGCTTCCTACCTTCAAAGTTTCTTCAGCTGTGAGTTTTGGACCCCCTTCAGCACACAGAAAAATAAGTGAACAAGCTGACGATGTCTATGCGGAATTTGTGCTCTGTCCGCTAATTTTCATTAGTATCAATTGAACGTTGCAGTGAAATTCTGAGAAAAGATTCATCCTAGGAAAGAACTGGATTTTATTACCAGCTTGGAGTGTAACTCACCATTGACAGAAATTACAAACTTCTCTTGATCAATTGTTTTGAAGTCTCCCACTCGAGTTTTGTGAGAGAGTTCCATCTCCCACGTTTTGACTAGATTCTGTACTACATACTCCAGCGATCCTTCCTTCCACTCCTGGAGAACGAAAATCGTCCGCGGTTGTCAGGTGTAACCAGATTAAGGACTTTCAAGCCAAGTACAAGAGTGCAAGTAAAATAGAATATCAATCGTGAATTAGGTCAGCCAGTCCATTCAGTCTGATCCATTCGATTCTAAATTCGACCGCAAGCGGTACGAGTATGGCGTTGTCGTCAAAAAATAAAAAGGGAGACCTAAGGTATCGCAAATAAGAACATAGTAATCTGTTGGTAGAAAACAGTAATCTACGTCGGCAGCATGGGAAACATTGTCGTGAACAGTACTGTTTGCAGAGTCTTCATGGCTGCCATTCATATATGCAAGCAATGCTCTCGGACAAGAAAGACAGGACACAGTACGCTTGCGGACACAGATCTGTCAAGAAGTCTATTCTCCAACAGAGCAAACTAAAAGAAGAATGAATCCACTGCAGTTTCGACTAAGAAAATTGTCAGGTTTAACCACAGCAAGTCAATTACTTAATAAAACCAAGCTATGTAGCACAATAGAATCACCAAAAATTATGGGAATTATGGGAATTATGGAAAACTCAGTCACAGTCAATTCTGAAAACACACAGGCAGAATGATGTTAGCAATTACAAGATGCTGGACCTCAGGAAGGGTAAGAGGTAAAAGAGTTCAAGTATTCACGTGAGTGCGTCCATTCTTGAACAGATCGTTAACAGTGTCGTACGTCGGTGGACCTCCATGTCTCCAAGCAGTCTGCGCCTCGGAATCTCCACTGAGGTGCGATCTGTAAGGCTCGGATTTCGTTGGGTTTGCAAACGCAGTCTCAGCTGCATGGGTTGTCATTCTTGATAGCGAGGCTTGTTCCCCTATGAACGAAGTTGGAATCCCGGCGATGACAGGTTCTTCGTATCAATGAGCAACTCCAGGGGTGTAATTGCAGGTCAATCTGTAATATTGACAAGGCAGGCAAATCACAGTAGGATGGATGAGCTGCTGTGAGCGTGCAGTGCGCGACTAAGCGCGGTGACGGGTATTAATGTGTTCGAGGTAGCCCCCGATGACAAAAATGACTTTCATGAACACTTGAGTCTAGCCTACATGGACAAGCAGACACTCCAGATTGTTCCAAGATCTTGCAGTAAGTACCTTAGTAGATGGTCGTCGTAGTAGAAGGTTTGCCAGATGGCCGTCCAAAGCTTTCTTGTTATCTACAAGCCTTGATATATGATCGTCTACCAACCTCAGTAACCATTTTGTTTGCCTCCTCTCTCAATATAGAGATATCAGCATGGCTCAGATATCTTAGGTGCTGTAGGGCAGATACCTCTTACTGATACTCGTGGGTATACTTAGCCCTTTTTACCCCTTTGTCTTTTCTTTGATGGGGTCTTCCCATCCTTCTTCTTTTCACATTTTCACCAGCGGTCGCGGTTTATCTCAATATAGAGTCAAATCCACTGTTACGCCCGTGTCCATTATTATTAAGGTAATCGAGTCGTTGGCTCCAAATTCTATTTTAAGCTTCAGCCACTTCAAGCCATTCTGTAGAGGGGTATAAGCTGCCAGCCGGCGTTTTCGCCGCTCAAGGCAGGATCGGAGAACACCCAACAGATTTGAAGGAAGTCTCCATGATTACCTATGCACCAAATGGGTTGACCCTATCATGAAACATCCTCTTTGAGGCTCCTGTTTTATCTCAGATAGAAATTAACATGAGGAAGTCGAGCGACTCTTTTGACTTGCGCAATGAGAATAGACTTCCCGAAGGTTCAGAGAGCTTCAAGAGATGGGCTTAACGATACCCCGAGTTGACAGAAACACTTAACAACACCCGTGGCCCACGTGGCGTCGGCTCGACGTAGATGGTAGGAGCGGCTGCCTGCCAGTTGGCAAACATGGTTCTTTCTCAGATACTACACAGCACATAGAAAATGCAACTCACAGTCAAAACAGTGGGCGTACAGAACAGGATCCGATAGATAATTTTCCGTTGAGATCCTTCCTCAGTTTTTCCTTAGAGTTGAACAAAATTTCTTGTTATTTCTTTGAGTCCGTGTCGGGTTCGACAGCATAATGCTTTTCTGGATGATCGCCAGTCATTTCTTCTTTGCTAAATTCTAATCAGGCCGCAATCGCCACCAGGCCCAAAAGTTTGATTACTTTGATGAGTTCCAGTCATTTCTTTTTGCCAAACTCCCTAGCCCGACACAGATTAGACTCGATCTACTTACATCGTCTTACAACAACCCAAACTTCGGGCCGAAGTCACCGATACACCCGAAAATCTAAATTCTTCTGGTTGAACTCCGTCCAGCCCGAATAATTGATTTCTTGGATTTCTTGTGCTTCGGGCTTGAACTGCAGACAGGGCGGAATCTTCATCCGGCTGGAAAGTCTAATTCTTCGGTTAACTTGAAAATTTAATTTATTTCGCTTCGAACTGAACTCCCAGATTTTGTGTTCGGAGTTCATAATTCCACCGATCCACCCTGACTGGACAAGCACATACAAGAACAAAGACTAGTTGTTCGTGATATTAAGTGCCTAAGACCCACGCACCACTTCAAGCTAAAGGGATATTGTGAATCTTACTGCCAACTTTTGGGGAGCCGTTAAGTCGATATGCCAAAGTTAGGGTAGTGAGTTTATCTTTATACATGGCAGCTCCATTTGGGCGAATCATATTTTCGTTCTTTTCCCGACGTTTACACAGACCAATCTGTACGGATCTGCTGTCTTCAAGTAAGAGGTTTGACAAAGAAAATGTCAGAGGTGGACCTACAGCTTGTTAGATGTCGATGCGGTTCACATGTTAATAAAGTGTAGCGCCTGACTATTTGCAGTGCAGCCCAATGGTCTGGATTTCGAATCGGGGACATGACGAACGGACAGCATGCCCCTAATCCACAAGTCTTGTGGCTATAATTCCAAGACTTAGTGCTTTTAGTCCTAGAATCCAGTTTGCAGAAGTGGATTAAATGGACAAAGTGCTCGAAGACACTAAACCTCCTGTATGCCTGCACAAAGCTAAACTTCTGACTTTGTAAAAGTCCACCCTATGAGTCATGGTCAGCTCTCAGTAGAGAACGAATCCCGGTAATTCATTCAAGACTTCGTCATCTGAGTTGGTGACTTACCCATTCATCTGAGCTTCTCTGAGCTGGAGTGTGTTGGTGTCAAGGTTCCTAATGATCTCACCTTATCTTCACAATCTATAACCGTAAATGGTGACAACGGCTCCAGGATATAACGGATTCAGCCTACTCGCACCGGGACCTCTGCAATAAACGTGCATTGCGAAACTAGGCGGTTCAATTCGGAATGTGAGCGAAGGTTCAGTTCAAGCATGAGGCAGTTTTCTTCCACATCGACCTAGATTCACGTATCAGTGGCTTAGAGAAATCTTATAAGAATTCATATATTGCAAAGGTGACCGTGCTTGCGTCTCTAACTACCGGAATGATTCCTGTCCAGTTGACGATTCCGTGTAAGGTATGAGAGACATTACAATTCTCTCAACCTATACAGTCGAGTATCAATAAGTTCAACTCTCGATAAGCGCGACAAATCCTGATTGCACCAAAAAGAAATTTATAGGAGTAATTGTAACCCCTAGGTGCAACAAATCTCGGAACCTTCTCATTACAGATGATTGTATCACTGCAAGTTTTTATGAGTGCAATATTTCTAAAATTTGCACTTGAAACAGTACTTGCACTTGAAACACTTAAAATTTGCAGTTGATGGGGTCTTCCCATCCTTCGTGTTTTCTACGCGGTCGCCCTTTTCTCCCTTGAAACAGTACATATTCCAGTCTCTATTATAACACATTACGATCCTTAGTTCACATTAAATGCGTCTTATTACCGGAAATCTCGGAAATCTGTTCTTGCCGGACGATTGATTGATTAATTGCCCGACGTTTCTAGGGTTGAGACTCAAATTTTTCTGCTTTCAATCCCTGTTCGGGAGAGTCCCTCTCCATTAGAGTCCCACTAGCACACTCCATGAGAGCCCGATTGACATTAGCAGACTGTCCCTTTCCATGAGAGTTCGACTAGCAGACTTCACGAGAGTCCGACTAATAGAATGACGACGGAGGAAACCGGCTCGAGTCCGATTTTCCATGAGACTGACACTAGCAAACTGATGATGGAGAAAACTGGTTTTTAGTGTACAGAGCCTTTGAGCTTTGATGTTTGATTAGTGATAGTTTCGGGAGAACGTCCAGGATAATACTTACAGGCCAAAGTTGCCGAGTAGGCGACCCCCCACCGGTGCTTCCTTTGCCGGAGACTTTAGAAATATCTGTAGCAGAAGCTTGGACCGATGCCTGGCAAGGCAATTACGCTTAATGAGGTTCAGCGTGACTGGTTGCAGAGGCCACTAGTATTAAATGATATCTTATCAAAACCATGCAGACACTTCCTGTTCTCGAGAAATGCAGCTTCCATTAACCATCGCTCATGGTCAAACTCTTAACCCTCCATAAGTTCTAACAGTCTGAGGGACTGCAAATCCTAGCCGGAACCTAGGCATTGTCATTATTGGGATGCGAATGTATCTTTGAGTTGACTATTTTCTGTCACCTTTAGGCGAGACATGTTCTGATGTACAGATGTTATCCTAGAGCTCCAAAAACGGTGAGGAGCAGAAGCCAAAGGAAACTTTAAGACGCACCGTCTCAATTTGCATGAATACAACTGACTCGTCGTACTGTAAATCTAAAATTGCAATGTCTACTTGCAGATTTCTCAGTCAAGTACGAATCTCGTCGTATAGTTACAAACCACGGCGGCGACTTTTTCTTTCTGTGATGTCTAAAAGCGACAAGCCCTGAAACATAGGTAACTTAGATGTTTGCTCCAGTTCGAGATTCACACTGAACTGAAGGGCATGTAGTCGTGCGATTGCCATGGGCATTATGATTATACGGTTAAAGAAGTATTAATTTTATTTCTGCATTGGTAGATGTCTTCCACTGTCCCCGTTGGCGAAGAAATCTTGGTCCAGGTATTATACTTCGCAGTCAACGATTGTCTTTTAAAGTTCCCATAAATTAGTTGGCCTAGCTTTCTATGTTCCCATTGCCTTTTAAGGTTGGTGAGACTCCAAGCTCTCTATAAGTGAAGCTATCTATAAGTGTGAACTAGCTCTCGGACACACTAAACTGTATAATATTATGTTTACACTTAGTACACATGTTAAGGAGTTAATTAGAAAAAGTTAGTTAGAAAACAGCTGCCTACACGATGCATTAGGTTCTTGGCCTACACTCCTTTGTGGGTAGCACATTGTTCTCAGATTTGTACATATATTAGGGGATGTTGCCTACCTAGACCATTGTCTTGGTTTATCCTCACTCTCTTTTGTGTGTGTGTGTAGCGAGTTTCTTGACACTGCATCAGAGAGACAGAGCGCGGAGAGCCATGGACACATGGCAAGCAAGAGAAGTGCAACTTGGAGAAAGCAATCCTTGTTGAGGTGCATTAACAGGACATCTGCTGAACCCAGAGTTCCATCAGCCAGACAATGGTGAAGAGAGACACCGATAGTATGCATAGCCAAGACTTCCATTGTGTTTTTGAGAGCCAAGATGATGTTTTTCAACCAAAATGATATCACCTAGCCCCTTTGAGCTTGTCTTGTTCCAAAGGCTCAAATTAAGTTGTCTACCAAGTTTTAGTGCAATTAGAGATTTGGCCAACTGATTCATTGGAGGCCAATATCTTCCAAACTGAACCTCCCTAGATTCCCTATGTAGGAAATATTACTAGTGATAAGGGTGGGAGGCCCTTGTCAAGCTTCCAAGCTTCCTGAGAAGCTTGACAAGGGGTGTATGCTGTATGGAAACTGCGCATGAAGTATTTTCTTATGGGACAAGAACTATGGGAGATTGTCATAGAGGAGGAGATGAAACTAGAAAGAGATGATAAGAACCCAAAGGTGAGAAAATGGAAGAAGCAATCCAAGCAAGTCTTGCATTACCTTCAGATTTCCATTTCTGCCACTATATGTGGCTATGTTCAAGAAAGACACTACAAGGTGCATGGGAGGCAATTATGAAGGTGTTTGAGACATCTACCAAGGTGTGCAAATTACAGTTGAAACAAAAGCTTAATGCTGTCAAGAAGGGGTCACAATCTGTGAAAAAGTATAGGCTGTCCATAAGGGGTATTGTTGACCAACTCGGCAGCATTGGAGTTACAATAGATGACAAAGATTTGACCATGATTACCTTACAAGGATTTGGTCATGAGTACCAATCTTTTCAGATAACCCTTGTTGTGTGTGAGAATTTTCCTTCATTTCAAGATCTGACCCCTATTGGTGAGTGAAAAAATGCGATTGACAGGAAACCAATGGTCTTCCTCAAATTTGTAGTAGCAAGATCAGGCTTTTATGCAAGTGTGAGCAGAGGTAGAGGCCATGGACATGGGAGTTTCCAACACAATGTTAATGGAGGAAGTGCTCATGGACATCCAGATCCGCATCAACATCCAAGTTGTTACCAAACCCATGGGCCGGCCCAACCACAACAAAGTCAAGATTCACATAAGAGCAGAGGCTACATTCCCCCTAGGTGATGTAACCATTGTGGTGCAAAAGGCCACTATGCTTGTGATTGTCACAAGCGGCAACAAAAAAAGCATAATACTAGTCAAGGCTACATTACTTAATAGAATTTTGCAGCTTGTGATTTTGATGACTACAATGATCTTAAAGAAGAGAGCCTGTTGACAATGACCCTATGTCATGGGGACTATGGTGCAGCCCGCTAAGGAGTGGTACATTGATTCCAAAGGCAACAACCACATGACAACACATCAAGATTGGTTCAATCATCTTGAACCAGTTCAACATCCCATTGTTGTTGTTAAAGTGGATTATATCCAACATTAGATCACTCATAAGGGTAAAGTGCCTATTGCTGCCTCAAAAGTCTAAGATCTCAACATTATGTGATGTTCTCTTTGTACCAACCATCCCTTCTAATCTTGTCTTGGTTGACCAGCTGGTAGAGTCAAGGTATCAAGTTATGTTCAATCCAGATGGTTGTGTGATTCAAAGTATAACTACACAAAAAATGATAGCTACAAGGACTAGATGTAGGAGGTTGTTCAAACTAGATATCACAATGCCTCAGATTTAAGCATCAATGTATGGACAGAATGGATCATAGGTGATTGATATGCAGATTTGGAAAGCACCTTTGCCACATGAATGTCCAGAAACTGAAGAATCCGCCGAACACTAATGTAGTTACAAGTATTCCGTAATTTACATATAGTGCTAGTGTAGAGCTCTGCCCCACTTTTTAGTAGGGAAAACAAGCTAGGTAGCCCTTAAGTCACCAAAGTAAACATGCCACCAAACTACTTGAGCTGGTGCATAGTGATGTATGGACAACTTTGACATCCAACTTGAACGGTTCTTGGTACTTTGTGTCCTTCATAGATGATTTCTCCAGATTCACTTGGGTGTATTTCTTGAAGTTTGAAATCTGAGGTGTTTTCCATTTTCCAAAACTTTAAGTCCCTTGTAGAGAAGCAATCTAAACACCATATCCTTCAGTTCAGGTCAAATGGAGGTGGTGAATAAGTATTTGTGGAATTTAGAACATTTTTGCAACATCATGGCATCCAAGGCAAACAAAGCTGTTATTACAGTCCATAGTAGAATGGAGTTGCAAAATGCAAGAGTCAGCATATAGCAAAGGCCATGCGTGTTATGTTAAATGAGACTCATATGCCTAAAATCTACTGGACATGAGCCATGGCGTATGCAATTTACCTCATGACTAGATGTCCATCCATAGTAGTTCCTTCATGCACCCCCACGGAGGCATATATAGCCACTAAGCTTGACCTAAAACATTTGAAAGTCTGTCATGCCATTTGCATCGCATCTAGATTGCTTGGACATTGGAGTTGAAGTGATAGTGGTTAGAGGTATTTTAGCAATTACTCATAGACTATTTTCTGACAGTTAGATTTTGTGTTCGGTGTACTGACTTCATGATAGGGCCCACTATCACTTTGCACCGTTCACACTATTGGGTGTGCCGTCAACAAGACCGTTAGGTTTTGAGACCTAGCTCAAGTCCAAGGGGTATACTTTTGAAGTGCAGCTCCAGAGAGCTCACTTCTCTGATGTTGAGCCTTCAAGTTCTTGCCTATGGTGGATAGAGGCTGGCAAGCATCACGTGGATTCTCTTAGCTAGAGTAGATGTGGTTTGACTGTGATCAATGTCCAATTTTGGCAAATTATAAAGTGACAAATCAAGTATTGATCTGATTGAGTGTGAGTTGAGTTGTGTAAATGAACTGATTACATCAGAGAAGTGAGGTCAGAGGGAAATTGGGTGTAGGAACTGAGAGTGTTGGTGGTATCTTCAAGACTCGCTGATTGTTGGTAGCTTGGTCGGAGTTCAAGTTTTCTCTAGTGTGCAAAAGCTTGTTTGATTGATGAAAACTTAGCATTGAAGCAAACAGTGTGCAGAAGCGTTGGCCAAATTTTGAGCAAAGAGAAGCAATTTTCAAGTGGTAGTTGTCATTTTAAGCTCAAGAGGTGAAAGCAAGACCAATTTGTTGCAAGTTGGGCTCACAAAGTGAAATTGAAGGTGGAGTTGGGAACCCACCTTTGTGAATTTGTGATTTGGAGAAACTCATTTTTTCAATTTGGCTCGAGTGAAGAGTTAATGGAGGATTTGGTAGCTGGCTAAGTTTAGGGATCTATGTCAGATTTTACATCAGATTTTTGATGGAGTTTACGTCAAATTTTGGCCAGATTTGGAGGAGTTTCACTCACGTTGGGGGAGTTTCATAGATTTGGAGAGGGTTTAAGTAGCAAGAAGAAAAACCTCATTTGGGCATTTAGAGGCTTTGAGGCATAGGGTTGTGTGCTATGAGAAGCTACTAAGGCCTAGAAGGGCTAGAGCTAGTTTGCTGGCATGAGGCTAGCTAACTTAGATTAGATCTTGATCATTGTTTGGCAAAATCTACACATCTTGCTAGATTATGCGCAATAGGGTTTGACCCCTAGATCATTGGTTCCTAGATTGGTGCCTTAGCCAATTTTTCCACCCTCACTTGTTGACTTAGCAACTATTCCATTGTTATCTATACACTTGTAGCTTTGGCTAGGAAAGGCTGTTTGATCCTATTCTTGGTGATCTTGGTAGCTTAGGATGTAAATAGAAACTCCTATTATGTCAAATGGCAAATGGTGGTAGAGTTAGTCAAGTGTTGTTTTATGAGATGGAGGGTTTTTGTTTAGATTTCTTGTGATTGGACCTCCTCCATTCTATACTTCTTGTTTATGCACCATGTTTGTGTGAGATATCCTGAATTTTGAGTGTTGGTGCTATGGTGTGCTCTTGGTAGTGAGGTTGGAGTGATGACTAATTAGACTACCTTTGTTTCTCTCCGGTGAGGCAAGAAGTGATAACCTACACACCGTGAGAGTGCATGTTGTGATGGCAAGTTACAAGTCGCCCTTTTCCTTGGTGTAATTGTCACAAGTAGGGCTACATTAGTGGGTAGTGCTCGGTTGGTGTTGGTCTTGGTGGTGTTTGGTTGGTGGTGTTGGTAGTTGGTGGGGTACTTGCGGTTGTGGTTTGCGGTTATTTTGTCATGATGAAGTTCTTTGGGGATTCCAAAGGAGATAGCACTGCAATACGCAATGGATTTACTCAAAGTGGTGCTTAGTAACAGTCTACCTCTCAAGTCTTAGTGAGAGAGGAGATTGACTTTGAGTTGGAGTTTGACATGGGAGTTGATTTAGTTGAGAGTGCACTTGGTGTATCCACACCGTTGTTGTGGGACATGAACAAGATTTATGGAGCCTCCAAAGGCCTTAAGTGCTACTCTAGTACAGTGGGTACCATTTAGTTGGATGACTTCATCCAAGAGTTTGATAGTTGGTGTGATATGCAATAGATACGGAACCCGACTTTGATCACACCCTTTGTATCATGGAAGGGCTTGTTTCAGCATTTGGAGGGTCCACCAATGGACAACTACCATGAGTTAAGGAGAGCTCACTTGGAAGAGATTGAGCTATAGAGACAATATTGGTCTCCAAACTATATCTCTATTACTTTAAGTTTCTAGGGGTAGATTGGCTGTACCCACAAGTTCTAGCTCTAGTAGTGTTGGTGGATCTCTTGGAGATGGTGCTACTACAAGTGGAGGTACAACTATAAGAGGTGGTGTAGTACCAAGGTTTAACCCCATGGTGGTGTTCTTCTAGTGTCTGAGGCATAACTATCAGGGAGTGTGGATTGACAAGCTACTGAGCTTGTAGGAGTTTTAACAAAAGGCTGGAGAGAGCCTACACAAGGCATAGAGTTGCATGAGATGGCTGATCAATTTCACTCAGGGAGTTACTAAGGCCCAAGCAGTCCAATTTTGGTATGGGATATTGGATAAGAAGTTGCAATGTAGAGTTCGTGATGCTACGTTGTTACATGCTACTTTGCTCACTTTGGTAGTGGTATTTGGTTTGGCTGAGCGTATTGATGGTGGTGGTGTATGATGGTGGAGGAAAGAGTCGTGACATCTGGATTTGGTAAGGAGACCTCATCCACAACTATGACTTCTTCTAGAGTGCAACAGAGTGCACCACGCCTAGTTGGTTTTTGAAGACATGATGAACAACCTATGTCCTATGGAGCAAGTGGAGGGCCAACGGTAGCTAGACCTTTACCTTCATTTTTGGGACAGCAATAGCCAATGAGTAGTGGTGTTGCTTCTTGGACTTGTGGTGGACCTCACCATCGAAGAGAGTGTCCTCAAGATAGCGGACCTGATACCTATGATACATCACAACTAGCAGACATGCAATGTGAGCATTGCTACAAATTTGGTCACACTAGTGACCGGTGCTTTGACCTACACCCAGAGTTACGGAGTGGTAGGGTTGCTATGGCAGGTGCTAGAGGAGCTCCAAGTCATGGAGGAAAAGGTGGTAGAGGATCTACACCTAGTAGAGGTGTAGTACCTACCTTACTTTTGATACAATCATGACTAATTGCATTGAGCAATTGGAGCAAAGATTGGCTAACATGGCCATAGCTTAGAGGAGATCAGAGTCGGGTGATGAGGCTTCCACCTTTTATGTTGGTGATAAAGATGCCTTGGATTTCATGTGCAAAGCAGCATATGTAGATGCCTTTACCGCCGTGACTAGGAGTAGAGTATGTGCTCTAGAGCCAGAGGAGCATCAATGGAGTTGGACCCATAGAGAGGAGAGATTGGGAGACAGGTCAGACTTCCTCAATCTTTCATGCTCTCTTAGGCCCTACAAATGTCATCCATGGCTCCTAGATGTCCTACTGCAAGTGTGGTAGGTGGTGATGGGATGCATGATGGACTATCTACTAGTCAGTCACCTGCTACTACACAGGTTGATTCTAACACGATGTTGGAGGCGGCTCAGCTGATTATGCGCTATCCCTTATTTTTAGCCAATGACATGTGTACATTGGGAGTTGACCTAACCCCAAAGTTTCGGTTGGCTGCCATGCTTTGTGAGGGTAGGGATGATGTGGTCCCTACTACTAGAGCATAGGTGGTTGATAATGGAGTTGACTTGGTTGAGGAGCATGGGATTTGTTGAGCGACCTGTGGTTTTTGGTAGGCAATAGCGGCTAGATTGGAGGAGTTACCAACTAGACCGGCCTTCGAGCAAGTGCGGTTTACACTTGATGTTGTCTTGTTGGATAACCAGAAGGGGAATTTTGTTTTGGTGGGACCTTTAGGGAAGGTCTATACACCACAGAGGGTCTTACTTGACTTTGGTGCGCAACCCTTTATGTTGGGGAAGGCTATAGTTTTCGGTCTAGAGTTACAAAAAACCGATGTGGAGAGGTATCCATTTCAGATCCAGCATCTCTAGGTGGTGGTTTGACAAAATGCATCACACATGGAGAGCTTGTTGTCCAGGTTCAGCCTGGTCACCCAACTAATAGCTTGGTGGTGAGAGCTTAGGCTATTGTGACAATAGTTGAGTCATATGATGTGCTAGTTGGGAGAGCAATGTTATATCTCATGGGTTTTAGTATCAACTATTGGGAGGAGACAACTTCCTATAGACCAGGTTGGAAAATAAGTGAGGGACAAGTATGTTGCCTACTAGTACACTTCATTAGTAGTAGTCTTGGCTAAGTACAATTCGGGACCATGGCAACATCAATTTCAAGTTTTAGTGGTACAGTTACTTGGCTTGGTGATTTATTAGAGGGGAATGACTATGCAAAGGATACTCTAGTACCAGAGGAGATTACCCAAATTTGGAGTACGAGTGGGATTTTTCTATCCACCTTGGATGTTCCATTGTGGAGTTCAGAGGAGGCATTGTAGCAACATGTAGATTGGTTGGTGCAATAGGCTTGGAGTGGAGCCTTTGTACCACCAAGAGATGAGTGTGAGGATGAGCCTCCAAAGTTGATTACCTTGACACATCTGGATACCACACTCATTGCTTGGCAATATCTAGTAGAGGGAGTATGTCTATTGGAGTTGTTTGGTGGGATTAGCACCGGACTAGCTGCGGTCCTACAAGCGGGTCTACAAGTACAAAAGTACTTTTTTGTGGAGAGAGATGTGACTGCTAGGTGAGTCTCTCTATGTCATCTAGCACACTTCGCTTATCAGTGTCCTAAGTTATTATCAATATCAGCAATAAGGGGTTACCAAGAGACTCTACCAGCAAATATCTCCTTTGCTAGAGGTGCAAATTTTGGAGAGACATGGTCCAATTCATTTGGTGATTGCTGGATGGCCATGTCAAGGACATACACATGCTGGCCGAGGTTTGGGTCTTCAAGATGTCTGTTCTGGTGTGTTTTGGGAGATGTTATGCATGCTTCAACATCTCCAATTCCATCAGTCTATTTCTCTAGCTTACCTTTTGGAGAACTTTCCTTTGATGGGTAATTCTTGCAATAAAGTGGTGGCAAGTACACATCATGTCCATTCTTGGATGGGACTTGTTGTTTTGTTAGATGCAGCCAAAATGTTATCACAAGCTCATTGTCTTTGTCTTTAGTGGACTAACCTCTTACCTAGAGAGGTTCTATAACGTGCTTATGATGGGATCCAATGACTAGACCACATCATTGTTGATGTCATCTTGGATGTTGGGCGTCAGTCTCAGATGGTGGTAATGGTTGATAGATCACCTATAATAGTGGTGAACCTAGTTAGAAAGCCTAGAAGCTACTTTTCCCACACTCCTAGGCTCTCATGCTTTGTGAGAGGGAGGTCTTGGACTGGTTTGGGATTCACAATTATAGTAGTTGGTGGAGCCCAATACCAATGAGAGAGAGCGGGCAATGGGTTTTTGCATTGGTATTATTGCAATTCCAGCAATGTTAGAGGCATCCAGGCATCAAGTGTTAGGTCAACCTATGGACATGAATAGTTTGACTTGGATTGTGAGCCTTGGCTTGGCAGAGCAGCGTAAGATGCACTTGATAAGTATCACCACTCAAACACTTGTGAGCCCTATGCCTATCAAGACGATTCAAGCATATGTTGGGGACGATAGACCGTGTGGACATAGTATTCTTGGGACACAACTAGTAGCTACTAGAGAGAGTGGTCTACTTGGAGTCCATTCAGGTGAACGTGGGCTACTTGGATTACATCCTTGGTCTACTTGGGATGTTGCTAGAGGACGTGTGGAGCTTGCAGCTAAAGTGGAGGGAGTTTTTCACACAGAGATTGGGACCTCTAGTGGTCGAGGGCATGATACTACTACTCCCAAGGGCCCAATATAGCAGCCAGTCAATACGTCTTCTACTCCTACAATAGTTATAGAGGATACTTGGGAGCCAGGTCTTGGACCCAAACTTACAAGAGAGCAAAGATAAAGAGTTTGGAGGTTCTTGAGGAGCTACACAAGTTACTTTGCCTTCAATATGAAGGATGTATGGTGCTCTAAAAGAACATGGTGTACGGATTGAACTGACTAAAGATACACCAATTTTTTGATTTCTTATTGATATAGTGATATGGAGCAAGCATTGATTCAAAGCCATAGTAATGACCTTTTTGATGTTAGTTTGGTGGAGATTTCAAATGCAAAGTACGCATCAGCAACAATGATGCTAGCTAAGAAGGATATGCATGCTAACTACACAAATAGACAAATGTGTGGAGATTACCGTATCATCAACCAATAGACTAGGGCTGATTAGTATGCCATGCTTACACCGGAGGAGATCTTTGATGTGATTGGGCATGCAAAGGTTCTCAATATTTTGGATCTTTGAGCAAGATATCATTAGTTGCTGATCAAGGAGGAGGATAAGTCCAAGACAACATTTTGGGCTATTGATCCTCACAGCAAGGATGTGTTATAGCAGTGTAGGTTCTTAGATTAAAGAATGCTCTTATTGAGTTTGAAAGGATCATGGACAGAATCCTTGTTGGATGGATTTTCCTTGGTGTTTTATTGATGACATTTTGGTCTATAACACTATTGTGGAGGAGCATGAGAGATAGTTGTTGGAGGTGTTTGAGAGGTTGAGATCTCATGGATTCAAATTACATCCTGGGAAATGTAGGTTCTTCCATGAGCAGGTTGAGTATTTGGGTAACACTATATATTGCAAAGGACTTGGTGTTCAACAGACCAAGGTGGAAGCTATTACACGGATTCCTCGACCTACGGATGTGAGCAAAGTGCAAACATTCCTTGGGTTGGAAAATTTTTATAGCCACCATGTTAGAGGATTTAGTGCCATTGCCAAGGCCTTGACAAAGCTAACCAAGCTCACATAGGAGTGGTGTTGGGGAGATGAGCAGGAAGGAGCTTTTGTAGAGCTCAAGGAGAGGTTGATATCTGCTCCTATTTTGAGGAGACCGATTAGAGGACGACCATTTCAGGCTCACACCGATTGGAGTATGTTGGGGCTTGGAGTAATACTCACCCAACATGATAATGAGGGGAAGGAGTTCGTGATGGCCTATGCTAGTCGCTCCAACAATTCAGCAGAGGTGAAATATAGTTCATATGAGGGAGAGTGCTTGATAGTAGTTTGGGTAGTAGCACATTTCCGGTATTACCTATTTTGTTACCCATGTCTTAAGCCAACAAGATCAGACATGAGTATGTTGGCATGAGGAGACAGGTGAGGAGATGATGCTAGGTTGGCATGCATCTGCCTTTCTCTATATATTTTTTGAGGATTTAGTGGTATCTCTCTCAATGCATACAAGAGGAGTTATTGAGGTCATAGATCCAAAGAGTGGAGATAATGGTACAATTCAGCAAGACATTCATGATGATATCTTAGTGGTGGATTATCTTTGCACTGGTATTGTGGGTGGCACAATTGGGGCCAAGGAGAGAGACCGTGTTCTTCAGCAAGCCAAGTGGTTCAGATTGGAGTGTAGACATTTTTTGCATGTATGGGAGGATGGTAGAGTGAGAGTAGTACCACTTCCATCTTAGAGACCATAATTGGTCTGTCATGCTCATGAGGAGTTAGGACATTTTGGAGTAAAGCTTACATATAGCTTACACCAGAGTCATTATTGGTGGCGCGGTATGAAGATTGATGTACACCAGTTTGTTGCCAAATGTGTGGTTTATGACCAAGTTAGAGCATCATCTAATGCTCATATGCCACAATTGCACCCATTACCTATCATGAGATTGGGTTATCGTAGCAGTTTGGACTTTGTTGGACCTTTACCATTGACTGTGAGACATCATCGGTATGTTTTGGTGATGGTTGAGCACTTCTCCAAATGGATTGAGTTGGTAGCTTTTCTTGACAAGTCGAGTGAAGGGACGGGTTACTTGTTCTTAGATTGGATTCTTAGTCATTTGGTGCACCAGCTCAGGTTTTGACTGATCAGGGTACAGAGTTCTTTGGGGAGTTTTACGTCTTGTATGACAAGGCTTTGATTGATCATTGCATTGACTCTTGAGATCACCTTAAGGCAGATGGCTTAGCAGAGAGAGTATTTCTGTGAGCCGGCCTGTCTCTCACTTAGGATGAACCTCTGATGGCTATTATGGTAGCGCACCATGGACTAAGAAGGCAAGGAACCCCAACTCCATCATACTTCTCCAAGGCTAACACTCCAAGACTCAAGACATTGCTCACTAGAGAACTCATTGAGAGAGAGATAGTTGCAAATGAAAGGATGATGAGTACTTCCTCACTCCTTGTTTATATACTTGTGAAATAGTTATGCACCAAAGTTACTAATTACTAGAGTAACTCAAATTACTAGGCTAAAATTCAAGTAAAGTCAAAAAGAAGAAAGGAATATCCATTCACATGGGCATATTCCCCTAAGCATGTGGTCTTATCTTGACCCAACCACTGAGTCAAGGATTCCTTCACATGGGCTATCCTTGGACTACAAAAGAATCCAAAACAAAAAGGCTTGCAGGCCCAAGAGTTCTCAACTCTTTCCTCAAAGCCAAACACCTAGGAATAATACCAAGTCAACACACTAGAATCCAAAATAATAGTGCTCATCTTTTCCACCTCCTCTAAAGTAAGGTCCCCTCTATCTTAGCTATGACTAACTTTAGCTAACCATGACTAATATAGAACCATCATTTATCTCTATATAAATAATATCTCTTAAGTACTTGTAATACCAAGCTAAATATCACAATACCACACACATGCACAAATGGGTGTTACATTTACCCCCGGACTAAGTTTTCACTTTGTCCTCAAAGTGAAGGTCTCTCTACCTTCAATGGTACATCTTCAACTTATCATGGTTAATCCTATCAAAGTGTCTTCCTCCCAACTCCTTGAGATTATAGGTGTAATTGCCCCACACCTTCTCCATTATGAAAGGTCCAAAGTACTTAGGCAAAAACTTCTTTTGCACTCTCTTGAATCAAATGGAATCAAACAACATTACCCAATCACTTTCTTTGAAAGGCTCCACCTTCTTCTTGCCTTGCCTCTTGTCATAGCTCTCCTTTTTTTTCCTTTGGGCTTGCTCCACTCAAACCATAGCAACTGCTCTTGCCTCTTCCAACTCCATGAGTTGATCCTTCCTTGACTTCTCTACATCACCTCCTTGTGCTTTCTTCAATCTCCTATGAATGCTTTGGAAGGTAGGAAGATCAAAGTGAATAGGTAAGGTAGACTCAATACCATATACCAAGTGAAATGGAGAATATCTGGTGGAAGGCTTCATGGTTGTCCTATACTCCCACAAAACTGCATGAATCCTCTTGTCCCAATGATGTTTAGCCCCCTCCATTTCTGCATCTTTGGCCAACATCATGCACAAGGTCTGATTGGTTCTCTCTGCCAAGCCATTGGAATTTGGCTTATAGGATGTAGTTACTCTATGTGTGATGGAGAAATGTTGTAGCATGGCTGTAGTAATGCTTCCTATAAACTCTCCTCCTCTATCAGAAACCAACTCCAAAAGGCATCCAAACCTAGTGATAATGCGTTCATAAAGAAATCTACCCACTTCATCTTCATTCTTGTCCCTCAATGGTCTAGCCTCAACCCTCTTGGTAAGGTAATCAGTAACTACTACAATGTACCAATTGTTCCTTGGGGTTCTATTGAGAGGACCTAGAAAATCAATTCCCCACTTCTCAAAAGGTCCTAGCAATGGAATTGATCTAAGTGGTGGAGTGGATGTAGACTTTCTAGCAAAAGCTTGACAAACATGACAAGTTTTGCAATAATCAAGACAATCCTTGAAAATCCCTCTCCAATGGTAACCTACATCTAGAATCTTGAAAGCAGTCACCTTTCCTGCAAAGTGTCCTCCACATACTAAACCTTCATGAAACTCCTTTATGAGTAGGATAAACTCTTCCTTACCCACTATTCTTCGAAGTAGACCATCTGCTCCTTGGTGAAAAAGAATATCCTCCACCATTGTGTAAGGTCTAGATCTTGCTGCAAGGGCCTTCCTCTCCCTAGCATGCATCCCTTCTGGATAGTTACCTCTTGTCACAAAATCCACAGTCTCCTTGTACTCCATTGGAACCTCTTGAGTGACTAAGATTGTCATGAGCTCCTCATCCAATAAGGAATCATCTATTGGCTCATCTCCATCATGATCATAGGCTCTAGATAGCAAATCAGCATTTGCATGTTTCTTTCTTGGCCTATCCTCAATGGTGTAATCATACTCAGACAAGAGTATCATCCACCTTGCTAGTCTCCCTTCAACATTAGGCTTGTTAAAGATGTACTTCAAAGCCTTGTGATCCGTGACAATGGTGGCTTTTCCTCCAATCAAGGAATGTCTAAACTTCTTGAGACCAAAGATCACTGCCCATCTTGGTCTAATTGACTAAGAGTGCATCATATAGCTACATTAGAAGCATTAGTGTAGAGGATGAAAGGCTTACTCCAATCAGGTTTAGCAAGAATTGGAGCTACAACAAAGGATTGCTTGAGCTCCTCAAAAGCTTTGAGAGCCTTCTTGTCCTCCAAAATCACCATGTAATCTATACCCTTCTTCATGTAGATGGTCGATGCATAAGCCTTGTTGGAAAATGAGAAGATGAACCTCCTATAGTATCCAACCATCCCCAAGAATTGACATAACTTTGTCAAGCTTGAAGGGAATGGAAGGTCTGAGATTTTCCTCACCTTCTTAGTATCAACTGCTATTCCATCCTTGGAGATGATGTGCCCCAAAAGTAGACCTTCTTCACATCCAAAACTGCACTTCTTTGGGTTGAGTGATGCATTTGCCTCATCCAAGCATTGCAAGACCTTGATTAGGTGCTCAAAGTGCTCCTCCTTGCTCTCATAGACACAAAAGTCATCAATGAAGTCTCTCACAAATTTCCCAATGAAAGGTTCAAATACCTTGTTCATGAACCGTTGGAATGTGACTGGAGCATTGCAAAGCCCAAAAGGCATGACCTTGAAAGCGTAAGTTCCCCAAGGTGTGGTGAATGTGGTGAGTTGTTGATGCTCAGGTGCAATCTTGATTTTGTTATATCCACTATAACTTCTCCAAAACTGTACCTCTCATGACCTACAACCTACTCCAAGATCTCATCAATGAATGGCAATGGGTAGTATTCCTTCTTGGATACAACATTGAGCTTCTTGTAATCCACACATACCCAAAGCTTGCCATTCTTTTTCTTCACAATGACAATTGGAGACACCCATTCTGAATTCTCTACCTCAAAGATAAATCCAGCCTCCTTGAGCTTATCAATCTCCTCCTTCACAACCAAAGATAATGGTGGGCTAATGCAACGTTGTTTTTGGCGGATTGGTCTTGCATGTGACTCCACCTCTATCTTGTGCTCCTCCAAGGTAACTTCCTTTAAATCCTTGTAACTAAAAGCAAAAACATGGATGAACTTGTGGAAAATCTCCTCAAATCTCACCTTCTCCTCCTTGGTAACATTTGGGCCATACTTGAGGGTAGATAACCTTCTCTCTACCTCCTCAAGTGTCAATGGTGATTTATCTGGGTCCTTCAAAACCTCTGGCTTAGGTGCAAAATCCATAGCACATAAAGGATACACATCTGAATCAGATTCAGATTAATCCTCTGTGGAAGTCTCCTTTTCCATGCTTGTGTCCACACTTGAAGCTCCTTCTTCAGAATCTGATTCCCAATAATCAGAAGATGGTGTATCTGAATGTGAAGTGTTGGTGGTGTTAGTCACATGAATTGTGACTTTATGGTTTGATGGCCCAATCCTCAAGTACCCTTTGTGCCATCGATCAGTTGTGCGTGCTGCTCTCAACCATGGTGTCCCAAGAAGTAAGTCATAGCTTGAATCCTTCAAGACTTGGAAAGTCATGAGATTTTGAACTCCCATAACTAAAACTACCACTTTATCCATCACCCCTACTGGTCGAACTTGTTGCTTGTTTGCCATGCTCATCACAAATGTTGAAGGTCTTGAGGGTATCATACCCAACTTCTTCATCAAGCTCTCTGACATGGCATTCACTGTTGATCCTCCATCAACAAGTGCATCCTTGATGTTGTGACCATTTACTCTCACATCAATCTTGGAGGCATATTCACAAGCCTCCCATGGTGTTGGTTTGGCATCCACCACCCCTATTGATACTGGAGCTTTTGCCTTCTTCTTCCTCTTGCTCCTTGTAGAACTCAAACCACCTCTAAGCTCCTTTCTCAAGGTAGGGTTCAAAGCAATCAATTGCATCACTATGATGTTAGCCTTGTGGCTAGCAACATCCTCCAACACATTGTAGTTCCACTGTTGCTTTGAAATCAAGAAATCCTCCATTCCCTACTTCTTCCTTGGAGTCTTTGTTGTTGATGGTGTTGAGGTGCAAGTGTTCCTAGTAGACATAGGAGTATCTTTGCTTGGAGTAGATCCTTGAGAAGAATGAACATCCTCTGCAAAACAAGCTTTCTTCTTCTCTTGTGCCAAAAGCTCCAAATTAAGACCCTTGGGGTTTGAGCACTCTCCCATCTCATACTTGCTCTCAACCACATCTATGGATGCTACTTCTTACCTTTGTTGGGATTAGGAGCCACTTGGGTTTCACTACCTTCCTCTTTCCCTCTATTAGCTCACTCATAACTGTGGTGCCCACATTTTTTGTTGTTCTTCAAAATAAAGGAGAAGAAGTGTATAGAGAAGTCAGATTGCACCTGTATGGCCAAAGAAGGCAAAGAAAAGAGTCTTGGGGATGAAACCCGAAGTAAAGTGACTTTGGATCATAAGGCGAAGTACTCGGAAATGCCCTGTCAGCATACAACCTGAAGTAAATTGTCTTCGTATTGGGGGGAGCTCAACCCGAGGCAAAGACAGTCTAACAACCTTTTGTCGGGGTGAGAAATTCAAGAAGGGGCCGTTTTAAAACTGGCGGCTCATACGCACGAAGGTTGATTGACAATGACAGGTGCATGCTGGAGGTGTGATTTCTCGGAGAAACTTGAAGTGACGGAAGACGAAGAAGCGCAACTCTATAAAAATCAAACTTGCAACGAAGAAATGTCGAGTAATTTTCCTTCACCGCTGAGAAGTCGTCTTGCAGGTGATCATGGGAAGGGAAATAGAGTTGGACTTGTGTTAGTGCGCAAGGGAGAAGTCGCAAGAGTGAAATCAAGAGAGAGTGAGAAGGTAGAAAAGATGAGAGGAGGGAAGAAGAACTCCAAATTTGCAGTGAGAAATCATGCGATTCGGAGGTTAGACATGATAGCAAGGATCGAAATCTTGAGCCGACTTCAGATCACATTTCTGGCATGGATGTTTATATTTGATGTCCGGAACGTTCAGACAGTTAGTCTCTCTCAAAGACGGATCTAAAGTCTGGTTAATACACTGCAAAGCTAAGTCTGGTACCATATCGCTTCTACCAAATAGTGGCCAGTTCTCGATCTGTGGGTACTCGGGTTTCCGGACGTTCGACCACCCTTGTTTTCGTCTTATCACTTATTGTCGTCCCTGCTCCCATTAGTGCTAAACCTTGCATAGAAGCTGCCGTTTGAATCCGTCCGAATCACACTCGCTTGGCTGAGGTGCCATGCATTACTGACGCTCAACTTAACTGGGAATTAGTCAATGGAGGGATTGCATTGAATAATGGTCGATCCGAATGTACTACTTACTAAACATGTGATGTCACGAGTACTATAATAAACGCGGCACGACCCCAGACCGGGGATGTTCCACCTTTGCTTTCTCGTCTTAGCTACTCATTAACCTGGACTTTCAGTTTTGCAGCCTTGCTGCCGTTTGAAAATCGTTGCAGCACATTCTCAATTAAATTCATTTCAGGAGAACTCGTGGTGGGACACTGAATCTTTTGTGCAAACCTTTCAATAAACTGTTGATCAGCTTAGACTACAACGTAATTAATCCGGCATATGAAGAGGAGGACATTTATTTTTCTATCCAACCAGGCACCGGCTGCTAGTGGAAATTGACAATTCAGGGCTGACTTCAGGTCTACAGTGATGACTTTCGTACTCCACACTCAAAACTACACGACCACATCATATGCACACGAAATTGAAAATCATGTGCAAAAGAGCATTATAGAACTGTCTGTTATCATCACCGCCTATCCTGGATCTTCTAAGTGCAGTGTTTGAATCTTTATTTGCTTTTTTTGACTTTCAGATATTTATTAACAAAAAGTTAATACGGGAACGCAAAATCAACTGGGACGCTTTGGCCGAGTGGTTAAGGCGTGTGCCTGCTAAGTACATGGGGTTTCCCCGCGAGAGTTCGAATCTCTCAGGCGTCGTCCCATTGATGTTTTGCCATTCAACAGGCCATTGGGAACAATGGTTTCGTTCCATCTGGAGAATTAAACTTCACTTCACTAAATCCATCTTGCATCTTGAGAATTACAATGAGTGGGTTCTTCTCAACTCGAAGACAGTGGAGTTCTTCTCTCTTTGAAAAACTAAACTACAATCGATCTTATCACTTGACTTGATCTCAATTTTCAACTCAAGAACGCAGCTGCTTCACTAAGAGATGGGGTTGGAAATCAGTCTATTCATCGTTGAAAGATTTTGACATTTCTTGCAGGTCGCCTGAATTTTCCACTAACATTCGACGTCTCCAAAACGAGATATATATGGTGAACCTTTCTGACCTTCTACTCGTGCATAGGTACAAACTCTACAAGTCACTTCAAGTTGATAGTGGTTCAACAGTGACAATTTGAATTCACATCTCCCTATCCGAGTACACCTCAAATTTCGGATTGTTGACAGGTTTGAGAGGGGAGTGAATCGTGTTCGAGATGAGGAGGATTGGACAGGGGAGGTTCACCTTCTTGGAATTCGTGAATTCGAAGTGCAGGTTTACAGTCTTGTTGCTATAGGATACTTACTCTATAATTTGAAGGTGCTCGTCGCTCTCCACCGAGGCCACGTACGACTTCCGTCCTCCCTACAGGTTCACGTGAACATTAGCAAATGTCATTAACTACAGAGACGTAAACTGGTGGAATTTTCAAAGGATCCACATTCGCACTGTATTGTCAAGAGTTATAATCCGTCTGTTCTGTGGAGTGGGGGGGATTGTTGCTTCTCCTATCGAGTGGATCTAATTGACAAGGCCTTCCTTTGTTGTGTTTACCTCTCGCCTTTCCAAATTTGTTGATACTTCACGCCACCAGGTCTAGAAGCGACTTGATTTCCAAGTTTCATGGTATGTCGCAAGAGACCCTGTTTAACCTCATGTAAATTCTCCGCGTCTCCTGTAGCCACTTAATGACAGAAACAAAATACGGATTGTCCGCGTTTCAACAACTTATAATTTTTATCGGAAGGTCTTCGGAGCTACAGATCGCCACGCCTTAGGTCCAGCCTGTCATCCTTTCCTGAGCCCTTCTTGTGCATTCGGTAGAGTTTTGCGACAGGATTGTGCTGTGGATATCCCTGTTCGACCTTATGGTAAGACTTCGATGCTTCTCATCGGTTCCTTAGGTCTCCGTGGACATTCAATCAATTACGTAGTTATGTGTTGAGTCCTATGTCAAAAGAAACTCACATTGGTTAGCAAGAATTACAGTCCTTTCATATTGTGATCCTCTTGTCGGCTGAAGTCAGAAAAGGTCAGTGGGATACAATAGCTAGAGTGTCAATGAGATTCAATCCTGTATGACCATGGCATGGCATGAGCTTCAGGCCGTTGTCCGCGTTTGTATTAGTTTCTATTGCTCTTTATGTTCTGCACCTGAACAACTCCCAGATACATCCAAAAATGTCTCACAAGGAATTCAGTCATCTGCACATCTATGCAATTTTCTGCCAGTGAAGCCGCCGAACAAAATCGTCAACATGAACTTTTCCGGGGATTTCTAATGCCTCGACAAGTTTCTGTAACCCTCCTCGCAAGCAATGCATCACCCTCATGTCCTTTCACACGAGTTGAGTGAGTTGAAGTAGTTACATTTCGACCAGCTGGGCAAAAACCACACATGTAAATACTCAGACTTTGCTGGTCGTTTGGAGTCTGCTGTCAGAAATCTGAGAAAGCAATGGACGTTTCGAAGCTGGAAACCAGAGGGATTCTTGTGGGCATGCAATACTGCTAGAGTCCTTTCTTCTCAATCGCCTCGCGATAATAGCCCGGAAGATGGGATGGCGATGCTTCTGGTGCTTCTAGCAATTGGTGGTATTTTTCCTGTTGGACTGGCAGTGGACCCCGTGGCAATAGTACCCGGATACTCCCTCGAGATCAAAGTTTTCAATCCTACCCCAACCTTAACCAATACCGGAGATGCGCTGTACCATGTTGGGCACTTGGAGCTCACATCAAGTGGCCCAAAGGTCGTTTTTTGCAAGAAGCGGATTTGTGCGGGCAAAACTTACTACGGAGAAAGTGCCAAAATCCCATCTGGAAAGTCTATATCCTTCAACACCAAGTTCATCTTCTCGATGAAAGGAGCAAGAGAACAACAGGTTGCAGGGGACGGGCTAGTCTTCTTCGTAACTCAACATCCGGCCTTTCAAGGAGTGACAAACGGCCAGTTCGGGCTTTTCACGAGCGCCGAAGACTTGGCCCAAGCAAACCTAGCGTTTGGCATAGAATTTGACACTCTGAAGAATAGTGAGTTCGGTGACATCGATGACAACCACGTAGGAATTAATATCGGCAGTGCAGTTTCCAAAGTCTCTGTAAGCGCAACTTCTGCTGGGGTCATCTTGAACAGTGGCCAGAAAATCGTTGCTTGGATAGACTATTATAAACCTCAAAACGTCACGGAAGTCCGAATCAACTACTTATCGGACAGCTCCAAACCCCTCAGTGCACTAATTTCCTTCCCTTTCAACTTCAACTCGTTGAATTTTGCAAATGAAGTGTGGTTTGGTTTTGCCGCCTCCACAAACTTCGGATTTGAGCAGACTCATAAATTATGGAGCTGGGAACTCACTGCGACATTCCCAGACGGTGGGTTGAAGGCTGTTTCTGGACTTGAGGAAATCACTTGGACCAGAACATTTGCTTACACAATCGCAGGGGCTATAGCTTGTGGAATACTATGGTGGCTTATTGTGAGGTACACCGCATGTGGGAAGAGAAATAACGCAAAACTTATGACCAAGATTGCACCGTGGGGTGAACGGATTAAGGGCAAATTCCCCCGCGGTTGCAAGAAACGAATCCCGGCCTCGTGCATGACTTTTGAGGATGATGAGGATGAGGATGAGGATGACGAGGCACCAAAGAAGAAATCTGTGAAGAAAACATCCCCTCCCAAACCTGTTAAGAAAAGAGCCCCACCTCCGCCTGCAGATGACGATGAAGGCGACGATGATGAAGAAGAAGACGCTCCTCCTAAAAAGCTACCTCCCAAGACACCTAATAAGAAGAAAGCACCTCCTCCACCACCCGACGACGAAGAAGATGATAACGACGACGATCCTGATCCTCCTCCTCCTCCTCCTCCTCCTCCACCTTATTCTGGAGGAAGAGGATTTTATTCCCCCCCTCCACCTAATTATCCCCCTCCGCCACCATCTTATTATTGAGGCTCATTTTATCTTCGCTGCTTCTTCCTCGGAATCCTCTTTTATCCCAGATTCGCAACCAACCTCCAATCGTTTTCTGCTTCCGTCCCAAATGTATTATGACAGAGTTGGAGTTCAGCTTGACGAGCATCAGACTATGTACTTGAAGCTTCCGGACAACTATACCAAATGCAGCAGGAGGGAAGAAGATTTTACACAACCAAATTTGTTCAACTCACTGAGTGTCTTCAAAAGTCACCTGGAGAGATCGTGGGACCATTGAATCTAGTAATATCCAACCTCGGAATTCTGTAGGGAAATCCCGCTTAGTCAACTTGCATAAGCCCGTCTTCATCACAACATGGAGATAAGGATCTAATACCGCTGTTCTATGATTCTACTCGGTACTGAAGAAAAGCTACTTTACATCTGCGCCTCTGTACAGCTGAAGCGTTAGTAATCCATAGAAGAATGTTAAGTAAGATCAATCAGGCAGAACTCCTGCATCTGCGTCTTAACAATATCCGAATCAATATTAAAGGTCAAGTGGCCACTTCTTTGCAATCTGCAAGTCGTACTTCTGTTCTTCTGAAACCCCCTACACACTTCCGGAATTTACCACAACTCGGTATTTTGTGCGTTTCGCGTTCTTCGTATGCTTCTTAAATAATATGCAGTACCTATCATAGTGCTGCTCTGCATCCGACTCCGGCTTTGCAGTTTGAGTGGATCGGACCAGAACTTTCCGGAAACATAGTTGTGGCCCGATCAGAGTTGGTAGGTCTTCAGATTTCGTACTGTGCAGTAAACCGGCAACCAGTGCTGAATACGGATCTGCTTGTGTAGACCAGAGTTTCCGTCTTTTTCAGACCGGTAAATCCTGGTATGGAGTAACTGACAGACTTCGGGAAAGAATTACAAATCACAACGATCACGATGATTTCACGTTAACCTACTCGACTCGGTGCTTCTCTCTATTCAGCCCGTCTTAAAGAATGGTTATTCTTTGTCCTTTCAGAAATATGATAATGGACATAACTAAAACTCGTTTGCGCATCCATAACGTAACAGTACGCTGTGAGTAGCTGCAAGATCTTCCGCTTTACAGAGCCTTTCCTTGGTGGGATACAGCGAGTAGGGTCGGAAACTGATCTTGGACACTCGCACCGATACAAAAGTATCACATAGATGCACAGCTGAGCAAGGCAGCCGGAAGAACCCGTGATTCTTTCAGGCAATTTATCTTATCCTTCTTGTTTTCACACGCGGTCGCGTTTGTCCTTCAGGCAATATACTTATCTTCTCAACATCCAACTAGACCTTTGATTGTGATAGTACTGCCGCTGCTGTAGGAAATGTCAGTAGGACTAAAGGGCCCGATCACTCATAGGGCAAACATCGCTAACTTAGGACTTAGAAGGATCATCCACATCTCAGAACTTCAAAATGAAGCGTAACGTACCTAAATTCACCAGCTGAAATGAACAATTTAATCAAAATAGCATCCCTCAGATGACGCCGAAAGGACAAAAAATATATGTTTATCGAGCTCTGGCTCTACAGGGTACATGTATCCATATATAGGAGATGGAATGTGATAGATAGGAAACATCCATGATGCCTCCACAAAGGATGAATGAGAAAACTGCCATTCTTTTCCCCGAGTCCCCGAAATCATCCAAGTTGAAGCTAAATTATAATTTAATTACAAGATCCTTATCTGCATGTACAAATTCTAAGTCCTGTCAAGAATTCATGAGACCAAATCACAAACCAGGATAGCTGTGCTTTCGATCTCCAGACGTAGGCAACTTTCCTTATATACACTCGCAAACACCACCAGGGGTTCGCTACCTCCTATCGAATCTCAAGGGAAGAGGTCAACATAGCCTGTCGCCACAGCAACGCCCAAAATAACAGCAGGTGGCACTAAAACAAAGAGTCCCACAGCGGTAAAGAAAGGGGCATCATTTCTTTTCGACACTTCATTCAAATAGTTCTGGCGACGGATATTTCGTTTCTGTGAGGTGGTGAGTGGAGCAGCATCCAAATTCGCAGTCTGCGCCAAGGGTACCGTCACTTCTTCAGTTTCATCCAAATCTACTTGCCCCTCAAGCTGTTGAGCAATTGTTTTCCCGCCGGTGCTTGAGCTGCTTTCCGATCTAAATCTCTGTAAAAGATCCAATGAGGTTTGTGCTGACGGTCCTGCAATAGACTCCTGGGATGATTTGGCACCCGAATTCTTCTCCGTTGG
Source organism: Lunularia cruciata (assembly GCA_948567375.1). Lineage (NCBI taxonomy): Eukaryota > Viridiplantae > Streptophyta > Marchantiopsida > Lunulariales > Lunulariaceae > Lunularia > Lunularia cruciata. The sequence continues at coordinate 12,084,551 of OX419760.1, forward strand.
CTCAGCATTGAATGTGGGTTCCGCTCTGCCTGCACGCAAAGCCGTGTCTCCAACCGACTTGAAAGAGTGCCATCTTTCAAAACCAGGATGTCTCAAGCTCTTCCCGACCAAATTGGCAGTCCTACCGGGAAGACGTAAACCGCCAGTCACAAAACGACGGCGAGAACTTACAGCATCCAATGAAGAATTGAAGATGCCACTCGAAGACTCAGCCGAAGGACACAGACAGACGCTTGGTGTCCCCAAAATACAACCAACTGAGTTCATTCTTCTCCAACTCAGAACCAACTCGTTCCAAACTCCAACCACGGAACCCTCACTATCCTCCAGAAAATGAAATTTCGAGTCCTATCTGCAGACAAGAGTCACGAACAACCGCGAACAATAGGCAACAACAAGACACGAGAAAAGTCGTGAGCACATTTCAGTACGGAGGAAAGAGGAACATGAGCGACTCCTTTGGCCGGAAATTCAAAACACGCGTGCAGTCGGCAGTGAACAAATCTTTACTGCCAATTTCACCGGAAGAGAGAGACACCACGCGTGTATTTCTTGCTGCTTAGATCCTGAAGGCACTCCACTTGGTCCCTCGTCCAGGACACTTGTTGAGAGAGTTGCAGCTGACAGACCAAGAGAGGAGCGTGTGGCTCTAGGAGCGCTGATAAAGATTTTATGTTTCCACAACCGACAGAAGACTTTGAGAGAAGACCACCATGAGAAATGCCTCTTGTGCAATAGGCATTCACCTACAGGTTGGTCGGCAACCAACACTTGTTATATTTCAGAGTGTAGATTTGCAGTGGAATGTGGGGTCACCAAACGAGTATACAAGAGCAGAGATCCACCCTACACTTTAGTATATGACTAAGGTGCTAAGATATTTTGACGAGAAAAGGAAACGCATCTGGATGTAGAAGAGAGGTAGGTCTTTATATATCTGATCTTCCTTCCGTTCTCGTTGAAGGGAAGGACAAAGAAAAACGAAACTAAGTATATTGTACAACTTATACATGTGTTTTATATAAGTTGTAAGAGTTTGAACTCTAAGCTAGAGTTGATATGAGTTTGATCTAAATTAGAGTCGCAAACAGAAGAAAACAAATTTTAATTTCGATTTTTAAAGTCACCAAATGCTGGATAACAATGTCAAAGTTCTTCAGATGAAATCTCAAGAACTTATTTGGAAAATTTGATCAAATGAAAATTTTCTGATAAAAGATTACAAACAATCTCTTGATGATTAAATAACTTGCACGGTATTGTAGTGGTGACTCAATATCATCGAAGGTTCTTCATTGTAACGCACTATTAGTTTACGTTGATTAATCGTAGCGACATGATCTCCTCTTATTCCATGCGCTCTAATTGGACACTATTGGACAAAATGGAATGATTGTACTGGTAGTTATCTGCAAAAGATTCAAATATTAAGACTCAATATAAAGTCTCAATTTCGTAGAAGTATGACATGACAAAATTAACAAACAAAAGTTTATTTTTCAAAGAATATTCAGACCTTCTTGAACATATTGTATATATGTAGACCATTTTCCATCCTTTAGCTCATTACATTATATGCGTCTTAAATGCTGTCAAATGAGTCAATTTTTGAATTAGCTTCCTCTTCTACAATGTGGCTAAACTTTTACATGAAATCCCAAGATAAAGCTAGAAAATCCGTGGTATTGGCAAAAGAAGAACTCATAACAATTAGGGCCTAAAGACCAAAACCAAGAAAAGCTCCTATTTCACAACGGAATGAAAACATGAGAAGAGGAGATGAAAGTAGCTAACAATAATACACCTCCTTGAGGTTCATGGTTAAATAATATGTTGGACCAAGATCAGGAAGTAGGTAAAACTCCTCCAGCTTGGTCCCAGGATTTCCTTCTTGAGTAACCTAGTTCGCTAAATCTGGTAATTCTCTAGTTATTGTAGGAGCGTAAACAAACTCAAGTAAAGATATTGATGAAGAACAAGCAGGAAAGCCTTGGGCTATAAGCACATCTCTTCCAAATAATGTTCTTGTCTTGTTTCCGTATAAAACTTGTCCATACTTGGATGAATGTGGGTTGACTTTTTGGCATAATATATATTTCTTATACTCATATTCAATTAATCCAATAAAAGGAATACTATTGGTGAAGATATTGGAGGAATTGTTGCTCTGGGCGGAAGAGATTCAACCTCAACAATCGGTAAAGGTACTTGTATATGAGTTGTTTGGGTAGAGGTGTTTGTTGTGTGGTCTTGTAATTTGGGAAAAATGAATGACATAATGACCAATATGTAAAATATCTTTAATACATAAAACTAAATATTTCATTGTATGTTTTAAATATAGATAAATATATAAATAAAAGCTACTTTTGATCTTATGATTCATTAACAACAATCCTTGTTTATGTTGTAAAATTTCTTGCATCGACAAGCAATAAGCAAACTAAAGAAGAAGTCAAAGTATAACCATCTTGGGCAAGTCAAAACTGAAGTTAAAAGGTCTCATCTAGCTAAGGATAGGCTTGTGCAGTTGTTTGTAAAACTTGTAGATGAAGTTAAGCATAGATTTTCAAGTGAAGTCACGATTAACTTATGTGAAGTTAAGTGTAGATTTCTAAATAAAACCAAGAGTAATTTGTGAGTAAAATCAACTATATTTAGTTAAGACTATTGCTCGTCGACCGTCCAACCTCCTTTGTACAATTCTCCCCTCCTCGTCCTTCCAATCACGTTTGGGAGTCTTTGATAGGAGGATTATGAGAGTCTTTGGTGATATTATTGAACCATGGACATTTGAGTGTGTGACAAGGGATTTGGAACATAGATAGACGGCTCTGCTGATCTGGTATGGAGGGGTTGGCTTGCTATCTATGGAGTAGACTACACTTATAGAATTTTTGTATAGTTGGGTTCTCTCGGCACCCCTACTTTCCTCTAGTTTTGTGGTTGTTGATAGGACAATTTTGGAGACTTATGTTCAAAGGTGGAGGGGGATCCTTTTCTCTCCAGATGTTATTGCGGCAGACAAGAGATAGTCTATCTCCACGGGCACGAGAGGACTTTCCATCATTTGCTTCACTTTTACCAAATTGGACTAGAGGTTTACAATCTTCCTTGATGGAGTGATAGTGTGAGCATACGCTACATTCTCTCTTACCTTGACTCATCCATTCCTCAAGCTACTAGAGCATGTATTCGCCCTTGCTTTGGCAAGGGTGCATGCTCTTGGATCCTAGCTCAATCATGCATTAGGACATTCTAACTCACACCAAACACTTTCTCTACATTGATGAGGTTTTACCTAGGTTTGGTCCACCCATCTGCATCTTCATTACTCACTTGTGAGTGTGGTTCTACATAGATGCAGCCACGGTCCATATGACACGATGTCCTTTTGGAGGACAAAGGATAACTACCCATGATGTTATTAGGAACATAGTGTTTGTTATGGCACGAGGGAGAGTATAATTGGCTTGGAGGGAGAGTTCATATGCTTTGCACACAACAAGTGTCAGTGCAAACTTATACTTGATCCGAAATGCCCAAGTGATAGTAGCAGATATCATGGTTACAGACCCTATGCAATATATAGTTTTGGAGGGAGTGAATACACATCCCCTTGGATGGGTGGCAAGTGCAACAGTAGGTTGTAAGGTCTCCAAGTATAGGCGCATGCAGCAAGGTCACCTCTTTGTTCCTCTAGCCTTGGAGTTATATGATGTGATGGACACAGCGACATATTTGTCAAGGAGTGCACGAGAGCTTATCATGTTAGGCGCTAGGGGTACCACTCTCACTCTCATACTTTGTAGTATATTTTAGATATCATGTGTCCACTACTCTACAGAGGGCAGTGGCTGGTGCAATCCATAGAAGGTAATCACACTAGGTGATGCCTCTTCGAATGCTTCAGTTGTTTGTAGACCACACGACTTGCATAGCTTGGATATCTTAGGTGCCATAGGGCAGATTTCTCATATAGACTCTAATGGGACTTAACCCCATTTTACCTTTCTCATAGGTCCCTTGTACTGGGGGACAAGGGGTCATCTCATCCTTCACATTTTCTCCACTCGCTAGGGCGCCCTTGTTTCCTTCAATCTATTTCTGAGATAACTTTGCAATAAATGAACGCATGCTATACACCGGAGATGGGAGAACCCGAATTTATTTATTTGAGATATAAGAGATTTCAATTAAATTTTCAAAAGGTATCATGAGAAACCTATGTAATTTTTACGGGTGATGTCTCGAGATGACCTATAAGATTGTATGGGATGTTCTCTATACCTTTTAAAGTGAGATTCCGATCTAAAGTTACTGAAAATTATCTATAAAGAATCTATGGATTATTATTTTCTGACCATTTTAGAATTAATCATCGTTCTTTGCGGGAACTAACTGTTCTGCCATCCAGTAGAAAACGGAATTAAAACCGCCTACTGTAACGATATGAAAGCACAAGAGTCTGCGAGTGGACGGAGACGGCCAGTTAACGGAGAAGGAGATGTCTGTCCGTTACCTATGGAAATATCGGTCTGAAATACGTTAAACCCTAAGCCCTGATGAGATGCAACAAGAACTGCATGAGGACTGTCAGCTGGTGTGAACAAATGCGTCGTAAGGAAGGGGAATTACTCAAGATGGTGAGAGCTAGTTACTGAGGCAGTATTTCGGTAGGTTCAGGTGGAGATTTTGAAGTTCAGTCGAGAGCTGCTGGAGCAGAGGGAGATGCAGCAACTTCAACATGTCGGGTTTCTCAACTCGCCTCTGTTCATCGGCATTGCGGTTGCTTGTTAATGCCTGCAAACTGGGCGAGGGCTCTCGTTGGTTTAGCTCTGAAGCATGTAATGCCCGTTTGAGTGAACGGCTTCACCGAGCCCCTGGCGTCTCCGATAGCTACATTGCAGCGAATTGTGGTGAAAGTGCTGAGATTAGATCGAGATCTCAAGGGCTTATCGGCGTTGGTACAGAGAGGAGTAACTTGCAATTCAAATACTCTAACCTACTGTCCCCAGCGAACATACGGGTAGGGTATGTTTGTGTAGACCCGAGGACCTCATCCTCATTTACCAGAGGCGACTTGTTCCTTCGACGCAACTTTGCTGCATCGGCTTCTTACGGAGCTGTGCGTCGTCCCAAAACATCAGTAGACAAATCGAGATTTAAGTTTGAAGGAAAAACAAGATTCGAATCTGAAGGGGGTGCAAGGAATAAGTTCGAAGCCAAGGGAGGGTTTAAATCTGAAGGCAAGGGAAGGTTCAGAACGGGAGGGAAAACTGGAGGTGGATTCCTATTAAAGGATAGGAACTCTGATGGACAAGTTAGAAGCAAACATTTTTCTGGGGCTCTCTCTTCGATAAAAGGTTTGGAATCTGAGGACTCCAAAGAGAATTCGCGGTCAAGGTTCGGAAAACCGCGATCGAAAAGAACGCAACGAAGTCCCAGAAAGCGAATTGTCAGTTCTGTGCGATTCGCTCGCAATTCAGGGCAAACCATAGGTGTTAAGGGTGGAGCTAAGCCACGACTTTCGAGGAAATTAAAGTCAGAGGAGAGGCCAGAAGATGACGGTGAGTACTTCCTTTTTGAACATGGGGTGGTAGCATCTTATTTTGAGATCTAAACTGTGAGGAATAGGAGACCTGGGTAATGTAAATTATCGTTGTCATCTGACTTTGTCGGTAAAACAAATTTGCGGCAAATTAGATCGAGGCTTGGAACTAAATTGCACTCGGAACTACTGTTTGGTACAGAGCAAGAAAGTGGGCACAGAATAGAATTCTGAGTATCCAATGCGGAGAGAAGACGACTAGTACATATTTGAATCTGGGAGTCGTAAACATTTTGCTGGATAGGTTTTGACAAAAGTCATTCCCTGTGTCGTATTAGGTTGTTGGTAAATACTGCTCCGGATAAACTAGTGAGGTCATGCTAGCCGGCCGTTTCAAATCAAGCATGTATCGTTTGAAACCTCAGCTGGATAGATTATGGGATGCACTACGAGACTCACACTGTTCTGAAATTCAGATGAACGAACCAAAAGAAGGAGAAAGAGAATAAGGCCTCGTCCAAGAGATGTTACTTTTAAAAGGGGTCTGAACTTCTCCGACAGTTCGGGGGTTGGTGTGGCCATCCCAGCCCCAGAACCGGAAGTTGTAGCAGAAAAGGCACTATCCACAAGTGCCAAATTTCGGCAAATAGACCCTTCCCGGGAGCTCCTGCGTCAAATTGAGGAGAATGTATTCATCTCAGCTCCTTTCCTGTTTCGTTGTCCCCGGCGCAATTTGTGGTTGTGATAGTTTGCTTTCCAAGTGACTGTAAAAGAACTCATTAGCGTTTTTGACTAAACCACTTGTACACATGTTCAGCTTCTGGGGCGCAGGCGTTTGGTGGAGTGGCGCAGAGCTGGTTTTGATCCAAAGAGGACGGCACCCCTGGATGACCTTCCAGAGTCGAAAGATAGACGGGCGCCCATTCAGGAGACTGTAGGTTTGTTTGCACTGCTGCAAGATTGTCGTAGTTAATGTAAAACCCCTCTGAAACCTTAAATTTTCAGCAGAGGAATTGATAGAATCGCGAAGAGACACAAAGTTAACCGTTACTATTTATATAAGCCGTCTAGGAGTAAGTATACCAACATCTCACTGCATATGTAATGCGTTTCTTAGGCATTTAAGCAGAAGCTTACCTTTATAGCTGCTGCGAAGATAGCATCTTCTCTCCCTCCGGCACAGTATACGGAAATTGCATTTGCAGGTATGTACACTGCACCGACCCTATTCATACTTTTTTGTGCCAACCCACTTGCACAGAGTTTCTTCCGTCCGAAATTTTCTGTCAGAAATTGCGTCGGAGTTGATTGAAGAATAAGAATGGCTACTTTCCTGGAGATTGTTACACCAGACTTGTGATCCCCTTCAACTTTGTGTCTTTACCCTCTTACACCTGCTCATCATCAAGTTGTGACATCTGAGTATTCCTTACAGATAACCGTTCTGGGTTGCCTTGCGTCTTGACTTCTCAGGACGATCGAATGTAGGGAAGTCTTCTCTTATCAATGCTCTAACAAGACAGTGGGGGGTTGCAAGAACCTCGGACAAACCTGGTCTAACTCAGGTCTGATTGTTGGAACACATATTACTTGTTGCTCTAGGATTTTCACAGGAGATATACAGGATCTCCGTAGTTGGCATAACTATGAGCGTTCTTTCTCTCTTCATAAATTGTAGCTCATAAGGACTGAAACTCTTTGTTCATTTGGCTGCAGTCAATAAACTTCTTCACGCTTGGGTCTCAGTTGTGTCTGGTAGACTTACCAGGATATGGGTTCGCCTTTGCTAAGTCACACATCAAGGAGGAATGGGAAGAGTTGGTGAGGAACTGAAGCTGTGCCACAAACTAGACATATAAATTCTATTAGGTCAGCTTATTTGGCATTTCTTTGGTCGCTTATGCAATGGTCGATCAAATCGTGGATACTAGCACAACTACGAAGATGGGAGCATCTTTGGTAGCTTTCGGAACGGCTATCCACTGTCTCTCTTAAAACAAGTGCTCCTCGTTTCTGTTGGTGATAGTGAATGTATCTCTAAACGGTTATGACTCTCTGATCTCGCTCTGAAGGTCAAGGAGTACGTGACAACCAGATCCAGTTTAAAAAGGGTGTGTTTGCTAGTCGATGCTAAATGGGGTCTCAAACCTAGAGACGTAGAGTTACTCGAACTCATGGAAAGGTAATCACTCTGCTGACATCAGAAAATTCTACTCATCAAAAGAAGTGTGCCAATTTGCTCGAGCTTTTCTCTTATCTGTCTCCTGATTTCGTTGTTCGTACTATGAGAATATTGATCTGCTTGCTTTGACTTCGTTGTTTTTCTTTTTTCAGTTCTCGTACACGATATCAGATTATTCTTACCAAGACAGATGTCCTTCCTCCACTGGATCTTGCTCGCCGTGCTACTCAAGTTCTTCAGGTTTGTTTTCAAGCATCCAATTCTGTTTGCCCAGAAGAGTGCAATTTAAAATGCAGAGCCTCAATAGTGTTTACGTCCTGCACATTTCCGTTTTTGGTGTCCCCCACTCTAGTACGTCACACCTTCTTTTGCTTTATCACTTGTCTAACGCAACTACCCTCTTTGTTGCAGATCCTTAAGGACCATAAGTGCCTTGTACAACCGCTGGTAACGCCTAATTTTCCAACGTCCTTATGCTACATTACATCTGAAAATCTGATTTATTGCCTTGGTTTTATTCCGCCACTAAAAGGACCTGTTCTCTATGTGCTGAATAGATGATGGTGAGCTCCAAAAGTGGAGCCGGGTTACCCATTTTTCGCGCCTCCCTTGCAAGGGTTGTTTCGGGTCAGGCTCGTAAGTTGACCGCTCCGAGATTCTGCAAGTTCTATGTCTAGTACCTGGACCTAATGGTCTCAATACTGGGGATGTTGTGTGCACGAGTGCATTTGCGGTAACTGCAGGATTGGGACTACAACTTATGGCTGCTGCTGTTGGGTATCTGCTAGCTTCTAAGGGGCAATACACACACACATTTTATTTTAATCTGGGGACTTCGGTCGGTCCAATTGCTAGAATGCTTGTACTGCAAAGAAAATACACGAGGTGTGTCAGGTTGTGAACACGACTTCTGTCGTAGGCTTACTTGATCTTCCCCTTGCCGTTTGTGTTTTGCCACAGGACTTGTGCAAGATCCGAACCTGTAGACCAAACCATCAGTGGACGACCATTCCAGCAATTTGTGGACAACTGCAGCCAAGCAAGGTCACACTCACTTCATGTAGTGTTTTTGTGCCGGTTCATTCACACCACGCATTCTCACTCTCATTCTTCGTTCATTCCTTCGTTTCTACCTCCAGAGACAAGAACTTTGTCATGTCATAGAGATAACTGATGTTAAATAGAAGTATATGCTGCGCATGGGTTGTGGTCGAAAAAAGCGGATGGGTCACCTGTATGATTCTCTGGGATATCTCTGTTGCGAACCTCTTGAAAGAGGGTGACGTTCGCCGCATGTTGAACAAGAAATAAGTGAAGTCTGTCGAGCATCTTAAAGGTTGCAGTAGTGACGAAGTTGCGGTAAATACGCAAACAAGCTGGGGGCCATGGGACTGAGAAGATCTCGTTATCATCTTTTCTGTTATCATTTTAAAACCAGAGGTTATTGAGCATACTCGCTAACTTGAAGTCATCTGTCTGAAACCATTAAAGGGGGACGTATAAGATCGCTCGCGGACAAGCTATGAGGATGTATCGTTGCCAAGGAAATGTGCGGTAAGTTTTAGGTATTGCAGTTGCAGGGCAATTGCCTTAATGATGAATTACCTGCACAAAAATGTGACCGGGAGACTCCGTTGAAAATAGGGGACGCGATTCGCCGTGAGAGGACTTCCAGTTCCATCTCCATCATGGTCACTAAATTTCGTGGCTAGATGATGAATTGTCAGCTCAAATTCCCAAGTGGTACCAGCCCCTACCTTACAGGAAAGAATTTGTCTTCACACTTAGACAAAGAATTTATCGAATTTATGGGCTCTTGTCACAGTCCCAAATAACTACATATTCCGTTTGTAGGTTCTGTTTTCACTACTCAATGTGCTCGTCAAGAGAGTTAGGTACGGCTCCTATGTCCACGAAGGCACTCGATATCTAATCTTCACATGCCAGTCAAACAGTTTTGTCATATTCTGTAAAGGTATGAAAAAACATAGCATCGTAATTCTTCTAAGGATGTACAATTCTCACAGCCCTATCAAGATTACAGCGTATGCCAATCAGTGAGGGCATTTCAATTGAAGTTTTTTGTCGGAAACGATTATCCTACAAGACGATTCACTTTTTATGGTGCAAGAATTCAGTTTCGGTCATCGACTATCTACATTATATGCGCTAATGTCGACGTACCGGATGTACCCCGTCGATCGGCACTCCGAATTAGTGCTGACGTATCCACGATCTGTGAATGAATTTTCACTAGACGCATGTGGGTAATAGCAACTTATCATGTTCTTGAAGAAAATCGAAAGAGCAAAAAACTCTTACCCGCAACACTTCAATACCATTCCTTGAGAACGAACCAGTCAAACACGACTGTTCCAAAATTCACTCTGATTTGCAGTTCTTTCTAGAATTCACAATCACATCGCCAGTACTGGCAACAGTGAGAAGACTTCTTACTTCATAAGTTTTGTCGAACTGCATTAATGCCCGTGAGTCTGGTACAAAGTTGTCGGAAGGACAAAGTCTCTGACGCATAGCATGGCGTCTTGAGCACATCCTAAGTTGCTGGCGATGTCGGCCTGAAGTGTTGGAGTACAGTATCGGAGTCTTGGATCCAAACTTCCGCATCTCGATGAGCTGGAAGACACCGAGAGTACTGCAGTAGAATGTGTTACCTTCCACGTACAAGTTTTCATACAGGTACATATGATGAGATAAAGCGGGAGCTAAAGCACTCCACTGTCCTTGGAGTCCGAATGTGGTCCGACAAAATCATGATTGATGGTAGCATTGCATCAATGGAGAGAATTCTTGAGGGGAAACTGTTCATTACATAGATAATGATAATGGTATATCCATATCTTGCAATAAGATTAAGGCTTTGTTGCCTTTCAAATGAGAGAAAAGTGCGACCTTGTAGAAAACATGAAGGAGGGGAAGACACCATCAAGCCCGTACAAGGGTGAGATAAATAGGGTAGGTATGAGAAATTTGCACTGCTGCACCTAAGATATCCGAGCTATGCAAGTCATACAATCTACAAGCAACTACAGGATCCAAAGAAGCACCACGTAGTGTAATTGCTCTCATATGGATTGCACCAGCCACTGCCCTCTATAGAGCAATGGATACACACTGTCCAAAATACGTTAGAAAGTATGAGAGTGAGAATGGTACCTCCTAGCGCCCAACATGATAAACTCTTGTGCACTCCCTAACAAATGTGTCGAACACATGTCCATAGCTCCATATAACTCCAAGGCTAGAGGAACAAAGAGGTGACCTTGTTGCATACCCCTATACTTGGAGACCTTACAAGCTGCTGCTGCACCCGCCGCCCATCCAAGGGGATGGGTAATCATTCCCTCCAAAACTCTATCATGCGTAGGGTCAATAACCAACAATATCCACTACTGTCACCTGATCATCTCGGACCAAGTATAAGTTTGCCTTGACATGCGTCGTCTGCAAAGCATACAAACGCTCTCCCCAAGCCAAGTATCCACTCTCTTGTGCCGTAGCAAACACTATATCCCTAATAGCATCATGGGTAGCTATCCTTTGTTCTCCAAAAGGACACCGTGTCATATGGACCGTTGTTGCATCTAGTGTAGAACCACACTCACAAGTGAGTAATGAAGATGCAAATGAGTGGGCCAAACCTAGGCAAAACCTCATTGTTATAGGGAAAGTAGTTAGTGCGAGTCAGAATGCCCTAATGCACGGTCAAGCTGGGATCCAAGAGCCTGCACCCTTGCTAGAGCAAGAGCAAAGATGTGCTCTACTAGCCTAAGGAATGGACGAGTCAACTAAGAGAGAATGTAGCATATGCTGACATTGTTGCTCCATCAAGGAAGACTATTATCCTCTAGTCCAATCTAACAATAGTGAAGCCAAAGAAGGAAAGTCTTCCCATACCTATTGTCGTCAAGGAAAATGATTCATGGTTATCATTGGTGCCATTTGGTGAGCTCAAGAGTTTCCCTTTATGTTACATAAGATCGAGAGTCTCTTTTAATTTTTTTCATGAGCTCGGAGTTAAATTTGTGTTATGCCATCTCGTGACTTTTGTTATGTTCCTGGAGTCCTGGAGGTATTTTATTTGATGCATTTGAGCAAAAGAGTCCCGGGGATATTTTATTTGATGCATTTGAGCAAAAGAGTCACGAGGATATTTTATTTGATGCATTTGAGCAAAAGAGTTTGGGGAGTATCTCATGTTTAGGAGTAAAAAAGTGAAGAGAAGAGGAGTGTAAGGCCCTTATGAGGACTGCTGTAAAAGAGGATTTGGCAAGAGATTGCATGGAGAGTGGATAGGAGAAGGAAGGCTTTCTCATGAAGGAGGGTTGTAGGGTTTTGGACAGTATAGGGGTAGAGAACTTCCCACATGAAGGGGGGTTGTGAGTGTTGAGAGGAGAGGGAGAATTTCCCAAGGAGGGTTTGTAGTAGTCTGGACACGCAGAGGAAAAATTTTGAGTGTAAGGAGAGGCTGGGCAGGAGAGTAGATTTTTTCAAAAAGTTAAGGGTTGTTGAACTCACAAAAGTGCTGCTGGCAGAGGAGACATCTTTCGAAAGTATAGGGTTGATGTGAGTGTTGACATGAGAGGGAGAATTTCCCAGTGAGGGTTTGCAGTAGACTGGACAGGCAGAGGAGAAATTTTGAATGTAAGGAGAGGCTGGGTAGGAGAGGAGATTTTTTCAAAAAGTTAAGGGTTGTTGAACTCATGGAAGTGCTATTGGGCAAAGGAGACATCTTTCAAAAGTAGAGGGCTGTTGTGAGTGCTGACAGGGAGGGAGAAATTTCCCAATGAGGGGTTTGCAGAAGTGCTGGTGCATAAGAGAGCAATTTCAAATGTAGGGTTTTGGCTGTGGAGAGTTTTTCTATGAAGAAGTCACAGATAAGTAAAATTTTGAATGAAGGTTGCAGAAGAGAGGGGTTTTTTTTTCTCATAGGATGTGGTTGAGTGGAGGGAAGGCAGGAAGGGTTTTCTCACAAAGGGTTTTGAGAAGGTTGGGATAGAAGGAAGACTGGATTTTTTGCAGGATGTGCTGAAGGGGGTGAAATGTAGAAGCCTTCCCGAAGGAAAGTGACAAAGGAGAACAGAAGGAGTTTGTAGTGTTTGCTGAATTGTTGCCAAGGGAGAATTTCACAAAGTGAGAGCAAGAGAATGAGTGAGTTTTTGAATGTGACCAAGTGTGGTAAGGGCTTGAGAGGTTTCTTGAAGGAAGTGTGAAGCCATATGCAGAGGCTAAAAACTTAGACAAAGAGAATGGATTTTGAATGTAAAAAGTTGAGAGAGCTAGATAGAGGGAAGAAAATTTTTGAATGAGGGTTGCTGCTGTGAGAGGACAAGGAAGTGAATATTTGAAAGGATGAGGGTTTTGCTGCTGAGAGAGAGCTAGACAGAGGGAAGAGAATTTTAGAAAGAATGATGGTTTGCTGCTGAGAGAGAGGCTGATAGAGAGAAATTTTGAATGTAGAGAGGGTTGAGCTTGATTTGTGACAGGCTAGGAGGGAGATGTGAGAGTGATTTTTGCAGGAGGGTTTTGCACTAGACAGAAAGAGAAGAAAGGAAGGAGTTTGAGGGCTGAGCTTAATTTGTGACAGGCCAGGAAGGAGATGTGAGAGTGATTTTTGTAGGAGGGTTTTGCCTTGGATAGAAAGAGAAGAAAGGAAGGAGTTCAAGGGCTGAGCTTGATCTGTGATAGGCCAAGAAGGAGAGTACAGGGGCAGGGAAAATTTTGAATGAAAGAGTGAGAGGAGGACAGAGAACTTCCCACAGGAAGGGCTGAGTGTAGGAGTGGGAAAAATTCTGGGTAGGAAAGGAAGATTTTGAATGTAAGAGTGCAGCAGACCAGTGGTAAGCCTGTGACAAAGGAGGACTTTTTTGAATATAGGAGTGCAAGGGGTAGGTGCTTGAACAAAGAAGAGAACTCTTGAGTGTGGGACTTGAGAGAAGTGCATGCATTAGAGGTGGGAATTTGAAATGTGAAGTTGGTTGTGCAATCTATGAAGGAGGGGGAGGGAGCTAGAAAGAGAGGATTGGAAATGCAAAATCTGTCTATGAGAACTATGACAAACTAAGGAAGACTTAGAGAAGAGATAGGAACTTTGAACATGAAGGCTGGAGACACTGGACTACAGGGAGGATTTTCAAAAGTGGAGACTTGAACAAGAAGACAACATAGTGAATGTTGTGCTTCGAGAGATATGTGACTGATGTGACTAGGCAAAACGGTGACAAGGTGTGTAATTGAGGATCTACTTGCCTGTGCCAAGACTTAAGAGTGCTAAAGCAGAATTATGACCTGAGTGAATGTTGTGCTTCAGAGATTTGTGACTGCTATGATGAATTAAAATAGTGATCAGAGTGAATGTTGTGCTTTGAGAGATCTATGACTGCCTATAACCAAGCAGAAGAGTGACAACGTGTATGTGAAGTGCCTCAACTAAGCTGGTGATCTATTGCATAGCTTGGTGCAGATGCTGTTTAGATTAAAACTGTCTGGCTTGTCCAAACCCGTGAATTCCACAAATGAAATTCCGATGAATGATAAATCTGGATCGAATGTATGTTTTGAGTTGCAACTAGTGTTGAGAGAAGACTCCATTTCTGGATCTCTTAGCTTGGTCTAGGTGAATGGTCTAGATCATTGATCCAGGTGCAGGGTTTAAGTCCAGATAGGTCACTCTCTGTCATCCCTTTAGAAACCACTTGGTGCAGCTCTATGAAATGCTAGATCCAAATCCATAGCCGAACTGAAAAAGAGCTAGAATATAAGACCAGACAAAAGTAGGAACCAATATAAACAATCCCTGCATGACATGACAAGTTCTATGAAGGTCAAGGATAAACACAAAACCTATAGGGAGAGCTAACCTTAGGAACAATTGAAACAACATGTTCTAGCAAAAAAAGGACTTCCAATACTCCAGGGAAGAAAGAGAGTGTCATACTATGGGAAACCTCAAAGTAGTGACAATAGAAACAAACTGAGCATGAGCAGCCATTTTCTTGGCGCACTCTCAAGACTAAACAATCCCCACGACATTGTGAGGATAGACTATTTCTTGTCTACCACAATAACATGTAGAGAGAAAAGGATCCCTCCTCCACTTGTCACATAAGTCTCCAAAATTGGCCTATCAACAACCACAAAATGAGAGGAAAGTAGGAGTGCCAAGAGAGCCCAACTACCCAAATATGCTATAAGTGTCATCTCCTCCATAGAAAGCAAACCAACCCCTCCACACAAGATTGGTAGAGATGTCTGTCTACGTGCCAAATCCCTTGTCACACACTCAAATGTCTTTGGTCCAATAATATCACCAAAGACTCCCATAAATCCTACTATCAAAGGCTCTCAAATGTGATAGGACGTTCAAGGAAGGGGAACTATATGGAGGAGGTAAATTAGTCAATGAGCAATACTAGAAGAGAGTACACCAAATGCCACCTATGGATCTTCTAGTTAAGGAAGGCCATCCACATGGAGAATATCCTCTACAAAGGAAGCATCTAAGAAGCATATGACAAAATCCTTGGATCCTCCTGGCACTCCAAGAACACGTAGTCTATCTATAGATGTGATACGCTCCTCTAGAAGCTCAAGGTGGGGAGGGATACCTAAAGGGGCCCATGCCTTGCACTTTGACACCTTGACTCTCAAGCCTACTAGATGTAGCTTGATAATCAAGTGGTCAAATTCCTACCTAATCTCATCTATAGGGCCCATGATGTGTGTATTATCTACCAAGGGAGGAAATACACAACCTAGCATGGCCAACGTAGTATATAAGAGAGCTCTAAAGTGAGCCATGGCAAATAAGAGTCCTCCTAAAGGATCTCCTTGATGTGTACCAACAATTGACTCCAAGACGGTGATTCCCTCTTGTGAACAATTATGTTGGTAGTAAAGGGAAGCAAGAGAGCCATAAGACTGCACAAAAGGAATAAGACTTGCCAAGGATCCACCAACTTCCTTAAGCTCTTTAAAGATGGATGCTCATGAGATGCTATTAAAAGCATTCTCAACATCCACCTGTAGGACAACCCACTTTGGATGAATATCTAGGAGTGCCCTAATGCCTAGAGATATAGCCTCACATCCTCCAAGTGTAACTACTCTAAACTGATATGAACTGAGGTATTGTCGGAAGTGAGAAAAATTTTGAAGGACAATGGTGTGGCTGACCAAATGCAAAAATATCTCTCCAATTGTAATCAGTCTAATACTCTCCATGTCCTTCTCCATCATGAGAAGTCAACTAGCACCTAACACTCAACTAACAAACATAGGAATGTCTCCTCTCTCTACTATTGTAGCCACTTGAAACAACTCAATAAAACCACTAGAAGGATCATCTACCTAAAAGCAATCTCTAAGATGCTCATATACCATCCTTAACAAGCCTTTTGAGGAAAAGCAAGGGGCAATGCCCAATGCTTTTGCAAAAATTGACCTATCAAGAGATAAAGGTTACTTAGGTTGATAATCTAAGATCTTTAGTGGTAATACTTTTCTTATTATAGGATGTAGTGAGCGTAGGGAAAAGATAATCTCATTTGTAAGACTAGCCATAAACAAAGGGTGTAGCGGCCATGCTTCTCTACTAAACTCTCCCGCTTGACCCAATGTCCTACACTATCATAATTGAGTGGACTCTATGGTATCATGTAGCAAAACCTATCTACTAAAATGTGCAGCCCTAACAATCTCCAATCCCTCACGCAAAATTGACAAAATCTAATAGCCACCTCTCTATATCTCGCACATCCCCCTCTAGCATAATGAAGACACTATCAAAGGAGTAAGAGAATAGGAACCATTCTAACTTGCCCAAGGGATCACATACCAATGATCAAGTGATAGGCAAAAAGCATATCAAGCCTCATCATGGAGTATACAAGGTGGTTGTAATACCAATAACTAGAGACATGATCTAGAGATGAAATTTGGTTTGGTGACATCTGGGAGGATATTATACATGATGGACTAAGTAGATCAGAAAGAGGTATCACTGAAAGAGTACTTCTACTAGTAGACCAAAATCGAAACATGGTTGAAGACTTTAGAATCAATAGCTAGACACATGATCTAGATATGAAATTTGGTTTGGTAACATCTAGGAGGATTTTATACATGATGGACTAAGTAGATTAGACAGGAGTATCATCAAAAGAGTACTTTTACTAATAGAGCAAAAACCAAAATAGGCTTGAAAACTTCATGAGGTAATTTCAAAGGCCTAAATGGATGAATTAGGCCTCAAAAATGTGCAGACTCCCCCCCCCCCCCCCCCCAAATGGAAGAAAGGCTGGCCTTCCCTCTCCCTTGGTTTGTCTCACCAAGAGCTTTCCAATAGTACCTCACCCACATGATTTTGAGATTCCTACAAGAAGATTCCTTAGAAGATTCCATCCAATCAAAAGCCTATTTGACCAACCAAATAGGACCAAGACCAACATGTCACCTATCCAAGCAAGTAATCTAAGGGTGGAGCTTGTTGACAAGTCACCTATCCATGTACCTAATCTTATGGTGGAGCTTCCTTGGAAGAGATCTTCCTTGGCTATATAATAAAGAGAAGGTGCTCCTTTGGGGCATCAAAGGATTGAGTGTGAAGTCTATGTTTTCTCTCTTGAAGAGTTATTGTGTCCTTGGAGTATTACAATGGTATCATAGCAAGTGTTTTAATCCAAGAGATTGGATCACCTTTCTTAGAAGAGCACAAGCTATTGAAATTGAACAATTCGAGGTGGAGAACATAGTGCAATTTCTAGACTTAGAAGGGCTTTAGAGAGCGGATGGGATGGATGCACCGGGAGGATAATTTCCTAAACCTAGTTTTCCATTCTTGAATCCATTCCACATCAAGATTATGTACATCCAGCATGAGCAAATGAGAGTATTGCTAGTTTATCACTTTGGAGCAGAATTCATGGACAAAGTGATGAATTCACCAAACCTTGTGATTCTACCTTTGGTGGTATACAATAGAGAGTGTGATTTTACCATCTACATTCTATTATGATGTTATGGATCTAAATTTACCAAATCCTCACCCTTTTAACATGCAAGTAAAAATCCGTTATGTAGTTAGACCAAAAGTGATGTTTAGGGATTTTGTAGTCCACAATTTTGGTGAGGAATATTATCAACAAGTGATGGCTTCCGAGCTCCCAATGGTAGTCCCCATAATTTTTTCACCTTCCCAAGTGATCATTCTAACCCTCTATTGAAGTAGGAAGTAGCAAGTGAACATCGATTGTGTGTAGGATCATGGATCCACAATTGCATGAGTTGATGCAAGGAATGCATGGGATGTTGAACAAGTTTTGAGAAATCAAGATGACCATGGAGGCATTACAAAATCAAGTACAAACCCTTAAGAATGATCAAAAAATGCAAGAAGGGGAACCAATCTCAAAGCCCAATACCTACGATTGAAGTACTTGGAGAGGCACCCGTGGCTACGACATCAAACTTGGCCAATGATGAAGCCACATTGTTATTATAGATGACAAAAACCTGCAATATTGAGCCTTACAAGGGGCAGCGTGCTATAAGAGTAGTGGAGAATTGGATCTCAAGAATGAATCAATACTTCCAATTGTTCTTGACGGAGATCACTAAGCATGCCGCATGCATGTTTGCATGTGTGTACCTAACCAATAAAGCCTTCACATGGTACGATGCTTGGGAACAATTAATGTTGGCAAAAAGAAGGGAGATCACGTGGATGGCAATGCAAGAAGGACTTTTGAGAATTTGCAGTCTGTGGATTCTGTGCAGATGGCTAGATTTGACTATGGGGATTGAAACAAAAGAATACCATACAAGAGTATGTGGAAGCATTTTTGGATCTACAAGTTGCAATAACCAACATGAGTCCAACAAAGACTCTAGACAATTTCAAACAAGGGTTGAAGGACCGGATTTGCCAAGAAGTCATGGTACAAAATCCTTGCATTGTATTTGAAGCCATTGCTTGTGCTTAGAGAATAGAAGGGGCACTTGGAGGAGGTGAAAGAGTAGTTCCTTCTCAACACTATGGCCAAAAATGCCACACATGGCTAGACCAACACCTATGCAATTGAGCAACCTTCGGTTTCAAGATAGAGTAGCACAACCACTTCAAGGAGAGCGAGGACAAGTAGAAGAATGGAGAGATGGAGTCCATTAGGAGAAGGAAATCAAGGAGAACAACATTGTTGCTACAATTGTGGCCGTATTGGGCACATCTCCATCAATTGTTGTGCTTATCTCCCTAGAGACCCTCGGCCTCTATACAAGCAATCTTTGAACAACATGGAACGATGCACAGAGGAAAAGGAGGTAAAAATCACCTTGGAAAACAAAGATCACGAGTAAAGGTACCTCACGGCCTTATTGGCTCAATAGGGGAAGTGGACAAGCAAGGAGAGGAAGAAGTTGAGTGCGCAAAGATCTAGAAAGGCAAACTCACAATTGATTATTGTGAATGGGATCCTAGATGGCAATCAGATAAGAGTATTGATAGATTCTGGAGCAACAGAGAATTATTATCTCGCTCTATTGCAATAAAATTGGGGATGGATCTAGAGAAAAATGAGAGCAAAGAGTTACCTAATGGGCAAACAAAGAAGATTGAGTCGTTATCCAGAAGAGTAACACTCTTTGTAGAAGAATATCAAGAAGTAATTGAGTGGCGGGTGATACAATTAGCTCATTATGATGCAATCTTTGTTTTGTGTATATGCATTGCTACAAAACATACATTGTTGTCAACATCATACACTATAGAAGCACAACTCACACATAAGTCATACATGAACTCTAAAGTGGCACAATAATCAGATTGTTTACAACTTGAATCAACTCAAATCAGATCAGTACTTGATCTGATCCTCAACAACTTGCTCACAACAGGGCATTGATTACAGTCAAGTTACACTCACTCTAGCTAAGAGACTCTAGGTGATACTTGTCGGCTTTCTATCCACTCTAGCCAGGAACTCAAAGGCTCAACATCAAAGAAGTGAGCTCTTTGGAGCTGCACTTCCAAGGTATACTCCTTATTTCAACCTAGGTCTCATCCCAATGGTCCCACTGATGGCACACCCGACGGTGTGCACAGTGCAAGTGACGGTGGGCCCCACCATGAAGTCAATATCCCAAGCAAAAAATCTGATTGTCATAAAATAATCTATGAGTAACTGCCAAAATGCCTCTAACTACTATCATTGGAACTCTAGTGTTCAAGCAATCTAGATGCAACACTACAAATGGTGTGACAACTGTCTTGTGTATATACATTGCTACACAACATACATTGTTGTCAACATCATACACTATAGAAGCACAACTCACACATAAGTCATACATGAACTCTAAAGTGCCACAATTGCCCCCCTAGCTGGCAGTTAGGTCCCTCTTACTCCAAATAGCCATCTACTTCAAGTATATGGTATACCCTATGATGGGCAAAGATCATGAGGTCAGGTGCTATGGAGCTCCATCATTTGTCGCATGTCTGCAATCTATACCATAAAACGGATGAACTAGCTACATGTCAGGTGCATCTAGGAAATAACCGCTGTCCTTGAGGAACCACCGTGAGTGGAGGAGTCATACATGCCATATGCCATCCTCTTGAACAGCTATTGCACACTAACATAGTGTAATACTCCGAGGACAAGAGAAGAGAGAAAACACAGATTGCACACTCAAACATTCGATGCCCCAAGGAAGCACCTTCTCTTTATTATTTAGACAAAGAGGATCTCCTCCAAGGAAGCTCCACCATAGGATTAGGGACACAGGTAGGTGACATGTCAGCAAGCTCCACCCTTGGATTACTTACTTGGATGGGTGACATGTCTGGTCTAGGTCCTATCTGGTTGGTCAAACAAGCTTTGACCAGAGGGAATCTTTTAGGGAATCTTCTTGTAGGAATCTCAAAATCACGTGAGTAAGGTACCATTGGAAAGCTCTCAATGAGACAAAGCAGGGGGAGGGAAGGCCAGCCTTTCCTCCATTGGGGGGGGGAATCTACAAATTTTTTAGGCCTAATTCATCCGTTTAGGCCTCCAAAATTGCCTTCAAAGATTTCAGGCATATTTTGGTTCCTACTCTATTAGTAGAAGTCCCCTTTTGGTGATACCTCTTTCTGATCTGTTTAGTCCATCATTTGTAACATCCTTCCGAAGGTTACCAAACCAATTCTCACCTTTAAATCATATGTCTAGCTATTGGTTCTAAGGTTCTCAAGTCTATTTCTATTTCTGCCCTATTTGTAGAAGTACTCATTTGGTGATACTTCTATCTTATCTATTTTGACCATCATATTTAACATCATTCTAGATGTTACCAAACCAAATTTCACATCTAGATCATATGGCTAGCTCTTGGTATTACAGACCTCCCTCCTTTTAAGACGCAATGTCCTCGTTGTGCAATTGTTGCTCAAATACTTGCACCAACATAGGTGCATGTGCCAAATTGGCAGCGGGCTCCCAGGTGGCTTCATAGAGGGGGTAACCTTTCCATTGTACTAGATAGTCCATCCACGGATGGCAAGTACCACGCATGCGTTTTTGGAGAATCCGCTCCACTTCATATTCCTCTGTGCCATCAATGAGTGTCGGACAAGGTCGAATGTCTTGTGTGGAATGACCCTGGCCTGATCGGGGAGCATATCTGCGTAGTAAGGAGACATGGAACACTGGATGGATCTTCATGTGTGGTGGTAGCTCAAGGTGATAGGCCACAGCGCCGATGCGACGAAGAATCAAGAAAGGCCCAATAAAATGAGGTCTGAGCTTACGAGGTCCAACTAATGTGAGGTTGGTTGTTGATAGCCACACTTGATCCCCAACATTGAACTCCATGTGCCTACGGTGTGCATTAGCATACTGCTTTTATCAATTTTGTGCAATCTGTTATCTATGCTTGGCACTCTCCACACCTTGTTGGATTCTAGAAACAAATGTGTTGACTGCATCGACCTTGGTAGCCATTGGACAGATCTTCATGAAGCTAGAAGGTGTGAAGGGATGCTCACCATACATGAGGAAGAACGGAGTGACCTAGGTGGATGCATTCACTGAATTGTTGTAAGCAAATTCCACCAACGGAAGTAGGGTGTCCCACCTCTCTTGCTCTTCTAAGGTGAACCCGTGTAACATGTCTTCAATTGTGCGATTAGCCCGCTCTATTTGGCCATCTGTTTGTGGGTGGTAAGCTATGGACATGGCCAACTTGGTTTTGAAGAAACCAAAAAGTGTTTGCCAAAACAAACTGGTGAATTGGGTGCCTCTATTGGTGATGAGTACTCTAGACAGGCTATGGTGAGCAAAGACTGCATCTAAGTATAATTGAGCTAGTTGTGGAACAGTCACCTCCTTGGTGGTAGGGCATACATGAATCATTTTGCTGAGCCGGTCCACAAAGACCACAATGGAGTCAAACCCTGAGGTGGTCTTGGGTAATTCACAGACGAGATCCATACTCACTTGTTCCCAACGTTGGGTAGGAGTGGGGAGAGGTTGAAGGAGCCCTACAGGAGCTTGATTAGAAGTTTTGTTCTGTTGACAAAGTAGGCAGCTACGCACATAGTCCATCATGTCATTGCTCATCTTGGGCCAATAGTAATGGCGCTTGATTGCATCCAAGGTCTTGTCCACTCCGACATGAGCTGCAATGGCCAAATCATGACATTCCGCTAGAATGGTGGTGCGTAATTCTGGGACATTTGGGATCCATAATCTGCCATCCCAAAAGGTGAGTCCTTGGGTGCTGGTGACACCTTTGGATGATTGTGCTTCTACAATCTATGGATCAGTTTTTGTAGCAGCCAAAATCTCTTGCTAGAATTCAGGGTTAATCTTAACCTCTACCACCAAGTTGTTGGCCATTGGCATGCGGGTGAATGCATCTGCAAGTTGCTTCTTACCTTCCACATAGGTGATTGTCATGTTGAAGCATTGTCGCCACTCTGCCCACCGAATTTGGCAATGAGATAGATCTTTCTGCATCTCAAGGTAGACTAGAGGTTTGTGGTCTGTCTCTATTACAAATGCTTTCTTGCCTAGGTAGTGCTTCCAATGCTTGGTTGCTAGAACGATGGCCAACTCTTCTCATCCTGTGGTGTGGTAGTTGCGCTCTGCGGGTAACAACTTGCAAGAGAAATATGCAATTGGATGCCATCCGTCATGCAACTCTTGTTGTAGGACTGCTCCTATTGCTATGCCTGATGCATCTATAGCCAACTTGATTGGACGTTTTGGGTCATACCACTTCAAGATTGGTGCATGTAGCAAGGCGGCCTTCAATCTTGAAAGGCCAACTCTTGTGCAATTCCTCATGTCCACTTCGTCCCCTTGCCAAGTAGTGCCGTTAAAGGCTGTGCAACCTTGGAGAAGTCCTTGACAAATCTACAATAGAATCCCGTCAACCCCAAGAAGCTCTTAAGTTGAGTCTGATCTTCTGGGGCACTCCATTTTTGAATGACCTCTATTTTATCTATCAATACTTGAATGCCCTTTGCACTTACTCTATGCCCTAAGTAGTCTACTTCAGACTTGCCAAACTCACACTTTGAGATTTTGGCATACAACTGATTCTGTCTTAGAATCTGGAGGACCTCTCGTAGATGTTGTTTGTGTTCTGTCATCGTGCTACTATATACTAAGATATCATCCAAGAAGACGATAACAGACTTATCCAAGTATGGACGAAATATGTCATTCATTAGACTCATGAAAGTGGCAAGTGCATTGGTGAGGCCAAAAGGCATCACAAGATACTCAAAGTGGCCATACCTGGTTCAAAAGGTAGTTTTGTACACATCTTCCTCTACAATTCGGATTTGATTGTAACCTCTCCGCAAGTCCAGTTTGGTGAAGTGTCTCGCTCCATGGAGTTGATCAAACAGGTCATCCATGCGAGGTAAGGGGTATTTGTTCTTCAGTGTTTGCTGATTGAGACCCCGATAGTCAATGCACATGCGCATTGTACCATCCTTCTTCTTCACAAACAAGACAGGGGCCCCATATGGTGATACGCTAGGTTGGATGAACCCTTTCTGCAGCATCTCCTCAATTTGAGTCTTACACTCCTCCAACTCATGAGGTGATAGGCGATATGGGGCCTTACAAGGAGGTGTCTTCCCTGGGAATGTCTCTATTTTGTGATCTACTCGCCTTTTTGGTGGTAATCCTGAGGGTAGATCATCAAGAAAGACATCTTGAAACTCATCCACCACATCCTTCAATTTCTCAAGAATTTGTCCATCGAGTTGTGCACTCTGGACTTCTCTTATTAGACCCATAAAACATCTATCGGTCTTATAAACAGTTGCCATCCCTATGACATATAGAGGTAGTTTCTGCTTGTGTGATTTTTCTTTAACCTCAATGATTGACCATTCGTGGGTTCTCACTACTTTCTTCCTCCAATCCACCATAGGGTTGTACTGCTCCATCCATTGCATGCCTAAAATTGCATCATAACGAGCTAACTGTATCACTTGCCACTCAATTGCTTCTTGATATTCTCCTACAAAGAGGGTTACTTGTCTAGGTAATGATTCAATCCTCTCTGTTTGCCCATTTGGTAACTCTACTTCTTCACTTCCATCTCTCTCTAGATCCATTCCCAATCTTATTGCAGTAGAGCAAGACAAGAAATTCTTTGTTGCTCTTGGATCTATTAATACTCTCACTTGATTACCTTCTAGGATTCCATTCACACCAATCAATTGTGAGGTTGCCTTTTGGGATCTTTGTGCATTATTCTTCTTCTTTCCCTTGCTTCTTTGCTTCCTTATTGAGCTAGTAAGGCTGCGAGGTACATTTACTGGTGATCTTTGTTTTTTGAAGTGATTTCCACCTCCTCCTCTTCAATGTGCCTCTCCATGTTGTTCAAAGATCGCCTATACAAAGGCCGAGGGCCTCTAAGGAAACAAGTGCGATAGTTGGTAGATATGTGCCCAATACGGCCACAATTGTAACAACGGCGTTGTTCTCCTCGAGTCCCTTCTCCTCGTGGGACTCCATCTCTTTGTTCTTCTACCCGTCCCCGCTCCCCTTGAAGCAATCGTGCTCCTCAATCCCGGAATCAAAGGTTGCCCAATTCCATTGGTACTGGTCTACCCATGTGTGGCATTTTTGCCCGATAATGTTGAGGTGGAACTACTCCTTCACCTCCACCTAATGCTCCTACTATTCTCTATGTACAAGCAATGGCTTCAAATACCGTGCGAGGATTTTGCACCATGACTTCTTGGGGAATCCGCTCTTTCAACCCTCGTTTGAAATTGTCGAGAGCCTCTGTTGGACTCATGTCGGTAATTGTGACTTGTAGATCTAGAAATGTCTCCAAATACCCTTGTACGTTATTCTTCTGTCTCAATCCCCATAGTCGGGTTCGAGCCATCTGCACAGAATCCACCGATTGGAAATTCTTTAGCAGTCTTTCTTGCATTGCTGTCCATGTGACCTCCCTTCTCTCTGCCAGCATGGATCATTCCCAAGTATCATACCATGTGAGGGCTTTATCGGTCAAGTACCCACATGCAAACACGCCTGCAGCATGCTCTGTGATCTCTGTATTGAACAATCGGAAATATTGATTCATTCTCAAGATCCAATTTTCCACTGCTCCCATCGTACGCTGCCCCTTGTAAGGCTCGATGTTGCAGGTCTTCTTCATCCAGAGTAGCAATGTGCCTTCATCATTGATAGGGTTTGTAGGCACGGGTGCCTCTCCAAGTACTTCAGTCGCAGGTACTGGGTTTTGAGATGGCTCTTCTTCTTGCATGGCTTGATCGTTCCTGAGGATCTGCACTTGACTTTGTAATGTCTCCATGGTCATCTTAATCTCTTGAAATTCAGTCAACATCCCTTGCATTCCTTGCACCAACTCTTGCAACTGCAGATCCATGGTTCTTGCAACACTCAATTGCTAATGTCTACTTCAATACAGAGTCAATATAATCACTCTGGAAGGTGCACTGACTATCAAATCTACCATTGGGACCTCAGAAGCTATCACTCGTTGATAATACTCCTCACCAAAATTCCTAACCACAAAATCTCTAAACATCACTTTTGACCTTACTATATAACGGATTTCTACTTGAGTGTTGAAAGGGAGAGGATATGGGACATTCATATCTATATTATCATAATAGAATGTAGATTTTCAAATCCCACTCTCTGTCATATATCACCACAGGTAGAATCATCGGGTTTGGTGAGTTCATCACTCTATCCATGAATTCCGTACCAAAGTGATAAACTAGTGATACCCTCATCTACTCACGCTGGATGTACATAACCTTGATTTGGAATGGGTTTGAGAATGGAAAGCTAGGTGCGGGAAATTGTCCTCCCGGCGCATCCATCCCATCCGCTCTCTAAAGTCCTTCCTAAGTCTAGCGATTACTCTATGTTCTCTACCTCAAATTACTCAGTTTCAGTAGTTCATCCTATTCCAAGAGGGGTGATCCACTCTCTTGGACTAAAATACTCACTTTGATACCATTGTAATACTCTGAGGACAAGAGAAGAGAGAAAACACAGATTGCACACTCAAACATTTGATGCTCCAAGGGAGCACCTTCTCTTTATTATATAGACAAAGAGGATCTCCTCCAAGGAAGCTCCACCATAGGATTAGGAACACAGATAGATGACATGTCAGCAAGCTCCACCCTTGGATTACTTACTTGGATGGGTGACATGTCTGGTCCAGGTCCTATCTGGTTGGTCAAACAAGCTTTGACCGGAGGGAATCTTTTAGGGAATCTTCCTGTAGGAATCTCAAAATCACGTGAGTAAGGTACCATTGGAAAGCTCTCGATGAGACAAAGCAGGGGGGAGGGAAGGCCAGCCTTTTCTCCATTGGAGGGGGAATCTACACATTTTTTAAGCCTAATTCATCCGTTTAGGCCTCCAAAATTGCCTTCAAAGATTTCAAGCATATTTTAGTTCCTACTCTATTAGTAGAAGTCCCCTTTTGGTGATACCTTTTTTTGATCTGTTTAGTCCATCATTTGTAAAATCCTTCCAGATGTTATCAAACCAATTCTCACCTTTAAATCATATGTCTAGCTATTGGTTCTAAGGTTCTCAAGTCTATTTCGGTTTTTGCCCTATTTGTAGAAGTACTCTTTTGGTGATACTTCTATCCTATCTATTTTGACCATCATGTATAACATCATTCTAGATGTTACCAAACCAAATTCACATCTAGATCATATGGCTAGCTCTTGGTATTACACATAGTAGTAGATCCATTGGAAGAGATGTATACATACACCTCAAGCCTGCTTGTATAAGTGCCAAGCTTGGGTCCATAGTACCATCAATGTTTAGGAGGTGGCATGGTGCACAATTGTGCACATGATCCTTCCAAACAACACCATCACATCCTTCTAACACAAGGACTCCAGATGGCAAAACCTCATGCACTCTCAAGATAGTGCGGCCTGCCAAAACATCAAGTGTCATTGGTGCTATTTGTTGTAGATATACATAGTCACCTGGATAAAATTGACGGATCAAGGGTCTATAACCTCCTCCTCAAATAGTAGCATAATGTAAGGTATCCTTATGTTGAGCAATTACCAAGTTCTCAAAGGTCATTGGCATCACTCTCCAAAAGAGCTCTGCCTGTTGAGAACATGCGCTCACCCATACATCGAGATCATCCAAGTCTAAGACTATAGTAGCATCTTGACAAATGACTATAGGTAAATTTGGATCTTGTCCATAGAGTAGAAATTACGGAGAGAAGGATGCTAAGGAGGCTTGCCAATGGAACCGATAGCCCATGGCCAACCAAGGTAACTAGAGATCCCAATCTCCCAAGTGGCCTCTCTGCAAACCATATTTTTGCAATCCTCTCTTCACCATCTCAACCACGCTCTCTGCTAAGCCATCTGCCTTAGTGATCTTGGGAGGTAGTACAGTGATCAATCAAAGCCTTGTCATACAAGACCTGAAACTCACCCAAGAACTTTGTACCTTGATCAGTCAAAACCTCAATTGGTGCACCAAAATGACTGAGAACCCGATCCAAGAACGAGTAAGCCATCCCTTCATTGGACTTATCAAGAAGTGCTACCAACTCAATCCACTTGGAAAAGTGCTCTACCATCACCAAAAAATAAGATGATGTCTCACAGTCAATGGTAAAGGTCTGGCAAAGTCCAAACTCCAATGGTAACCCAATCCCATGATAGGGAATGGATGCAACTGTGGCGTAGGAGCATTGAATGATCCTCTAACTTGGTCACAAACCACACATCTGGCAACAAACTTTTGTACATCAGTCTACATATTGTGCCACCAATAATGTCTCTAGAGTAAGCTATATGTATGCATTTTTCCAAAATGTCCTAGCTTCTCATGAGCATGACAAACTACTTATAGTCTCTAAGATGGAAGTGGTACTACTCTCACTCTACCATCCTCCCATACATGCAAAAGGTATCTGCCCTCCAATTTGAACCATCTAGCTCACTAAAAAACATGGTCTCTCTTCTTGGCCCCAACTATGCCACCCACAACACCAATGCAAACATAATCCATCACTAAGACATCATCATGAATGTCTCACTAAACTGTACCAATATTTGCACTCTCTAGATCTATGACCTCAATAAATCCTCCTATATGCATTGAGAGAGATACCACCAAAGCCTCAAAAAATATACAAAAAAGGCAAATGCATGCCAACTTGGCACCATCTCCTCATTTGTCTCACCATGCCAACGTGCTCCGACCTTATCCTACTGATTGGGACATGGGTTTCTACTCAACCCATCTACATCACGGTTCATCACTCCAAATCTATGAAGAACCGTGAAATCATACTCTTGTAAAATCAGAGCCCATCATGCAAGCTTTGTTGAAAGCTTGTTGGACTCCATCAACCACTTTAATGGCTAATGATCAATGATGAGAGTGAAAGGATTACCAAATAGATAACATCAAAAATGTGCTATTATCTAAACTATTGCCAAGCACTCTCCCTCATATGAACTATACTTTTCCTCCACTGAATTATGGGAGCGACTAGCATTGGCCAACACTAACTCATTCTCCTCATCATCATGTTGAGTGAGCATTGCTCTAATCCCCAACATACTCCAATCAGTGTGAACCTGAAATGGTCATCCTCTGATTGGTATCCTCAAAATAGAAGCAGATGTCAACCTCTCCTTGAGCTCTACAAAATCTCTCTCCTACTCATCTCCCCAACACCACTCTTGTGTAAGCTTGGTCATCCTCGTCAAGGCCTTGGCAATGGCACTAAATCCTCTAACATAGCGGCAATAGAAGTTCACCAACCCAAGGAATGCTCGCACTCTACTCACATCTGTAGGTCAAGGAATATGTGCAATAGCCTCCACCTTGGTCTGCTGAACACCAAGTCCTCCCAGGTAGATACTTTGACCCAAATACTCAACCTGCTCATGGAAGAACCTACACTTCCTAAGATGTAATTTGAGTCTATGAGATCTCAACCTCTCAAACACCTCCAACAATTAACTCTCATGCTCCTCCACAATAGTGTTATAGACCAAAATGTCATCAATATAGCACCAAGCAAAATCCAATCTAGCTAGGATCCTATCCATGACCCTTTGGAACTCAGCATGAGCATTCTTTAACCCAAATGGTAAGACCTTCCACTAATATAATACATCCTTGCCGTGAGGATCAATAGCCCAAAATGTTGTCTTGGACTTATCCTCCTCCCTGATTGGCAATTGATGATATCTTGCTCAAAGATTCAAAGTACTAATGACCTTTGCATGCCCAATTACATCAAAGATCTCCTCCGGTGTAGGCATGGGATACCGATCAGCCCTAGTTTGTCGGTTGATAGGATAATAATCTCCACACATTTGCCTATTTGTGCAGTTGCCATGCATATCCTTCTAGGCTGGCATCATTGTTGTTGATGCATACTCTCCATGTGAAATCTCCACCAAACCAACCTCAAAAAGGTCACTACTCTGGCTTTAAATCAATATCCTTTCCATATCACTATATCAATAAGGACATCAAGAAATTGGTTTATCGCTAGTTAGCTCAATCTATATACTAGGTCTCTTCATAGCAACCAAATCCTTCATACTGAAGGCAAAACAATTAGTGTAGCTCTTCAAGAACCTCCAAACCCTCTGTCTTTCCTCTCCTATAAGCTTGGGTCCAAGATCTGGCTCCCAAGTATCCTCTGTAACTATAGTAGGAGTGGAAGACGTACTGACTAGTTGCTATACTAGGCCCTTGGGAGCAATAGTGTCATGCTCCCAATTACTAGAAGTCCCAACCTCTATGTGAAAAACTCCCTCTGATCTGGCTACAAGCTCCATACGTCCTCTAGTTCATCCCAAGTAGACCAAGGGTGTAATCCAAGTAGACCATGCTCACTTGGATGGACTCCAAGTAGACCACTCTCCCTAGTAGCCATTGGTTGCATCCCAAGAAACCCTGTCCACTTGGCCCATCACTCCCAACATGTGTTGAATTGTCTCGATAGGCATAAGCTTCACAAGTGTCCAAGTGGTGATGCTTATCAAGCAGATCCTATGTTGCTCTGCCAAGCCAAGGCTCACAATCCAAGACAAATAGTTCAAGTCTATAGCCTGACCTAACACTTGATGCCTAGATGCCTCTCACACTATTGGAATAGTGGTAATACTGGAGCAAAAACCCATCGCCCGCTCTTTCTCATTAGTGTTGGGCTCCACCAACTGCTATAATTGTGAGTCCCAAACCAATCCAAGACCTCCTTCTCAAAAAGCATGAGAAGCTAGGAAACTCATAAGTGTGGGAAAAGCGGCTCTAGGCATCTAACTAGGTTCACCATACCACAGGTGACCTATCAGCCACTACCACTATTTGAGACTGACACCCAACATCCAAGATGTCATCAAAAGGATGTGGTCTAGTCATTGAATCCCATCGTATGCACCCTATAGAACCTCTCTGGGTAAGAGGTTTAGGTTCATCCACCAAAGACAAAGACAATGAGCCCATGATCTCACTCTAGTGGCATCTAACAATACAGCAAGTCCCATCCAAGAATGGACTTGATGTGTACTCGCCACCACTTTGGTGCAAGAATCACCCATCAAAGGAATGTTCTCCAAAAGGTAAGCTAGAGAAACAGATTGATGGACCAGAGATGTCATAGTATCCGTAATATCTCCCAAAACACACCAAAATAGAGATCCTGAAGACCCAAACCTTGGCCAACATGTGTATGCCCCTGACATGGCCATCCAAAAATCACCAAGTGAACAAGCCCATATCTCTCTAGATCATGCGCCCACAGTAAGGAAATATTTGCTGGTAGGGTCTTTTGGTAACCCTTGACTGTTGATATTAGTAATAACTCAAGATATGGGTAGGCCAAGTGTGCCACATGATGTAGAGAAACTTGCCTAGCAATCTCATCTCTCTCCACATACAAGTACCTTTATACTTGTATACCCGCCTGTAGTACCGTAGCTAGTTTGGTGCTAATCCTACCAAACAACTCTAATAGACATACTCCCTCTATTGGATACTGCCAAGAAATGAGTGTGGTATCTAGAGGTGTCAAGGTAATCAACTTCAGAGGCTCATCCTCACACTTATCTCCTAGTGATACAAAGGCTCCACTCCAAGCTTGCTGCACCAACCAATCTGCATGTTGCTGCAATGCCTCCTCCAAACTCCACAAATGGAACATCCAAGGTGGATAGAAAAATTCCACTTGTACTCCAAATCCAAGTGATCTCCTCTGGTACTAGCGTATCTTTTGCATGGGCATTCCACTCCAATAAGTCACTAGGCTAAGTAACAACACCACTAAAAGTTGAAACTGATGTTGCGTGGTCCCGAACTATAACACCCATTTGTGCATGTGTGTGGTATGGTGATATTTAGCTTAGTATAACAAGTACTTGAGAGATATTATTTATATAGATAAAGGATGGTTGTACATTAGTCATGATTTGCTAAAGTTAGTCATAGCTAAGATAGAAGGGACCTTACTTTAGAGGAAGTGGAAAAGATAAGCACCACTATTTTGGATTCTAGTGTGTTGACTTGGTATTATTCCTAAGTGTTTGGCTATGAGGAAAGAGTTGAGAACTCTTGGGCCCCGCAAGCCTTTTTGTTTTGGATTCTTCTATAATCCAAGGATATCCCATGTGAAGGAATCCTTGACTTAGTAGTTGGGTCAAGATAAGATCACATGCTAAGTGGGATATGCTCATATGGATGAATATTCCTTTATAATTTTTGACTTTACTTGACATTTAGCCTAGTTACTTGAGTTACTATGGTAAAAAGTAACTTTGGTGTGTAACTATTGCACAAGCATATAAACTAGGGGTGAGGGGGTACTCATCATCCTTTCATTTGCAACTATCTCTATCTCATTGAGTTCTCTAGCGAGCAATGTCTTGAGTCTTGGAATGTTAGCCTTAGAGGAGTATGATGGAGTTGGAATTCTTTGCCTTCTTAGTCCATGGTACGCTGCCATAATAGCTATTAGAGGTTCATCCTAAGTGAGAGACAAGCCGGCTCACAGGACTATAGTGAGCCAAGACTACCACTACTGAAGCATACTGGTAGGCAACATACTCATCCCTCACCAAACTGCCAACCTAGTCTATAGGAGGTTGTCTCCTCCCAATAGTCAATTATAACCCATGGGGTATAGCATTGCTCCATCGATTAGCACATCATATGACTCAACTATGGCCGCAATAGCCTTAGCTCTCACCACCGAGCTATCAATTGGATGACCAGGCTGAACCTAGACAATAAGCTCCCCACGTGTAATGTACTATGTCAAACCACCACCTAGAGATGTTTGGATTTGAAATGGACACCTCTCCACATCGATCATCCATAACCCTAGACTGACAACTATAGCCTTCTCCAACGTAAAGGGCTATGCACCAAAGTCTCATAAGACTCTCTATGGTGTATAGACCTTCCTTGAAGGTCCTACCAAATGAAAAATCCCCCTCTGGTTATCTAATATGACAACACCAGGTGTGAACTGTGCTCTCTCAAAGGCCGGTCTAGTTGGTAACTCCTCAAATATAACCGCTATTGCCTACCATAAACCATTGGTTGCTAAGCGGATCCCATGCTCCTCAACCAAATCAACTCCACTACCAACCAGCTCTGCTCTAGAAGAAGGAACCACATCATCCCTACTCTCACAAAGCATGGAAGCCAATTTGAATATTAGGGCTGGGTCAACTCCCAATGTACACATGTCACTGGCTGAAAATAAAACATAGTGCACAATCAGCTAAGCCGCCTCCAACATCATTCTAGACTCAATTGTGTAGTAGTAGGTGGTTGACTAGCAGGTAGTCTATCATGCACCATATCACCACCTACTACACTTGCACTAGGATGTCTAGGAGCTATGGATGACATCTGTAGTGCCTCAAAGAGCATGAAAGATTGGGGAAGTTTGACCTATCTCCCAACCTCTCCTCTTTGTGGATCCAACTCCACTGATGCTCCTCTAGGCTCTAGAGCACGTATTGCACTCCTAATCATTGCTATAGATGCATCCACCGATGCTACTCCGCACATGAAGTCCAAAGCATCTCTATCACCAACATATGAGGTGGAAGCCTCAGCATCCAACTCTGATCTCCCCTAAGCAATGGCCAAACTAGCCAATCTCTGCTCCAACTTCTTAATCCGAGTAGCCATAGTTGTATCAAAAGTAAGGGTAGGTATTGCACCCCTACTAGGTGTAGATCTTCTACCACCTTGTCCTCCATGAACTGGAGCTCCTCTACCACCTACCATAGCAGCCCTACCACTCCATAACTTTGGGTGTAGGTCAAAGCACCGGTCATTAGGGTAACCAAATCTATGGCAATGCTCACACTGCCTCTATGTTGGCTATGATGCACCAGAGGTATTATGTCCACTGCCCCGAGGGCACTCTCCCTTTTGATGAGATCCACCACAAGTCTAACAAGCAACACCACTACTCATTGGCTACTATTGACCCAAAAGTGAAGGTACTAACTATAGTAGGCCCTTCACTTGCTCCATAGGACCTAGGCTGTCTACCCTATCCTCAAAAACCAATTGGACATGATGCACTCTTCTGCACTCTAGAAGAAGCCATGGATGAGGTCTCCCTACCAAATCCAGATGTCACCACTCTCTCCTCCACTATGTTGAGCTCAATACACTTAAAAAACCAAAGATCATTGCCAAAGTGCATGAAGTAGCCTATAACAACTAGCATCATGAACTCTACATCATAACTCTTTATCTAGTATCCCATACCAAAACTAGACTGCCTGGGCCTTAGTAACTCCCTGAGTGAAACTGATCAGCCGTCTCATACAAGTGTATGTCTCACATAGGCTCTCTCTAGCCTTCCGTTGGAACTCTTACAAGCTCTTCAACTTGTCAGTCCGCACTCTTTGGTAGTTCTGCCTCAAACACTAGAAGAATTCCAGCATGGGATTAAACCTCAATACCACACCACCTCTTGTAGTGGTACCTCCACTTGTAGTAGCACTATCTCCAGCTAGTGCACCTCCACTAGCTCCACCAACGCTACTCAAGCTAGAACTTGTGGGTACTACCGATCTACTCCTTGCAACCAAGCTTGAAGTGATAGAGATATAGTTTGGAGACCAATATTGTCTCCATAACTCAATCTCCTCCAAGTGAGCTCTCTTGAACTCATGGTAATCATCTATCGCATCCTCCAAATGCTAGAACAGCCCCTTCCATGCCATGAAGGGTGTGAACAAAGTTGGATTCTGCATCTGTTGCAGATCACACCAACTATCAAACTCCTAGATGAAGTCATCCAACTCAATGGTACCCAATATACTAGAGTAATGCCTAGGGCCTTTGGAGGCCCCATACATCTTGTCCATGTCCCACAACAATGGTGCATACACCCCAAGTGCACTCTCAACTAAATCAGCTCTTGTGTCAAACTCCAACTCATAGTAAATCTCTTCCCTCATAGAGACTTGAGATATAGGTTGATACCGAGAGCCACTCTGAGTAAACCCACTATGTATTGTAGGTCTATTTCCTCTAGAATCCCCAAAGAACTCCATTGTGATAAAGTAACCGCCAACCACAAACCGCAAGTACCTACCAAGTGCCAACACTACCAACCAACCACCATCAAGTGCTAACCCTAAAGGAACACTACACACTAATGTAACTCTAATTGAGAGAACAACACTAGTGGAAAGGGCAACCTGTGACCTGCCATAATAACACACACTCTCATTGTCTACATGTCATCACTTCCTACCTCATTGGAGAGAAACATAGATAGTCTGACTGGTTGTCACTCCAGCCTCACTATTAAGAGCACACCATAGCACCAACGTTCTAAATTTGGGGCATCTCACACAAACATAGTGCACAAACAAGAAGTAGAGAATGGAGGGAGTCCAATCACAAGAAATCTAAGCAAAAACCCTCCATCTCATAAAATAACATTGGATTGCCCCTGTCACCATTTAGCATTTGACATAATCAAAGCACTTATCTACTTCCTACGCTATAAGGATCACCAAGAAAGGGATCTTCTTGCCAAAATCTGTTCTTTTTGCCAAAATCTGACATAAACCCTTCATAAAATCTGATGTAAATCTCACGTAAAATCTAACATAAATCCCTAAATTTGGCTGACCTCTAAATCCTCAGCTAACTCTTCACTTGAGCCAAATTAGAAAAATGGGTTTCGTCCAATCTCTAATTCACGAGGATCTGCTCCTAACTCCACCTTCAATTTCACTTTCTAAGCTCAACTTGTAATAAATTGGTCTTGCTTTCACCTCTTGAGCTTAAAATCACAACTACCGCTTGAAAATTGCTTCTCTTTGGCTCCAAATATTGCCAATGCTTCCTCACATAATTTCTCTCAAGGAAATCTGAACTACTCAATCAAGACACCACAATCCACCGAGCTTAGAGATACCACCAACACTCGCAGTTCTTGCACCCAATTTCCCTCTAACTCACTTCTCTGATGTAATCAGATCATTTATAACTTGAATCAACTCAAATCAGATTAGTATTTGATGTAATCCTCAACAACTTGCCAACAATAAGACACTGATTATAGTCAAGCCTCACCCACTCTAGCTAAAAGACCCCAGGTGATGCTCATCGGCTTTTTGTCCACTCTAGCCAAGAACTCAAAGGCTCAACATCAAAGAAGTGAGCTCTCTGGAGCTGCACTTCCAAGGTATACTCCTGATTTCAGCCTAGGTCTCATCCAAATGGTCCCATTGACGGCACACCTGACGGTGTAGACATTGCAAGTGATAGTGGGTCCCACTATGAAGTCAATACCCTGAACATGAAATCTGACCGTCAAAAAGTAGTCTATGATTAATTGCCAAAATGCCTCTAACTACTATCATTGGAACTCCAATGTTCAAGCAATCTAGATGCGACACTACAAATGGCATGACATCTTAGGCATACCTTGGATGAAGTAATACAAACCTATGGTAAATTGGAGGAAGAAAGCATTGAGCACCCGCCAATAGATGATCATTGGGATTAAAGAAAAGGAACATAAGCAAAAATTATCTCTCTATGTTAAAGGAACAACAACTATCTATAAAACAAATAGATGTTTCATGGGTTTAGTAAGGAAGTCCAGAGTGCACAACTCGATGGACAAATTCATGAGAAATTGAAAGATGTGGTAAATGAGTTTCAAGATGTCTTCCCAAGATCTACCCTCAAGATTATCACCAAAAAGGAGAGTAGATCATAAAATTGAGATACTTCCGAGGAAGACACCTCCTTGTAAGTTCCCATATTGTCTATCACCTTAGGAGTTGGAGGAGTGTAAGGCTCAAATTGAGGATATGCCACAAAGGGGGTTTATCCAACCCAACATATCACCGTACGTGACTCATGTCTTGTTTGTGAAGAAGAAGGACGATACAATATGCATGTGCATTGACTATTGGGGCCTCAATCAGCAAATAGTGAAGAAAAAATATCCTTTAACCTGCATGGAGGACATATTTGATCAACTCAATGGAGCAAGATACTTCATGAAATTGGACTTGTAGAGCGGTTACAATCAAATTTGGATTGCAGAGGAAGATGTATACAAAACTGCCTTTCAAACTAGGTATGGCCATTTTGAGTACCTTGTGATGCCATTTGGCCTCACCAATGCACATGCCACTTTCATAAGGCTGATGAATGACATATTTTGGCCATATTTGGATAATTTTGTTCTTGTTTTCCTAGATGGCATCTTAGTATATAGTAGGACTATGACAGAACACAAATAGTATTTGTAAGAAGTCTTCCATATTCTAATATAAAATCACTTGTATGCCAAAATCTCAAAGTGTGAGTTTTGCAAGTCTGAAGTAGACTACTTGGGGTAAGAGTAAGTGTAGAGGATATCCAAGTTTTAACAAAAAAAGAAGATTTCATTCAAAAATGGAGTGCTTCAGAAGATCAGACTCAACTCAAGAGCTTCTTGGGGTTGATGGGGTTCTATCGGCAGTTTGTCAAGGACTTTTCCAAAGGTGGCATAGCCTTTAACATCACTACTTAGCAAGGGGAAGAAGTGGACATGGGGAACTGCACAAGAGTTAGCCTTTCAAGAATTGAAAGACACCTTGCTACATGCACCAATCTTGAAATGGTATGACCCAAAATGTCCAATCAAATTGGCTACCAATGCATCAAGCATAGCAATAGGGGCATTCTTACAACATGAGTTGCAAGATGGGTGGCATCCAATTGCATACTTCTCTTGACAGCTATTATCGACAAAACACAATTATCACACCATAGAGTGAGAAGAGATGGCCATTGTCCTTGCAACCAAGCATTGGAAGCACTATCTTGGCAAGAAAGCATTTGTAGTGAGATAGACCATAAAGCTCTAATCTACCTTGAGACACAAAAAGATCTATCTCATCATCAGATTTGGTGGACAAAGTGGCAAAAATTATGCACCATGACAATCACCTACGTGGAAGGCAAGAAGCAACTTGCAGATGCATTCACCAAAATGTGATGGCAAACAATTTGGTGGTAGAGATCAAGATGGACCTTGAATTTTGACCAAAGATTCTAGTTGCTACAAAAACAGATCCCCAAATTGTAGGAGCTCAATCATCCAAAGGTATCACCAACAACCAAGGACTCACTTTTTGTGATAGTAAATTATGAATCCCAAATGCCCCAAAATTACGCACTACAATTTTAGCAGAATGTCATGATTTTTCCATAGCATGTCATGTTGGAGCGGACAAGACCTTGGATGTTGTCCAGCACCATTATTATTGGCCCATGATGAGCAACGATGCAATGGAATATGTTTGGAGCTGCCTACTTTGTCAATAGAACAAAGCCTCTAATCAAGCTCTTGAAGGACTCCTGCAACCCTTCCCTATTCCTATGCAACATTGGGAACATGTGAGTATGGATCTAGTTTGTGAATTGCCCAAGATCACCTCAAGGTTTGACTCCATTGTAGTATTTGTTGACCAACTTAGCAAAATGATTCATGTACGCCCTACCACCAAGGAGGTGATGGCTCCATAACTAGCTCAGTTGTACTTAGATGCAGTCTTCTCTCACCATGGCTTGTCTTGAGTGCTCATCACCAATAGAGGCACTCAATTTACTAGTTTGTTTTGGAAAACACTCTTTGTTGTCTTCAAAACCAAATTGGCCATGTCCACGGCTTACCATCCATAGACTGATGGCCAAATAGAGCGGGCTAATCGCATTATTGAAGATATGCTTCAAGGTAGGACACTTTACTTCCATTGGCGGAATTTTCCTACAACAACTCAATAAATGCCTCTGCCCAAGTCACACCATTCTTCCTCATGTATGGTGATCATCCTTTCATACCTTCAAGCTTGATGAAGATCCATTCAATGACTACCAAGGTTGATGCTATCAACTCTTTTGTTTTGAGGATCCAACAAGGCGTGGAGAATGCCAAAAATAGGTTGCGAATTGCCAAAAAT
The DNA here is from genome assembly GCA_948567375.1 of Lunularia cruciata. Lineage (NCBI taxonomy): Eukaryota > Viridiplantae > Streptophyta > Marchantiopsida > Lunulariales > Lunulariaceae > Lunularia > Lunularia cruciata. Next base: position 12,123,326 of record OX419760.1, read on the forward strand.
TGGTAGAAGTAGTATGTCAATGCACACAATAGGCACATGGAGTTCCAAGTGGGAGATCAAGTTTGGCTATCAACAACCAACCTCACAGTAGTTGGCCCTTGCAAGCTCAAACCTCACTTTATTAGGCCTTTTCTCATTTTTCATTGCATCGGTGTTGTGGCCTATCACCTCAAGCTACCACTACATATGAAGATCCATCTAGTGTTCCATGTCTCCCTCCTATGTAGATATGTGCCCTAAGCAGAACATTGTCCTTCCATACAAGACATTGGACCTTGTCCGACACTCATTGATGGCATGGAAGAATACAAAGTTAAACGCATTCTCCAAAAATGCATCCATGGGACTCGTCACCCACGTGTGGAATATCTCATAAAATGGAAAGGTGACCTCCTATATGAGGTGACATGGGAGCCAGCAGCCAACTTGACCCATGCACCAATTTTAGTAAAATCTTTTGAGCAATAGCTTTGTAACGATGACGTTGCGTCTTAAAAGGATAGAGGTTTGTAATATCAATAACTAGACATATGATCTAGAGATGAAATTTGGTTTGGTAACATCTGGGAGGATATTATACATGATGGACTAAGTGGATCAGACAGAGGTATCACCAAAAGAGTACTTCTACTAATAGGCCAAAAACCGAAACATGCTTGAAGACTTTAGAATCAAAAGCTAGACACACGATCTAGAGATGAAATTTGGTTTGGTAACATCAGGGAGGATGTTGTACATGATGAACTAAGTATATTAGACAGAAGTATCACCAAAATATGACTTCTACTAATAGGGTAGAAATAAAAATAGGCTTGAAAACTTCAGAGGCAATTTTGGAGGCCTAAATAGATGAATTAGGCCTCAAAAATGTGCACAACACCCCCCTCCCTCTTCCTCCTCCTCCAATGTAGATAAAGGCTGGCCTACCCTCCTCCTTGGCTTGTCTCACCAAGAGCTTTCTAATGGTACCTCACCCACATGATTTTGAGATTCCTAACATAAAGATTCCCTAAAAGATTCCCTTTGGTAAAAGCCTGATTGACCAACCAGATAGGACCATGACCGACATGTCACCCATCCAAGAAAGTAATCTAAAGGTGGAGCTTGCTGATAGGTCACCTATCCATGTACCTAATCCTATGGTGGAGCTTCCTTGGATGAGATCTTCCTTGGCTATATAATAAAGAGAAGGTGCTCCTTTGGGGCATCGAAGGATTGAGTATAAAATCTATATTTTTTCTCTTGAAGAGTTCTCATGTCCTTGGAGTATTATAGTAGCCTATGGAATAAAATTGGACATGGAAAATTAGTCTCAAATAATCACAAAATGCAACCCGCCTAAAAAACTAACCACTCATATGACTCGATTGGTATCCTTGGAACGGTCAATGAAGGGATAGAGAAAGCATGCGTAATCTTGAGTGTCACTATTGTTGATGTGGTCTCCAAAGTCATATCTATTGTTGGATCAAAATCCACTTGGATTGTAGCAAGAGTAATTGTCTGATTCCTTAAGACCCTTTTCCATGTTTACATCCACAATCAAACACCATTATCTAATAAAGAATGTAGTATTGCAAAAAATCATATTTTATATTAGTGATTTTAATCAACGTGAGATATAAAAATAAAACACATGGTCAGTTTAGTACTTTCTATCAATAATTCTTCCATATGCCCATACTGATAGTTCCATGTATCTATATTTTAGATCCTTGTGTCTCCCCTCCTTTGTTGCTTTTTAATTTTAATTTTAGTCTACACAAAATTTCAAATTAGGTAGCAATTTGAACTCAAAATATATTTATCTCATGAAGGAATCAACTTTCTTTGACCTAAAATAAGAATCAAGTTTATCAGCCTATACAAATTTGATAGTAATTTATGAGTAGTTGAATAACAAGAATATTTTGAGGCTAAATATGTGTTGATTCACTTTCCTAGTAAATCAAATTGGGAGGTAAGTTCGTAAGCTCAACAAATGGCCAAATATCAAGAATATTTTGAAGTTAAATGTTTGTTGATTTGCTTTCCTAGCGGTTAATCAAATCCAAAGATAAAGTTCAGTAAGCTCAATGCAAACTACTCTCATCACCCATAATTAGTATAGTCCATGCTAATTGCAAAAGTAGGAATTTGAGCCTATCTCTTGGTATTAGTGTTGCACACATTAATGAACAATTAGGTGAATTAATGTAACCTATGCTAATTTAGGGTAAGTAATAATAGTGTGGATGCACGGACTCTATAGCAAACAACAATGCACTCTCACTAATAAACAATCAAGTGAGTTAATATGATCTATGCTAATTTAGGATAAGTAATGATAGTGTGCAAGCACAGACTCAACAGCAAACAATGATGCATTGATTGGCCTTGCCCTATGTATTATGATAATGTCAATAAAGAATAACATATAGGTCAAGCTTGTAGGTCTGATCAAGAACAACAAGGAATAGGACTGCCCCAATGCAATTGTTGTGGGGAGGAACTTATCAATGCAATTGGCTTAGATTTGAAGCTTAGTTTTGAACTCTTGTGTCATGGAGATATTGCCAATTTAATGATGGATGGATTTATACAAATATGCATATCAATAAATGAATCAAATGCAATTGTTAGAAACATTGTCCTCAAACAAGAAATTTGAGGCATCAAACACAAGAACAAGGATGCCATTGAAGTACCATGGATATTTCTTGATAATTTCTTGTTTTTGTAGATACAATTGGCCCTTCTCCCATTTGCCATTCAAGTTGAGGGATGGACCGCAACTTATCATTGCCTTTCATGCATAGGTTAAGCCCTCATTGTCGTGCATCTAATGTACCACATGCACTGAGTGTGCCACAAGCTTCAAGAAGAAGGAATAGCTAGGATTCAAAAACCTTCCATTGCCAAGGGACCACTTCTCTTTCTTGATCATGCATAACTTGTATGCATCCCATGATGTTATCTACTCTTGCTTGATCTTGGCAATAATAAATGAATCATAAGGTTGTCTCAAATGTGTAGAGTTAGGCAATAGTAGCTTGATAATAGTGTTGGAAGAAGCTAGGGCAATGATGATCTCATTGGTCTCATTGTGATAACCACAATTTTCCATATAGTTGGTTTGCTTGTGATCCACAAGGTCACATCAGATTGCATGGATCTCTCTAGAAAGATGGTTCTATTGTTCTTACCTTTTGGCCTTATTTGGTAGCAAGCACCTAGCACATTTTCAATGATGCTACAAAGTGGGTTTTGGTAGATCATCATTGGAACTTGGATGTTGGCTTTCACTCCCCTCATGAAGCCCACAATCATTCTCATACCTTTGTCATTCAAAACAACCTTAAACATTAGCAAACTTGATGTTCCCATCTCCAATGAAACCTAATGCCTTTCCCTCATCCATGCTAATCACAAAATGAGTCTCATCAATATTCTTGACTATGCACCTTCCTCCTATTCCCCCATATCAAACAATCAATGCACCTTTCCCAAGTGGAATGCAACCAACATCTCTAGATGTGCTTGGTGATCTTTGCTAGTTGAGAGCTTACCAATCTGATTGCACATCACAATGTTTCAATATTCTTTAATTGTAAATGATCCAACATGGATTCACTGCTTGTATGTAAAGGATTTCCTTTGCAATTACATATAAATCATCAAATGTGTTTAGACCGCATTGCTTTCTTGAAACTCATTCTTGAGTATCATTTTGGAAAGGGCAAGCAAAAGTCTTGGGTTGAACTTGACTGCAATGCTTTTTAAATAGCAAAATTCCTCATGCAACTCCTTGTGCAGCCACTCCATCCATGGCTCATGCTTGCACCTCCTAACCGCCATGGTTTTGAGCAGAACTTGTTTCTTAGGACCACAAGTATGGTTAACTGAAGTGGACATCAGCTCCCCATCATGAGTTTGGCTAATGGTGGCAAAAAAATTATCCTTATCTTTCCATCAACAAGAAGCTGTTTTTGCAAGTTTGGATTTTTAGACAACTAGAACAAGGTGGGATGTGCTTTCACTACGTTCAAAATAATCAATGCTCTATATCACATGAGTTGAACTTATTGACCATCCATTTCATAACCTTGCTATGATTGGTCTTGATGGACATGCTTTGCAATTGACACTTTCTTGATTGTGATATGATCACTTGATATTCCAAATTGCACACTTGTTAAGGTGGAGATGGGAAGTCTTCTTGCTTGAAAATTTTACACATTGTCGTAGGTGCAATCTTGGTTATCTCAACTTGCCATTTGACATTGGAATGCCAGTGTGATTGGGCCAGCAATAAAGGTGAAAAGCTTGCAAGAGTGAGAGATGAACAAACAAAATCCAAGATTAGCTTCACATAATGCTTTATTGTAACTTAGTAAAGTCTTGAGATTGTGTGCAATGTACCCTTGGAGTTTTTGTAGATATTTGTTCATGTGAGAACTACATACATTCTTCTAAACATACTTAGGGTTTGGAATCAAACATAAGCAATATGTTGCTTATGTTTCAACGTAAAACACTATAGATTGTCCCTTGGACTTACCAACTTGATGTGTTAGATAAGTATTAATGCAAGTGGAAGGCATGGAGACCTACTAAACTATCAATACCACAATTTGGAAAAAAAACATTTATTGTGGCCCACACTAATTATTTTCAGCCCAATTTTCTCATACCAATATTAGTGTAGGCCACAGTATTTACTCTACCACACTAACTATACTCCCACACTAATTACAGTGGCCAATGTAGCAATGGTGTCAAGTTCTGCTACTCACTTCTCCTACTCAATTCATGAACCTATTTTTACACTCGAACAAAAATTTTCAAATTTTCAAAAAATATTTCTTATATTTTATAAATTAAATATTATTAGTTGGAACAAATGCTTCCCATGAACTCCACCTAAATGGCTCCATAGAGAACATATTGACCAAATCAAGAAGAAAAGACAACCCCATAGAGAACACAAAGGATGTGAAGACCCCATCAAGCAATACAAGGGAGAGACAAAAGAGGTAAGTAGGGCTAATCCCCAATAGCTTAGATATGAGAAATTTGTCCTACCACATCTAAGATACTCAAGCTATGCAAGTCATAAGGTCTACAAACTACTAGAGCATCCAGAGAAGCATTACTGAGTGTGATTTCTCTCCTATGGATTGCACTAGCCAATGCTCTATGTAGATCAATAGACACACCTTGTCTGAAATATGCCATGAAGTATAAGAGTGAGAATAGCACTCATTGACATCTAACATGATAAGCTCTTGTGAACTCCTTGACAAATATATCAAATGCATGTCCATTGCTCTATATAACTCCAAGGCTAGAGGAACAAAGAGGTGACCTTGGAGCATACCCTTATAATTTGAGACCTCGCGTGTTGTTGCTTCGCTTGCTGCATATCCAAGGAGATGAGTATTCACTCCCTCCAAAACTGCATCACACATAGGTTCCATAACCACAACATCCACTACAATCACCTGATCATCTTGGACCAAGTATAATTTTTCCTTGACATGTGTTGTCTACAAAGCATACAAACAATCCCTCCAAGCAAGGTATCCACTCTCTCATGCCATAGCAAATAATATATCTCTAACAGCATCATGGGAAGCTATCTTCTATCTTCCAAAAGACACCATGTCATATGGACTGCTATTGTATCTAGTGTAGAACCACACTCACAAGTGAGTAATGAAGATACAGATGGATGGACCAAACTTAGGCGGAACCTCATCATGTAGAGAAGGTAGTTGGTGCAAGTCAGAATGCCCAAATATATGATCAAGCTAGGATCCAATAGTTTGCACCCTTGCTGGAGCAAGAGCAAAGCCATACTCTAGTAGTCCAAGGAATGGACAAGTCAATTAAGAGAGAATATAGTATATGCTGGTACTATTGCTCCATTAGGCAAATTGCAAAACTTTGGTCCAATCTGATGGCAATGAAGCAAATGATGGAAGGTCCTCCCATGCCTATGGAGATAAACCATCTTTTGTCTATTATAATAAAAAATAGAAAGAAAAGGATCTCTCTTCCACCTTAGTCACATATGTCTCCAAAATTGGCCTATTAACAACCACAAAATGGGAGGAAAGTAGGAGTATCAATAGAACCCAAATACCCAAAAATGTTATAGGTTTTGTCTCCTCCATAGATAGTAGACCTACCCCTTTGCACAAGATTGGTTGAGATGTATATCTATGTGCCAAATCCCATATCACACACTTGAATGTCCTTGGTCTAATGATATCACCAAAGACTCCCACAATCCTCCTATCAAAAGCTGTCAAACATTATAGGAAGGTCAAGGAAGGGGGAATCTGCAAACAAGGTAAGTTGGTCGATTGGAAATACTAGAAGAGAGTATAAAAAATGCCACTTGCAGATCTCCTAGTAGAAGAAGGTCAGCCACATGGAGACTATCCTCTACAAGCTTGTGTCTAAAAAGCATATGAAAAAATTCTTGGATCCTATTGCCACTCCAAGGATACGTAGTCCATCTATAGATGTGATACACCCCTTTGGGGAAAGATACTTAAAGGAGACCATGCTCTACACTTTGATACCTTGACTTTCAAGCCTACAAGATGTAACTTGGTAGTCAAGTGGTCAAAGGCCTACCTAATCTGATCTATGAGGGCCACAAGATGTGTATTGTCTTCTAAGGAAGGAAATACACAACCTAGCATGGCCAAAGTAGTAGATAAGAGAGCTCTAAAGTGAGCCATGGGAAATAAATGTCCTCCTAAAGGATCTCTTTGTCATATACCAATAGATGACTCCAAGATGATGACTCCCTCTTATGAAAAACTATGGTGGTAGTAAAGGGAAGGAAGAGAGCTATAGAAAGACTGCACAAAATTAATAAGACTTGCCAAGGATCCACCAACCTCCCTAAGCTCTTTAAAGATGGATGCCCAAGAGATGCTATTAAAAGCATTCTCAACATACACTTGTAGGATGACCCACTTTGAATGGATTTCTAGGAGTGCCCTAATGGCTAGAGATATAGCCTCATAGCCTCCCAATGTAGCTACTCCAAATTGATGTGGACTGAGGTGCTATCAGAAGTGAGATTGATGCTTAAGGACAATGGTGCAACTAACCAAGTGCAAAATAATTTCTCCAATAGCAATTGGTCTGATGCCCCCTAAGTCCTTCTTCATTGTTAGAAGTTGAGTAGCACCTAACACCCAACTAATTGATGTAGGAATATCTCTCCTTGTTATTGCTACAACCACCTAAAACAACTCGATAACCACTAGAAGGACCATTTACTTGAAAGTAATCTCTAAGATGATGATATACCATCCTTGACAAGCCTCTTGAAAAGAGGTGAGGAGCAATGCACAACACATGTGCAAATAGTGACCTATTAAGACATAAAAGCTATTTAGGTTGATAGTATAAGACCTCTTGTTGTACTTGCTTTCCTACCATATGATGTAGTAAGCATAAGGAAGAAATAGTCTCATCATTGCGACTAGCCACAGACAAAGGATGTAGTGCTCGTGCTGCTCTACTAAACTCTCATGCTTGACCCAATGTACTACACTATCATAATTGAGTCGACTATGTGATATCTTGTGGCAAAACCTATCTTTTGACGTGCATCCCTTCCAGACTCCTCTTGTAAGGCAGGCCAATCTCCCACTTGGAATCAACAAAATCTAGCAGTCACCTCTCTATGCCCCACATGTCCCTCCTAGCATAACAAAGACACCATCAAGGGAGTAAGAGGAATAAGAACCATGCTAACTCATCCCAAGGGATCACGTGCCAAACGATCAAGTGGTAGGCAAAAAGCCTATCTAGCCTCATCATGGAGTGTATGAGGTAGCTTATGGAATAAACACGGACATTAGAACTAGTCTCAAATAACCCAATATACAACCCGCCTGAGATGCTAACCATTCCCACAACTTGATCAGTATCCCCATAATGATCAACAAAGGAATAGAGGAAATATGCATAATCTTGAGTGTCACTATTATCGATGTGGACGTTTGCCTCACATGAACATCCCAAGTGGTCCAAGCATAGTCCTTTTACATCTTTCTCACATGGGTCTTTTACTCCTTGCAAGGTAAAGCACTGGTGACACACAGAGCATGGTGTATTCCGAGCCGCTCCAAGCAACCCCACTTGGAGAAGTGTAGTCATGGTTAGCACGGAAATAATGATAATAACACACTATGTTCCTCTTTGTATCTTTCCATACTTGCAAAGCCAAAATCCTTCACACCCCAAATCACATGAGTAAATACTATCTCTCCAAACTCTAAAAACTAAAAATCTTTATAACTTTCAATTTTTATCTCAAAAATTCTTAAACTAGATTCTCATATACCTAGAATATAAAAACCAAAAAATTAGAATAGAATTTGTTTTTACACATCACTCTCAATATAAAATAACCACTCTAAACCCTACAAATTCTAAAAATATTCATAGCTTTCACTTTTCCATGAACTACCCTCTAGATACCAATGAAATCAAAATTGAAAAATGGACAATAGGTATTCTGACTATTCTGAAAATCTCTATGAAAATCTGAAATTTTGTTTTTCCCATCTCTCTCCCTTGCGTTCCCGTCCTTCCCCTCCCTCTCAAAACCTTTTTCAAGCACTGTCAACGATATGAGTATTATAGAGTATTATAGAGGACTTTTCCTCCATATACGAGATTTTGGATACTTAACTCTCAAATAATTTAACACTTTTCGCAACGACAAACTCCGTAGGTAAAGACTTTCCCGAAGGTTAAAGGGGTCTCTCTTTCCGCGGCATCTGAGCCTTCTTTATCCGCTCGCCTGCTTGGGAACTTACAGTACTAACAGAAATCGTGGGGAAGGAAACCGGCTGCGGTGTTAAAACCTCGTGTAATATTTTGAAAAAGGCATTGGATAGCAGGTCAGTCGACCGCCTGAGCGGGGATTACTCAGAGGTTTATCCTCAATTGGAGAGTTGAGGCTGCGTTGTCCGACGAATTAGAGCAAGATCTCCTGTGTGTCTGTGGATCATAGTGGAGTAAGGGACGAACCGATGGTCATTCACCAACGAAGGAGAGATGGGACGAACGATGAGAGCTGGGAAAGGAGAGTGGAGACCTCCGATGAGTAGTAGCGGTAGCAGTAGTAAAGTTCTTGGGTGCGAAGTTTACAGGAGTGATTGAGTGAGCGATGATGATGATCATGATGCCGAGGCCGATGGACGAAGCCACATGCCGGATGGCTTGCTGCAAGAGCTGCTGCGGCACAATGTGCACGGGAGGATGCAGGAGAAGCGATGGGGGACGAGGCAAAGAGGAATGGGCGACGATAACAAAGAGGATTAGTGAGGACGAAGAATTGATGTGTAGAGGGAGGGAATAGGGATTGCGGATTTAATAGAGAGTTAGATCAGATCTGTTGGTTCATAATTTGGAAGAGGACGAAGAGGAAGGATGAGGATGGGAGCGCCGAAGATTCGAGCTGCGATGCGAAGGCGGGCAGCGCTGGGAACTAGTGCAGCGCGATGGTGCTATCGGATTTGTTACATGTTGCTTGTTGTTGCTGCTGGCGCCACGGTTGTTTCACGCTTGAGGGGACGACGGGGACCGACTCTGGTAACAATCACAAAAGGTGAGCTGCCCGTTCGTATAACATGGTTGTTGGATACCTGGCGTTGAGTGGGAGCATGAGCATTGTCCGTGTGGTGGGAATCTGGCTTGAGTGTGATCACATGTGTTGAAAGAAATTGAATTAGTGAGGTTTTATGAAGTACCTAAATCTGGCGGATGGTAATGCGTAACAGAAGTCAATAGTAGGACTCCGGCTGAAAGTTCTCGGCCAGAGTACTGAGTGCAGATTGAGGGAAGAGTTTCGATCCGAGATGCATTATAGCGAAGCCTAAGTCGAAAATTTCTCAGACTTTCTGACTCAGCTAATACCTCACCTTGGATCCGGTTTTTGGGGATGTCGGTTTCAAGATTATTGTGGCTTCCCACCTACATCGAAATTGTGGGTAATTCATATGCTAGGAAAGAAGGCGCAGACCAGCATTGGTCAAAGTGGTTTTGAAGTTGCTTGTGCCCAAGTCTTCCAGGTTCGAAATCTGGAGATGCCAGAGGAGAGAACAACGGGGATGGAACCTCTCTGGAGGGTGTGACAACAATGCAGGAGTCAGCTCGAGATCAGCACAAGCATGAGCACTTGCGCCGATGGATCGTCCAGCCCAACTCGTTGTGCTTCGGGAAAGGAAATATCACCGTTTTATCCGTCGCCATTGGCCTCCCTCAGGTATTGTCATTGCTGGCCTCTACGTAACTGTTATTCATTGCTTAGCAGAGGAAGCGCCGGAGCAATGACTACGTGCCTCGTTCGGATTTCACTTATCTCTTCCAATTATATTGAAGCATGATGGTGCCGCTGGGTACATCCTTCGAGTGAAGAATGTCTACTCAAATACTACGATTTATTGGGACTTTAGGGGCTGTCGAAGTTTCTAATACTTTAAAAGAGCAAGATACTCATCCCCAGCACTGCTCACTTGCTTTCAGCACCGATCAACTTCAACGAGTCTGCGAATATTTTAATACCAGTTAATGACAAACATTTTGTACCGGGCTTTATTTAGTGATGGACACTTATAGAGAAGCTTTTGATCCTGCAAAAGCAGGCAACGCTTTTGTCAGAGAATAGACATCAGCTCCTCCTTCAGTTATGCATACGTCGATTTGCCTAAGAAAACGGTCCCTCGATAGTTACCAATTCGTCATGTTTGGTTCATGGAGAAGGAATTTGCCTGAAGCTTGATCAGTATAGTAAGACTTTACTTCATCACGAAAATAGAAGAGAACGGTTTCAGGCCACATGAAGCTTCGTTACACCTGGTCTCTTTCACATTCTCGCTTTGCCTCATCCATGTCGGCTTGCTGACTGACAAGACATCCAGTGGTCAGCCATTTAAGGCTATTAAGTGACCTCAAATGGCTTCTGAACAATGTGTCATTCTACAAAATTTGAAGTATCTGTCAGTTGCGTTTTTGTCATATATAGTATCAGTTGGAAGGTGAAGCGTTTAGTGCTGAGATGAAATGACAGTGGAATTGCTTGTCAGTCTACCTGTTTGTCTCGACGACTTAGATTCGTTGTTCTTGAAACATGCTTGTAGACAGGTGGACAAACTAAGAGCAACATTAGAGTCTTAGATGCTCATTCTGATAGCATCTCTTACTGGTTCCAGGGTTATTTGGAGCTTCTGCGGAGTAATAGACTTGCTTATGCCGGTATTCACGGCTACCGCTACTGTGAAGTGAGAACCTCCCTGGATTTCTCCAGACCACCTGCTTGGACCAAAGTAAAAGCTACATCGCTCTTGCTTAGCTTTGCTGATACAGTCATGCACATCGAAGCGGATGCTCTCATTACTAATCATTCCATTTCAATCGAGAGCATTATCGATAACGCTGAGTACAACGTGTCGTGGAAAGATGCAATATACACAAATGACTTCAAGCAAAGTCGAGAATTTGACGCGAAGGATGGTCGCATGTATATAAGTTCCGATAACTATATCATGCGGAGCACTCCCTGGAGTAAGGTATGGTATCTTATTCCCTATTTAGATTTATACTCCTATCATGCCACGCGATGTGGATTGAATCTGTTCTTGTTTAATTGACATGCGCGAGTGTAGTGGCTGTCGTCAGAAGTTATTACGTGCCACCCCTGTGTTTCTTAATGGACATGATTTAGTCTGCTGTTACATGAGAAAATTGCGACAAACTATGCCTAATGGCATTTATACGTACGTGAACACAATGGATATGGGTCGATATTGTCTGAGTACCTTGTTTAATATTTCCTTTTGAAAGAGCAGTCAGCTTCTGGGCAACGTCTTGTTTTCTCCATGTATGCAAATAAATTGTTGTTTGGGGTGTCCGCGTTTCTAACTAGGGCGCTAATTTTTTACCTAGTATCTTGTTTGTGCTCACCTCGCTCATTTCAGCATAGAAGTAAAGTAGGCTTTTGTTACAAAACAGTCAGTAGAGTAGAGGACTCGTAACACTGAGGTGGTCAGAAGGCTATCCCTTGGACTAGGTGCTTATAAGATCAATGCCTTCTAGCTCTACACGAAAATACAAGGAAGATGTGCCTGCAAGTCATACATATCATTCAGCCGGTAGATCTCTAACTGATGCAAACTGTGTATTTCAGGCCTTGCTGGAGGCCCAAGACAAGTTCTACCGAGAGTCTTCCTTGTTTAACAAGTATGAAGAACAGGATGCTCTTAACCTGTACCGAATGAAAGATTTTGAGGACTACACTAAGCACGTCGGTATCTTGCCCTTTAGGTATGCTGCATTTCGCACATATGTTTCTAGTGGAGCGAAATTCCGGCCAATTTCAGTAGATTGCCAGCTAGGAGAATTACTGAAAGATAGTGCGTAGGATGTTACGGCTCTGTAGTTTGGCAAAACACGTTGATTCTAGTGATGAAAATTCCAGACATTTTTTGGTATATCGCCTGAGCTTTGAAGTTTCATAGTCCAGCAATATCCTATTTAGTAAGCTGAGCATTCACTTTACCTGTCGATATACATGTGCAGATTTATGAACAGTCCCTGTAGTCAGAAGTATAACTTCTACGAACCTGGAGATTTCATTGCTCATTTTGTCGGAGGCACTAGTCCTGAGAAATATGAGCGCCTAGCTGCGGCACTTTTCTTAAAGAATCCCAATGATAAGAGTTGCTCGACATGTGCTTGCTTCTTGAAAAGCGGTGAGCTTAATACCCAGTCGGGTACATCTCTTTTCGAGTAGATAGTATTACTTAGCGAGAGTCATCGAAAGCTTAGGTATGACCTGTACATTGGATAGTCGACCGATTTGGTCCCGCTTTACACGAGTCACTCATTTTGGGCTGTCATAAATGTTTGGCAATAAAACATCGAAGATTGTATATTAATCACTATATTTTCTACAACGAAGCTGTTTACTTGTAAGTTATATCCAGCAATTTTGTGACTATCAGATGACTGTTAACGGAGTCGTATGTAGGATCTGGTATGAGGTAATATTCAAAGAAAGTAACGGGTAAGGGAACCTTAGTGTATAGAACGGCTCCCAAGGAAACTGGCTGACACTAGAGTCGCTGCTGCTCGATTCATATCAGGACGAGGAAGTGGGGAACATGAATGAAAAATGGGATATCCAAGTCATCACTGAAAATGACATAATCGTGTAGTATCCTGGGTTGGCACGCCGATTTGTTCTTAGCATTATGTACGCATGCCGAGCCGTTGCATACTTGTTTCCCACTGCTGACTTTAAGAGCATTTCTTTTCTGGTAATTGACAGATTCGGTGCTGATAGCTGTAACGTTCCGTGTCGAGGTTTCCATGAGCTGAATGGATCTCCTGTGTGCCGTGTTTCAGTTTTAGGATCCATCTCCTTCTGGATGCTACAGGGCCCATTTTGTCTCCTGATGTGACTTATTGAAAACTCACCATCCAGATAAACTAAATAAAGCAACTACCTTCACTTTGTAGAGCATCCACTGTGGAAATGTCGCTAGTCAGTAATGACGTAGATGCTGTAAAGTCTGCAATTCTCACTTCCTGGTTAACTTACAAACAAAAGTTGCAAACATGATTTACACAATATTCGCGTGTTTACTGGCATTGTATGGCGGAGGTGATTGGTGTTTTATTTCCAATGCTCTTTGGTAAACTCTAAGCTGGGCGTTGAATATTTCGCTACAAATTTGTCCGTGTAAATGACACATGAATTGAGATGAGTAAAAAAGAAATCTTCAACCTTCCGCTATCATCCGAGACTGCCGTACTTGAGTTTGACGCAAAAGGCTGCAAATTCTAAAAAGGTGAGCGATATTACAGCTTGATTTCCGTAGAGAAAATCATAAGCTACATGTACCCTCTGTAATGGCGGCCCATTGCTTAGAAGAGTTCCCGCTTTCGTTCAAGGCAGCCGTCTGTTCACAAGCTTATGATATAGAATCCACCACTTGGATGATGCCAGGAACGCGAGAACTTCTCACAAGTCTCACTGCAAGGAAGCCACCTGAAACACGGTAAACACTCGAATAAGTTGAGGTGCCCAAGTCTCTGGTACTACACATCAAACAGGTTGTCTAGATAAAGTGGCTAGATCACTTTCTTACCTCTCGGCAGCAGAGCTAGTGACTGACAAATCAATATAGCAATGCATCAACTCCAACGTTGTCGCTCCTCAACGAAAGAACTCTCCAACCACGACAAGCATTGCCCTGCCTCCAGTGAAAATTGATATGCCGATCGGAACGAAACCCCTCGGAACTCTAATCCTTCCGCTTGGCCGTTGGAACTGTTTCAATTCACATGAAATAAATTGCTCCTGGACGATATTTCACATGGTTGATTCTCAAAGGCTACGAGTATTTTGTAGCTCGTTGACAACCCAAAGGTCATAAATAGATGTCCACAGCCCACTTCGCTATACACATCAGTAACAAGGGCAATGCGCCAATAATACCTTACTCACTCCTCGAGTGGTGAAGGACTACAGTACTTACGCTGAGGCACCTGGACCTAGAGGGGAGAAAGAAAGCATGGCACGTGGAGCAAATATGGGCGACTGTGACCGGATAGCTGATCGGGGAACTCTGCTCTCAGGAGGTAACAATGGCTTGGGGAATAATTTCGGGTCAGCAGGTGGTTTAGGAGGGAGATTGTGCGAGTGCTGAACAGCCTCTTTGCTAATGACTGGTGGTTCTGCGATAGGGCCCCCATAAAATATAGAAGGTCCAGTGTATACAAGGTTTTCAGGTATAAGAGATGAGCTAGGCAGGCTAGGAGAACCATCGTGTGTCGAGGATACGCTTGTTTGTGAAGGAGAAAATCTCTGCGAGGGAGAAAACCTCCCGGGAGCATACTCAGAGGACACAGGGTCATCGGACAATGAAGAAGGTGATGCAGATGGCTCTGGCCATGCGCGTCGACTGTTTTGCGTGTAAACAGACGTACTACTTGTTCCGGTGTAATCCCCGCCATCACCTCTCCCGCGTGGTTTATGAGGATTGTATCTTTTTGATGACCTGTTGTCCCAGTACAATGCAGCTTGTTTTCCCTCCTTAACAGATAAAGTGACGTGATCTGGTAGGACCCTTCCTCTTGATGGATACTGATTAATGCGAGGAAGTGCTCCATCACTTTCACCGCTTGACGCTTCGTACCCATCACTAGAAGCAGCTGGTCCACTCCATGCTCGGGAGAAGTCGGCTGAAGAATGGGACAGCGCGTTCGCGTGGTGTGGAGGCAAATGCGTCCTGACGTGTGAGGCACCCACCACCACGATTGGAGCACCTGCTTCTTCTGATGTTCTGTTACTTGGAACGGACATCCGGATCCCAGAAGTGGAAGAAGAAGGTCCAAAGCGCCGTTCGGCTGGCAGAGGACTCAAGGTAGTAGAATCAGTCAGAGTGTGACTTGGACTACTACAGCTGCTTCTACTTCGGGGCCCAACGTCAGTCGGTTCAGAATGAATGCTTGAATCATCTCTAGTGGTACGGATTGGAGGGAGGTCAACCTTCACAGATCCCAAAGACGAATCATCCCTAATTCTCCTTTTACTGTTGAGGTAGTCTGTACTCATGCTACTTCTGCTGCTCATGTTGCTGCTTGATGTATAGTCCCCTTCAGCAAGACCATAGTCCCGAGGCCCTAACGTACGCAAGATAGAAGAGTTCTCTCTGGCCTTAGCTGCGGCTTTTGTTGCATCATCTGCGTTGAGCTTTGCAAGCTTCCAAGCGCTGATTCTCACTGTACCTTTCTTCTGTTTACTTTCATGTCTACCAAGGGCATTTCCATTGTCGGGATCAATTGTTGATGGAACTCGTCCGGGCCCCAAATGCGGAACAACTTCATCCTGCATTTGGTGTCAACCTTTACGTCAAGGGGGGTGAAGGTACACATGAAGAACTCATTTCAAACATATACCAGTTATCCACCTAAGTAGATATCTCCAGGATGCTGGCTAGATAGTTACTGAGAAGTGAAAGAGCTATATTGCACACTGATTTCGTACTTGATGTTCGACAAACACTCTCGGTGGTGTACACCAAGCCCCTCGACTATATTGAAGTCCCAGTGAGCTGGAACCACTTAATCCTGTCGCGGTCGAACTCGATGGCGATGTTGGGATGCTATGGGGATCGCCTTCAATAGATAGGCCCTGCGGATCGTTTTGTGCTCTCATAGCCACCACGTACTCGTAAGTTGTAATCCCCTGAAGGAAAGAATCAGAGACATAATCATCACAACTCGTTTAGTGTGATAAACTCCAACAAACTGGCAATAGGTAGATTGTCACACTTGTAGAAGCAGATTGAACTCGTAACATCAGAGAAGTCTGTTTCCAGATGTGTGTACCTTCCTGATCAGTATTAGGTGGAAAAAGAAGAGCTCCCCCAGAGGTATTGAGGCAAGAAGAGAAACCAGCGTACAGATAGCCTGCAGTTATACAAGGTCAGTAGCATGGAATCCTCTACCTTAAACATGCAGCAGATGATGGTAGCTCAGCGCTAATTCTTCGCGGCACACTTTCTAATCTTGGTTTCAGGAAGGTGAAACACCACAGAGCCCACGATAGCTTGAACATGGACCTGAAACATTTAAGCTGAAATAACACGATCGACTGTGGTCTCAGGGTAAAATTCATGGTAAAATTCTACTGCTTGGCAGATGAGAATGTGCGTGCTAATAAAGTAGGCAAATGCGCCACAGCTCAGGAATTCTTCACTGACCAATGAAACCTGACAACACAACACAACACACAATAGTCCAATCTACAATCAACAACAATCTAAAAAGCTAGTAGAAAGGTGAAGTCAAAGTTACCACAACTGTGGCGAAGGGTGCTCGTGAAAACCCATTGCCAAGCTTGTCGGTTATCTCGCGTTCTATGCCCCTCCTGTCGACAAAACATCGCACTAGAACGGCGATTCCGACGAACCATTCCAAAACGAGCTGCAGGAGGGTAAACAACGCAAAGTGAACTTTTATTATATCGTTGTGACCCATCTAACTTGCAGTTTTAGACGCTTTTAAGGTTCGTGTCAAATCCCGGTAAGATGCAGAGGGAAGGAGACTGGCACCACTTACCAGAAATAGGCTTGTGGCCATGAGGGCTACAAAAGTATTGTAATTTTTCCTCCCAACGCAGTTATTCAGCCACTGCATGAACAGGCAATGTATGAATTGGGGAATAATTCAGCCACTGCATGAATCGAGAACACACAGGTCACAAGCACTAAAGTGCAGCTACAGAAGAAATGGCTCCTTATATATGATGTTACGTACTCGGCAGTGATGATCGAAACCGTCGACACACTTGTCGCAACTCCTACAATGCTTACTAAATTTCCGAACCTGCACATAGTTACAAGCAAGCGTCAAAAAAACATGCATGAAATTGTATTCATGTGCGACGGTCTGTAAAGCAAGGATTGCCGACGCATACTAACAGCGCTTGACAGAAAGCACTCGGACTCTAAAACTCGTCTGAGGCCAACCGCTCGCTCGCTTACCTCCGCGTTGCATAAAGTGCAAAATAGAACATCCTCCTCCGCCACGGGCTGTTGCAACTTGAAGTCATCTCTACAACTGTCATCTTTCACAACCCATCCACAGAACAAACAGCAGATTGCCGACAATGAGAAAGGGTTTCTTTTTTTTTGCCACCCTACTCGCGGCTGATCTCCATAAGGCGTCTTCCGGTCAAAATGACTATCAGAGGGCATGACCGAGGAACTTCTGGACGGTGTTGACAATCCTGGAGACATAGGACGGACGGTTTCCGAAGGAGTCATGCCGACAGAAGCTTCGGAGAAAGATCCCTTCCCAGTGTGTTTCGACAAGGGTTGACTCGCGAACACGCCAGGGTCAGCTGGGTCGATCGCAGAAGAGCGGACATACAGAAGGAACACCCCGAAGGCCTGAGTAGAAAGACGATTTTATACTGGTAAGCACAGAGACTCAACCAACAAGAAGGAAGGAACTGATAGATCAACGATGTGCGATTCTCCTTAACATACCAGGGGGGAATAGGCTGCAATAACAGCATACTGAAGAGCGTGATACCACAAGAACGGAGCCAAAAAGACGTAGAAAGCTACTGCCAAGAGGAAGAAAACCGTGATAGCCACCACCTGAAAATCCGGACATTCTAGTTAGATTATGGATATTCAATCAGTTGATAGCAGAAAACTTTAGCACCATACAGAAGGCCCGAAGGCCTGACGGTTAAGTTCAACTGTCAGCTCTTATCTCTCCCGAGAAGGAAGGGAGGTCCCTCATCCCTTCAATGCGCAGTGGGACTTGGAAACAGGTAGTGCGACAGAAGCGCGCAGTTACCTTGGTGGAAATTAGACTTTTCATCCAGCAAGCCCATACTAGCAGGTCCCTTGCTGACCTTCCAGAATTGAGAATGAAGATCTGTCCTCTCGCTCGCAACAATGACAATGTGAGATGTACAACCTAACGTAGGAGGATGAACAAGAAGAGCCAATCACCCGTTTTAAACGAGGGGTCTCTGAACTCACTATACCATCAGGCACACGAGCAGTGCTGCTCACGTCACTATCGAGTCACGTAGAACAACAATCTTAACGCCCCAGGCGTGAAACCTCAAGGTGGTAACAATGTGAGGTCTTGAGAATGTCTACGCCTCGAAGTCAAAATTATGGCGGTATACATAATGCGTTCCATAAGAAGACCTTGTGATGACAATGCGAACACACTCGACCACGACCGCAATTGAGCATTAGAAGGAAAGAGCCACAAGTAAACTGGTTCAAGATACGAGGGCCTGCGGCGGAAGTCGTGTCCTAAATTACCACTTCGCCTCTACGACCAGGGGTCAAGAGCCCTTGAAGAATTTCTGGCAGGACTATACTCGGTACTAACTCAGACCCCCAAGTCATAGGCATCTGACAGGCAAAGGTTCTCGGAAAAACCTCAGACACACATGATCAAGACAAAGCAGGATAATACTACACGTTACGAGGTAAAACCCATCCTAAATCTGGAAAGCACGGCTTCCATTTGAGCTCGTGTGGAAATTCTGATGTTTTCACATCGAGCTCTACATTTGTGGGCGACTTTGGCCTCCCGGGGACTCGTACGACTACTCTTGACTAGCGTGTGATACTGGTATCAAAATGCAATTACTATGAAGAAAGCGCACACAAGTCTGTTCAGTTAAAAAGCCGCAAGAAAATCTCAGAGCATGCATCCAAGAGATATCTTTAACGCACGGATGCACACTAGGAAATATCGTGGTCTGGAAAAGTAATGCCTGAGCAAATACACCGGGGGGGGGGGGGGGGGGGGGGGGGGGGGGGGGGGGTGTATCACGGCGAGAGTGTACGCTGAGAGCGACAGTGAAGATTAACGACGGATCACGTGACTCTCACTCGAGGTAATCCGTCTCCGAATGATTGCTAGCATCGGAGTGAACATAAGGCCTGGAGTTTTAATGGTACAGGCTAGAAAACCCAAACGTGAATTTGTGGTAGCCATCGAAAGCAATACAAACATTAGCTAAGATCGCCCTTGCTACATGGAGTTAAAATGAGGTTTTTACAAGTAGTTGAAGACGAGCATCAATCTCGCCTGAAGATGGACAGAAGCTTGTAATAATACAAATACCAGAGGACCTGATCACTTTGCGCTCTTCAATCTGCTTCTAAACAGTGATCGCTGGAGCCATTGCACTATACAAACCTGGAAGGTGTGAGCCGGAAGCTGCCAACCATGGCGCCGCACCATTTCCACGGCGTGCTGAGGGTGCACGCCTGTGCTGCACCGCCTGCATTCGTAGATCCTGCGAGCTTCTCCTCTCACCGAACCTCAGGACAGGAAAAATCCCCGACCCCTGAGGGAACAACCATCCCTTCCACGTACTCACAAAGTACAACTTCCTCCCTCCTGTTCCCTGCTATCGTTCTATTCCCTGATAAAACCACCATCGCACACCCGCCATTGCGCCTTTCCACCCCATTTACCAATCCCTGAGGTCATAGACATTTTTTCTTCATTTCTTTCCTTCGAGGCAACTGCCAGACAATTCCGTTTCAATCCCCTCCATTCATTTTCAATATTCTTCAAAACTCGTCTCCAACATCCTCATCTTCGGCCTCTGCTCCTCTCCCGTTCCCCGCCTCCGCAATTTTGCATTTACAAGTTCGTCCTCCCAACTCCACTCCATCCCATCCTCCTCAAACAAAATATCCACAACACCAACCACTCACAACTTGCACTTTACCGGGCTCATACCCACGTACTACCATCTCATCAATGCCTCGTGACTATCTCAACAAAACGAGAAACGAACGAGTGATGAATACGAGGAAGATTGGCAAAAAGAGTAAGCGCCAGGCTTGGCTGGCAAGCAAAATACCTTGGATGCCCAGGGAATGAAGGGGTGAGTGGGAGAAGAACTGCTGCAGTGTCGACGAGGGAGAGGATATGGAGAGAAGAGTAGAGGAACAGGAGAGAAATAGCACAAGCAGAGAGACAGACACCAGGGCAGATAAGACAGAAGAAGGAGAAGGAAGGAACAAAGGCAGCGCTCGCTTTTGTCACGAGGAAAAGAGGAACTGCAGCAGCAGCGAAGGGAAGCGCTCGAGGGTAACATTCACGACCAGTAACAATGACGAGCGCGGAACGGTAATTTCCCCAATTTCAGCACGCGATTCCCAGGACGAAATTGTTTTAACGGCCATGCAACGCACGCAAGTCAAAGGCTCGGCCGGCCAGTTGTCCACACTCTCAGAGGCCAGTTATTGTCCCCCGTCAAGTCAGTAAGTACGCTGCTAAAACGTAGCATCCTCCTCCCCACAAGAGGCGGTAGTGTAGTTCCATAATGCAGTAGATGCTTCCCGCGGACTCACTGGATCCGATTTTGCCTTTCCTGATCCGTCGGTTACACGGACTGCATCTTTAACTTTTGGTCGTGTCCGGATTTGGCTCCCTTTGCTTTTCGGACTTCCGGACCAAACCCCACACCCTTTGCCACGGCTGGACTTCCAACTCCCACATCCAAATTTACATTACATTTTGACCAGCGAATAGTCAGACTGTACAGTACCCAAATTTGGCATTTCGAGGTAACGGTACCCAAGTTAGCCAAAAGAATTAGAGGAACCTCGGATGCTACGTGGACCAAATACAAACCAGTTTATTACAGTTGGCAGCAGAAGAGGCGGGTGGTGGCAAGCGATGTTCTTGTGTCTCAATTATTGGCACCGCGCAACAATGGATAATCTACGTAGTCAAGCCGACGCGAGGGATTGCGACCTGGGTTCAGAGGACTCGGGTTGGGTTCGGGAGTTGGGGATTTCTGGTGGGATCAGTATAGTCGGTTGGAGTCGAGGATTTCGGGTTTAGATCAACCGACTCGGGTTTTGATAAAAGTGGGGTACTGAGTTTTAGTAAATTATCATTAATTGAATTAGCGGCATTTTATAAACTGTAATTATTCTTCGTCCCTAGAGTAACAAATTGTTGAAAAGCAGCTTTTTCTAAACTATGAGATTTCAAATATCTGAATGATGGACTCAAAAACAGGTTCAATTTCCAGATCAATCGTGAACTGTGGTGCTTTCTTTTGAAAACCCACCCCATCCGCTACTATGCGCAATTAGAAGAGCAATCTTATGTGTTCGTAAAAGTAGTTGCCACATATGACTGAATCTGCCACGTCAAGAGGTACAGTCAAACTTGGGTACCGTTAACTGGAAGTGCCAAATTAAGAGTACTGTTATATCCTTCTCTGACATTTTGACTGGATGACACCGCTTTCTTTAGATCTCACAGTCCGTATGCCGATGCGACCACCGCACAAAATTACCGTATACTACGTGTAGTTTCCCTTAGGAGACGTTCCTACGTGTAAAAGTCTATCTGCTCGTCCGGGGTGGAATAATTAGGGAGCTCTAGGGACTATAGATGTCGTCATCCTTTCGCGAAAAGAGGAATTTTGCATCCAGTGTGTTGGGTTCTAAATGGAGATATAGATGAGGTCAGGCCTTGTACTCAGAAATTCTTCAGAGCCCGCTAGATTTACTCTTTCTTCGCATAGGAGGAAAGTCAAAGTGGATTGCTCAACAGAGTCTAAAACCTGATGTAGAGGAACAAGACTAAGCAAGACGTTTTTATAAAAGCTAAGCTTAGAGAATCTTCACGATCACCACAGTGAGGTCTTGCTTGTGAAGGTTTGGGGTATCTTAGGAATTATCATACATGAAAAGAACTACCACTTTCTGAATGGAATGCAATTTACATGAATTTCACGTATATCTTTGACTAACATATGTATATGAAGTACAAGACGTAAGATGTAAAATCCGAGGTGAAATGCAATTGGTGGGATACTGGAGGTGGTGAGGTGGACCACAAGGCAATGAGTTTTATAGGGGCTGGATTGGCCTGGACTCAGCCGTATGTTATTCACAATGAAAGAGTATTGATAAAGTTTGAAGGAACAAGCTGAAATTTCATTTAAATGAAATAGCATGCATGATTCATGTAAAGCATAATGTTCTGGTTAGAAGATTGTTCTCTATTATCAGATATTCTACCATTACTCTAATAAGTTATTGATGGGATGAGGGTACCCCAAATCCATTTTACTTCTATAACCATTTGAGTAATAATACCTATCCCAGAATGAGCACTGAAGCATCGCCTGGTTCAAGAGCGCGAAGATCGTGTTCGAGTTTTTAAGGTAGAACATACCTTGCTTATCATTCTACGAATCAACTTGGAGTCTCTCTCTCGCATTCTGCTAAAAGGAGAAGCGCTTTGCTAGCAGACTGCTAAGAAGAGTTTGAAGAACACACCAATACAAGATCTGATCTTGTTCGTGATCTTGTTCGTGTAATCCACCTTTAGACGAAGTATAAGCAAACAAATTATTAATTAATCAACGGCTAATTTTACATTGAATAGATATTTTAGACACGTTTATAAAATATTTAAGTTAAACAACATATTCAGTTGTTGGTTTCGAGCAGCCACAGTATACTTCTTATTACATTGAGTAGTAATCAGGAACAGTGATGTTGTACACATTGTCAAATTACTCGCTCACAGGAGAACAGTTGCAGCAGGAATGCAGCAAGACGCACACTTATCTTATCTGATTTTAAATTTGGTATACCATCTGTTTAATGTGATAGTGTAATGGTCCATGATATTATGACGCATTTCTTTTGGAAGAGGTAGAATGGAGAAACTGGACTTCACTTATTCGTTGTCATGGGGAAGAGTTTTGCATGCTTCCATCAATCTGGAGACCTGACGACATTGCACCGTTGAAACATGAATAGAAGACGGAAGATTATGCTCCACCCGCAACTTCTGAAAATCTGATACTTAACGTGGTGGAAACAGGACATGAATTCTGTGGATCCGATTCTTATTTGTAAATTCGCACGTGTGAAATAATATTCATGCACTTCTCTCATGCGACAAGAAATCAGTATCAGACTATATTACGTTTTGTTTCAGCGCAAGATAGCACCCTATTCATCACACCCTATTACGAGGTGTGGTAAACAAGGGAAAAGAACAATTAGAGCTGATCAGCTTGTAGATTCGTATAGTAGAGCCTCCGTATGAATCAGTCTGTCCATTGGTTCGTGTAGACCCATTCAATGGGAACAGAGAACCACTGTACTGTACCGTTGGTTTGGTCGCCAGCATGCAGATGGCCTGTATTCACCTACCTACCTCTAGGTTAGGGGTAGGTAGACACTCTTTACGGCTCTGCCTTAACATAAAAATGGAGAGTACTGCTGTAGTTAGTTGTAGCTACTTCTAGCTAGTTAAGACGACTGAGGTCATGTACCGTTTACTAGTACTCACAAACGATCCGTTTCTACACAGGCGTCCTTTCTCCTGGGGGATGCTATGCCCACGTCCTTTCTCCTGGGGGATGCTATGCTTCTCTATTATCTCTATTTTCTGGGAACATGAAAACGTAATCACATCGTAGATCTCCTCCAGTAGTTCAGGATATCATGAATTGACGATTACTTTGTATGTCGTCTGCTTTTCCTCATGTGAAGTTCGTATCGTTTTGCACTTCATCGAAAGGAGGTTTTACCTGTTAGAGCTTTTTGTTAGAGATATTTACTGACACTCGTGAACTCTTGAGACATTGATGGGCTCATCTTACAGAAGGTTTTCCTTGAACCACAACTCTGCGTTCCATCCCAGCATGTCGTTGATTTTGTCTCCTCGAGCATACTGATGCTTTACGAGACATCTACTTTAATTATTCGATGTCGGTTGGTTTTGCTTCACAGTTATTGGCATCTACTCCACGTAGATGAACGATCTCTTGTTGGCGTTATTAGGGTTTACTCACATCCACAAGTCGATCTCTACTGTAGTGAGGAATAGAACGATTCCTCCCTGAATACACGCCCTGAGTAAAACACACCATAAACGTAACGGCCTGACTTCGTGTTGCCGTATCTGCATCAGATCGGTAACTCAGACGCGTATCAACTTCTCCCATGACTCACGCTAAGTTGATCCGCTACAAATGCTAAGTTTGAGTCCGATGAATCCGATGCATCAACATCCAACATTCCATCAGGGTCCTTTGGATCGGTTAATTTGAAGACCAAGAATCACGAATGACGATTTCTGGACATAGCTTTCGTCATTCTTTGGTTCTTCTTAGCATTACCTGAGTGAACGTAATATGTCATGATTGATATGCGTAGTGGATGACGTATATGTGTGTTGGAGAAAAGTCTCTCGGGCAAGACATAAGATGATGTGTAGGTTTGCCAACAACCTACACTCGAGAACAATCAGACAAGTCCATTAAATCATTTGAAATGATGAGTTGTTCGATGTGAAAAATCTGTCCACCATGAAGCACATGATGCGGATTCATATCATTTTCTGGATGAAAAGGTGACATTTTCATGATAGACTACTTGACATATTTGTGGATCCTAGGCACATTTGCCTTGAAGAAATTATTTTCCTTGTTCAAAAGTATTAAGCTACTTGTGGAACAGGAATCATATTTATATGATTGATTTATTGTAAGGCAACCTGGTTGAATTTCGGAAACGTTGGGTAGAACTGCAGTATTTTACTTTGAAACATTGTTTCCATCTATGAGCAGGTGGTATATGGAAAGTTGAGAGTTACTACGGAATTCGTAAAGGTGGTGGTGAACCTTCTAAGAACTGAGTCATTGGCATGAGAAGGCGGGAGCAATAGAGACCATTGCCTCTAGAGGAAAGGAAGACCACTACACACTAAGGTTGTCCTCCGATGCCTTTGTCCCTTTGGCAATAGAGATTTTTGGGCGCCTTCATCACCACTTTGATTGTCTCCTCAAGGATGTAACTTGAAGTTCATTTTGGCGGAGAGAGGTATTGTCGGTCTCTCTAGTCATGTTCACATCATATTACCAAACTCATGTGTCTCTTCAAGGATGAAGCTCAAAATCATTGCAGTGGAGAGAGAGACATTGCTGATCGTTCTAGCCATGTTCACATCATATTACTTACAGTGCGTATCAATCATATTGCAACACGCTCAGGCTTTGGATGTTCACCGATTATTGAAAGCTGATGAGCACACCCAACACAACTAGGATACTCCTCCCTTGACCAGGTATACCATTGGAGGATCTCTACCATACTGCTTATGAGATACTATACTCCTTTACTTTCATTGGTGCTTGTTGTTACACTCTTTTTTCCTTATGGAAGTTTGAATTTGATTCTTGTTTGTTTTTTTTCAAGACCTCTTAGGATAGTCGTGCGTTGTGTTCCTTTTTCCTTTCGCATTTATGTGTGCTTTGTATTCCTTTATTATTTATATTTATATATATATATATATATATATATATATATATTACATGACATAGTCTCATGTGTCAAGAAATATATATACTAGAATATATATGTATAAGATACAAAGCAAGGAACAGAGCCTCTTAATCCAGGAGCTATTCAGTTCTTAACAAGATTAGCAAACTCAAAATCTATAAACTACAGTGTAGTTAGACTGGAAGTTTGAGTCAATTTTGTAATTTCAGTCTCTTTCTCTCCTTATTATCAGATTGACTTTATTGCTATTTTCTGACTCGATTTATGTAAAATGTACAGTAGTGTAACTACTATCGAGATATTTACGCAAATATCGGACAAATAGAATGATACACGTGATGCAAACTCCTGTTACCGTCACCCATTCATGTACTAAGTACACTTAGGCCCATTGTCACTAGGAACCTAGCATGACGGTCCAGTAAGCTTGAGCTTCTTCCTAAAAGTGACATAATTTCTTCTTTTACTATTTTGAATACTTTAGCGAGATCCTCTATACCATTTTTTCTGTGAGAAAATTGCATTTATACTAAGGAAGTTTCTTGAAGTGGTCACTCTTCCTAGAAGCAGATTTTACTCGAAATATTCTGACTTTTGAATGAACACAAGGGATGCATTTTCTCCTTTTCTTACTTGAATCTTTTGTGAGTTTATTTATATCACTCTTTCTATGAGAAAATGGTATCTAGAGAAACGAAACGCATTGAAGTGGTCTTTCTTACACTGCAGTAATCAGATGCATCAAGAATAAAGATATTTAAATGATGTTCATCCTCTACCTTGCCGACCCCTGAAAAGATCAGATCACCTTTCCCATGACTCCCCAAAAAGCCATCATTTTCAAACAGTGCTTTCTGAGTAAGAGATTGCTTTAACATACTGGGGATTTTTAATGTGCACCCATTTAAGTAGCAATGATGTCTAATATAAAGCATTGCAAAGGAAAGCCCAAGGGGTATTGCAGCACGTGGGGAAAAGGGAAACCGGCGTGAAACCGATAGCGTTATGATCTTCTACGACATGTAGCTCTAGGGATCTTAGTAGTTCCTTTGAAATCTGATCCGGCTCAAGTTCGTTGGCCTAACGTACAGACGTGGTTGTGATTGGAGTCAGAGCCAATTATGTCGCCAGTGGGCATTGCGATCTGAATTAAGGATTTGATGAAAAAGTAGAAAATTCCTGAAGACAGCTCCCGTAAACCCTGCGCCAAGATTCACCTTACATCTGTTGTCCTCTCAAGGAGACTGTTGTTTAAGTGGAAAAACTGCTAAATTAAGAAGGAAACTAGTTTAATTTGTAGCTAGAGTCAAATTAATAAGGAAAGTTTGTCTTGATATTGTACAGCATCTCATTTATGTGTTTGATGCTTACTTAGACCAATCCAAAATGTATTTCACATGTATAAACAATATTGATATCCTCTGCTTGCTCTACATCACCCTAGGTTAGAAGATTTGCCTATTTATGTAGGTTAGAAGATTTGCCTATTTTTGTAAAAACTTGTAACGAGTACTATTTTTCTAGTCTAGATAATAATAAGACATCAGAAACTATTATCTAGCTGAATCATTAATCACCTCAAAAGCTTATGTTTACTTTTAATGCAAAAGATGGGATTGAATGAGTAAAAATATCTCATATGAGCACTTGATTATCCATTATTTCTCCATCACAAGCAAGATTTTCTTTACTAACTTTAGTTTTCAAACATTTAACTACTATTGTGGTAATCCATTGTTGAGCAAAAAGTGGTATAATAGCAAGAAAAGGGTCATTTTCTTGAGGATTTAGGTAAAAAATGGCCAGATTTGAAGAGAAGTGTCACAGCATGCTGTTACCTATTTCACCTCTTGGGCACGAAGTACTCCACAAAGAGGATAGTGTCATCCCTATGGCAAATGGGAAACTAAGAAGATCACTTTTATTAAGAATAAGTTCCATTTGTTTCCTAAAAGTGTCAATTCAATCAACACCAAAGTGGCTACTTCAATGTAAAGAGCTCAACTCCAAAGAAATATGTATTATACTTTGTGGATAGCACAACTCCAAAGGCTCTTTGCATTGGTGCAATTCTCTCTCTTTGCTCTTGTGGTATTATTCAGTACTACAGTTCACTTTTGATCCATAAAGGCATTGCTTTGGCCCTCTGGAATTCTCAATGATCCCATACCTTACTCACAATGAGTGATCACTATCATTCAATCACTCGGTTTTCTACTAGAAATTTCCTCATAATCACTTAGTGAAGGTATGCATCAATACTTCAAATTAAGCAAAAGTGACAAAGAGCTTTTGGCCCTTTTGCTTTATTTATATTCAAGGCAAATGATTGAATGAAAATTGGATGAAGCCTTAAATAGTTCCTTACTACTCAAAGCCAAAGAAATCCAATGGTTGAGGGAATCCAAAGATCTTCTTGGCTCATCCTCACTATACATAGATAGTCCTATCTACTTGTCTTATCCTATCATAGTCACATGTACGTTAATTAGGCTTCTTACACATATCATGGAAGGTATTAGTTGGTCCCCAAAGACAACTTGCAGTTTTGTCTTCTTTAGACTTGCTACTCCAAAGGTTACATCTACAAAACAAGTCCTACAACTAAGAAGAATGCCTAAAACTACAAAGAACTTCTTTTGCAAAGATCTTTGGCCTAAGCTATCATTGCAAAGAACTAACTTTGCCCCTACAAATCATCATTATGAGTTTGGTCCTCTCCTTGTAGTCTACAATTTCCAAGCCTAAGATATTGTAGGATTTGGAAAACTTTATATCTACATGTTGTAATACAATAAGCTAGAAAAATTAGCTATAGGTGAAAATTGGCTTGGTAATATCTTTAGAATATTATACATGATCCTCTATGTTGTATAATAAAGATAAGGTGCTCCTTTGGAGCATCATAGATTTTTGAGAATTATAATCTTGTATATTTCTTGGCTATTATAATGGTATCATAGTAGATGCTCTAATCCAAGTAAGTGGATCACTCCGCTAACACATGCAATTGACATTGAGTAATTCTGAGGGTAGAAAGAGTAGTGTATATTGCAAGGTTGGGTGTTTTGGAGAGAATAAGGGATGGATACTCTTGGAGTGCAATTTCTAGCACCTAATTGTCCCTTCCATAATCCATTCCAAATCAAGATTATATACATCTAACACAAGCAAGAGAGAGTGTACATTGTTCACCATTTTAGAACAACTTTCATGAAAGTAGTAATGAATTTTCCAACCTCATGATTCTACCTATTATGATACATGATAGAGAATGGGATTTGATAATTTACATCTTGCAATGCAATGGATCTGAACATACCAAATCTTCTCTTTTTCAACACTTAGATAGAAATCTTAGATAGTTAGGCCAAAAGTGATGTTTAGGGGATTTATAGTTTGCAATTTTGTGAGGAGTATTATCAATGCCTCTAAGATCTTAATAGTCCATGTTTGTTTTGAGTGATCATGTTAACCCTATATTGAAATAGGAAATATTTGTTAAGGGTCCATAATGTGTACAAATCATGGAGCCATAGTTGCAAAATCTGATGGAAGAAATGTAAGAGATGTTGAACTCAAGAAATGCAAGAGATGTTGAAAGAGTTTTGAGAAATCAAGATGACAATTGAGGCATTACAAAGTAAAGTACTTACTTGCAAGAGTGATGATATAATGCAAGAGGAGGAATCATACCAAAATCTTATGAGAATGGCCAAAGTACATATAGATCCACCCACAATAATGACCCAAGCCCCGGGGTCAACAATGAAGCCACATTGTTATTCTGAATGGAAGATAACATGCAACATCAAGTCTTACATGGAACAACACTCCATGTGTGAAGTGGAGAACAAGATCTCAAGAATGAATTGATACCTTTGATTATTTTTAATAGAGATCACCAATTGTTCTACATGCATATTTGCATGTGAGTACTTGATTGATAAAGCCTTCACTTTGTATGATACTTGAGAACAATCAATGTGGGAAGAAGGAAGGTAGATCACTTGGATGGCAATGCAAGAAGGCTTGTTCAAGAATTTCCATTTGGTGGATTCTGTATAGATGTATTAAACCCATCTACGTGGGTAGAAGCAAAAGAATCTATAGCTTGCCATAATTGAAATGAGCTTAGTAAAAGCTCTTGATAACTTCAAATGGGAGTTAAAAAGGTGAATTCAACAAGATGTGATGGAACAAAATTCTTGCATAATTTTTGAAGCCATTGCTTGTGCTCAAAGGATAGCAAGAGCACTTGGAGAAGATGAAGGGGTAGCCCCAAAACAAAATCATTGATCTAAGCAACCAAAATTTGGTGGAAAAATTCCTATGGAGTAATCCAACATTTGTTTTTGAGACCACTCCCAAGCTTGACAATTCCAAGGAGAATAGGAATATGTCAAAGAAAGGAAAGATGGAATCTCTACCTAAGA
Organism: Lunularia cruciata; assembly: GCA_948567375.1. Taxonomy (NCBI): domain Eukaryota; kingdom Viridiplantae; phylum Streptophyta; class Marchantiopsida; order Lunulariales; family Lunulariaceae; genus Lunularia; species Lunularia cruciata. Next base: position 12,153,675 of record OX419760.1, read on the forward strand.
AGAAGCTTGAATATAACAATGATGTTGCTACAATTGTGGCCAATTTGGGCACAAAGCCATCAATTGTCATGTTTATTTTCTTAGGGACCCTTGGCCTCCATACAAGTAACCTTTGAACAATTTGGAGGGAAAATTTGAGGATGAAGATACTAAAATCACATTGGAAAACAAAAATTGTAAATAAATGTACCATATGGCCTTATTTGCTCAAAAAGAAGGAGCAAAAGCAAGGAAAAGAAGAGGAAAAATGCGCAAAGATTGAGGAAGACAAATGCACAATTAATTATTACAAATAGAGTCCTCAAAGGCAATGAAGTGAGAATATTGATAGACCCTAGAGCAGCATATAATTTATTGTCATGCTCTATTGCAATAAGGTTAGGGATGGAGCTAGAGCAAGATGAGAGTGAGGAACTAGAATTACCTAATGGTCAAACATAAAGGATTGAATCATTACCTAGAAAGGTAGCCCTTTCTATATGAGAGTATGAGGAAAAAAATAGGTGGTAAGCAATATGGTTAGCTTGTTATGAATGTGAATTTGGATATGTTGTGGATGGAACACGACAATCCTATGACAAATTTGCAAAGGAAAATAGTGAAAACTAGTCAAAGGAAGATATTGGAGACAGGATACTATCCCAAAGGCAAGAATTACCTCTCTATGTCATAGGACAAACAACTATAAGTAAGACATATAGGTGTTTCATGGTCTAATAAGAGAAGTCTAGAGTGCACAACTTGATAGAGAAATTTTTGAAAATCTAAAAGATGTGATAAAAAAATCTAAGGATGTATTTCCTAATGATTTACCCTCAAGATAACCACCAAGAAGAGAGTAGATCATAAAATTGAGATACTTATGGGGAGTATAATTCCTTGCAAAGCCCCATATTGATTGTCACCTCATGAGTTGGAGGAATTCAAGGCTCAAATTCAAGATATGATACATAAAGGGTTCATCCAATCTAGCATATCACCATATGGAGCTCTTGTCTTGTTTGTGAAGAAGAAATATGTGATATTGACATGTACATTGACTATTAGAGCCTAAACCAACAAATGATGAAGAAAAAATATACATTACCTTGAATAGATGATCTACTTGATCAAGTCAATGAGGCAAAACCATTCAACAAACTCAATCTAGAAAGTAAGTATAACCAAATCAAGATTGCAGACCCACAAAATTACCTCTTAAACAAGGTATGGTCACTTTGAGTACCTTTTGATGCCATTCGGCCTCACCAATGCACAAGCTACTTTCATGAGTTTTGTAACAATATGGAGTTTACCAACAAGTTAGTTGAGATTAACCAAGTAGCAAATAGGCCATACTAGCCAAGAATTATAAGAATATTATAGAAGCATCTGGGAAGCTACTTGATACCTTCCAAGTATTAGATGATATGCATGCCAAGTGGTGACTTCTTGGGAAGCTTCTTGGCTAACTTAGCTTGCACACCAAGTAGTGACTTCTAGAAAGAAGCTTCTTGGGAAGCTTCCCAACTAACTAAGCTTGCATGCCAAGTAAGCAGCTTCTAGAAGGAAGTTTCTTGAGAAGCTTCCTAATTAGCTTAGCTTGCCCTTCAAGAAAGAAACTTTTAAGAAGCTTCTCAAGAGCCTTATATACTTTCCTACAAATACTAAAGCCTAAGCTCATGCTAGGCATCCATAGTTTCCCTCATTCTAGAGTCCTAATATGATCTTTCACTTTGATCTTCCATTCTCTCATTTCTCTCCTACGTCTTGTCCATCGGCATTAGAGCAAGAATGGGATGGATGGAACTTATGGACCAATAAATCTATTTCTGTCAAACCATTGGGATTTTTTTTCCATATATTACCCCATCATCATCTCACCCAGTTTATCATCTTACGCTTTTGGCATTTTTTTTTTCTGATCACCTTGTTCAAAGAACCCTTAGTACTTCTAATTATAACTTATAGAGAGCGGTATACATTGTTGCATCTATGTGTTAACTTTGGTAAATTTTAGGTAATTTAATAGAGTAATAGCCATGGCGGCAATTCCCAAAGTTATCAATTGCTACGTAGCAACAAATTGAGCACCTTACTCAATTGTTGGAAGAACATTATCATCAACAACAAGAGCATGTAGAGAGTGCACCATTTCAAGAAGGGGAAGAGCAAATCTGATTTCCAAAACATAATGAATTTGAAGGCAAGAACCTCTCCAGCATAATGGAGAATTTTGTATTTTGTTTGTGAACATTATTTGGAAGCTACAAATCTTCAAGATGAATGGAGATAGATTCTCTTGGCTTCAAGTTGATCAAAACTATGGTGGCAATTTCAAGTGGAGCAAGCTGAACAGCAATTGTTATGCCAATCTTGACATGAGAAGAATTCAAGAGTGTAATAATTGAGCACTTTCAAGTGATAAATGCTACACAAGCTACACAAGATAGGTTGGCAAAATTGAAGCAAATGGGTTTTGTAAGAAGCTACATTACTCAATTCCAAAATACTTTAATGCAAATTCTAGATATAATAAGAGGTGAAGGTCAAGATTGATTTGTGAGGGGTATGAAGTCACACACCAAATTAGAAGTGACTAAATGGGACCCCAAATACTTGGAAGAAGCCATGTAATTAGTTGAGCGCTTTGATGCCTTGGTTGCAACAACTTGGTCTTGACTATGACCTTCATAGAACTTGCTTACACACTACACACGTGTGGAGTAGATGGCACTAATGGAGATTGATACCATCCAATGGAAACCAGTTGGCCCTATAGATAGTGAAAGATTGTTACAAAATGGTAGTTGATCTTATTGTTACAAAATTGGGTATCACTTTGTTGAATGTCCTCTCAAGAATGGACAACCCTAAAAAATTACCCAACTAGAGTTTGTGGAATGTGAGAATTGGAGAAACAAGGGATCTCACTAAGAGAACTCAAGCCACCTACTACAAACTTGATTAGATCTAATGGGATTGAAGGCTCAACCTATGCAAGTTTACTTCACTTGCAAGGTATGATATCTGATTATGACTATAAGATTTTGGTTGATTTTGGAAGTTCAAAGAATTACATTTCCATACTATTAGCAAAGGAATAAAGTATTCCTATCAAGTAAGTACTTGGAAGTAAATTGATGATAGTGGATGGTAGAAAGAGTTCTGCATTTTGTACCTAACATCTTGTTACATTCAAGATTGGAAAGGAGTATTTGGAGTGTATGAGGTTTGTAGTAGCACCTTTATACTATGATGTCATTCTAGGTTTACCTTAGCTTGGATTTCATAAGGTTAAATTTGATTACACCCGATGACAAATTCAAGCACAACACCAAGGTAGGAATTTTAGATTAGGTTATTTGGCACATTTGAGTAAGACATCTAAACATTGTCAATCTTAAGATGAGAGTTTGTCAATAAAGTAGCCATAGAGCAAGCTTTGGAGGAAGATAGGCCTATTTTTTGGTGTTGGTCAAGCCAATTGTGCATGGAGAATTTGATGAGGGTGAGAAGCCTCGTCAAGCAATGGTTGATCAAATAGTTCAAGACTTTGTAGATATGTTTCTATATAATTTGCCACAAGGATTACCCTTCCATTGTCATATGCTCTTCAAGATTGAGTTATTGCCAACTGGTACTCCAATGAGTAGACCAATCTATTGACTCTCACCAAAGGAATTGGACAAGCTTCAAACAACACTTATGGAATTGTTAGAGAAAGATTTTATATAGTATAGTACATCTCCTTGGAGACCATCGGATATTATTTTTTCCAAAGAAGGATGGAGGACTTCACTTTTGTATTGATTACTATGGCCTTAATGAATAAACATTGAAGAATGCATATCCATTACTTTGAATTGATTACTTGATCAATTGAATTGAGCATGATATTTCTCCAAGTTGGATCTTTGAAGCAACTATTTGCAGATTCTCATTGATAAAAAGGATGTGCAAAAGATTACCTTTTTTGTAAGGTATGGGCTTTTTGAATGCAGAGTTTTACTTTTCTTGCTCATCGATGCTTTAGCAATCTTCATGGATTACATGCATCAAGTGTTGGATGGGCTATTGGACCGGTAAGTGGTGGTACTCTTAGACAATATTTTAATCTATAGCAAGACAAAGGGAAAACATATAAAATATATTCAAGAAGTCCTAAGACAACTACATCAATGAAAGTTTTACTACAAGAAGTTGAAGTGTACCTTTTGGCAAAAGGAAGTTACCTTCTTGGGTCATAAGATCTCATTAGAGGAAATCAAGATGGAAGAGTATAAAATCAAGGCCATTATTGATTGGCCTACTCCAAAGGATACCATAGAATTGTGAGAATTTGATGAATTGGCAAGTTTTTACCAACAATTCCTCCACTATTATACTCATGTGGCCGCACCATTGACCGACCTCTTGGTGAAGACCTCAAACTTTCAATGGACCACCAAGCACAAAGAAGCATTCCAAAAGTTAAAATATATGGTGTCTTCAAGACCCATTTTCAACCATATGATCCTTAATTACCTTGTGTGGTTGATTTCAATGCTTCTAATTTTACTATTGCAGCTATGTTGTTACAAGAATTTTCATATGGATTACATCCTATATTTCCACATGGGTTACATCTATTGTCTTTGTGTCTTGCCAACTAAACACCATAAAACAGAATTACTTCGTTCAAGATCAAGAACAACTAGCAATGGTTTATACTACCAAGGTATGTATATATTATCTCTTGGGGAAATAAGTGATCATACCAACAGATCACAAACATTTTTGCGTACATTATGTTTGGAGCACATGAAAAGTCAACATCATTAATTGGAGGAACAATTACAACTATTTGACCTCAAACTTGAGTTAAAACCTAATAGGTTCTGTGTCATCCTTGATGCCCCATCACAATGATCTGGTTTGAAGTCTCTTCCTCTCATCATGGTGGCAATTACAACCATGTTAGTCAACTCAAAAGTCCACATTGAGTTTATGCCAGCTTTATGACAAGACCTTTTCTTTCAAATGGTACAAGGTCATCTTGTAGCACACAATAAGGTAAAAAATAACTTCTCCTTCAAAGATAGCCTTCTTTTCTATGAGAATCATATTTATGTTCCAACCAAGGGAGACCTATGACTTGTGCACCTTCAAGAAACCCATGACTTACAAATCAATGGTCCCATGGATATGGACAAGATCTTGGGTACCCTACAACCCCAATGATGGTGATCCAACATGGCACAAGGTGTTCAAGAGTCAGTTTGATCTTGTGAGAGCTGACAATGCAACAAGGCTAGCAACCTTCAAAGTAGATTGCTTCAACCACTTCCCATCCCATCTACTAGATAGGAACATGTTAGCTTAAATATCATCACCTCCTTGCTCATGACAAAGAAAGGTCACACGACAATTGTGGTGTTTATGGATAAGTTGAGTAAGCAAATCCATTTAGCACCAACCTTTGATACAATGGATGCTTCAACATAAGCCTAGATCTAGTTTGACAATGTCTTCAAGCATCATAGAATGCCTCATGTACTCATCTCCAAACGTGATCCTTGATTCATCAAAAAAATTTGGCAAGCACTCTTCTAGCTACTTGGCACCAAGCTTGCTTTGTCCATGGTCTATCATCCTCAATTTGATGGAAAAAAAACGTGCAAATTACCTTGGAGGATAGGTTTTGTGCCTTTGTCACCATCTACCATACCTAACTCGGATAAATGTCTTGTAATTGTTGAGTTTGCCTACAATAATTCCAAATAGGAAAGCAACAGATTCTCTCCCTTGTTCTTTAATTCGAGCCAAGACCCACTTGTTCCATATTCCTTTCTTAATCCTCCTCCATCTCATGTCTCTCATACTTCTACCTTCTTGACCACAATATCCCGATCCATACATTAAGCCAAATCTCATCTTGTTGTTGCTCAAAATCATCAAAAACAATATGTGGACAAACATCATTATGATCTCACCTTTCAACATGGTGATAAGGTCATGCTTGCTTTTAGTATCCAACCCTCCCACTTGATACCCAAGTCAGTAAACTTACTCTTAATTGGATAGGTCCATTTCATGTCACCCAAGTCATTCTCTAATTGCTTATTGACTTGCCTTGCATTATCATATGCAAATCCACTCTATCTTTCATGTTTCTGAGTTGAAAGCCTTTGTTTCTAATCCATCTTCCTTCTCTTCTTGTGTCCAACCTCTTCCTCTTCCCATCCTTATCAATGATCATGGGAGTATGAAGTTGATTATATCCTTGCACATTGCTACATTCAAAATGACCGCCAACAACATATGGAGTACAAAGTCCTTTGGAAAGACATTATCCTCTTCATAATATCAATTGGGAGCCTCTTTTTCATCTCTAGAATGCACAAACAGCCATCTAGGAGTTTGAAGCTTCCATGGTTCCAAGAATGTCACCAACTAGCAATGGGAGAATATATAACAATATGGAGTTCATCAACAAGTTAGTTGAGACTAATGAAGTAGAAAATATGCCAAATTAGCCAAAAATTATAAGAAAGTTCTAGAAATATTTAGGAAACTAATTGGTACATTCCAAGTATTGGGTATTGTGCATATCAAGTGGTGAATTCTAGGAGGAAATTTCTTGGGAATCTTCTTGGCTAGCTGAGCTTGCACACCAAGTAGTGACTTCTAGAAGGAAGCTTCCCAACTAACTTAGCTTGCATGCCAAGTAGCCTACTTCTAGAAAAAAGTTTCTTGAGAAGCTTCCCGATTAGCTTGGCTTGTCTTCTAAGAAAACGGTTTCTAAGAAACTTCTCAAGAGCCTTGTATGATTCCCTATAAATCCCAAATCCCAAGCTCATGCTAGGCATTAAGATTTTCCCTCATTCTAAAGTCTCAATGTGATCTTCTACTTTGATCTTCCATTCTCCTACTTCTCTCCTTGTTCTTTTACAAATTTAATGAATGATATATTTTGTATAAATTAAGACAAGTCTATTATCATTTTTCTAGATGATATCTTGTTTTATAGGAAGACAATGAAGGGCATAAGCAACATCTATAAGAAGTCCCCTAAATTTGACAAACAATTTAGTTTTCCACCAAAATCTCAAAGTGCAAGTTTTGTAAGTTTGAGGTTGATTCTTTGTGTCATAGAGTGAGTGGAAAAGATATCTAATTTTAATAGATAAAATTGATATTATTCAAAAATGGGGTGCTCCAAAGGATCAGACTCAACTCAAGAGTTTCTTGGGATTAATTGGATTATATTATCATTTTGTCAAGGACATCTCCAAGGTTGCACAATCCTTAACATCCTTACTTGGCTTGGGCAAGAAATAGATGTGTAGAATCTCATAGGAACTTGCCTTTCAAGCATTTAAAGATGCATTAGTACATAAAAAAATTTAAATAGAATGATTCCAAAGATCTAATCAAGTTGGCTATAGATACATCAAGCACTGCAATAGGAGTCATTTTACAAGAAGAATGGGAGGACAGATTGCACCCAATTGCATACTCTCTTGAAAATTGTTACCAATGGAACATAATTATCACACCACCAAACAAAAAGAATTGATAATTGTCCTTGCTACCAAGCATTGGAAGCACTATCTTGGCAAGAAGACATTTGTTGTTGAGATAGCCACAAACCACTAGTCTACCAAGAGACACAAAAAGATCTATCTCATCAAAAAAATTGTTGTGCATAATGGAGACAATAGCTTAATATGACTATTACATGTATGGAGGTCAAGAAGCAACTTGTGGATGCATTCACTTAGATTCTTCCAATGAACAATTTGGTTGCAAAGGTCAAGATGCACCTAGATTTTAGAGGTTACCAAGACTAATCCGTAGATTATTAGGTGCTTACTCATCTAAGGGCACACTTTATACCTAAGGGCTCACCTTCTTAGAGGGCAAGTTATGGATCCTTGATGCTTCAAACCTACAAACCACCATTCTTGTTGAGTGTTATGATTCTACCATTGTAAGGTCATGTTCAAGTGAACAAAACCTAAGATGGAATCAAACTCCATTATTATTGGCCCAAGATGAGCAAAGATATGATGGATTATGTTTGAAGTTGCATCCTTTATCAAAAGAATAAATCCCTTAACCAAGTACTTTCAAGTCTCCTTCAACCCCTTCTTAACTAGACACAATATGAGGAGAAATTTAGCATGGATTTAGTTTGTGAATTGCCCAAGACCACCTCAAGTTTTGGCTCCATTGTGGTCTTTGTGGACTGATTGAGCAAAATGGTTATTTTTCTCCTATGACTGAGGACATGATTGTGCTGCAATCAGCTCAATTGTACTTAACTATGGTCTTTTCTCAACATGGCCTATCTCAAATTCTTATCACATATCACAACATTCAATTCACTAGCTTGTTTTGGAAAACACATTTTGGAGTGTTCAAAACCAAATTTGCAATATCCCTGGCCTACCATCCATAAACTAATGGACAAAAAAATTGGGATGATCACATTATCAAGGACATGCTATGAGGCTTCACTTTGGAGGAGCAAGAAAGGTGGGACACTTTCCTTCATCAAGTGGAATTTTCCTACAACAATTTGATGAATGCATGTACAATTTGGTGAATACATCTAAGACAATTTAGTGAATGGACCTAAACTCACACTGTTCTTCCTCATGTATGGAGAACACACTTTCACCCCTCCAAGTCTGGTAAAGGTCAGCCTAATAGCTACCAAAGTTTATGTTGTCAACGCTTATGTGTCTCAAATCCAACAAGGCATGGAGCATGCTAAGCAAAAAGTTACAAATTGCCAAAAATTGCAAAAATTAATATGAAGATTTCTGGCATATGGAGTTTGAAGTCAGGGATCAAGTGTGGTTGTCCACCATTAGCATTACATTGGTTGGCTCTTGTAAGCTCAAACCCTGCTTCATTGGTCCTTTTCCCATCATTCAACAAATTGGAGTAGTGGTATATCATCTTAAGCTACCTTCACACATGAAGGTCTATCCACTTTTTGATGTTTCTTTGCTACAACATTATGCAATCTTAGAGGTTGCATAAGTGCAATACCGATAGTAGTGAAATCTTTTGAGCGCCAACTTTACAATGAGAACATTATGTCTTGAATGGGATGGTTTATAATACCATTAGCTAGAAAAAGTAGTTATAGGTGAAAATTGGCTTGGTAATGTCTTGAGAGATATTATACATGATGGTCTAAATAGATCATATTGATAATTCACCAAAAGATGACTTCCACTAATAGAGTAGAGGTCAAAAACACACCAAAAACTTTAGAGTCAATTTTGGAGGCCTAAATGAAAGAATTAGGCATGAAAAATAGATTTATACGCCCCTTTCTTGTTTGAGAGAAAAAGTAACATCTTAACTCCCCTTTTTGTCTCCTTGAGATCTTTCCAATGGTACCTCATCCATGTTGTTGTGAGCTTCCTAAAAAATATTCCCTAAAGATTCTATCTGGTCAAACTTGTTTGACCAACAAATAACACAAGGATTAACATGTCAACAATCCATTCAGCTAATCCAAGGGTGTAGCTTGTTAACATATCATCAACCCATATATCTAATATAAAGGTGTAGCTCCCTTTGAATGGATCTTTAATACCATAGCTTGACATATTATCTAAGGTGAAAATTGGCTTGGAAATATCTAGAAGGATGTTGAGTATGATGTGCTAACTAGATTGGATAGAGATTTCACCAAAAGAGTATTCTACTAATATAGTAGAAATCAAAAGTAGCAAAAATAACTTTAGAGCCAATTTTGGAGGCCTAAATGAATGAATAAGCCTCCAATGGAAAAATTTCTACCCCCAATGATTTGTCTTGTCAAGAGCTTTCTAACTATACCTCACCCATGTGATTTTGAGCTTCTTACAAGAATATTCTCTAAATATTCCCTCCAATCAAACCTATTTGACCAACTAGATAGGACAAGGACTAACATGTCACCTATCCAGGTAAGTAATCTAAGGGTGGAGCTTACTGACATGTCACTAACCTATGTATTTGATCCAAGGGTGGAGCTTCTTTAGATGTATCCTCTTTGCTATGTAATAACGAGCAGGTGCTCATTTTGGGGGCATTGGAGTATTGAATCTAAAACTTGTGTTTTCTCTCTTGTAAAGTTTTCTTGTCCTTGGAGTATTACAATGGTATCAAAAGTAGGTGTTTTAATCCAAGAGAGTGGATCACCCCTCTTGGAAGAACACTAGCTATTGAAATTGAGTAATTTGAGGGGGAGAAAACATAATGCAATTGCTAGACTTGGGAGGTGTTTTAGAGGGCGGATGGGATGGAGGTGCTTGGAGGACAATTTCCTACCATTCTAGAATCCATTCCACATCAAGATTATGTACATCTAGTGTGAGCAAATGAGAGTGTCTCTTGTTTATCACTTTGAAGCAAAAATCATGGATATAGTGATGAATTCACCAAACTTAGAGACTTTACCTATGGTGGTATATAACAAAGAGTGGGATTTGACAATCTTTATTCTGTTATGATTTTATGGATTTGAATATATCAAATTCTCACCCTTTCAACAAGCAAGTAGAAATCCATTTTGTGGTTAGACCAAAAGTGATGTTTAGGGATTTTGTGGTCCACAATTTTGATGAGAGATATTATCAACAAGTGATAGCCTCTAAAGTCCCAATGGTAGTCCCAAAATTTTATGCTCCCTCCCAAGTGATCATTCTAACCCTCTATTGGAGTAGGAAGTAGCAATTGAATACTGGTTGTGTGTAGGAATCATGGATCCATAGTTGCAAGAGTTGATGCAAGGAATGCAGGGGATGTTGAACCAGTTTTTGGAAATCAAGATAACCAAGAAGGAATTGCAAAATAAAATACGTACTATCAAGGACAATCAAGTGATGCATGAAGGGAAGCCGTCTCAACAACCAGCACCAGTGATCAAAGTACTTGGAGACTTACTCATGTTGATGACACCAATTCCAATCAACAACCAAGCCACATTATTACTATGAATGAAAAATACATGCAACATCAAGCCTTATAATGGATAGCGTTCCATGTGAATAGTAGAAAATTGGATTTCAAGAATGAATTGATACCTTTGATTTTTCACAATAGAGATCATTTATCATTCTACATGTGTGTTTTCATGTGTGTACTTAACTTATAAAGCCTTCACATGGTATGATGCTTGAGAATAATCATTGTTGGTAGAAGGGAGAGAGGTCACTTGGATAGACATGCAAGAAAGGCTGCTCAAACATTTCCAATTTGTGGATGTTGTGCAAATGGTTTGAACCAAACTTTGGGGGTTGAAGTAAAAGAATAGTATACAAGAGTACATGGAGTCATTTCTTGATCTACAAGTTGTGATAATCAATATGAGTCTAGCCAAAGCTCTTGACAATTTCAAAAGAGGATTAAAAGAGCATATTTTACCAAGAGGTAATGGTGCAAAATCCTCATACTATTTTTGAAGCTATTGCTTGCGCTCAAAGAATAGTAGGGGCACTTGGAGGAGGTGAAGCAATAACATCAATGCAAAGCTTTCAAGCTGAGACACACCATTTTTGTGGACCAATGTGCAACATTTGGTTTCAATACCGAGGAGCAAGACCCTCCAAAGAGAATAGGGATAAGTCAAAGAAAGAAGAGAAAAATTCCCACAAGGAGAAGGGACTTGAGAAAAACAACAATTATGTTACAATTGTGGCCAAATTGTGCACATAGCCATCAATTGTTTTTCTCACCATCTTAGAGACCCTCTCCTTTGAACCACATGGAGAGATGAATTGAAGAGGAGGATGCAAAAACCACATCAAAAAATGAAAATCACCAATAAATGTACCTCGTGGCCTTACTAGATCGGTGAAAAAGAGTAAAAGTAGGAGGAAGAAGAAGAAAAGTATGCAAAGATGGAGGAAGACAAATGCACAATTAATTGTTGTACATGGTGTGTGTGAAGGCAGTCTGGCAATAGTGTTGATAGACCTTGGAGCAATAGAGAATTTCTTGTCTTGCTCTATTGCAATAAGGTTTGAGATGGAACTAGAGAAGGATGAGAATGACAAAGTAGAGTTACCTAATGGTTAGACAAAGAGGATTGAGTCATTACCTAGAAAGGTAATACTCTCTATAAGGGAGTATCAAGAAGCAATTGAGTGGCAAGTGATACAATTAGCTTGTTATGATGTGATCTTAAGTATGTTGTGGATAGAGCACTACAACCCCACGGTGGATTGGAGAAAGAAAGTAGTGAGAACTAGTCAATGGTAGATCTTTGGGGTTAAAGGAATATTACAAAGGCTCAGACATATAGAGGCAATAGTTGCTTCTATATCTCATAGAGACCACATCTATTGGTAAGACATCTAGATGTTTCATGGGGTTAATAGGAGAAGTCTAGAGTCCCCAACAAATGGAAAAATTCTTGAGAAATTGAAAGATGTGGTCAATGAGTTCCAAGATGTCTTTCCGGATGAATTACCTATAGGTTTACCACCAAAAAGGAGAGTAGATCATAAAATTGAGACACTTCTTGGAAAGATACCTCCTTTTTAGGTCCCATATCGACTATCACCTCATGAGTTGGAGGAGTTTAAGGCTCAAATTGAGGATACATTGCCAAAGGGTTTCTCCAACCTAATGTATCATCATATGGGGCTCTTGTATTGTTTATGAAGAAGAAGGACATAACAATGCGCATGTCCATTGACTATTGGGGACTAAATCAACAAATACTGAAGAAAAAATATCCATTACCTCACATGGATGACTTGTTTGATCAACTCAATGGGGCAAGGCACTTCACCAAACTTGATTTGTAGAGCAGTTACAACCAAATCAAGATTGCGGAGGAAGACATACACAAAATAGCCTTTCAAACAAGGTATGGTCACTTTGAGTACTTGGTGATGTTGTTTGGCCTCACCAACATGCCAACCACTTCATAGTTTGATGAATGACATATTTTATCCCTACTTAGATAAATCCATTATCATCTTCCTTGATGACATCTTAGTCTACAATAGGATGATGACTAAGCACAAGCAACATCTACAAGAAGTCTCTCAAATTCCATGATAGAATCATTTGTATGCCAAAGTCTCAAAGTGTGAGTTTGGCAAATCTGAAGTAGACTACTTAGGGCATAGAGTTAGTGCAAAAGGTATCCAAGTGCTAATAGACAAAATAGAGGTCATTCAAAAATGGCTCTAAAAGATTAGACTCAACTCAAGACTCAACTCTCGGATTGATAAGATTTTATCATCAATTTATCAAGGACTTCTCCAAGATTAAATAGCCTCTACTAGCACTATTTGGCAAGGAGAAGAAGTGGATATGTAGAACTATGCAAGAATTGGCCTTTCAAGAGTTGAAAGATGCATTACTGCACGCATCAATCTTGAAATGGTTTGACCCAAAATGTCCAACCAAGATTGTTATACCCAAAACTTCCAACTAATATTGTTATACCCATAAATTCCAACCAAGATGGTTATGGATGCATAAGGTGTAACAATAGGAGCAGTCCTACAACAAGAGTGGCAGGATGGATGGCATCCAATTGCATATTTTTTGTATAAGTTGTTATCGGTAGAATGCAACTTTCACACCACCAAATGTGAAGATCTGGCAATTGTCCTTGCAACCAAGCATTGGATAAACTATTTGGGTGAGAAGGCATTTGTGGTAGAGATAGATCACAAACCTCTAGTCTACCTTGAGACACAAAACGATCTTTCTTATCGATGGATTTGGTAGGCAAGTGGAGACAAAAATTCAACATGACAATCAAATATGTGGGTGGCAAGAAGCAACTTTTAGATGCATTCACCCAAATGCCAATGGTAAAAGATTTGGTAGTGGAAGTCAAGATGAACTCTGAATTTTGGCCAAGGATTCTTTCTATTACAAAAATTGATCCACGAATTGTATGTGCTCAATCATCCAAAGGCATCACCAACACCCAAGAACTCACCTTCTATGATAGTAGGTTATGGATCTTGGATGCGACGGATCTAAGAATCACCATCTTAGCAAAATGTCATGATTTTGGCATTGCAAGTCACATTGGAGTGGACAAGACCTTAGACGCAGTCAAACACCATTACTATTGGCCCAAGATAAGCAACAATGTAATGGAGTCGGTTCAGAGCTGCCTACTCTATCAACAAAATAAGCCTTCTAATCAAGCTCCCACATGACTCTTCCAACCTCTCTCCACTTCTACAAAAAGTTAGGAATAGGTAAGCATGGATCTAGTTTGTGAGTTGCCCAAGACCACCTTTGGGTTTGACTCCATCATAGTCTTTGTCAACCTACTCAGCAAAATGATTCATATGCATCCTACCACCAAGGATGTAATTGCATTGCAACTAGCTCAATTGTACTTAGATGCAACCTTCTCCCATCATGGCCTATCTTGAGTACTCATCATAGATAGAGGCAATGAATTCACTAGTTTGTTTGGAAAACACTCTTTGGGTTCTTCAAAACCAATTTGGCAATGTCCATAGCTTACAATCCATAGATTGAGAGACCGATAGAGAGGGAAAATTGAACTATTGAGGACATGATTTGAGGCTTTACTTTGAATGAGTAAGAGAGGTGGGACACCTTACTCCCATTGGTAGAATTTGCTTACAACAATTCCATGAATCCTCCACACAAGTCACACCATTCTTCCTCATATATGGAGAGCATCCTTTCACACCTTCAAGCTTGATAAAGGTCCATCTAGTGGCTACCAAGGTTGACATTATCAACACTTTTGTGTCTAGAATCCAACAAAGTGTGGAGAATGCCAAGCTTAGGTTACAGATTGCTCAAAATTGCCAGAAGTAGTATGCAAATGAACATTGCCAACACATGGAGTTTAGTATTGGAAATCAAGTCTAGTTATCAAAGACCAACCTCAAGTGAGTTGGTTGTCATAAGCTCAGACCTTGTTTTATTGGACCTTTCTTCATCAAATTAACATATTGGCCCATCACCTCAAGCTACCACCACACATAAAGATCCATCCATTATTTATGTTTCCTTACTATGCAAGTATGCACCTCAATTGCACCACTTCTCTTCTATCCAAGAACGTCAACCTTGTCCAATCCTCATTGATGACATGGAGGAATATGAAGTTGAGCATTCTTCAAAAACACATCCATGGCACTTGCCATCTATATGTGGAATATCTTGTACATTAGAAAGGGTACCCAATATATGAGGCAACATGGGAGCCAACAGCCAACTTGACTAATGCATCAACTTGACCAATGCATCAACTTGACCAACGCATCAACTTGACCAACGCATCAGTGTTAGTTCAATCTTTTGAGCAACAACTTTGCAATGAGGATGTTACGTCTTAAAAGAGTGGAGGTTTGTAATACCAATAGCTAGACATATTATCTAAAGGTAAAAATTGGCTTGGTAATGTCTAGAAGTATGTTTTGTATGATGAGCTAACTAGATCAGATAGATGCATCACTAAAAGAGCACTTCTAATAATATGGCAAAAGTCAAAAATAGCCTTAAAACTTTAGAGCCATTTTCAGATGCCTAAATAGATGAACTGGGATCAAAAATAAAAAAATTTGCTTTTCTTTTAAGGTTAGAGGCTTGCCTTCTCTCCCATGATTTGTCTCATCAAGAGCTTTCTAATGGTACCTCACCCATGTGATTTTGAGCTTCCTACAAGAAGATTCCCTTTGGTCAAACCTATTTGACCAACTAGAGAGGACAAGGACTGATATGTACCCATTTAGGCAACTAATCTAAAGGTGGAGTGTGATGACATGTCACCAATCCATGTATCTAATCCAAGGGTGGAGCTTCTTTGGATGGGGTTTTTCTTTGCTTTATAATAAAGATCATGTGCTCCTTTGGAGGCATTGGAGTATTGAGTGTGGAACTTGTGTTTTCTCTCTTGAAGAGTTCTCTTGTCCTCGGATTATTACAAAATCCTCTTTTTTATATAATAAAGACAATGTGATCCTTTGGGGCATCAAAGTTTCTTTAAAGGTCCAATTTTGTTTGCTTCTAGAGTTCCAATCTTATGTGCTTAATGGCTACTATCCATGCTACCAAAGCCTAACTACTAATTGGTCCATCTTCTCATCTTGCTACTTCTCCTTTTCTAGTTTCTAGACATGTAACTTCATCTTGTGTAAATTTTTCTTTGGCATCTTACCTTGAGTTGCCTACTCCATCATAACCACCAATTGATCCCAAACTTCCTTCATCTTCTAAAACTTCTTTGCCTTCATTTCTTTGGAGTTTTTGTTCAAGGTTAAAACTTCCTAAGTCACTTCCTTGATCATTTGGGGTTGGTAATTTGAACTCTCTTCCTTCTCCTTTGTAAGGTCTTGGGCAAGACTTTCCAACTGGGTGGCCATTTCCTTCCTATATTTTTCTATCTGCACTTCCAAGGTGACCATTCTTATTTTGGTAGTTTCTTACTCTCCTTAAATGCTAACCATTTATTTGTCTCTTGCCTTGAGCTGCTCTTTGTACCCTTGTTGTTTCTTACACTTGTTGCTTTTGCTTGTGTTCAAGCCAAAGAGCTTTCATATCTCCTTGTAGCTTCTAAATGTCTTTTTTATGTTGGGTCTGATCTGCAACAAGTGAAGTATTCTCTCACTTTACTCTATAATTCTCCTACATGAGTGCATTCTCACCTTTCAACACTCCTCTTTGTATTGATTCAAATTCTTCTTCCACTTGTCCTACTTCATCTTCATTGTATATGTATTCTTGTATAGTCTTTAACAAGGAAGGTGTATTTGGTGATATATGCAGAAGCATAATATTGATGCAAGATCAACTCTATTAGTTTTAATACTCGTTACACCAAATTGAAGATGAAATTTGAGCAATGCAACACCACTACTCTTTGTACTTGTGCAATTTTTTCTTCTTCTCTTTGTTGCACTCCATTTGAAAGGTATTCTTCTTTGTCTTCAATGCCCACCTTCCCTTTGGTCCCTTCTTCCACCTTTCATTTGGCCTCTTATGCACTTTAGAGTTCTGGTCTTCTTGATTGGGTTAAGGATCTACTTGGTCCAAAGGTGTGCTTCCTCTTCTTTATTATCTTTGGCCCAGTCTTCTTGATCTCCACCTTACTCTTTGGGATTTGCTATTAGCTTTATATAATTTCAATGAATGATCTAATATGTATAATCCTTTCTAAGTAGAATTTTAACTAAAACATGAATTATAGAATAATGAAATATTTTATCACTTTGTAGCTTTTAATTCATGTTCTTGCTCCCCAAAATTTTAAAGTTGTAGTATTCAAAAAAATATTAAAATCAAATCCATGATCCATTTCAATGTCCTTATTTATTCAATGTTTTGGTCTCTTCAATTCAATCTCTTAATCTATCAACTAAATATTCAAACTTTATGTTAAGTTTTAGACTCTTTTGGTAGATTTATTAGGTTATAAAACTAATACTTATTTTAAGAACAATCTATTCCCCTTAGCTTCTAGTACTACAAATGAAGGATTCTTGTATTAAAATGAATACTTGTAATGAAAATAAAAAGTGATTATGTTTTATCAAATGACTTCTTGCCGAGTAGTTTTCACATCTTATTTGTTAGGTGGAGTTTGATAAATAAATGCATTTATTTTGTAGTGTTTACTACTATATACATAGCTCAATAGTTTCAAATTTTTATTGTGTAAATTTGGTGCTATAAAGCTTATCTCTAGTAGTATTAAAATGTATAGTTATTCCATATAATTTAACTTGAGAGCATTAAACAAAATTTACAAAATCAATCATTGCATATGGCACTTGATTGTATTGCACTTAGTTAAGAAATTTTAAATCACTTCTTTCCACTTTATGTTCCAAGAATAGAACAAAAAAATCACAAGTGGAATTTCTATATGTGAAGTTAAATTTTCAGTTACATTGTTTACATTTTGCATCTTGAAAAATCCATTTAGTACAATTTCATGTAAAAGGAGAATTTATTTGCTACGTCTCATAAGATATTGATTATAGTTCACAACTTAAGGAGAAACTATTGTTCCTACACGTTTAACACTAAATCCTAAAGCTTTGCTTCCAAGAAGGTACACACTTAACATTAAACCCTTAAGCCTTGCCTCCAAGAAGGTCTTCTTAATGAATAAACTTCAAAGAAACTTAAGATCAACTAATTATGCATTCATTTTGAACTTTTAATGATATAGATCTGAAAAAAATAAGTAAGATTCATTTATTTGTTGACATTTAGTATATGAGCTCAAGTAAATACATGAAATGAAATTCTCCTTTCTTGTAAAATAATTGAGTCTACTTAAATAACACATAACTATATATTCAATAGACCAAACAAGTTTACCAAACTATCATTTCATTACAATTTATTAGATTTTCTTTTTCAAAAATCCATTTAAAAATAGAATTTCATAACTTTATAATGTAAAGGAAGTGTTTTCTTGAAGTTCTAATTTTTTTAGATATTTTAAAAGGTCCTTTATTCTTTATAATGATTTTAAATATTAACTATATATATGTATATATATATATATATATATATATGGCACTTCTTAGGTCACTTAAAACTATCATTTTGCTTACCTTTGCATGAACTTCTTTCAATCTTTGTTTCTCTCAAGCAAAAACTTATGCTAGATACCCTTCTACTTTTCAGGCTTTTGTAAGCTTTGTAATGTATTTAATTCCTTGGTTGAGCAACTTTACTCATCCTTTTAATTGATTTATTTTCTAATGCTATCTCATATCCTTGCATCATAGGTCAATTTTAATGATTAGTTTCAAATCTAGCTTTTATAAAGGACTAGAAATTGAAAAAGAAACATGGTAAAGGGAGACACAAAAATAACCAAAAATTGAACAAAGTGTACAAATTTTGAAGTTTATAATCAAAATTGATATAATTTGAGTTACTTGTACCAATGATGATCATTAGGGTTTAACCATTAACTATTATTCCAAATGCTCTCTCATCAAAAAAATGATAAATAACATTTGGAGCATGCAATTATTTCCACTATTATTGAATCATTGAAATATGATTTGGATCACCAATAAAATTTATGAATATATTACTTCTTGCAACTTATCTTAGTTCAACTCATTGTTAAGGATAAAGAGTTTACTTTATTATCAATGAATAATTTATTATTACACCTGAGAAATTAAATATATTCCATGATCTTATATTTTGTTTTGCCTGATTGCAAGATGCACATTATCATCCCATCTAACATTATGTTGGAGTAGATGAGACTATTCATCTACTTCTTAAAATTTTTTTTTGGTAAATAAATATGGATCAATGTAAAAGACTAGAATTTGAGAAACCAAATATGGATGATTGAAATTTTAAGATGATCTCTTATTGAGTGGAATGAACTTACAATGCCAAAAATAACCTAAAGTCTTGTTAGTATACTTGAGGTGTATATGATACTATTGCCTAATCAATTAGTAACTTGGCTAAGAAGGTGATTTTTCAAAATCACCTTCTTAGCCAAGTTACTTCATAACAAAGTAACTAAATTCCTAAAGAGGTTCATCAACTCTTTAGAGCCCAATAAAGAAAGTTTTAATGTACCTTTATTATCAAATTGCAATATATTCCAAATTTTTTAACATGTCAAATTCTACTAAAATTAGTTAGGTAGAATACAAAGCAATCCATATTCTACTTTTGCTAACCAATGATATTCTTGTCATGTGTTGTGGTGTTGAATGGAACCTTGAGCAATATGAAGATAATGAATGCATTTCCATGTACTATCATGAAGTGGGTAATCTTTTCAAAGAAGTGCTTACTCCAACTCTTGATAACAATCACACTTAACAATACAATTGGTAAGGATATGATCAACTTCATATTCTCATTATCCTTACTAATGATGCAATATGAGATAAGATTAAATCAGTCAACAAGAGACTATTTATTGGGACCAAGGTTTAAAGTCAAAAAATAAGAGATAAGATAAATATAAATATAAGCAAGCTTGATCAATTTGATAACCAATAGAAGAGTTAAATTTTAGAATATGCAAGGGAATAATCAAATTAGGAGTAAGTCATTCAAAGCTGAAGGGAAGCTTATAATTGAAGAAGAAAGAATTTTCATCAACTATAGTAGATAAAGTGATATTTTTTATCATGATACAATGCGATATTATGACTTTTTTAAAATTTTAAGGAATAGGAAATGAGTTTCATTTTCTTGTAAGGAAGAAGATAAGGTTTAAAAGGAGGTGGATGTACTAGGAATATTGAAATATTTGGGATTGGTAAAGAATTGGAATATAATGCTATCAAAAAGGAAAAATTCCTGACTAGAATTAAGAAAGAATAAAGAGAATTAAACACTCCTTGCTTAAAGGTACTATAAGTAAATTCTAGAGTTAGAAATAGAGTATCTCAATTGTATTGGCACATGTTTACTAATGCATGAAACTTTTTATCTAATGTATGGTTGATACATTCCATTGGACTACTTATTTAGAGGTTAGTAAGTAGTGGGTATGTCTAATACCAATAGCTAGATAGATGATCTAGAGATAAAATTTTGTTTTGCAACATTTGGAAGGATTTTATACATGATAGACTAAGTAGATAAGCTAGAGGTATCACCAAAGGAGTACTCC
Source organism: Lunularia cruciata (assembly GCA_948567375.1). Taxonomy (NCBI): domain Eukaryota; kingdom Viridiplantae; phylum Streptophyta; class Marchantiopsida; order Lunulariales; family Lunulariaceae; genus Lunularia; species Lunularia cruciata. The sequence goes on from OX419760.1 coordinate 12,174,280, forward strand.
TACTAATATGCCAAAAACCAAAACATGCTTGGAAACTTTAGAATCAATAGCTAGACATATGATCTAAAAGTGAAACTTAGGATGGTAACATCTAGAAAGATGTTACACATGATGGAGAATGTAGATCAGATAGAGATATCACCAAAAGAGCACTTCTACTAATAGGGAAGAAGCCAAAATAGGAGGCAATTTAGAATGCCTAAACGGATGAATTAGGCCTAAAAAATGTGAATAATCCCCCCCTCCAAATAAAGGAAAGGTTGGCCTTCCCTCTACCTGGGTTGTCTTGGCAAGAGCTTTCCAATGGTACCTAACCCATGTGATTATGAGGTTCTTATAAGAAGATTCTCTCTGGTCAAAGCATGTTTGACCAACCAGACGGGACCATAACCAACATGTCACCCATCCAAGAAAGTTATCTAAGGGTGGATCTTGCTGACAGGCCACCTATCCATGTACTTAATCCTATGGTGGAACTTCCTTGAAGGAGATCCTCCTTGGCTATATAATAAAGCGAAGGTGCTCCTTTGGTGCATCGGAGGATTGAGGGTGAAATTGATGCTTTCTCTTGCATCTCTCTTGAAGAGTTCTCTTGTCCTCAAAGTATAACAATATGGCTAATTTGGTTTCCAAAAGTATGAATGTGTAAACTATGCTTGTCAAAAATTGCAAATAGAAAAGGGCTGTGATTTAATATGAGTAACCTTGAGAGACAATTATAATAAAATAAAATGTCAAATAATAGCTTGGTCAGTTGAGTTGCATCCATTATATTTAGGATATGAGCTCACTATATTTTTTAATCAATTTATTAAAAAATAAAAGGCCCATAATACCCTTGAGCAGTGATAGAAAGAAACATACTAAGATTCAAGCTCACATATTCCCAATATGAGGTGTAGATTGACAATCGTTGGAGAAGCTAACTAGTTTAAGATTGGAAATCTTCTTCTTTGGCAACATTCACAAGAAAAAAGACACAAACATCTCAAGCTACATTTTCCATGACCACAAATATCTAAGAAGATGACCATGAACATCACAAAAGAAGATGATTATCTAAGAAGATGATTAGTCTTATTTATTCCAAAGTGACCTAAGATTAGGAGATAATTTACTTCTTGAAATCAAGAAAAAGAGAGGGAATAAAATAGGAATAATTTAATTTGTTTCCCTTGTATAAAATTTAATTTCTGTTATCAATTAATTAATTAATTCTCTTTAACCACAATTTAATCTAAATTAGCAAAAGAAATCTCCTTGTAATTTCTTTTGGTTTTTTCACTTGTACTCTTCCACTACTTTGACCATACTACTATAGGATTTAATTTCACATATAGAAGTTTGTTCTAATTTGGGTATTTTAGACAAGGTGTGGGGAATAATATAAAAGATTTGAGGTTTGTATTCTAACTCGATCTCATATTCTTAGAGTTGCTACTCCCAATAATGAGTTTTTCTCATCATATGCTCCATGTGAGTTTTTTTGTAAAGCTCTTGTTATGACTTTGATCCAATTTCAAAATTTGAAACAACAAATTCCACAATGCTCTGCAACTAAAACCTATATATAATATATAATCCATAATTGTTATTAGAGTAAAACATTGTTTCTCTCCTTGTCATCCACTTGGACTTGATATCCCTATCTAAAAGATAGTTGTAGCTAACATCTTTGCCAAACAGATTGGTGATGGTACCATGACATTAATATAAAAATAAATTTTTTTTATTTTAGAAGTTCATTGTCCCATTGAATCCTTGAATGTCACAAATATCTCAATAAGTTGGCCTATCCATGATTTCAATTATTGTGTGTCCTTCTATCTTGATATCTTAAAGCCAAAACTTTATGACCTAAGAGGGTAACCTTTTCTGTCCAAAACTCATATTTGGATTTCTTATAAAAGAACTTCTACTTGCATAGATATTGCAAGACTTTGCAAATATAAGCATGAACTAAACAAGAAGGTTGCGCTTGTTGCGGGACTTACTTAACCCAACACCTTCCGGCACGAGCTGACAACAGCCATGCACCACCTGTGTCCTATGTCCGCATTCCTAGAGGCACTCTCTTCTTTTTTCTTGCAAATATGAATAGAGGGCTTGTCTTCTATCTTACTATAGATGAGAATGTCATTTAGAAACAATATAATGTAATTATTTTACAATCTATTGATTAACTCATAAATCTAATCCATGAAAATTATAGGAGCATTAGTGATAATATGAATAGAGTGTTTGTCTTCTATCTTACAATATATGAGAATGTTATTTAGAAACAATATAATGTAACTATTTTACAATCTAATGATTATATCATAAATCTAATCCATGAAAATTAAAGAGTATTAGTGGTGCCACAAAGGAACGGCATTGGTTAGGCTAAAGACAAGAAAAAGCCAAATAAAAGTCCATACCTTTAATAAATGTTATCTTAAGCACATTTCTTAGTGAGATAGATATTTGATAACACCCACTAAAGAGATCCAATTGGTGAAAAATTTAGCTCTATTCAATGAATTTAAAACACAATCTTTGTAAATATTAGGAATAAAAAATATTAGTCATTCCATCTATAATATTCAATTAATATAAACAACCCACCATATTTCTTTAGAGTAAAAGCACATGTGTTCCTCAATGCCATGTGTTTGGCAAAATATTTCTCCATAAGCTTTATCTTTATCTTGAGCCTAAATTTTTACTAATTCCTGTGGAGACAACTAATATACAGATCTACTAACATATATACTTTAAAAGATAAAGTTGATTTTAAATGACATTACCTTAATAAGAAGGTGACATCTAGTTAAGTCATAAAGTTTCACATTTCTTAAATATCATCCATCATATTTGTATTTAGTGCCTTCATATTTTCTTGATGAACTCTATTTTTTGGTTAGATTTTAATTGTAAATATTGGTATATCTTCCTTCATATTTTGGTAAATAGCAAATCCCATAATGTACTTGTCTTTGGTATTGACAGCTATAACAAGTAACTCCTTTAACATATGTACTAAATATAGTACTTTGCTTGGTTTAGTCACTTAAATTTAATACTTTCTAAAATAGTGTAGCATGATATTGCACAAGCTAAGGTTATGTTAAAATGATACCACAATGCAAAGGTAGAACTATAAATATGAACAAGTCTTTTTTAAGTTTAGAAGTATTAGCTTAGTAGTTTAAAAGGTAGTTCTTTTCCTCCATTTTGCCTCCACTACTAGGTGATGCTTCTTTGGATGCTCTAGTTGTTTGTAGACCGTACTACTTGCATAGCTTGGATATCTTAGGTGCAGTAGGGCAGATTTCTCATATTGACTCTATTGGAGCTTAGCACCATTTTACTTATTTTGTATCATCCTTGTAAGGATTGATGAGGTCTTCTCATCCTTTGTGTTTTCTATGCAGTCACCCTTCTTTCTTTTCCTCCATTAGTTATCATAACACAATCTTCCTTTCACTAGTGCAAAAATAAAACCCTTTTTCTTCTCCAAGAATTGCATTAATATAACATAATTTACCAAGATCTTATAAGTATGAATTTAGATGATATCAAAAAGATGTTTTCATATAAATCTTTGGCACTTCCTACAACTAATGGTGCTTTGAATTATCTACTTGATTGGTATTTGTAGGTATTGGCATTTTCTTGATTACTTTTGCTTCAATACATTTTCAACCTATGTAACATATTAGATCCAAATGATAGAATATGGATATTTTTAATATTATAGCTGGGTTTTTGACAATAGCAGCATCTAAAATTTTGCCTTAGCTTTTTTGTATAAGTACTGGTAAGGAATTTAAGTTACATTGCATTGGTATGCTTATGAACCATTTCATTTACTTATTCACAAAAGGTTTTTATAACTTATTCAGTTCATCGATGAACAAATGATGAATTCACAACAGAATGAAATATTTCAACAGTTTGCATGTCTTCTTCTAGTTTTAGTTCTCTCATTGATATTTATAACTTATATAAGGTTTCAATTCATATTTTCAATTCATATAAGGTTTCAATTCATTCAATTTTGCCTTAGCTTTTTTGTATAAGTATTGGTAAGGAATTTAAGTTACATTGCATTGGTATGCTTATGAACCATTTCATTTACTTATTCACACAAGGTTTGTATAACTTATTCAGTTCATCGATGAACAAATGATGAATTCACAACAGAATGAAATATTTCAACAGTTTGCATGTCTTCTTCTAGTTTTAGTTCTCTCATTGATATTTATAACTTATATAAGGTTTCAATTCATATATAAAACAACATAGCTTTCTCTCATGAATCGTAGAACTTTGAAATTTGAGAATAGGTATATTTTGAAATTGAATTATATAGTTCTTCAACAAGCTAATTCTTTTCAACTCTATAATATAATCCATTTTTATGTCAATGAATTTAAATAAAGATATGAAATTTTGCTTAAAAATTTACAAAGAACCAAGTAATAGCATGAAACCATATTTTACTTTCTCTACTTGATAATTAAAATGTTTTGAGGACAAGAGAACACTCAAGAGAAATATAAGAGAAGAAACACAAGAAGGCTTCATCCTTCAATACTCCAATACCCATTAGAGCACCTTATCTTTATTATATAGTGAAGAGGATCCTCTCAAAAGGAGCTCCACTCTTTGATCAGATACATGGATTAGTGATTGTTAGCAAGCTTCACCCTTAGATTAGTTGTATGGATGGGTGACATGTCAATCTTTGTCCTATTGAGTTGGTCAAACAAGTTTTACTAGAGTGATTCTTCTTAAAGGAAACTCAAAATATCATGGGCGAAGTACTATGGAGAGCTCAAAACAAAATGAACATGGGTTGGAAAAGGCAATGCATTTTTATCCAAAAGGATAGATTTACTCAATTTTTGAAGCCTAATTCATCAGTTTAGGCCTCCAAAATTGGCTATGAAGTTTTCAAGGTGTTTGTTGTTTCTGCCCTATTAATGAAAGTACTCATTTGGTGACACATCTATATTATCTTTTAGAACATCATATATAATATCCTTCTAGATATTACCAAACCAATTTTCACTTCTAGATAATATGTCTAAGTAATGATATTATAATACCGCCAATTAAATTTTTCAAATAAATTTTAGTTTTCTTGCAAAAAATAATCATTTTAATATTATATATTAAAAGAGAAAACATTACTCTTTATCACTAATAATCATTCACATTGCTTTTATTTATCTTCCAATCAAAGTGAGCATGGACTCTAAACTCTCAAGTATGATTCCATTTTTTATTGTATTATCCAAATGATATCTGCCATTTCTATCACTATTAAAATGAATAAAAATAATTATCTATTAAAATATAAATATAATAGGTACATCTTTGACTACAAGTAACAACTTGAAGCATTGAAGTTTAATCCAAAATAAGGGTAGTATCTAAGAAAGTTTGACCAGAATAGAATATAATGAAGTGAATAGGATATAATGAAGTAATGAGACATTGGATAATCAAGTTCTTCATTATAACTAGTATTGTTTTTGCTATCAAAGTAAAGAAAAATCAATTTCAAAATCAACAGACAAATAATACACCTCCTTTTTAGAGCATAGATAACAACTTGAAACATCAAAGGTTTATATATATATAAAGACTCCCTTTGATAAGACCATGGACTTCATCCACCTTATACCAATATAGAGTACTATAATCCAAGTGGACATCCGTCTTATTATTTTTCTTGGATAAATATAGAAGAGCAAAATCGGAGTGAAGAAGTAGAAGGATAGGAAAAGAAAGAAAATATAAATTAACGATTGAATAAAAGTACACTCAAGGTTAGAGATAGCCCAAAACATTGTCATTTATTTTTAAGGTGGATACTTACTTGCTTTTATTGAAGTTTGCCATTAACTATTTGCCAAATTAACAATCTAACCAAGTTACTCGATCTGTATATGGGTTCCTCGATACCATACCGCCCAAGATTATTCTAAAGGTTTTGAATACCTCACTTGCCTACTTAGTTCCTAAGTACCTTATAAACATTCCTTGATAAAACATTTTGGAATTTCCAAAGTATCTTCTAAAGTTTGTTAATATATTGCTTGATACAATTCGTGCAAATTTCATGGTACATACCTGTAAAATTCATTTTAACATTTCATTCAATTTAGTGGTTTTTTTAGGGTGCACAAGGAATATATTGATATATGATACCAAAATAGATGTGAAATCGATAGGGGATTTCAGCTATAGTTTGATGGTAGTGCACACGCCCCAAAATTCAATTTGTTCCGGTAAAGATTCCATAACCGTAAAATGTTATGGAACCGGAAAAGGTGATCCACAGCTTTTATAAATGTTAGAATTTTTATTATAAATTAAGAATTAGTTTTTTCAAAATATTTATAAAAATATTTACTGAAATTTTTTACTGATTATAAATATTAAATCAAATCCTGTTATCTCAAAACTATATTTGAATAATTTGCAGAGTGTCTTGATTTGGCCATATAGAAAATTTAAAATTCATTTCAAATTGTGAAAAAAAATTAAAATTTACTAAAACTGGTATATTAAAATCCAAAATATGTGAAAAAAGAATGACGGAGTAGCCTAGAAGAGGTAATACAATAGATACTAACACATCAAGCATCCATTTGAGATACTACATTGCAACTCTCATATATTATCCCTCCACTGCCGCTTGGGTAAGTAAGTAAGTAATTTAGTTCATGTCCAAGATTCTGAATATAAAACTTCATTCGGTTTATAACTTATCGCTCCTATTGAAAATCCCTATATTTAGTATTATGAAATTTTTTATTTTACTATCCTTCATGTTTTCTACATTGTCGCACTTCTCCTAGAAAGTTCTTTTTATTAAAACATTTTTTTTTTCTCATTTAAAAATAGGTTATTTTAAAACGTTTTAAAATTCATTTAAAAATAGTATAATATTTTATAAAACATTATTATTTTTTGCATGAAGAATATCATTTTTGATTTCTATGGGTGACACTCATATTTTGACAAAACAATAGGGGCTTGAGAAATAGTTTCAACGGATGTCTACCGAATAAACAACAAACTTCGTAACTATTTTAGTGAACTCTGCAAAGAATGAGATGCTAATAAATGAATGCTTCGTAAATTGGTATATGTTGATTCACATGTAATATGCATTCATTTATAAAAATCACGCTATATTATGGATGTTTAGGACTTTTGTAATGAAATAAATGATTGTCAAAAGAGATGATGTGGCTTCTTGAGAGATTTGTAACGTTTTTTGGTGGGTGATTCTTAGAGTGGGATTTATGAAATCTTTTGGCGGATCCAAAATGCCGCTCTCAACTATTTAAATTCAAATTCACTATCTGCAAATGCAAATGCTATGTGAAAATGCTCGTCTCAGTAAACTAAACCTGTGGGTTATGTAGTTTTGCATTGGTGTGTTGGTTCATTTCCATAGATTAGTGTGGCGAGTGAGATAACAAGAGTTATGGAAAATGATTTGCATAGTCTTGCGTCAACCAAGAAATTAATTGGAGGTCGAAGAATTTTACTCCAAAAGTGCAACAAAAATTTAGCAAAAACCTGATTGCAATGCAAGCTCACATTTAGATGAAAAATTAACGGGCACTATCAAGCGACTACCAACAACAATGAGCGGCTTCGAATGCCAACAAGCGGCTACGGGCGCCAATGAGCTTCAAGCTTTGGGCACCATCGAGCGGCTACGAGTAACTACGGGCGGCAACGGGCAACAATGAGCAATGACAAGCAAAATCCCATTTAATCCTAAATTAACACATTACTAATATATCATCAAGCGGCTACCAATGGCAACGTTCAACTACCAGCGACAACAAGCAACTATAGGCACCATTGAGCGGCAACAAGCAATGACATGTAGCAATGAGCAAAATCTCATTTTATCCTAAATTAACACATTACACCGGCGGCAACCGACGCAGACCATATTCACCCTAAACCATATGCTTTATTAACCCTAATATGTAATTAATGCATTAGGGTGTGACAACAGAAAACTACACATCCCTTCTTTTTCTATGAACCACCTCTTATGGAGTTTGCTAATAATAAAGAACTTAGCCAGAACTCTGTAGTGGAACTCTTTCTTCCTCCCGCCCGCACCCCGTACCAATTTAGTCAACACTTCATAATAATCTATATAAAAATATACTAAACTGCATAAAACTATTTCTGAAACCCCCTAATGAACACTTGACTTGTGGAATAGGTACCCTGGTCAGACAAAAGTCACATAAACCCTAAAAACCCTAACTTCATTGTCTGGTGGGACTACACAGGTGCATCAAGAAAAGAGAAAAATGTTTTGTAAAACAATTTAAAATATAAAACATTTTAGAATGTTCTATTATACGCTGAAGTAAAAAGAAAGTTTCCATACTTATTCTGCTGCCAACATGAACAACCGACGCTTCAAATTAACTAAAAACTTTATCACCACTCTCTGTACCTGAAGCCATCCATCTTTGATAGTTCATCCACCGTGTCTCCTCGAGAAGTAATGCCAATCGCTTAATTAGTCAATTAATTAACCTTCTAATGGATTTGATCATGCTCAAGCATGTCAAATTTATGATAGAAATTTCAAGTGTACCACTTTGAAAAACATGAAACCTACCCTTCCTGTTAGCGGACATTCGGACTAATTCTCTTATGGCGAAACTGAACTAATTGAAATCCAGCTCGTTACAGCAGCGTTATGGGCAGACAATGCGAGGTAGAATGGTGAGAAGTGGAAAATCCGATCCCTAAATAGAAAGGCGACCGCGTAGGAAAAATTAAGGATGGGAAGACCCCATCAAGCCTAACAAGTAACAAGGGAGAGAAAAAAAAAAGGTAACATGGAGCTAAACCCCAATAAAGTCTATGTGAAAAATCCCTAAATAGGTAGACACTTGAGCACCTCCAGCAGATTCGTGGAAGATCGGATTGAGACGCATCGTGAAGAAGCATGCGTTACAGTGTCACCAAGATATCATTGAACGAGCAGTTCCCTTAAAGAATGTTCAATCTCCCAGAACGGACACAAATCATAAAAGACAAATTTTGTCTTCTCTATCTGATTTCACACGTTCCTCTCTTGTGCTGCACAGTAAACTGCCAGTTACTGTAATGCTGCTGTTCTACTATAGTGACAGCATTGTTCACTTCCCAACTTAAAAGAACTGTCCGGGGGTGGTTTAGTGGTTGGTTCAGCTAGACGGTGTCCATTATTCTGGACTACTGCTCTCGAGAGTTCGTACTGAAGGTATGGTTGCCTCATTTAAATTTCTATAGAATGCAACATAGTTTGTCAGTTTACTCGGTTTTTAGGGGCTTTGTCCCACTCTTAAATCATTTTTCTTCTTGTAATCTCAGTAGTACGGAAGTTTCTTCCGTTTAATAAAATATTTAAATATAATTTTCTAAATAATATTCTTTACATTTTAGGAGTGCTCTCAAGAGCTTTTTATTTTCAGGGAAACTGAATAGGTTTAAAGAGATATTACCTCAACAAAACAAAACTGCTTTCTTTCGTTATACATGAAACATTAATGAGGAACGCGGAATTTCTTGTGCAATACTTGAAGGGAGAAAACTACTTTTAAATGACAGAAACTTCCATTCCAGAATATATAGAAAGAAAGAAGGCAAAATAGAAAATCCCTTTATATTTCTCTAAAATGAGAAAAGTACATTTTTCTTTAGATTTGGACCGTATAAAAAGTTTCAACATAAGAGATTAATGGACAGAAGCCTTACTCTTCTATCACATAGAATGATTAGATTTCCGATTCTGACAGAAAAGGCGGGAAAAGATCTGCGCGTCCAAGACTGCACCACCACAGTTGCATGAGGATAAATAACACGGAAGGCACTGCTTCAACTGTTTGATATGGAGGAAGGTTGGATGTGAAAGTTGACGTACTGAGATGAAGTAAGCTCTCGGTGGCCTTAGGGACGATGACCCCTGAATTACTCTCTTGATATTAAAGCGAACAGGGCTGATTGATGAGAGAGTCCGTGGTCTAGCGGGCCTTGGGGTTCCCTTTGATATCATCAGCATTTGAAACTTTGCTCATATTGACATCCCTCTCATGCAGCACCTCTCCCATCCAGCAATATCATTCGAAGTCTTTTTTGATGTCTAACCCTTTCATCATCACGATAACACAGCGGCTATAGCTGAACATTCCCAAACACTCTCAGTGTTTGGTAATGTTTGGTGCTACAAAGGCTTGAAATCGATTTGTACGTACTCAGAAGTACGTCGTTTGTATTGTAAATATGGAAGTGATGTCACGAAACTCAACGCCGATTTGCCTGCACGGATTATCATTGTACGGTTAGAAAGGATCTTCCCATCCTCTCTCTAAGGCGTATCCTTTCCTACGCTAAAAATCGATGTTATACTGATGAGAATATAATGGTGTGTCAAACGTGCCATAAATTTTCACGGAATGATATTAAATAAAACTGGCTCAACTGTCCACCGCAAATGAAGTACTTAATATGAGGTTATTGCTTTGCAAATTATGCTACCCGATGTAGTTCACACCATGGATGAAGCTCTACTGTACGAGAATAGATATGACTATCCAAACATAGCCTGAAGAAGGATGCAACTACTTCAATGGACTGTTCACCTCAAAAAACAGCAGGCCACGGCCTGCTGCAATACTACGCATCGGCTTTTGCTAGAGATACATCGTAAAACCGCAGCAAGATGAGCTTCAGGAGATGGATTTTGGATGAGTTGAATCCTAATCCGTACATTAACTGGTACTGGTTTCAGTGGACTCTGGTGGGAAGTGAAGTTGAGTCTTTCTAATGTCCCGCACACACGGATTTCGAAGGCATATTTAGAGTGGCTGTCCTCATCGATGGAGCTGCCGACGTTAGTTCGTGATGAAGAGTGGAGGCGAGTCCTCGTTATGCTTCTGTTCTGGATTTGATGATAAGTTGTAGGAGATGAAAAAAGAGACTTGTGAAATACTGTACATGGAGATTCGACAGTATTCAATGCAGTTGAGAAGGATGCGAACCGAGTATTACGCGACGTGTCTGTACTGTACTGTATAGAAAAAGAGCGGAAACACCGCCGCCGTCTGCATGGAACGATGGCAGACCTCTCTCATGGGAGAAGAGGGCTTCGATCCGCTTCCTTCTGGTACCAGGCTCCAGGGTGAGTGATTGTGAGACGAAAGTGTGATGCCGTATACGAGGGCAATAGACTCGAAGAGAGAAAATGCAAACGCGTGGCAACGACCAGATTTAGTCGGATTCATGATCCGATTGTACTTTGGTTGCCGACTTAAAGTTTTTCTGGAAAGGCAGAGGGCCAAATAGTATAGTCTGAAGAAAATATGGAAAAGGAATACAAGGACACTAAGAAGAGCAAAAGATAGATAACGAGTCCGAGCCCAAAGAAAAAGACAAAGGGCTAAAATTCGGGACAGAACTACGGGCCCTCTGCCACACAAAGTGACAAGAAACAAAATAATCTTCCAAAATCGTGTAATATAGATCTTCCAAAAATAAATCTGGTAAAAGGGCAGGAGGTTGAAAGTGCACGAGAGATGCACTAGCAGCTGCAAATTTTCAGTTTTATGTTGCGCTTTACGTATATTCTTGGTAAGGGTTTAAAATCTTGCGAGTTTCTAAGGTAAGATCCTCCAAAGATTTATCTGGTAAAAGGGAGGGTCAAAGTGCATGAGAGATACACTGGTAGCTGCAAATTTTCAGTTCTGTGTTACGCTTACTGTATTTTCTTGAGAGGGATTTAAAATCTTGCTAGTTCAGTTCTAAGGTCAGTTAAGGGGCAGTTCATAACTTTGCCAGCTTACTCCCTTTCTGGAAAATTACAAAATTGGAACCCTAGCTTGCCTATCAGGGAGCCCTGCACAGTACGTACTTCCTTTGCAACACTGTACTGTACAGAAGAATGATCGGCAAAAGGGGCACTTCTTTTAGCCAATGAAGTTCCTTTTAATGTCACAAAAGACGAGAAGAAGTTAGTAATTTGTCCACCGGGTGATATCTGTTTTACGAGGTGTGTGTACGAAACGTGCCTCCCGCTTCCCACATCCTAGCGTAGGTAAAGGGTGAAAGGCAGGCTCCTCATCGAAACTCGGCCTTACCATTAGACATCTCAAATACACTGGGGTCTTGTGATGATTCGATCGATTTGGTTTTACTGTAAGAACTGGTCTTCCCTATAGCGTAGCGTGTACTGAAGGAATTGTATCAGTTGCAAAAGGTCCAGGGCCGGCTACCACGTGGGAACAATAAGGTGAAGAAGACCAAGCTCAGATAGCAAATTAGGTTTGGAAATAAGGGAGGAAGGCGAAAATTTGGGTGGGACCGGTAATAGAGTTGGGGTGGCAGGTTTTGTCTCCTCCCTCCTTGATGCTTTTTGATTACTGGCCCCATAATACAGTGAAGCTTCAAGTCAGAATCTGGTGGAAAGCGGCCCTGCAGATGGACGACATCGTCTCAGGTATCGTATGCCACTGTACGGTCGTCGAGGTTCCATCCTAAAACCCCCAAGCTTGTCCGTAAATGTTTTGAGATGCACATCTAGGTGTTTTAGAAATAGTTTTGATTGATGTGATTGGGAAATGAACTTTGTAATTAACGATAATGAACTTTATAATTAATTTTAGTGATCTCTACAAAGAGATGAGGTGTTAACAAATGAATATATAGTAAATTGTTATTTGGTATATCACATTCAATTTACATTCAAAAATTATAAAAATCGGACACTATATTGCTATATTGCAGATGTTTAGGATAACCATAGTGAAATAAATAATTATCAAAAGAGATGATGTAACTTCTTGAGAGAATTATCATATTTTTTAGGTAGGGTGATTCTTAGAGTGAGATTTATGAAATTTAAAGCGGATCCAAAATGTCGCTCACAACTATTCAAATTCAAATTCACCATCTGCAAATACAAATGCTGTGTGTAAATGCTCTTGTCAGTAACCTAAACCAATTTGTATTGGTGTATTTGTTCATTTCCATTGTTCATTTCCATAGATTAGTGTGGTAAGGGAGATAACACAAGTTATGGAAAATGATTTGCATCGTCTTGCTGCAACCAAGAAATTAATTAGAGATCAAGAAATTTTACTCCAAATGGGCAACAACTGATTGCAATGCATACTCACATTTGGATGCAAGATCAACGGGCGTTATCAAGCTACTACCAGTGACAATGAGCAGCATTGGGTACCAACAAGCGACTACGGGCAGCTACGGGCACCGACTAGCAACAACAAGCCGCAATGAGCAACTATGAGCAACAACGAGCAACAATGAGCAAAATCCAACAACAACGAGCAAAATCCCATTTAATCCTAAATCAACACATTATTAACATATTATCGAGCTGCTACCAATGGCAACGAGTAACTTCAAGCACAGTTTAGGATTTTTAGCTTTTTAGGGTTTAGAGTGATCATTGTACATTGAGAGTGATGGGTTGTGAATTTTCATTTCCAATCTCTTGGTTTTCATGATTAAATTCCATGGGAATTTAGTTTGAAAATTTTGGAGATGGAAATTGAAAGTTATGAGAGTTTATAGATTTTAGGGTTTGGAGAGATTGTTTTCTTATGTGAGTTGGGATGTGAGGGGTTGTGGTTTTGCAGATATGGAGAGATATGGAGAGGAGCAACATGTATTACTATCACTATTCTTGTGCTAGCCATGGCTACACCTTCCCATGTGGGGTCGCCTAGAGCGGGTCGAGATACGCCATGCCCGGTGTGTCACTGACGCTTTACTCGCAAGGGGTAAAGACCCATGTGGGAAGGATGCACAAGGACTATGATTGGATCACTTGGGATGCCCACGTGAGATGAGCGATCACATCGACAGCAGTGACACTCAGGATTACTCACGCTTTGTCTATACCTTCGCTGATTGTTCCAGAGATATTGATCGAGTCGTGGGAGTGGTTAGCTTCTCAGGCGGGTTCCATTTTGGAGTTATTTGAGACTAGTTTTCCATGTCCACGTCTATTCCATAGGCTAACCCGCACACTCCATGATGAGGCTAGACAGGCTTTTTGCCTATCACTAGATCGTTTGGCACGTGATCCCTTGGACGAGTTAGCATGGTTCCTATTCCTCCTACTCCTTCGATGGTGTCTTTGTTATGCTAGAGGGGGACGTGCGGGGCATAGAGAGGTGGCGGTGAGATTTTTTCTATTCCGAGCGGGAGATTGGGCAGCCCTTCAAGAAGAGTCTATTAGGGCTACACGATTTAGGAGACATGCATCACCACAGGATACCACAGATTCCACTCGATTACCACGATGTAGGACATTGGGTCAGGCGGGAGAGTTTAGTAGAGCAGCACGAGCGCTACACACTTTGTCTATAGCGAGTCCTACTGATGAGACCATCTTTTCCTATGCTCATTGCATCCAAGAGCAGTAGAGGGACTACCACTAGAGGTCTTATCGGCCTGAGCAGCCTTTATGTCTCTATTTGCACAAGCATTGTGCATTGCCCCTCGCCTTTCCTCAGGAGGCTTGTCAGGGATGGTTTATGATACCTTAGAGATTGCTTATAGGCAGATGATCCTTCTAGTGGTTTTTCCGAGTTGTTTCAGGTGGCTACAGCAGTAGCGAGAGGAGACATTCCTATGTCTATTAGTCGGGTGTTAGGTGCTAGTTGACTTCTCGCGATGGAGAAGGACACGGGAGGCATTAGACCTATTGCTATTGGAGAGATCTTTTTGCGTTAGGTCAGTCGTACCATTGTCCTTCAACATTGTTCTCACTTTCGACAACACCTTAGTCCACATCAGTTTGGAGTAGCTACACCTGGAGGATGTGAGGCTATATCTCTAGGCATTAGAGCACTCCTAGATATCCATCCGGAGTGGGTCATCTTACAGGTGGATGTTGAGAATGCTTTTAATAGCATCTCACGTGCATCCATCTTTAGAGAGCTTAGGGAGGCTGGTGGATCCTTGGCGAGTCTCATTCCTTTTGTGTGGTCTTTTTATGGCTCTCTTGCTTCCCTTTACTACCAGCATGGTGGTTCACAAGAGGGAGTCACCGTCTTGGAGTCAACTATTGGTACACGTCAGGGAGATCTTTTGGGGGTGCCCTTATTTGCCATGGCTCACTTTTGAGCTCTCCTATCTACTACTTTGGCCATGCCAGGTTGTGTATTTTACTCCTTGGCAGATGATACACACATCGTAGGCCCTGTAGATCAGATTAGGCAGGCCTTTGACTACTTGACTACCGAGCTACATCTAGTAGGCTTGGGAGTCAAGGTGTCAAAGTGTAGGGCATGGTCCCCTTTAGGTATCCCTCCCCACCTTGAGCTTCCAGAGGGGTGTATCATATCCACAGATGGACTTCGTGTTCTTGGAGTGCCAGTAGGATTGGAGGATTTTGTCACACGCTTCTTGGACGCTGTCCTTGCAGAGGATGTTCTCCATGTGGATGACCTTCCATTACTAGGAGATCCGCAGGTGGCATTTGGTATACTCTCTTCCAATATTGCTCGTCGACCATCCTACCTCATCCATACAGTTCCCCCCTCACCGTCCGAGAGCATTTGATAGGAGGAGTATGGGAGTCTTTGGTAATATTATTGGACCAGGGACTTTTGAGTGTGTGACAAGGGATTTGGCATGTAGACAAATGGCTCTACCAATCTCATGTGGTAGGGTTGGCTTACTCTTTATGGAGGAGATGGCACCTATAGCGTTTTTGGGTAGTTGGGCTCTCTCGGCACCACTACTTTCCTCTCATTTTTTGGTTGCTGATAGGCCGATTTTGGAGACTTGTGTGACAGAGGTGGAGGGAGGAGCCTTTTCTCTCCAGGTGTTATTGCGGCAGACAAGAGATAGTCTATCCCCAAGAGCACGAGAGGGTTTTCCACCATTTGCTTCACTATTGTCAGATTGGACTAGAGGTTTACAATCTTCCTTGATGGAGCGATAGTGTGAGCATATGCTACATTCTCTCTTAGTTGACTCGTCCATTCCTTAGGCTACTAGAGCACGTCTATGCCCTTGCTCCGGCAAGGATGCAGGCTTGTGGATCCTAGCTCGACCGTGCATTGGGGCTTTCTGACTCGCACCAACTACTTTCTCTACAGCGATGAGGTTTTGCCTAGGTTTGGTCCACCCAATCTGCATCTTCACTACTCACTTGTGAGTGTGGTTCTACACTAGATGCAGCGGCGGTCCACATGACACGGTGTCCTTTTGGAGGACAGAGGATAGCTACCCATGATGCCATTAGAGACATAGTGTTTGCTATGGCATGAGAGAGTGGATACTTGGCTTGGAGGGAGCGTTCATATGCTTTGCAGACGACACGTGTCAGGGCAGACTTATACTTGGTCCGAGATGATTAGGTGACAGTAGCGGATGTCGTGGTCACAGGCCCTACACGGGATACAATTTTGGAGGGAGTGATTACCCATCCCCCTGGATGGGCGGCAAGTGCAGCAGCAGGTTGCAAGGTCTTCCAAGTATAGGGGCATGTAGCGAGGTCACCTCTTTGTTCCTCTAGCCTTGGAGTTATATGGAGCGATGGACACGGCGTTTGACACATTTGTTAGGGAGTGCGCGAGAGCTTATCATGTTAGGCGACAGGGGGTACCACTCTCACTCTCATACTTTGTAGCATATTTTAGACAGCGTGTGTCCATTGCTCTACAGAGTGCAGTGGCTGGTGCAATCCATAGGAGAGCAATCACATTAGGTGATGTTTCTTCGGATGCTCCAGTTGTGTGTAGACCGTACGACTTGCATAGCTCGGATATCTTAGGTGCGGTAGGGCAGATTTCTCATACAGACTCTATTGGGGCTTTGCCCCATGTTACACTTTTTGTCTCTCCCTTGTACGGCTTGATGGGGTCTTCCCATCCTTCTTTTTTCCTATGCGGTCGCCTTTTAGACTTCAAGCACAATCAAGCAACTACAAGCAACGACAAGCAAAATCTCATTTAATCCTAAGTTAACATATTAGACCGGGTGCAGAACATATTCACCCTAAACCAAACACTTTATTAACTCTAAAATGTAATTAATGCATTATGGACACCGAAAAACTCAAATTTCTTATTTCTACCAACCACCTTTCATGGAGTTTGCTAATAATAAGAAACTTGGACAGAACTCCGTAGTGGAACTCTTTCTTCCTCCCGCCCGCACCCCATATACCCCGGAGTCCATGCCTCGCAATAATCTATATGAAAATATACAGAACTTCATAAAACTATTTCTGAAAGCCCCTATCCTAACACCTCATAGGGTCTCTTATCACCGTCATCACCGGGGCTGGACATTAGAGAGAACATGCGGTCAAATGATCCTTTGAACGGGTTTAGAAGAGTCCATTCCCCCTGCTGCTATTTCGGACTTAGCCTCCTCCTCCAACTCGCCGGCAGACCTGCCTGCTGTACATGAACCCGTAGCTACCGGTAGTCCTAGCGGTCTGGCCTAGTTTCGTAGATCTGAGACCTGACGCAAACTAAGGAATCATCTCCTGTAGATCATTCGGGGATTGCACTGCACATACATATGCAATAGAGTACCACGGTAACCAACCGAACGGTTACAGTGTATGAATTTTGAAACGCAACTCCTGTAGTACCCAGATCTTTGCACTCCAACTGCATAACTTTACTGTAAACTGTGCATGTTTCAAATTAAACTACAACGGACACGCTGAACTGGAACAAGTTTGCCATTAGACAGACACTGCTCTTATGAAGATTACTTCTCTGATCGTTCCATCTTCCTTTATTGTTCACCGAATAGGCTCTGGGATCTCTGATCACGAATTAGAACCACAGTAGAGTATACAGGAGAACCTGGAGCCATTTCCACCAATCCGCCTTCTTCTTATGATCAAAGTACTTGAGTGAAACACGCTTTGGAGTATATGCAGAAGATTTACCAGTACAGTCGATTCTCTCTAATTGTTAGTGCTCTGCAGTAACTCAAGACGTAATAATTAATGAGAATAACAATTGAAGAAAGTAGAGAGAATATTAGTCCGCAAATATACCTACTTTCTGAAGCTTTATTGAATGTTCTGTATAGTAAAAGAATCGTACGACTTACTAGTCTTAAATAGTTAACTCACTTCTTTTGAAACTGTAATTGAATGTCCATGAACTGTAGATTGATTTTGACGTGATTATTTCCTCAAACCTTCTCGATATCATATCCAGTGAATAGTTATAACTTTAAATAATGGTTGAATGCTTTGCTCAATTCAATTGGTAATAAGTAGGATTACTGATTGTCTTCTCTAAATTATATCCAATAAATAATCATATCGTTATATAAAAGTTAACTGAATTTACTCAATTAGTGAACAGTAAAAGTATTATTTGGAAGTTCACTCTCCCCCTCAATTATGATTATCATGATGTGATTACACATCCAAATCAACATATCTCAAGTGAATAGTCATATTTAAAGTCATGATTAATTAAATTTTACGCGAGTCAAGTACTTATGAACAAGATTACTATTGATTCTATTAAAGTTAATAAACACACTGTTAAATTTAAAATTTTAAAATTTTAAATAAGTGTGCTCAGATCAATTAATAAGAATTAAGATACTTTTTAGGTGCTCAGATCAATTAATAAGAATTAAGATACTTTTTAGATAATTTATTTACCTCTTAACAAGTCTTTTGGAGTGGCTTATTCTCAATGATTGATATTATTAGAGAAAAGGGCGACCGTGGAGAAAACACTAAGGATGGGAAGACACAATCAAGCTGTGAGAGGGTGAGACAAAATAGGTAAAATGAGTCTAAGCCCCAAGTTTATATTATTAATAAAGTAGGCGATCGCGTAAGAGAACCGAAGGATGGGAAGACCCCATCAAGCCGTACAAGGGAGAGAAAAAAAGTAACATGGGGCTAAGCCCCAATATATTATTTGGACTTCAACTACTGCACCATGGAAAACATTTGACCATGTTCTTGGTAACATGCATGCATACTTCTATGTGGTAAGGGCCATAGGGATAAAGCACCCTCAAGGAAACAGAAAGCAAAATAGCAACATTATGGAAGTTATGACGAAAGTACTCTAGAGCTTGTAAATGGTCAATTTTGATAGTTTTGGAAGTTTTGTATTTAGGAAACAGTTGCATGTAACCTTTTGGAAGATAGAATTCTCTCGAGGTAAACCATTCTCAAAAGAACATAATCTTGTGACTATTTTCCTTGATCCCATCCTTCTTGTGTTCTATGAGGCGGCTTTCTTCTTCTCCTTTATCACCGTACGTGAGTGCCGTAGCATTTATAGAAAAGAACGATTGGAGAACTAACTTTTAGAGAGAGTCGACTGCAGTCAACATCAACCGATCAAAGAACTCAGTGACTAATCATTAGTGAAATCAATGTTGCGTCTTGAAATCGAACTTCTTTTACTGTTGATGAATGTTGCTCTCTAGGGACAAGTATTAGTTCCAGCTCACGTCAAAAACTTGCGGCACCTACAATTTGGGTCAGCCAATATCATCTCCAGGTGCTATATAAAGCAAGCTTCCCGAGTTACCCAAGGTTGGTTCACACCGATTACTACAATGGGCTGGAGGGAAGTGTCGAAGTCATCCAAACTATTTCAAACCAGGAGGTTGCGTGTGCTCTACTTCCCTTTTAGCCAGATACCTCGAACTGCAAAGTACTGGAAGCGAGGTACACCACAGTTGCATTCAACGTATGTAATGTGGTATACACTTACACCGACTCAAAGTCCGTTAAACATCGTATAATAGGCTTTCTTTCGATACTCTAGCCAAACGAACTTCAGACCATCCCTTAAAATTCTCATTCCCCATATCTCATATACAGATGACATTCTGAGTTTAGAAATGTGCGAAGAAGTTTTAAGATCAATCAATCCCTTATATCATGGGAGTATTTATTACAGATTAGAGTTCCATTTACATTTTATGTCAAATTTTGCACATATTTACAAGACAACAACAGGCTTGCTGCTTTGTATACAACAGTTCCTTCCTCGCGTCTGGAGTTCGTATCTAGGTTTTCAGCTACAAGTATATAAGAAGGCCAATAATAAACCCCTGTACAGTAATAAGTATAAGAAGGCCGCGGTGGATCACAACCAACTAGAAGCTAGAACTATGCCCTCAGACAGATATTTCTGTAAGTTTGCAAAGTGCTAAAGGATAAAAATCTGCAGAGCAATGTCTAGAACGAAACAAGCTGCAAGCACCTACAGCCTGAACAACTGTGAACCTCATCCTGCAAGGCCACATCATGTGGTAGGCCGAAGGGCAATTTACACTATGAGTATGTACAAGCTAGAAAATTTAAGTGGCTTGAAAATTGTTTGGTGGTATCTTCATCCAATGTAGGATGGTGGTATTTCTATGCCTTGATTTTTCTCTTGTGCGCTTTTGATCTGTGACTTGCTCCTCTTGCGGAAATTCATGAACCAGTTTACCACCTGAAGAAGGCAAATGTGAGTAGAAAGCAAAGTGATGGAATAAAATTTTCTTATCGAGGACCTTTGGTTGGACTTGCGTCTAGAATCATTCTTGCACATTTCAGTTGGTTCTGTATTCGTGATTGTTGAGTATGACCATAGCTATAGGTCAATATTGCACGTCTTGCTCTCTACTGTATGTGCTGAAAACTACTCATATGAAAGATGCTATGTAACAATTAGGAATCGTTTTCTTCCTACCCAGATGTAGGAGCTATGCCTTGAAACTCCTTGTTACTGCCTGAAGGTTTGAATGTCGTAGGGAACTGTTGCAATTGAAGGTTGTAGAGGTCTAAACTGCTCCGAGTGATTTACCTGTTCCTGTCGGACTCCCGTTTCTAGCGCTAATTGGTCTCTTTGCGCTTTCGTAGGATTCGGATGGTCTAGATGTTCTTTCGCCCATTGCCTGTAGTATGGTCAGCAATTTCATCACTGCGGTACTTGATGAGAGACCAAAACAAACTCAGGGTGAACTCCCTTAACATACAGTAACTTAAGCTTCTTACTTAGATCAACGCACATTCTACACATCATATGACTCTTACCTCCTTGCCTAACTATCTAACATAGCAGGGATATCTGGAATGTGTGTTTATTCTATGTGTGATAGTGGTAGCTACTAAGAATATCCTAAAAGTGGTGTCTACTCTACACTTGATAATTGTAGCTGCCGAGGAGGTCACATAGGCACCTGAACGTC
Source organism: Lunularia cruciata (assembly GCA_948567375.1). NCBI lineage: Eukaryota > Viridiplantae > Streptophyta > Marchantiopsida > Lunulariales > Lunulariaceae > Lunularia > Lunularia cruciata. The sequence goes on from OX419760.1 coordinate 12,195,529, forward strand.
TCTATTGCCGTTTTTGGTAACCTTTTGGGCTGCCTCTTCCTGGGTTCGTCCTTCAACTTTCTGCTTCTTTCGTTCTTGAACCAATCGTAGACCTGTTTGGCCAGTTTACAATGTGAAGAAATGCTGAAACAATGGATAGATGAAAGGATTATGCAGAACCAGATGAAAGGGCAATGTTTGGGCCTATGTAAACAGTCACACTTTACCTGCTGGCTCGTGAGACCCGTACTTCTAGTTATATCGTACACATCCTTCTCGTTTGGGTATTTATCCTCATGAGTGTTCCACCAATCTCTGTGTAATTTGAAATGTGAAGGGTTTAGAATGGTAAAAGAAATAATCGCAGAAACAGAGACACAAATAGAGTTAGTCCTATCCCACTTTAAAGTTACTTTGTTTGTAGAGTAAGTAAGGAGGACATTGTCTATTAACCTCAAACAAACCTCATGATCCGCAGTGAGTGAGCCGTGTGGACGAGCCTTGGCCCTGTTCTTTTCCTTAAATTGCGTCTCAATTTCACCGATCGTTGAGAACTGGTGTCGTCAATATCCGTGAGAAAGCTGCTTGAAGACGTTACACTTGACATGTATGATGATAAAGAACCAAGGGACTCCCCCTCTTGTTCTGAGCCGCGCGAGAGGTCACCGTGTCTTGCCATTTTGGTGCTACACTGAGAAGATAGATATGTAGAGTCCTCAAGCACTTCCGAACAAAGCTCATTGCCTCTCGAGTCAATCACGCCACAATTTTGTTGATATCCGAGTGTTGCATTTCCAGTCTGTTGTACAAATGAAGAGCCGGTAGACGTTTGCTCGTGTAACGGATTCATGCCCTGCATAGCTTGTTCGTTAGGACAGAGATCAAGTTCTAGTTGGGCCTCTATGTTCTTCAGTTTTTGTGACTGAAGTAGTCCACCATGATGTGGGTCCTCCAAGAACTCAGAGAAATCTTCAGACAGGTAAGCCTCAAGTCTTTGTAAAAAATTTGGTTGTCCTTTCAAATGAGGGATATCCCGAACTTCGCAGTTCTCTAGTAATTTATGCCCAAGTTTGAAGTCACTACTCGGTGGACTACCCTCAAACCAACACATTAAGAACTGATCATCTTGGGAACAAAGAGGGAGTGCCCGGTCCTGTTCTCGAGGGATAAAATCAGCTCGATCTCCAGGCCCAGGATGAACTTGATAGGGCGAACTTGATTTTATATCTCCAGATAATGAGTCAACAGTAACAAGATCATCCCACGTTCTTAATTGGGGTCCGTAACCATACGTAGTTGTCATATCCAGTCCAGAGTATTCTTCCATAGTGCAGTCATGAAATTCTTCGGTTACCGAAGGAGGTATGGAGTCAAAAGTGGTTGCAATCTCCAGTCCCCTACGGCCCTCCATAATATTGTAATCATCGAACCTCTGTGATCGAGGTGTGAACTTATCCGCAAGTGCGAATGACTCTGTATAGTGGCAGTCAAGCACACCCTGAAAATGCGGATATGCGGTGGATGTTTCTGACTCCAAACCTGTAGTTGCCGAACTCATGACCTGGGAAGAGCCTAGACGACTGGAATCGACTAGGGTGTGCTGGTGATTCAGAGAACCACAAGTGCTTTCTGATACCATTGTTATAGCGGAGACTTCAGTAGTGCAATCATTTAGCGTATCCGTCCTGAACGGAAAGTACTCCGCAGTTGGACAATCATCTGAGTCGAAACTGTATTCTTCAGTGGGACAATCATATGTATAGAAGGACTCTGAATGAATGTCAAAAGCACGTGTGGAAGCTGACTCAAATAAGGGTGATGGATGTAACGCATCACCCAGGGTTTGAGGACGAGGTACGAAATCGATGTCTAATTCCGTGAACTGAGAGTACCACAGACCATTGCAATTAGTCATGTCCTGAGGCTCAAATAAGCTGGAAGCATAATCAGAGATGTCTTCCGTGGAAAACAAGCAAGTATCTGAACCTGGTAACTCAAGGAACCGACAAGATCCTGGAGTATCGCTTCCAACGGTAGTACGTGAAGGAGGAATACAACGATCTGCAGTTATAATTTCTGTTACCTCTGAGTAGCAGGAAATGTTCGTATCATCCCATTTTTGGTGTTCCTGTAAGAATGCCCAGTTGACTGCACTGTGAGATCTTGATTCCCTGGTTCGGACAATGTTCTGCGATTGGCTCCACTCCAAAGAGGATTCTAATTGCTTTACGAACAAATCCTCCCCAGCAGCCCCACCAGTCATGCTTGGATACTTGATGCCCTTGGAAGAGGAGCAAATTCCTTGTACAACTACGTTGTTTCACCGATGCTTCAAACAATTTCAATTCCTACAATGTGCTATGTGTTTAGGAGGAAACCAAGCAGTGACAGAAGATATGATTGAGTAGCTGAATTCCAATTTCGATATTTGTAGGTCCACATTTAAGATCTGGTCACGACAATTTCTTGGTTACTCGTCTGTTCTGTCTATGACGTGAACCTGGTCATCGATCAGTTGCTCATAAGTGACTAATCAGAAACACAGTCTCCACTCTCGATAAATTCCATACCTCACCTCTTCCCCCGAGCCTCCTGCCCCCAGATCGGACGTTCAGCAGGATTTAGATTTGGACGTTTAGTAAGTTATTCAAATCCGTCATATGACGTTTAGCAGGTCATCTAAATCCGTCATACGGACGTTTAGCAGGTGATGCAAATCCGCCATATGGACGTTTAGCAGGTTATCTTCATCCGTCACAAGTGAACTCCAAAAAGTTACCCCAACTTTAGGGTTTCGATAATTAAGGGTATTAATTACGGAACCATTAACCTAGTCGGGTTACTTTGCCTTCATGCTACATTTGGTTCATACTTTGGATAAATTAGATAAATACAATATACGCTTATGCTTCGGATATATCTATTACGTCTAAATGATCATAGTTAAGTATCCTAAAATGACTGTTTTTGATTTATTTTATAATATTTTAAGCCATCTCATTCAAGACATGATATGAAGCTAGAAAGAATTGACTCTTATAAATGACTTTCTTCCGAAAACTATTACGGCTTGTGGGAATGAATTGCATCTAATAAATACATTACCTTGAATGAATTGCATCCAATAAATACATTACCTTGCTACTGAAAACTAGAAAAAAAGGAGACCAAACAAACAAACGACAATAGAATGGACAAACGAGGTAGAATGGAGCTAGATTCCAATAGTATCGAAAGGAGAAATCTGCCCTATCGCACCTAAGAAAATCTACTATGAAAATCATGAGAAGAAATTTGTCTAACATTAGATATAGTCCCCATGATTCAAAAAATTGTGTTATGGGACTAACTTTTGAGCAAAAGGTCTCATAATAAATATATTTCCTCATCACTACGAAGACAACTTAGTTACACTTAAATTTCGAGCAAGAAATTGCCTTTTGCACCGACCTGGTTTAGAAGACTTGAATATCGTCAATAATGACGCCATTCTTTGAGAAATCGAGTAGTTATTTTGATTTTATGATTTTAAGATTTTTGCACTGGGGACACTATTCTCTGCTTACTACAGGGCAATGCAATTTCCGTAAACATCATATCATGATATTAAATAACTTAGAAAGTCATGAATGCACATCTCTACAGTCATTTAAATTCTTCTAATAATTGAAGTAGTTTTGTGAGCAAATGCCCATAACTATATACCTTGTCCTTCTCATGCGGGAGACAACCAAGCTAAATTAAAGTTTCGAGCAAGAGGTGACTTTTAGCACCCACACACATTGCTCAAAAATTTATAAATGTTTTATAAATAAAATAATTTTGTTAGAAATTGTTTTTCCATCATTATCATTCGAAATTAGTAGGTTGTTGTATAATCAACTCTACTAGATGGTTTATCAAAATTTTGAATTATTCTAAAAAATAAAATAGAATTTTTATTAGAGATTACTAAAAGTTGCATAGAAACATCAACATCAAATACCAAAAGAAAAATTTGGAAAAAGAATTGAAATTTACATATTATCTTCTAAAATTACACTTTTGAATTTTCATTAAAGAACTATATATATATATATGAATGAATGCGTCCTACTTCTTGGCATAAAAATGGGTTGTGCTCTGCATCATGCAACTGCATTTTCATGAGTTAAAAATGGAAAATTCACATAGACTTAACATGTCAAAAACTGTTTTACTAATAATATAATAATAATTATTATTATTATCAAACCTGAATAATCTTACACATAAGTGAGGATAAAGGACTCCAACTGGTTTTGTGGCTTTGTCATGTTTTTAATTATTAATTGCATAAATTTTTGCATATACTGTTGTTTCCAAATGTCTTCATAGTAGTTTGCTAATTATTGCACTGAATTGATATTTTGCAGTTCTTTTTATATAAATTTGAGAGAAATAAATCCCTATCCTTTAAATAAATATTTTTACTACTAGTAGTATTATGGATAAATATTTTTTAAAAATTAAATATTCAAGAAAGTTCATTCTTTTAAATACATGATTTTCTTGCTCTTTAATAAATTTTTATTTTGAATATCCTATCCTTGTGAAATATGTTGATCATTCTCTAATTTTCTACTTTTAGTATTGAATGTTGTAAAATCCTTGTAAAATTTCTTATTAATACTCACAATTGTATGCATATTTTTAATTGAATTTCTGGTTGCTTTATTATAATATTCAATATCTTTTTCTATAGTTATCTATCATGTCATATATACATCCTGTGATAAAAGGGAAATATTTATTTTTTGGAAATTTATCACTGGAATATATATATATATATATATATATATATATATATACATATATGTGTTAATTTGTTAATAAATTATGCTGATTGGGTATAAGGAAATGCAACATCTAGAAGGCAAAATCGATTATCAAACTTTTATATAAATTTTTATATTTGCAGAACTAGATAAATATATATTGATAACTAATACAAATTAGTGACTCATTCATCAAGTGTTGATAGAGGAATAAATCAATTGGAGCTCTTATATATTATGTCCTTAATAGAACTTTGTTTATTAGTACAAGTATGTACAAAGTTTTAGTATCTTATAGAAGGTTTAAAGAAGAGTGTAATCTATAGACTGAGAGCATTTGCATTAACATGTTTCAATGATTAGATATTTTATAATTTTATCATATTGCTTGTTGTAAAAGACCGAGTAGAGAAACATGAGAATAGTAAATAAGAATAACATGCACATTCAAGTTTGGAAGTGAGGTAAATTACAAATGACTAGCATGAGCTTGAGCTTTAGGATTTATAGTGAAGCAATACAAGGCTTTTCAGAGTTGCTTTCTTGGAGTGTAAACTAAGTTAGCCAAGAAACTTCCAAGGAAATTTCCCTCTAGACGTAGTCAATTTGGCATACACACTAAAGTAACCAATTCTTGATGTGTACTATATACGATCCTTGGAAGGTACCTAGAAGTTTTCCATCAAGAGACTTACTAGGTGTTTTTAGAATATTTTTACAATTCTTAGCTATATTTGGATTATTTTACTAACTCATTAGTCTTTGCAAACTCCATATATTACACTTTACATGGTTATATAATTTTAGCAATGTAATTGTTCTTCATTTGCAAGGAGAGTATTTGAATTAAATTCTTGTAAGTATTATTCATTGCATGATATTATTGTAATCCACTTCATATCAATAATGCTTCTAATACTATCATGAGGAGTTGATAGTATATAACCTTAGTTAATTTAAGGGAAATTTATAAGTAGTAGATTCAATAACAACTCAAATAGTTTCATAGCTCTTTTAATCACATATCTTGATTATAATTTACAAAAAATAATAATGATATAAATATTATCATTTATTTTTAATATTATAATTATAATTTACTAAAAATAATAATTATATAAGGAATATCATTATTTTTCATATTAGACTATAACCTACTTTATATTCTTCAAATTTTAAACGATAACTTTGCTGAAATTTGTTGTATATTTAATCAGACTCAAATTTTTATGATTAATTTCAAAATTTAGGTAAAAATTTATTTTATTCTTGAGAAATGTATAATAATTTTTTTTCATATATTCTCAAGTTTTTGGGATTTGAATTGATATGCAAATTTATTTATGTCTTAATAATTTTAAGGTTATGATGTTGGACCACCATTATTGTAACTGTAACCAATTGAGAGAACAATAGTTCAACATTAAATAATAATTTTCTAATATATTCTCAAGTTTTTGGGATTTTAATTTATTTGAAAATTTATTTATGCCTCAATAATTTTAAGGTTTTGATGTTGGACCACCATGGTTGTAACTGCAACCAATTGAGAGAACAAATAGTTTGATGTTAAACAATGTATTATATATATATAGCTAAACTTATTATAATGATCAAGAGTTTCATTTATCTCTAAACTTGCATATGAACTATGAGATTCAAAGTGCATTTCTTGTAAATTTGTGGTCTGAGTGATAAGATATAAGAGAAGTGAAAAAAATTTGTTTGTCAACTATCAAATCCTTATGAGAGGGAAATTTTCTATGATAGAAGCTTCCATAGTAAAGGTAGATTATTTGAGATTAAATAGCACCAATTAATTATCATTAATTAGTTAATGTGTACTTTATGATGAAAAAAAGAGACATTTACCAAATGAAAGTGAAGTAGAGTAAATTAAGAGTATAGCTATGCTGGAAGTATATAAAGCAAAGGTATAATTTTGAGTAAGTAGAGTAAATTGAGATCCAACTAGTTATGGCAAAAGTTCATTGTGCAAAGGTAGTATTCAAATGGATATAAATTGGCATTACTTCAAGAATACATGAAGATATCATTGTAGGTGTGGTTATAAAATTATGAATAGGATAAAATATATAACTTCTATATATCATACTAGTAAAGGCTATAGATAATTTTGAAATTTAACTTGATGTTCTTATTGTACTATGATGCTTAAAAATAAGAGTGACATAATAAAAAAAGGAAGTAACAAGAAGATTTAATTTAATAATTCTCCCATGTCTTAAACCTAAAAGGAAATATTTAATTTTGACACATCACTTTGAAAGCAATAATAAGAATACTTAGAAGAACAATATAAGAAGTAAGAAAGCTAATTAGGAATATTATCAATTGATAAATTTAAAATTATCATTTTAAAAGAATAAAGATAGAATATTAGACACTATTTATTTATCACCACTAAGAAAGGAAAACTTTGAACAAAGAAATGAAAAATTCAGTTCAAGTTTGAGAATTTTAGATTTGATTAGTTTTTCACTTGTAGAAATCAGAGGAATTGGAAGAGAACTTGACAAAATTTATGAGCATGAAATTCAGTCCTTGGTTGAGAATTATAGATTATAGTTTTCTATGAAATAATTAAAAAAATCAAAGAAATTGAAGAAGAAACTAGAGAATTTATATAATTTATAGTTAGTTACGGATTCAAAGATATATCGAATTTCTTTTTGTAGCTTGAGATTTTGTGGTTGAAACGGGATAACAAGAGATTGGTGCTCAAATGTTTGGGTTTATATTAAGTTGTAAGTGATTGGATTGAGATCTTGAGGTTTTAATTAAGATCAAGATTGGTGCTATGATTAAGATTATGCTTAATATATCTTAGACACAAGATCTATGACTTCCACTTAGAGCTTTCTTTCTCTCTTTGAGTGTGATCTACATTACATTGAAGGTGTGATATAGATAAACACTTTTCATAATCTAATTTACTTTTCATAACACTCATTTTTAATAACCCTATCTTTTATTTTCATCTTAGGTTCCTTTTATATTTATACATAGTATTGGATCTTTATATGCATCTTCTCATCTCCTAGATGTTTCTTTTTCATTCGGTATTACAAGAACTTAAGAGTCTACCGTCGTTGATATTTCTAATCTACCAACTCCTCCTTATGGATAATCCAGTATTTCTTTGTAGTTTTAATCATTAATTAATAGTTCTTATGTCCTATGATGATTCATTTTGATTCTTTATTACAAGGACTTAAGAGATTACCAAGATGATATTTCTTATCTACCACCTCATACTTATGATGTACAATCAGATATATACTTTGGTTGACAATCTATCTCATCCATACAACTTAGGTTCACTTTGATGGAATCTTTTCATCCTATCTACACACTTCTCACCCTTATCTTTGGAGAACATTTGGAGAACACTTTGCTAGTTGATACCTCCATATTTGTCTTTACTTTTATTGCATCATCATTTGAGTATGGCTCCTTTCTATGGCAAGTTCTTGTTTCCTTAGGACTATATTATTGTATTATCACTTCCACAACCACTCCTTATTGTGCATCCATAGATCCTACCTCTTCCCTCTGCTCATATTGTCTTGCTTGGATTTATCTTTGGTGAGTATAGGATAAGCATACCATAAAGGGATATCCAAATATCTACAAGTGAGAGTAAACATCATATCTCATCCCATTCCTCAAATCCTCTATGGACACCCATCTTTTTGTCAAGGCTTAACAAATTTTTTCTCATGGTTACATTCTCTTTATCCTATCTAGTCTTTCTTTCTTGGCCTAAAAATATATGTATACCACAATACCAATGTCATGACATCACTTAATAGACTTCATACTCTTTATACTACTACATGTTATTCTTTTGGACAATTGTGTGATAAATGTTTTCTCTTTAATTTTACTAGTGCTTGTTTTACGATGGACCTTACCTCATGCAAACCTATGGAAATGCATCACAATATTTAGAGATTATATCTTGGATTCATAGGTTTTGTGAGAAAAATGGCCATTTTATTTAAATGATTATAACTAATAGGCACATGAAAAACCAGTAGGTTTGCTTATTCTCCGTTGTTCATATACTCAAGAGAATGGTCAATTTTTTCAGTCCTTGATAAAGGAATGGTAGACTTTGGAAAAAAGAATATAAATGTGCAACCTAGAGACTCTCACCTACTAGACCAACCATCTTTTCTAGTCTCCTTTCCACTAACACTTTGATTATATTAAAGAGGTTATGTCCTATTGACACTTATGTCCTTCCTTGTTTCCTCCAATGGCTTATAAAATGAGAAGGAAACAAGTGAACAAAGGCTAGAAGTACATAATAGAGAGGAGGAGGAGCACAACCCAAGCAAAGAAAGGAACCACTTATTATAGAAAAGGAAGCAAGTGCATGAAGAATGGGGCAAGAAAGAACACAATTGAAAGAAAGGAAAAAAATGATTGAGAAAGAAAAGACCACCAGCATAGAGAACGAGAGTGACTTATAATAACAGTATACATGTGCTTGGAAAACAATACTTGGTAATGTTGACCATGTGAATAATTGTATTCAGATTGTGACCAAGCTGATAATAGTGTGAGCTTTTTCTACTAATAAATTTGGTTGTTTAAAGAAAATTAAAGCAGATGGTTTAAGAAATGCATGAAAATTGAAGGGTGGAGGTAGCCAAAGCAATACATCTTGGTTCTTTAGAGGTTATCCATAAGGAGTGAAGTCCATAACTTCCTTCCCAAATGAAGATCTACAACTTTTGGAGTGCTCTTTTCCTCATGGATTACTCCATGCTCCATGTTTCTTTGTAGGTTTACTGTTTGGTTTGCTTTTTAAGCATATATATGAGCATCTCGTATTAGTTATCCCAATTTCATATTCTCATTTTGTAATACAAATAGCTAGATATATTATCTAGAGGTAAAAATTAACTTGGTAATATTTGGAAGGATGTTAGGTATGATGGCCTAGGTAGATCAGATAGAGGTGTCACAAAAGAGCACTTTTACTAATAGAGTAGGAGCCAAAAATAGCCTAAAAATGTAATACCAATAGCTAGACATATTACATGGAGGTGAAAATTGGCTTTGTAACATTTGGGAAGATGTTATATAGATAATGGACTAAGTAAATCAGATAGAGGTATCACCAAGATAGTACTTCTACTAATAGAGGAGAAGTTGAAAATAACCTCAAAACTTTAGTCAATTTTGGAGACTTAAACATATGAGTTAAGCCTAAAAAATGTGCAGATTCACCCCTCCCCCAACATAGAAAAGGCATTCCCTCCCCCCAAGTTTGTCTCATTGAGAGCTTTCTAACGGTACCTCACCCATGTGATTATGAGATTCTATAAGAAGATTCTTTGAATATTCCCTCTGGTCAAACTTGTTTGACCAATTAGATAGGACAAGGACCAACACGTCACACATCAAGGCAACTAATCTGAGGGTGGAGCTCACTGACATACCACCAATCCATATATCTGATCGAAGGGTGGAGTTTCTTTTGAGTGGATCCTCTTTGCTACATACTAAAGAGATGATGCTCCTTTGGGGCAGCGGAGGATTGAGTGTGAAGCTTGTGTTTCTTTTCTTGTGTTTCTCTTGAGGTCTCTTATCCTTGGAAGATTGGAAGATTACATATTTCTTGTTTTTCTTCAATACATTGCCTTTGTTCTATTACCTCTCAAAGATGCATGTTTGTTTGGTACATCCAATCAGAGGGCATAGGAAATCCTTAGGGTTTTACCACTTTCCTAACTTTTCTATGTTTTGTATTCCATACTATTTGTTTATACTTACAATATCTTTCTTAATATATTTTTCCACATATCAAATTTCTTGTGATTATTCTTGGAGGCTATGGCAGTTTTGCCCACGAGAGTCTTGGTCTTATAGCTCTTAAGGATCTACATAGATATAGAGTTGTTTAAGAGATCACGTGGTGTGTAGAACACTTCTACTACATCTACCAAATATACCCTTAGAACCATCATCATGAAGGGCAAGGAGAACCATTATGGACCACATCTATCTGATGCATCAATTCTTTCAACATTATAGATTTTTGTGCATATTTACAACCATTTTGATGTTCTTCTTCTAGAGGCCTTCAGTTTTGCACACCACATTCCCCATATATTTGAGAGAGAGAGAGAGTCTTGGTCACCCTAGTAGTACTGAAAGGTCCCCATGTCTTCCCCGTCTTCCAAATATACCCATAGAAGACCTTTATCATAAGGCGTTTCAAATTCAGTCTTCTCACTTCCCATAAATATCCCGTAAAAAAGTTTACAAGAAGTGCTAAAATACCACAAGGGAACACTGAAGTTTTACAGGGCAATACGGTTATGTTACTCGTAAAAATTGACGTATACCTATAGCCCATAAAATTGGACGAGTCATTTTTTTTGCGGCCCTTCAAAGTGAACGAGGATCCAGACTCCCCTAGAACCCCCCTAATAAATTTCGGCCGAAAATTTCCACCGCGAATATGTTATTGTCTGTTGAACTTTTGAGGGAGTAATAATTGAAAACCCCCTAGTTCTCTTACCTGTACCCATAAATTTTTGTACGAGTTTAGCGTATTATTTCCCGTAATTTCGGAATTTGAAACCCCCTAGTTTAATGATAAGATAATTCTTTGCTTTGCTCTTGCACGGCTTGATTGATGGGGTCTTCCTATCCTTTGTGTTTCCTACGCGGTCGCCTTTCTCACTTTGCTTTCGTGGTTATTTTGATTTCCTATGGCGGAGAGCGTTTCCCTTCTTCACCGTAGCCTTTGTGCGCTCGGTGTTCTTTTGCACTTATGAGTGCCCTGTCCTCCTTCCTTGTGTGTACTAAAAACAATAAAAGATAAAATTTGATCCATAAAAGTTGAGGGTATAATCATCCATTCACCTCCGGTTGAGTTTCCCTACTACATACTAGTCTTTTGATTTAATCGATTCTCCTGTGGAAGGGAGGACATCATAACAGTCTGGTGTTATGATATATGTCTCAGATACTACGACAGTAATACGAATGCATTCTGATCGCTGACTACAGTATGTGGGTCAGGTTTCAGCTCCAGTTAGAAAACTGCAATGCTCCTTAGTTAGCACAGGGGTTTCAATTTCAATCTTACTGCTCTGTTGGTACGATGCACGTTCCGTACTGAAGAAGGGCCTGAATTGCTGCAGTTAAGAGGGGAACACGCTTGGAAGGAGGAGTTCAACTCATGGAGGAACAAAAAGGTGGTGGGTCCTGTACAATAAATGGACATGGTGATATGGAGTACAGTTCTGCTAACAATAAAGACCCTTAAGAGGTAAGCATACAAGCCCAAGAGAGAGTAAGGAGTATAATCCGGACATTTCAAAATTAGGGTGGCGATAACTATCAGTGAAATGACATGACAATTGCAGATGATTAGATTCAGCTTCATAATGACACTTAAATATTCATGTCAGGTATTATAAATGCTCAGATACGCATTCAATGTTTCGTGAGGATCCACCATCTCGAACCAGAAGGTCGATTCCTTGCTCTGTTCTCGAGTCTCCAGAGCCGTCTGGCCCTTGACTTTTCTCGCCCATCATGTAAACCCCAGGATGTTACCTCCGGCTTACATGTATCCTCTAACTTTACTGTATTCCTCCTACTGTCCCACAATCGTGTATCATAAATCCCTGGCTTGGACTTGTCCATTCTAAATCCCAACGAACAACATGAATCGTTATGGCTGATGGTACCAGGCCGAAGAAGAGTGCTACAACTCGAGGAGCTAATCCCTGACTCAGATGTCGAAGACTCGGCCTAGGGAACAAACCAGAAGGAAAAACGTATCCCCAACTTATACCGAACTTGCTGGAATTCAGAGAGCGAGGTGGAGGACATGAGATCTAGCTTTACTTTTATGTTTCCCTGTATATCATGTCAAGCTCGGAACATTAGCTTTAACCGCTAACGGGAACGCGTGATTACCCGTAGCTTGGGATACGGCAACAATTAATCACACCCTTTTTGGCTTATTTCCATGAAAGCTCTCAATTTCCCTCCAAGGCCGACTTCCTTCTTCACATTATAGGCCACAAAGACTGCAGTGCGATTGAGGTGAATCTACTTTCTATGAATCACTTTGAAGTAGAGTGCAAATATTGTAGCCTTGTCCCCTTTTTCGTTGTTTGCTGAACCTAAAGCAGAAATATTTATTCGGACTTAGCAACTTCCATCCTTTCGCGAACTGAAGTGCTCATCTACAGTCTGGTGGCTTTACTGTTTTCTTTTTCAGGCCTTGAAAGGTTTTTCTCTTTGGTGCTAAGGGGTCCTTTTGAACAGAGAATCATCTAACTCTGACCATTCGTATGTATCGGGGCTCATAGTTGGTTTAAGCAATCATACTCAATCGAGGCATTCCACCAAGCAAGTCATCATTATACATACGCGCGTATCATCATATATAGTAATGAGTTCGGGTGAGAATGAGTCCTCCTTTAATCCAATGGAAGGTAAGCTTTGACCTGCTCGTATGATGACCGATATTCTCGTTTGCGTCCGCAAGATCTACATCATTCTTGCCGTTTTCTTTACCCTCTTTGAGATCTGCTATCATGTGCATGCGCATGTCTATGGAACACACCTCAGACGTGGAAGATACTCTTACTGCCAGATATCTTTACTTCTTTTTCTTTGTTTATACCTCAAGGAGCATTTCATATGATCAAGTTCGACAGTCCGAAAAGCTTTCGTTCTACGCGTTCGAGGATTAGTATGTGTGGTCTATATTGTAGATAAACAAGGCGTGAGAAGAGGGACAAGAATAGAGGCTTATCCTCTGGTTTGACCAAATTCAACTCATCATTGACAAGTCCTGAGATCGCCACCAGTTTGGCTAACACAATTTTCTATGTCACTGTAGCCACTTGCAGTATTCAGTGAATTCACGAAAAAAAGATAACGAACTTGATTGCTCTGTTCTAGTGCAATCAGTTCTCGAGCAATCAGTTCAGAGGTTGGTTGGGGAAGGATTCGCTCCATGGTCTTTCGTGGCATCTCTAGCAGTTGATGATCGTTGTTGGTTATCTTTTCAAGGCAATGAAGTCGTTCTTACTCGAAGGGACGATGTTCGAGGATTATAAGCACATTGTACAGACATTTCGAATCCTACCATTTTTCACTCACCCAAGAGTTCAGTCAGGTAAATTGAAATATTTTGGTCTCTCACATGCACTACAGGAGCCTAGCCTAGGGTGTATTAGTCTTCGAAGTTAACTCGTCAGCAATACTACTTTGATGCGCATGTTCAACTTTGATGCACAACCTTCCAATCCTCTGCAGAGTTTCCAACTTTTCATTCTTTTGCAGGTGGCTATTTTATATATTAATATCTCCTAAGGTCTGGTAGGTGTGGTGTTTCAGTATTTGGTAAGAAACACTTGAGTGAAAACTTTCGAACATCTCACTCATGTGTTGGTGTGGATGGGTTGAGATAGTTTTGGTGAGCACCGATCACGCTGTTTGCTTCATTTGATGATTTCCAGACGATGACTCGGCTGTGTGGTCGCGCAACGAACGAACGCAGCGCAGCAGACTATCTTTAAGGCCCTACCCACCAGTCATGAGCCATCTCCGCTATGTCAGATATGTTCATGCAGAAGAAAAAGGTTATAAATCCCCGTACCAAGAAACCATTTGGAGCAACTTAAGAACAATTAACTCGCAACCATCCGTGCAATTTCAGTTGATGGATCTGACAACTTGTACAGGAAATCTTCTTTAGACAGACTCGTAACCTTTGTGGTCATCTGCATTTCTTCTAAGTGGAGACATCAATATATGGAAAGATAGAGCGACCTTGAGAAAAACCCTTCCCGTGTGAGTGGTTTGAAGGCTAGAAGAGCTAGTCTCATTTATCCATTGCTATGGATGTAGGAGTATTCAATTTACTTCTTTGATGTACTAAGAGCATGAAAACATTCGGCGTCCAGTGGATGTGGTCGGGGCGTTCGCCAAAGATGTTTAGGGCCAGCTATGTCAAGGCCGGGCTACGTAAAATCGGCCTTAGGCTCTCACAAGCCTTACTTGTTTGTGCATGGTCTCCGAAGTCTCAACCCAACCTCCATGCAACTGCCACACATAAGGAAAAAGTTTAAGACCACTGGGTCTAAAGAATGTTCGATAAATAGGATCCTGGTGCTCAAAAGAAGGCGGCAGACGCAGCATACCGTGCACTAACGCTATACAGACTTCTGTGACCGTGACATTTGACATCGCTCAACTGTTTTATTCCTTCATCTTGGCTCGGAACGAAGACAATTTCTGACGAAGGACTTTACCAACAAGTTCGTACCTGGTGCAAGGTTGGTTAAAAGATGGCAACCTGACTCAAACAGTTAACGCCGATTATACAGTGAGAAGATGGTGTGCACCCACATTGCATATACAGTGAAAGTAGATATACACCAATACACAATCCAGAGGGGCTGTCGCCTTTTAGGAGTATCGATATATAGTTTTTTACTGTTGATGAAAATCTTCATCATTAGAATGTGGAAGAACAATAAACGAATGAAACAGGATGTGGATGCTTTCTTTGGATTCGGCTCAAAGGAAACACGAAGCCATAGCGTCAACCATCATATTCAAAGTCCATATCCACAACAACATAAGGGATTCCTCGCTGATAGACATAGAATTCGATTGCAGTGCCAGTTAAGAAGAGTCGTAGTGGTGAGAACTATTCTAAAAACCATTAGGACTCCATGGCATCTCGGATCAGTGACAATCTGGACATTGGTAAGATGGGTGACAGTAAGTTCTGAAGATTAAAAGTGATAGGTCAATCACATTATACGTCAGACCTAAAGTTTCAGCTCAACTTCCACCCTGAGGTGGTAGAACCAATTTACCCTCCGGGAGAAGTAGATATCCTCTTTCTTTAATCTCAGATCTCATCCTGGAAAACCTCTCTATTAGTGCAAAGAGGCAAGGTTCTCAATTTAAATGGTAGGATCGTATCCTTGCTCTTCAAACTCCCGCATAACCTCGTGCCTCATTCGAAGCCATAATTTCCGAGCTTCCCTTTCAAATTTATCCCGTTGAAGATCTGAAATTAGGTCGTCTCCGGCATTTTGCATCGCTGCTTGGGATCCAATTGTGGTTCCATATGTTCCTCCCTTGGCTACAAACTCTTTCACAGCTTCTTCATCGCCCGGGTAGGGGAAATCCCTACGCTGATAAAGGTGTGCCATTTCCCTCTCTTCCTGCTCAGAAAGAAATAAGCATCATGAGATAATTCAAGTAATCGGCCCAATATCACCAGCTTTCACTTGATTCTAACAGCTCTCCTGTCTCTCAAAGAATTTTAACGAACGCAGCAGAAGCGTAACGAACCTTGGTTCGAGGCTTCAAAGTCCACCAACCCAACGGAGAAGCCTCATCCCACCACCATGCGGCACCTACAATGGCATAGGTGCTCAACATAGCCTTCCCTAATTGAGTCAAGTGCAGCTTCGCCATTTTTTAGGTCAGCTCTTCGGGAATGCTGGGAACGCAACACCTGCGTGATACTGCACTGCAGCAAATTAGGAAAATCGAGTCAGAGAGAGGACTTAACTACAAGATGAGATGGAGTAGAAATGGGAATTGACCACTTCAGATTCGGAAAATGGTGCGGTGTTCGCAAACATTCACTATAATGCTGATGATAAGCATTATAGTGAATGCTTATCATGCAATTATAGCAACAGCTCATGGAATGGTTCCGGAGCTGCAGTGGCAAAATTATTTCGGGAAGGTGAAGCAGACGAGAATGGAACAAAAGACAATCACGAAGAGTTGAAAAACGTAATGCCAACCGACAGAGGCGAGATGAGGACCTTGGCATCGCTAATCTCTCTGAAGGTCTAGCAACGACCGATTCGACATCAAACTGTTGATGTTGATGTTGATGTTCAATTCGAGCTGAACCTATCACACTACCTGAACCTATCACACTACCACCTCAACAATCACTATGCGAAATAATTTGAACAGGCCACTCCTTCCCCTTCCACGACGATCCCGACAAGTTGACAACTGATGGTTCATGCGAATCGACTACGAATTCTACCGCACGATTCTTTCCAATTCAAAGAAAACCTCTCCGTATCGACAACTCCATCGTGCCTGCCATCATTCATGTCAGTGGAAACCAAGGCTGGTCGGTCTCTGATGTCTTCTTCAGAACGGGGTATCCCGACTATTCCAGGCCAGCAAGTCGATCGCAAGTCTCACCCTTTTGGTTCCGAACGGGGTACCCGTTCCGGCAGTGGGTTCCCATTAAGGAGGTGTAAGGTCAAAAACTAGTGTAATTGATGGAAGGTGGGTATTTTTCCCAATTGGAAACCACGTTAATCTACTGGCAATAGAAGGAAATCTATTGATAGTGAATATAACATACGCCATGGTATTTAATTGTTGCACAATCACACGAGTTATGTATGTTCCCAAATCTAGTTTGAATGTATATGAAATGGATCAATTGCACGTCCACTATGTGTGAGGAGGACTCGAGGAAGTGAAAAGTGTCTGAAGAGGGAGAGTAAGAAGAAAAAGCAATAACAGTAGGAATGGATCCTAGCTAGTGAACGAGAGTTTGAAATAACTGTTCCAACACTAGATACTGCAGTTTCTCGGTCATTTATACGGATCCTCTGACCAAAATGAGTAATCTTGATGAGGAGTTGGAGCTTTGTATCTCTCATCACAAACTGATCTCACCGGATGAGAATCAGAGAAGGAAAAATCCACATGGTGCGAGAAATAGAGTGAAGGTGTGCACACAAGCAAATAACTGAAGTTGTTGCAGCAGATTCGCAAATAGACCATAGTTCATTTGCTTTGTGCTTGGTGTTGTGAAGGATCGCATTCTGGCTTGCGCTGGTATGGATGCAGAGAAGGGAGTTTCTTACTGAGAAGTCTTTCTAAGTCAGAACTACACATTTTGTTGGAAGATGCCGTTGGATCCTTCAAAATAACAGTTCGCATTGCTGTTAGGCTAAAGTTGAATGAGTGGCAACACAAGCTGCCAGAATTTTGGGATCCGTGATCAATACCAGAAGAAGCTGGTGAAGAGAAGCATGGCGGTCAAGCCTTTAATCTTTGTAACAGGGCCTCCGGGTGTCGGCAAGACGACACTTATTGTGAAAGTTCTCGAAAGGGTGAGAAAGAGTTATCCAAATTTGAGATTCCATGGATTTTACACGAGGGAAATGAGGGATTCAGAGGAAGTGCGAGTAGGTTTTGAAGCTGTAACTGTGAATGGGCGAAGAGCACCACTAGCTACAACCTCCGACACCTCTACCTCTTCGAGTTCGGGCGGAGTAAGAGGTAAACTAGCCCCCAAAGTGGGAAAATACAATGTGGACGTGGAGGGATTTGAGACCTTGGTGCTACCAGAACTAGAATTGGAGAATGCGGGGGGATCTGAAGGTGGCAGGCTCTTCGTAATCGACGAGGTGGGCAAGATGGAGCTCTTCAGCTCCAGCTTCTTTCCGGCGGTTTGCAACATTCTGAATTCGGGATCTGCATCTGGATCTTCTCTCGTTTTGGGTACAATTCCGGTACCCAAGTTTGGGAGAGAAATTTCGGAGGTTGCGCAGATTAAGAATCGTCCTGACGTCGCTGTTTATATCTTAAGTAAAGACAATCGAGATGCCATGGCCAACTCCATTTTCGACCACTTGGAGTCTTTCTTGAAGCAGTGACTTGTATGAACTACTGTTGTAGTGATGCGCCGTGTGAGGCTCTCGATAATTAGCTACAGGAGCTGGTTCCACAGAAGTTCTACTTCTTGAAATTCTAAGGTTGATAGGCACGTAATTCTTACTCCAGCTCTCATGAGGTCCTTGGTGGTCTGCATTGCCAATTTCTCTGCTTAAATTCCCAAATTATGCCGTTGTCTTCGAGCGTTTCCTACTTTCCTTCGGGGCATATGTGCTACCAGTCGATGGCTGTCCTGTCGAAGAAATGTTGTCTGACAGCAGAGGTAGAGTTCAGAGTTTGTTTACTCAATAGAGGTGTTCGCTTTGCAGCAAAGACCATGTTCGCTTTGGGGCGATGATAATGCAAGTGAGAGGACTCTGTGTAGGTCTTTGACCTATTCAGTCGCAACAGTCGTTGATCTTTCATGTGCTCTGCTCTCCCTGATATGTAGGCAAGTGACTGCGATTTTGCAGATGTGTATCCGGTATCGAGGCTAGTTGCGAGCTATTCAAACAGAATGCAGTGGCATGTAACCTCACAATTTGCGGAGCGCAACCCGGAATAGTGTTGTTCCGTCTGGGGGTAAACTAAAGGTTCTGTATCACGATTCATCTGGCAAAACTTGAGCTTTAAAAGTACTTCGTTTTCAAAGTTTATTATCTCACGGTGTACTTCGCAATTAACCCTGAAACAGTGGTGTTAACAAACAGAAATGCTTGTAGTATACTGTGCACGGTGTTCCACATAATTGATCCTGGTTAAAGGATGGTTAAAGGATGGATAATGGTGAAGTGCAGATTGGCCGTTAGTTACTTGAGGTTGTAAATTCTCGAACTTAGGCGCAAATAGAACGTGGGAAGCCTGAGACAAGGTCTGCAAAAGCAGCACCGGTACAAACAAACCCGTCAAATATAGGGTATTTGTCCGTCCTGGGAGGTACTAGTCGTGCAATGAAAAATGGAACGCGCCACCACAAGTACAGCCAATGTGTCAGCAGGACATCTGCAAACCAAAACAGCGCAAATTGTTCTTCAAGAGACCACTTGGTGCTGGCGACAAACTTTGGAAGTGTACCCCTTGTTGAGAACACGTTTAAGACACGTTCAATATCTGCAGATGGTGGAACTCATAGCAGCAGAAGAGAACTTAACACAGTAAAATCCGGAAGTTAAGTGACAGTTTCTGTCCTCCCGAACCAGGAATAGCACTACTAACTACATACAGAAGGGTAAGACAGAAGATATCAAATACCAAAAACCATACACACGTGTATGTTTTTGCTGAAAATTGATGCGTTCTCCAGGTAAAATTTCAATATTGAGCAAAGGGGCGGCCCTGTCGATAAATCAGTCATTGAAGCAGTATTCACAAAAGAGAAATGAAGAAAATAGCGACGGCTCTCGAACATGTATGGCAGAACCAGATTAATCAGTTTAAGGGGATGGACTAAAACTATGATGATTTATGACACAAAACTAGTGTACAGAAAAGTTGCGATCCTGCAAACCTCGTCTAAGTCTAGTCCAGCCGACTTGTTGACTTTCATTGTGTCCCGGAAGCGTCAAGCGTACTAGCACAACTTGAAGCTGGAAGCCTGGGGATTAACATTCACTTGTGGAATGCTAGCTGCTCTACCTCAAGAGAGCATATGTTACAAAGAGGCCACATTTCCCATATTGCAGATCAGATTCTTAACTAGGACTAAATGAATGATTGCTAAAAAAAATTCTCTTTTCTGATTTCGTGGTTCCCTAAACCTGTGAACTGATCATCTTTCTCCAAAAATCACGTAAGTCTCTCGAAGAACTGGAAAGATCAAACATTGCTGACCTCATGCACCGACGTCTTTCTCGGCGTGGGAGCAGCAGATATTGACCCCATGTGACTCGCGTACTCTCCTCCCAGCAGCAGCATATTTGTACAGCAACTCAAATCACCCTGCTCTCGTTCACTGTTATATACCTATTTACCCTCTTATGTAATTACAGAAGGGACACAAAAGTTGGATCATGGCTCTAAATGTCTGCATTGAAGCAGACATACCACATATATAAAAGCGGTCGTCCCTTTGAATATGTGAGAGTGATTGGGTGGTGGACTATGGATCTAAATTTGAAGTCGAGTCACGCTAACTGTACTTCAATCCACAACCTCTGGAGGACCAGCAACAGCCACCTTTTTCACCAGCTCAAAATAATCCTTCAAGAATTGGGTCATGTACCGAAGAATATTCTTGGTGATCTTCTTCTGAAAACCAGCACTCTTATGCCAAGCAACTCCGGCGTAGATTACACAGCAAGTAACAGTGGGATCCTCCGAGGTAGTTTCGAGCTCTTTCTTCACTTGAACCTGCAGAAACATAAGAGTAGATGAATTCAGCTCAGAAACTAGAATTACCGTCACTATCAATAGCCTAAAAAGCAGTAACATTGTGCTTAATGAAAGGCGGTGGATAGTTACCTGAAAGTGATCACCGAAAGGAACGTCATGCAGTGTCAATACCTCCTCCAAAACCATTTCGGAGTCCCCGGTTAAAGTTTTCTGTTGTATACTGGTTACTGCACTTCCAAATCGACACTGCTGTCTATTCAAAGTGTAGCTCACTTGCCGCCGTGTTACTTTGGGATCATCACCGACCTACAGAATTGTCGTACAAGATTCAGTCTCCGAGGATATATGAGCAGTGAGTGTAGAAGTCGTTGTAGAACGGTGGAAGCCACACCCACGTAGGACGGAAGGAACCGATGCAAACTAAAAACATGCAAATCTAAGCAACTAAAATCATACAAGTCTAAGCAGCCAGGAATCGCCAAAAGCACGTTGCAAACTATCACTCCGGTATTCAATCTTGAGACCAGTATGACCAGCTAATGAAAGAAGCACACAGCCCAAAGCAGTGCATTCATTTCAGAGCAAAGTGCACCCATACAGCAGGAAGTGAAGGTTTGTGGTAAATGGAAAGAGCGACGTGTGACATAACTGAATGGTGTATATCACAACATCTCAGAGGATACATACTTTTATTCAACTACAGACGGTTGGACAATAAAGAGCTCTGTTCTAGACAGTAAACAATAAGGCAAGACTTTTGTTTTGCAAAAACGCAACTAGAACCACCACAGTTACTTACCATCTCCCAGTGACTACTTTTATAGTTGTTTACACCAAAGAGCATCATTACGTGCTTGTCAAGCTCACCCTTCTCAAGCAGGTAGTGCAGCTGTTTCACCTACAAATTTCAGTGACATATTATATATTAGTTCGGAGCTAATGTAATAAGAAAATTACTCAAGCATCGACTGTCATACCAATTTCTTCAACGTGCACTCAACTCCATATCTATGCGAATTGAAGTTTGAAATTCAGTTCGTCGTATCGAAGAAAAAGACACCAGATTGAGATACGTACAGTCAAGGTAGACTCGACGGTGGCAAGCTCCGACATATGAGCATCTTCTACACCTAAAAATGGCGCATTATCGTCGGCTTGCCTTTGTCTATCCGCCACAGTGTATTTCATCTTTCCTTCCCCAGCCTCTACACTGGCAATAAGCTCCATTTGTTGCTCCACACTAAGGGTTCTATTTTTCCATAGTGCGATGATAGTTCTGAATGCCAAAGACCAGAGTGTCAGAATTTCAGACCAAATTACAAAATCGAATCACAACCTACTCTTGGGTGGATTATAATTTTACGAGCGAGAATTGCTCAGTATCTAAACCCCACCTGAATGCAGGCCCAGGTCTGACGAAAGAGAGGAACTGAAATCTCAGTCGGCCCTTGTTATCAAAACCCTTCGAACCTGTTCGCGCATCAAGAGCTCTGCCCTTCCGCATAGTGATTGTTATGGATGGGTACAGCAAAACACCTCTAGAGGGTGCTACTTCTTTGATCTCTTCTATATCCTCCCACAAAAAGCTGAACTTGGTCTTGTGCCCAAACAAGTTAGAGTAAAAGCCCAACTGTCGAGGTGAAAGGAAAAGGCGACCCTGCATTGAAATCACCACCCTATCAATCCTCCGATATTTCACAGGTCACGACTACCATCCACAGCAAGAAGTTTACGCTAGCAGAATATCTTCCCTTATTCATAGTACATCAAATACTTCACTTGTTAAGAACAGATACGTATGCAACAAGTTCACAGATTAAAGTGAGGGCAAGAGTGAAGCCGATTCCGATTCTTACTTGAATCGGAATCCTTTTCTTGATAGCACATGCATAGTCGTTGATGAGGAACTCTTCCGCAGGTAGACCAAACAGTTTCTGAAACTGATCATTCACCTTCGGCGACCGTTTGACAATCTAACAAGAAAAAGATCAAATTCACAAGTTAACCAGATGCAACACAAGGCGAAATCGACGGCACATTCGAAAAAACCTACATTACACAAACACTGGATACATAGTAGTAGCAGGTTCGACAGGTGCCACAATGAAGCCAATAACAAAGATTAAACTGTACTTTCTAGCATGTCATATATAGTGAAGGGCCCCGATCTGGTCTAATCATTCCTCATCGGAAGTGGAAAATGTGCACCTTTGTCTGTGCCTCCTTCTCAACCTTCCCCATGTACTCTTGCTTAGTGTGATCTCTATCTTTCGTGTTCGTCAACACGATCCGCAGATGCAACTTGCAACCATGAACCTGAGCCATTTTACCAACTAGAGGGACCCATATGTCGGCCATCTCGGCTTCTGTTGTTTTTAGGAAATTGATTGAAGCATGTCCAAGTGACTCTGCTTCCGAGAAAGGACCGTCATAATCAAATACCTCTATATCCAAAGTAGAAGGAGGGTCCTCTGTGGCATCAAACTCAAACAACTCTGCCAAAGTTCACGAGCACAAGGAACCATCAGCTAGTGCTTGCATATTCGTAAACAGGCTAGCCCGTGTCTTATGACAGTTCTCCAAAAAGGAAAGCTCCATATACAGAATAAATTCGTACGACGCTACTGCAACTGCAAAGTTTAGCATGACAAAACAGTTCCAGGTACTGATGTAAGAGTAGTCCATCAGAGGATATTGTATCAACTTTTAGAGCCAAAGGGATCCACTTATACATCAATTCTACATTCTCTCGACAAGTTTACGTGAACATGCAATCTACGAGGCGCTTGAAGGTTTTCACATTTTGCTAAACGGCCGCGAAGGGACATACCTCTCCACTGCGGTTTAGCGGAGCCCAATATGACTGAGCTGGTGCGGATCTTTCCATTACAAGTGAAAACCACATAAGGATCACAAGAACCGTCCGCGTCGAGCGAGTAGAGATTTTCTCCTTCGACCAACGCGATCGTGAGTAGCCACCCATCACCTTGAGCCTTGACTCCATGGTCATTAGCTGTTACATCCAGAAATAGAGAACCGTTAAACCCAACAGTTGATGTGATTGCTTATTCGACAAACAACAAAATTCATCAAACTTTCATCATTAGAAGTGAAAATCTGACGAGTTTAGGTGAAATGTTAACTTCAATCCCATAACTTATATAAACCTCTACAGTCAGTGGCTGCACAAGGACGCACGCGTGTGTATAATATATTTTATTAAAAGAGATTCAGTGACATGATGGTTTTGACATCAGTCACTAGCGTCAAATTCCCTTCCCTTCTTTAATATCTTTTCATCCTGAAGGATGAAAAGATTTCCTATGGTGCCCCAGTCAAGCCAGGGAAATGTAGGAATAAAAAACATTGATACACCAAAAGCCAAGAACAAGATAAAAACCTCGTTCCTGCATCGGCACAGCACACTGCCAACTCAATTAGTAGCAAGAGAGACCAAAGAACAGATGCACTACAGCCCAAATGAATGATATCTAGAGTTTTAAGTGAGAAGCTCACCTTTCAACCTGGCCAGCAAAAATTTCTGGCCCATTCTTGCCACACGCTCCACTTGCCGTGTTAACAGAGCACAAATGAGCAACTCCCCGATAGAATCAGGCAAGTCCAACCTCCAAAACTCCAACCCTTGTTTGTTTTTCGTCTTTGACAGAAATATGTGAAGAAGCACAACAAAGAGGGAAATAACAGTAAATAGAACTGTATAGTTGCCAAAGTATTCTTTGGCAAGCTGCCAGTCGGTCCTCGGCATTGCATCCTGCCCTAACTCAACCACCTTCCCCATAGTGCCTTCTAGAGATTTTGCATACTTCTCAAGAATTTCACGATACGTCACGAAACTCTCCTTGAGACCCCCAGCAGCTCCGTTATTGATCATTGACTTCATCATTCCGTTCACTTTTGATGTGTAATTGATGTGCCACGAAACTTGTAAATGACAGGTCTTTTCGCCAGCTTCTGTGGCGACGCCAGGGGTGATTCTGAACATCAATTCACAATTAAAACATTTGCCCATCGGCACTTCGGGAGTTGACACCGAACAAAGCACCACAAATCCCTTGTCGTCTTTCCTCAAATATATCTGCTCCTCAGTTGCAACCACAGCCTTAACCAACGCGGTCGGGGCTTTCCTGTACTTGATTATTCTTTTCATAGAATCATCGGACAATTTCTTCCAGGGTTCTTCAACGAACTCCGTAGTCTTCTGAACCTCACCAAGCTCCTTAACGAAAGCCGAATTCGGTTTGAAGAGAAGAGCATTCATCTCCTTCATGCTCACTGCGTAGGACTGCTCCAACAGTATCCCCTGAGAAAGTGGCGGCGGGAGCTCTTCCGTTGATTCTCCAACACTCTTCTCATCATCTTGAAAGAAGGAGAGCGGCACTAGCTCCTCATCCTCCTCGCCACTCTCGCTGCTGTGTTCCCCCAGCATACTGGAGTCGGTCATCGTGGCCGATTCCGAGATAATAGAACCGGAGTCCGATGTTATTGATGACGTAGGTGAGATCGGCTGGTACCTCCTAGAGCTCTTGTTGCGCCCTCGCTTATGGAACATGGACGAAATCTTTTCAGCGAGAGGATTGTGGGTTAGAGATTTCCTAAGACTCTTGTCAAGCTCATTCGCTTCTTTAACCAAAGGAGAATCAGGATTCATGATGGTTGGTCCTTTTATCCGTGGCGAGTCCGATTGCATGAGGGGTGGTGTAAACTCTTGCTCTCCAACCATGTCTCCGACCAAATCTCCCATCTCAGAAGACTCAGTGGAATCCGAACGGGCTACGCTGGAAGCGTCATCAACACTGGTTCGACCAGAATTTATCTTGGTATCGATGCTGAGGCGAGGCGGGGAGAATGAAGACGGACTCACTTTCGCTTGGCCCCGTGATGGCTGATTTTCCAATTCAATATTGAATCGTCCAATCAATGAGACTTCTATCTTTATTTCTCCTGCAAAATAATACAGCAATCTGTCTCAGACATGGATCATGCGCGTGCGAGACGCTGATGTTCCAGTTGCCTCGCGAGCTAAGGACACCACAGATAGTCTTTGTGCTAATTGTTAGCAGCAGTCAAGGTTCACTTCAAATAGCATCAATAAATTCGAGGTCATTGATTTCAAGCCACCAAAACGACTTCCCATTCTGAAGAACCGAACTAATCCGTGTCACATGCCCACTCGTCGATTCACACGACCTTTACGCGCACATATGGAAAATGAGAGCAGAAGTTCTTGGGGAGATCCAGAACCCACTAAGTGCACATGAAGTGCAGATGAAATATAAGCATGAACGTGTGCAAATCGAAATGAATATCAATTCAGGAACTGGAAATTAAGTGAAACTAACAATACGAAGGTAAGCTGACGTAAAGACATAATTCAAACATCTTATGAGTAATACCTGCAGAGAACCAGTCTATATCGTGTAACCACAAGCAAGACGCGACCGATTAAGCATCTGAAATAGAAAGCCGGGTAGGAACCATGAAACAGAGAAACATCGTGCTAAGAGTAATATTCAAAGCATTAGTTGAGGATGGGTGGAATGGAGGGAAGTGGGAGAGGAGTGGATGGTGTCTCGGCTAGGTCGGAACGATGCGTGAGAGGACTGCATACGAGGAGATGAGAGCAGAAGCCGTTCGAAGAAAGGGGGACCCAGAACTCATTAAATGCATATGAAGTGCAGATGAAACGTGAACATGATATTGAGCCAATCGAGATGAGTAATAAATTCGTAAAAGAGATAAAGTGAATGTAACAGATCGAATGTAAGGCGAAGCACAGACGTAGTATACTGTGAATATTTCCTGATCATAGCAGTAGAGAACTGTTATACATCATGTAATCGATAAGCGCTAAGCAAAGCATGTAGCGAAATAGAGCACAACATGTAATCGTAGACCAACAAGCAAGACTTGAAAGATTAAGCAATCTGATATGGGAAGACTGGGCAGAAATCATGTACTGGAACCATGAAACAGATGAACAAGTGTGGGGTGGAGCGAAGTGGGAGAAGAGTGGATGGTACTTGGCTGAGATGGAGCGCAGCGTTAGAGGACTAGATATATCGCAACACGCGCTATGAACGCATAAGTCCTCAAACACTAAACAGCTGAAGGAAGCAGAAGGACTGGATGAGGACTGGATATAGAGAAAATGAGGACATAAGCCGTTTGAGGAACGGGAGATCCAGAACTCATTGAATGCAAATGAGATGCATGATGGACGAGGACTGGATATTGTATATCGCAGCATGCGCTATGGACGCATGAGTCCTAAAATGCTAAACACTGACGGAAGAAGAAAAGCGGTCATAGTAAGTCTCCTCGAAAGCACAAACGATTTCATCAGTGCCTAACGCATTGCCGACGTAGCTGGGCAAATGCCAATACCCCTCGTACCGAATTTCCGTTCAAAAGCTCATGAGTGCTAAGACCTTCACGCACGTAGTTCTACGAAAATAATGGGAAGTGCAAGAAGCTAAGCAATGGGTCGATCCCACCCCAAGTTGATCCTTATCTCCACTCCTGTTAACATCGGAGAACATGAACCCGACCTCTGCAATACAAGCTCACACTTCACCTTTCTGTCAGTAAGTGCAAAACTGAAAGTCCGCAATTTTACCAGAAACGTCATTCTTTGATTTTTCGCTGCGCTTCTGTAGAGGATACCACTGGCGCGCAACTGTCTGCTTATCGGCATTAAGGACTTGAGACACCGGGATCTTCAATTGTCCAAGAAAATCGTCCGAGAACCTATCTTCGTCCCACACAGTGACCTTCAGTTCCTCGTCTAGATCGGAGACGTTGAAGAAAAAGTCCTCGTTCCATGAAGGATTCAAACTCTTATGCACCACGGATGTCCTTGCTTTCGTGTTTCCTAACGACAGCCTCACGAACGGGTCACTAAACCCGTTCGGGTCCCTAGAGATGAGGTTTCTAGCCTCGATAATCTGCACATAGAGCTTCATTTTGAAACGTCTTCCTTCTGCCCTGCTATAATGTTCTAACACCACGCCTACACATCACTGCTTCCTTCTTCTCCTTGCAGTAGGTCGACGCGAATTTGAGCAAGTACGGCGTATCATTTCCTCCGACAGGGACAGGATCAACCGGTCTTTCACCAGTCAATTACACACCTCATCCCTTGCAAAGCAGCTCTCGGACCCCTAATTACAAGCTCTCCAAAGCTGGGAGCATGAGACGACCGTCTCCGCTTTGTACTGTGACCAAATGCCCTGTCCTGCACTAGATTTCTCAATTATCGGTAATCTCAAAGCTACTTGCGCAGGGTCAGGGGTATCAATCCTCCTCCTCCACTGTAACCCTCGTTCCTCAGAGGCTTTCCGAAAGCACAAATCTCCTGCACCTGCATGCCTCCAAACGTCAACTGAAACTGCTCCAATGCGTGAACACCTCCCAAGCTTTCTATATCTTTCCTTCTCCCGCGCTCCTTTTTTCCTCCCGATCCTTTTACCCCCAGATTGACCGTTCTTTTCCAATCCAACACCGCTCAGTCTCAACGAGATCTAAACACTTCACTCCTTTCCACAATCTCACCAAGCTCCAAGCAAAATGAACAGAGAGAATCAAACCACAAATTATTTACACCACAACACACTAGAGCTCCAGACGTGCGTCCAACACTACCCCTCGCCTGCGCACACAACAATAAACAATTTCAGAAAGAACAATCAAATAGGCCGATTGTTCTTTTCTGATTCCTGCTCCCTCTTCCTCTCCTCATAAAAATCCAAGGCAGTCTCTCCCCAGCCCGCTCCTGCCGTCGTGGGCACTACCGTCTAATCGCCATCTTCAATCTCGCGCCTCTCGATTTCCTTGAGTTTCTTGACTTCCTGCTTTCCTGTGCTGTTTTGACTGTACACTACAAGACAAGGCCCGAGTCACTGCGTCCGTCGCGCGACTGCTTGATCTAGTCAAACCGACTGATAATCGCTCTGGCATGCTCCGCATAACTCTAAGAAGCCACCAAAGCAAACAGCAGCTTCGGTGAAGGAGAAGACAAGTCAGAAATGACCACTTGGACGTGGTCTTCCCTCGGTGACGGAATCAGGTTAAGGATACGGATCGGTGGGGTGGTAAATGTTCCTCGTTCTTGAAAGCCAGGCCTCGTTGGCTTGGCCAACGGATCCGGACAGCTCCTCCAAATCAAGCATTTAATTCAAATGCCATGCCTGATGTCCAATACGAGGCAGGGTTAAGGAACGCTCGGCAGCTCATACGTGTCAAATCCTGACACACAGTTGTAGAATGACCATCTTCCTCCACGCAGAAGGCCTCTCACCGGAGCCGTTGACGGGAGGCTCGGACTTTCGAAGGTGGAACTTGACGAGCAATTTGATTTTACTCAGCAACTCTTGTAGTTACTGCAGAATATCCGGTCTATGGGACCACGATGGCGTTGCTTTTCCATCCAGTCGTTGACTACTCGCTCTGTTAAATTAATCTCAAACAGACTGTATTGTAAATACATTTCAGTGCCTCTCTTATGGAATCCTATTTATGTTGATATTAATGTCATAAGCCCATGGACACACCTCTATAGAAAAAGATATCATCATGACAGGTTCAAGACTGGACCTATGGTAGTCATGGAGTACACTAGATGCATCCTTGACGATATGGTGCCAGATCAATAAACACAGACAAAGTAACTGGAGTGAATTCAAGGTATTCAAAACTTCAAGCCATGTTCTATCGTGATCCACAAAGAGACGAAGGGTTAGACGGTTCAGACATATGCAAAATCAGGTGAAATTTTTCCTTCTTCATGTATGGCAGATCTAAGTATGTGTCCACTAAATTATTGATTATGCCCACAGAAGAGAACATCTGTAGACTACACTACTTAGTTTAGTAGTGCTGGACAGTTATCCAATTTCAAATGGATATCAATCTTCAAACAAGATAGAAACTAGCTTTCATGAGAAGGAAAAACAAAACTTTTGCACTCTGAAGTCAAACTGTCTATCTACAACAATCTCTTTGTTCAGAAGTTCACGGATCGGATGTTTTACTGTTTGTCGAGAAAATCCCAAGAAAAGACACAGTTGTCTACACGTTAACCAGTAGCGCAACCGAAGGCGTACACTACGGTAGAATACATACAATAAGGAACCGGTGACAGTCGCAATATGTGCTTGTGCTGGGCGGAGAGCTGGTCTATCTCGGCGAATGGTGAAATCGACTCAAGGCAACTAGAGAGAATTAACCGCAACTATGACGGCGAACACCGTGTGTGTACTTCTTCTACCTGACAGCAGCACAAGCAGTCGAAGCGACTTGGTCAGTCGGCTAAAATAGATGAGCAAAAACAGTCGGTATTTGGAGGCACTCGTCGGAACTCGGAGGTTTACGTCTGGAAGAAGACCCCACTGCAGCTGATTTGCGATATGCAATCTCTAAGTTTGGCCTTTCTTATGTGGATAGAACCAGGTTAGTGAGGAGGAGCGCGACCTACGTGTTTGAGGTGATCATCGAGCGGAACCGCTCGTCGCTTCCGCTCGATGACGTCGCGTTTGGACTGAATTAGGAGTCAAAGGACCTTATCTGCAGCTCCACATTATCTGATAGATCATGTCTCGACATTTGAACTTTAGCAAAACAAAAAGGACGACAGCTTCCCATTGCCGCAATTTTTAAGGAAAAATTCCTATAATTAGCCTAGATTACAAAACAATATTTCTATAATTTTCAAAATTACAAAAATACCACTCATAGGTTTCTACAAAGGCAAAGTCAGGCGCAAGATCTCAGTTCTAAGAGGAAAAGAACCATACCAGAAACCTTCTCTTCTATGGAATGGACAAATGGAAATATACATAAAATGACATTTGCATCGATGGAAGAACTTTTTGAGTTTTGAAACTCAAACAATTACATTGACTCAAAACGATTCACAATCGCTTACCGCAATGGTACATAAGTGCCACCTGGCGCTTACATACCATTTATTCTCCACGATCCATGTTTCTCTGGGACACTCGCAGAAATTTTGGTACAACGCATATTAACAACTCTAAACTTCGAAGCTCGAAACAAGCCCCGAATAATGCACCAATAGTTCAATTCGCATAGAAGAACAAATCCGAGCCAACTCAGACAGTAGAATGCCGCGTGTGTCCACGTCAAGCGAATCTGGGAACTTGCAGTGCAAATGAGTAGATACTCGGGCCCCCCAGTATCTAGTCAAGTTAAGTATATCTCTTCACGGTTGAGTATATCTCTTTACTATCTGCGCTGAGTGTTGTGTTTGAAGGGTAACTGGAAGTATGCTCGGATTGTAAGTTTCAAGTTACCCTCTGCTTTGACCTGCATGCACAAACCATTGTGTTTTGTAAGAAGTCGGCTAGTGGAAATCTTAAGGCATTTTGCAGGTTCTCATGGCTACATGCATTTCAGTTGACAGTGACACTCAAAATACAGCAAACATGCAAAATACAGCAAACATGCAAAATAATAACGTCGGGAATCTTAGGACATACCTTTCCCGCAAAAAGGGTTCAGGAACCTAGTATGAAGGAACGAATCTCAAATGTTCCATTACTGAAGAAATCTTCATGTTTGGACGAAAGAGGAGGCTGGGTATTGGCGGTCATGTGAATTTTGGCCAACTCATGAACCGTAACATAGTCAACGCTGACGCTTGTTTTTCAGTCCTACTTGCCACTTTGCTCTAGGTGTGATCAAGAGTTGTAGCTGCACAACAGTTCTAGTCGTAATGCTCAGCGACTTGTGCAAGAGGAGGTGTATGATACTCTCTGGTTCCTCCTTCTCTAAAAGGCTAGACAGACGGACTCAGATGTATCCAGATTTCGTCCATAGACCCCTATGCTTTATCCATAGACCCCTATGAAAAACAATGGCAATCACCATGTGTTATGCTATCAAAAGTTCCAGTGAAAAGTTTGAACAAGAATGTACAATTGCTTTTGAAATCCGTGATTGTTGTATACTGTAAACGTCTTACACAGCTTACGGTGGCCAGAAGCACATGCATATAGTATATAAAAAAAAGTAATACCCACAGCATACCAGTTATCAGGCAGATACTAAAATGATGAGCTGTTTACGTTGCCAAGTGCTGCACGGTGAACCACTGCATGCAAATTCTTTTCCTTGTAAATCTGTTGCGCAAATAGTCAAACCGCTAATTAGTGAAGCTCCTTTACTATTTAACACGAAGATATTATGCCGTTACTGCCAGCGAATGTCATTCCGAGTCAAGTTAAGTCGGGAAGTCCTTAACCTGACGTCCCGAGGTTTGAGTAACTTCCGGGCCATCATATGGAGAAACGTGTCGCGTCGATGGTGGATATGAAGAAAAAGGAAGCTTTGCAATTTCTAATGATCACACTATATCTTTCTTCTTAGCAAAGTTATGAGTGCACAGCTGTCTAAATCGGGGTCACCTGTCAAGGTGACAAGAAGGTAAGTAATTGGCTGCGATGTTGAAGGTTGATGTCAAACAACAAAATATGTCGCATCCAAGACATTAGTCGCTGTTCTATGCGGTCCCAAAAGGCTAAAAAAATTGGAATAAGACATTACGCGTAGTTGCCGTATACTTAACTAAGGTAAGCTACACGTACTAAACAAAAATATTCAGAGGTGAAAGAAAGGGAATATTTAGGACCCTAATATAAACCCAGAAACTAACAAGAACAATGGTTGGCCATTTTATACCCCGAAGCTAACAAATCGCATTCCCATATAAAGACTTTGTTAAACATGGTACTCTTAGCCCTTTTATACCCGGACATGGCTTTTAACTGGTGGTTTACTGCTGTGAGGAAACTACTCCGGGATGGCGCTTGTTTTGCATAGATCTAGCTACAGGTAGATCTAGGTATAGCTACACGTATCCGAACAAAACCACTGTACAGTTCAGCTTCAAACTTCAAACTTCAAACTTCAGTCTTTTAAAACGTTTAAGGACACGATTTGTTTTTGCGAGTGGAAAACTGCCCTGAGTAGAACAAAATGAGGTGCACAAGCTCGAGACCGATCTACTCATGGTTCATTAGGTTAACAACACTGCGTAAGATAACAGGGAGGCGGCTAAGACCCATCAAGCCATACAAGACATAAGGATAAAACACGAGTTAAAATGTGGCTAAGCCTCAATACTATCTATATGAGAAACATGTCGTATAGCACCTACGATATCTAAGATATCTGTATGAAAAATATGTCGTATAGCACCTAATATATCTGAGCTATGCAAAACGCGAAACTCATGTGCCCCTAGCTTCCAACAAAAATGCTATGGTGTTTATGTAAGGCCAAGTAGTATGCCCCAGGAGAGAGGAAAAGGAATACAGATAGCAAAAAGTGCAAAAGGGGATAACGAGAAAAAAAGCCCAAAGAAAAAGAGTTAAAATCCAATGCAGAACTACTAAAGGTGGTGATGATAGAGAAACCTTAGACACTCGCACAACAATGCTCAAGGTTTGTCTTCTGAGGAAATTCCATGACTGACTTACGAATCTAACATGTTACTGTATATATAATGCAGAGGTCCTAACATCTAATGAAACGTCCTCCCCATTGTGCACAGAACATCGCACGCTGTTTCCCTGGATGTTTGTGACCGTTGTAAGAGCGCCGCTGTTAAACACATCCCACGAGTTCGTTTCCGGGCTTCGAGCACCACTGGCCATGCTCATGAGGAAGTTAATCTGGCCTTTGAAAGGACATAGAGCATGACGCGCAGACGTAAACCGGGCGTTTACAAATTGCCAACCCAATGGTGGTAGCGTTGACGAGGTGGTGAAGAAACGCGTTCTCCTGAAGTGGTCGACTTCGTGGATCATAAAGTTACTCAAGTTAGTAAAAAGTTACTCAACTCAGTAATGCGTCGTTATTGCAAGAATCAACTTACAGTAGCAGGTCTGAACTTGCTATTACCAGCATGGTGAACTCCAAATGTCCAAGGAAAGCAGGAAAGCATGCAAAATTAGCGCCAAGATGCACGAGAGTGTGTGCGTGTCCTGACTACGAGATGTTTGCAAATTGGCCATGCTGAAGCATATGAAACAACAATGAAATATAAAGCCCGGAAGACCCAAAGTGTCTTCTCGTCTTGCAAATTGGCCATGCTAAAGCATATGAAACAACAATGAAATATAAAGCACATAAGAGCAAAAGAGGGGAAACACATTTCAAATCACATGAAATCTGAGCCTAGGCAAGAGCCTAGTGCACCTTACCAATCTATAATAAATTGATCTAATGTAAACTAATCTATATCATATACTTCCCTAGTGCTAAAGCTTCAAGATGCAAGAGAGCCAAGAAATCACTACTACTTATCTGATGTCTCAATCTAATAGGTTGATAACAAGGGCACTCAACAAAGACATGGTGCTCATCCTCAACTTTGCACATAGAACATAATGTGCAATGTCACAAGGAATGCTCTATCTGCTATCACCGTCCTTGTTCTGCTTATAGTCTATGAGAGCTAGTTTTATATTGAGCAATGATATGTCTAAGTGACGTAGCGATCCCTACCAAGAGATAATCATGCTCACAATACACCAACATATGATTTACAAACTACTGATAGAACACCATCTTAGTACCATGTTTATGCCAAATACAACGCAAGAGTTCTTGCTCCTTGATCACCTCTTGTAATGCAATAGGCCCCAACCTCCAATGTCACTAAGAAATGTTCAATCTTGTAGCCCATGCAATCAAATTTGTATACCAACCAATAGATAGAGTTGCATAAAGAGCTTGGTAGGGATGTCTCTCATGCTCCATGGACCTTACCTTAGTGGCATATGTGAGAGCTAAGAACAAAGCTTCAACCTCAAGAGGTAAAAACCCTATTTTAGCAAGCAACAAAACATAGGGAGTTTGAGTACTCACACCTAATTCATCATATAAAAACAGTTTTTGAACTCTCTCAACCTTTTGCCACCAAGTCTTCTTAGTACCTGGACCCCAGATCTGAGCACCATAGAGAACCACTGGTTGTACAAGAGATTTGAATAACACCTTCTTCAACTCCCATGTGGTAAGATGAGCAAGTCTAAAGTGAATCATGAGTGAATACAAAGCTCTAAACCTTGCATTGATTTTATTCTTCACACAAGTAGACTAGCTATAGTCATGAGAAAACTCAATCCCCAAGTACTTGTAAGAAGAAACCTGCTCCAAATGCTTTCTATTAAAGAAGAAATATGTCAAGCTTTTAGAACCCACCACAATCGCCTTGGACTTGTTAAGGTTCACCTCCATCTTTGTTTGGTTGCAAAAAAAAAGGAGATAATCCAATAATTTCTATAAACACTCTAGATTGGTGGAGAGGAGCATTACATCATCTGCATAAAGGAGTGCATGTATCATCAAAGAGCCAACTTGCACACCTATAGCTCTAGCTTCCATGAGTACTCTCTCTAGGTCATTGATGAAGATTCCAAACAAATTTGGAGATAGAGAGCAACCTTGGATCACTCCTATTTTTCTCAGGACATCTTCAGAACTCAAAGATGAGAGTCTCACAACCACCTACTCATAGAGTCTAGAAATAATACCAATCAGATCATGTGAAACACCAACTTCAATGAGTCTCTCACTTAAACATTTCCTAAGCACCTTATCAAAGGCCTTCTTGATACCAATAAATGAAACATAGAGAGTTCTTCCAACACCTTTGGAATTTCACCACAAAACATGAAGGACTAATAGATGATCCAAAATACTGAAGCCTGATCTGAAACCAGTTTGGCATTTGGCACAAATTTTGTAGTTTTCAACCTAAGTACTTAGCTTGGGTTCCAAAATTTGACCGTATAACTTGTCAAAGATACTATCAACTAGTATAGTACAATAATTAGTGACAACATCTCTCTAGCCAGACTTGTGAATGGTGAACGACCTTCTTCAAGCACCATCTGTAACAAAAACCACACTTGATTACTTCATTCAAGAAAGAAGTGAGTATTGGAATCAGATGATTGCCGCCCCATTTCAAAATTTCAACACAAAGTCCATTAAGGTCTTTAGCCTTACCATTGGCCAACTTCTTGAGTTGATACTTGATATCAGCTTCATAGATGGTGCAAGTGGATCCAAGGTTAGGTGCCATGCATGGAGTATTAGGGAAGAAGTACAAATCCTTCACATTGGTTATGAAGCTTTTTCAAGTCCAACAATGGAGATGGAGATCTAACAACAACCTTCTTAAAAAATGCCTTGGGATTTCTCCTCAATTTAGTGCTCAACTCAACTCACTTAAGTCTTAGAAATTCTTGCTTCTTGCACTTCACCAACTTTCTATAAGATACAAAGGCCAGATTTTGTGCAATCTGATCAAGAGACCTATCTATAGCTTTGATCCTTGCCATTTTACATTAAAATCATACCACCTATTACAAGGGAGACCAAGTTTCTTCCTATGAGATGCTCTTGGAAACAAAGTAGTTGATGTAGATTGAAGAAGTTCAACTAACTAATCACTATGTTGTTGAAAATCAGAACTCCACTCCATAGATCTAAACTTCTCTTGGATAACATGTTGGCACAAATCTCTCTTGTGAAAATCTAGATGGATTTTTCCTCTAGAGGCATGCTCAATAAGTATGTGGTTCTATTGGGGCAAGGAAGCAGGATGGCAAAGGATACAAGTGCATGATAAAATTCAGGTTGAAGATCTAAAAAAATATTTCAACATAGTGTATATCACTAGGTGATGTCAATATGTAATCTATGGTGCAAGATCCACTAGAAGCAAAGCATATGCTCTTGCAAGTTCCAATAAATTGAGAAAGGCCATTCAAGATCTTCAAGCTACAACTAGTACCAAAGCTCAAAAAGTGCTCATTCATGGGGTTGCTCATCAAATCTAGGGAAAAAGGGGACCAAGCACTATAATCAGCTATCAAGTTATAAATAGGGTTATTCTCAAGGTCACCCTAAACGCAAGAATTTGAGAGGCTTGGATCCTAGCATTGGAATCACCAAGAACAAGTACTACACCTTTACTTTCAAACTCCAACACATCCTTTGTCAAGGAGTGGAAAAGGTTGCATGGTGTTGAGAGCTCCACTTGAGTAACTTGGTGATGTTAATGGAGAAAAGTAGCAAAAAACAATGAAGCAAGGTATAACAACTACAATATTCAACCAGTGGTATTGTCTACTTGTGTCTTGGCCTATCAAAGAGATTGATTTTTCAAAGCCAAATCTGACATAAGTAGCAATAAAGCCTCTTCCTTTATGTTATCTCCTCTTGTTCCAATTTAAATCAACAAGAGTGAATATTTCAATGTCTTGAATGGTGTTCCCCTCATGTTCTCACATTTCCACAAGATTGATTGGATCAACAACATCACACAAAGGCTTAGCACTTTAGTACTTGGTATGTGTGAGTCAATGAATATTCCAAAACAACAATCTAATGGTATAGGATTGTTATGCAGCAACTGATTGTCACCTTTGGGTAATCATAGCTCTACCATCTTGCAAAAAGGCTACAAATCCTACTTGTTGAGCATCCTTCACCTTAGATAGTTCTCTCGTCCTTGCTTGAATAAATAAATAGTTCTAATTATTTATTGTACTATCTCATGCCATTATTTTGCAAGTATCATCTTTGCTTCCCTCCAATGGAAGAATTAACTTGTATATACATCTTAAACCTATAATTAAGCCTTTTTATCTATCTAGATGGTCAAATTTTGATTGAATTCTTACAATTTTTCTATTTAAGTAATTCTATTTATGTGATATGAAACCTAAAACTATTCTAAATATGGTATCTATTAAATATAATATTATTTTTACAAAGCTTGACTGATATATTTATATAAATGAAGCATTTATTTTTATTTTTATTTTTAAATTTTGATATATGGTTTTTACAAAAAGAAAATTATGAGCATTTACTCATTTACAAAAAAATAAATAATATTTTTAATTTCATTATGTGGATAACTACAAAATTAATAATTTATAAATTTTATTATCATTATATAAGAGAATTTATAGCTAATTATATCAATGCTTAGTAACATGATTATAATATAATAAAGTTTGTATCAAACATAAAATTTAATAATCAGTCTAATCCTTGTATCTAAATAAAATTCAATTACTTATGGAAGGCCACATTTCTAATTTTAGTTGAATTATTTTTATCTCTATTGAAAACTAAGACTAGTTCCATCATAATCTTCCCAATAGATATCACAATGAGAAGCACAACAAAAATAAAAACCCCAAAGGAAAGAGAAAAGGAGCAAATGAGGGAAATTGAGCACAAAGCCCAACAAGACCCAAGGGTCACAAACTAAAAGGAAAACCTAGACCCCCAAGCCAACCCATGGGAGAGGCAACAAACAAACCAGCTGAAAAGCAACCAAAAGCTATTGCTAGATTGTATGATAGAAGTACTCCAATGATATATTTGGTAAGTGAGGGAGAGTGCCCTAGACTTGATAGACATTCCTACTACTGGTGCTTGTTTAAATACTACTGGTGCTTGTTGAAAATCCAAAGCCTGAGAGCACTATAGTATGATTGAGACTCTTTATTGAAAGTAGGAGGTGAGCATGACTTGGGAGACAACCATAGCCCTTCTCCTCTACAAGGAACCCCACAATGCTTCTCTTAGCAATCCATCAAAGTGGTGATGAAGGTGCCCAAAAATCTCTATAGCCAAAGAATGAAGGTATTCAGAAACAAGCAATGATGTATAATGATACTCTTTTCCTTGAGCTAAGATGGTCACCATTGTTATTGCTTGAATATCCGCTTGTGCTAGTGTTTTGCTTGTAAGGAATTCACAACCACCACATTGTACAAAGCCAATTTTTGAGGCCTAAATGGATGAATTAAGCCTTGGAAATGTGCAAATGCTACATTAGAAGAATATGCTAGCCTTCCTTCTCCACTTTTTTGTCTCATTTAGAGCTTTCTAATGCTTTCTTCATCCATGCAATTTGAAGATTCCTATAGGAATATTCTCTAAAGATTTCCTTAGGTCAAAGTTTGTTTGACCAACTAGATAGGACAAAAACCAACATATCACCCATGTATACAACTAATCTATGTGTAAAGCTCTTTGACATATCATAATCCATATATCAGATCCAAGTGAGCTTGCTTTGAGGGAATCTCCTCCGCTATATAATAAAGATAAAGTGCTTCTTTAGGACATTGGAGTTTTGAATGTGAAGCTTTTTGTTTCTTCTTCTAGGTTTTTTCTTGGGGGTTCTCCTATTCTCAAAACATTACAATGGTATTAGAGTAGGTTTTTCAATTCAAGAGAGTGGATCACCCCTCTTGGAGGAACATGAGCTACTGAGATTGAGTAATTTTGAGGAGAGAAATTCTAGTGAAATTGATAGATTAGGAGTGTTTTAGAGAGAAGATGAGATGGAGGCTCTAGGAGGACAATTTCATGCACTCCACTTTCTGTTCTCGAATCTGTCCCACATCAAGATTATGTATATCCAATGAGAGCAAATGAGAGTATATCTCATTCATGAGTATATCATCAAAGTAGAGTCCAAGGATATAATGATGAATTCACCAAATCCAATGATTTTACATGTAATGATTTATGATAAAGAGTGGAATTTGACAATCTATATTTTGTTGTGATGGATTTGAATATATCAAATCCTTGCCCTTTCAACACTCAAGTAGAAATTTGTTTTGTGGTTAGACCAAAAGTGATGTTTAGGGATTTTGTAATTTGTAATTTTAGTGAGGAATTGTATCAACAAATAATAGCCTCTAAAGTTCTAATGGTAGTCCCAATAGTCTATGCACTCTCATGAGTGATCATATTAACTTTCTATTGAAGTAGAAAGTAATATTTAAGCATTGTCATGTGTAGGAATCATGGAACCGTAGTTACAAGATTTGATGCAAGGAATGTAGGAGATGTTGAACAAGTTTTGAGAGATCAAGATGACCATGGAGGCATTGTAAATTCAAGTAGATACCTTTTGGAATGATCAGGTAATGCAAGAAGGATAACTGTCTCAAAACCTAGTACCAATAGCTGAAGTACTTGGAGAGTCACTCATGCCAATGACACTGGCTTTGGTCAACAATGAAGCCATATTGTTACTATGGATGAAGAAGATAGGCTATATTGAGCCTTACAAGAGGCAATGTTCCATAGGAGTAATGGAGAATTGGATTTCAAGAATGAATTGATACTTCCAATTATTCAGAATGTAGATCACCAATCGTTTTGTATGCATGTTTGCATGTGAGTACTTGATCAATAAATCCTTCACGTGGCATGATGCTTGGGAACGGTCAATGTTGGTAGAAGGAGAAGAGGTCACATGGACGGCAATGCAAGAAGGGCTATTGAAGAATTCCAAGTTGTAGATTCCATGCAAATGGCCTAAACTTTACTATGAGAATTGAAGCAAAAGAACAACATACAAGGGTAAGTAGAAGTATTTCTTGATCTGTAATTACAATAACCAACATGAGTTGTGGTACTCATATTTTTCATTTTCAATGAGTTTTAAAGGAGAAATGCATTGTTAAAGCTGAAGGAAGGCTAAATAGGGAATAAATAAGAAGAATCATGTGTTTGGCATAGACCCAAAGTTGACCGTGGGTCAGAGTCAGAAAAATTTGGGTTGGACAGATGGAAGTATGGAGCCAAAGACATAGGACTTTGTATTGGGATGCGTAACCCAATCCAAAGAACTTGCAACAAATTTTCCTTGGGTTCAGCCAATTAAGAAAGTACATGTAAAGAAAGCAACTACCAACTACCGTTACCATTCACATTGTAGAATGGAGAGTCCAATAGCGAGAGTGAGGGAGAGCCCAAAGTTCAGCAATTGAGGGAAGAGGTTGTTGGAGAAGAAGAATGGGAGTTCCACAAGGTGATTGATTGCATGGAAGGAGGAGATGAGTTGTGTCTAGAGTTGCATGTAGTTGAGTTGGGAGATGAACAAGTAAGAGAGGCTGCCTTGGGATTTCCAAGTGGTAGCAAGATCAAAGAGAAGTGCTCAAGCTGTAGTTGCAGGTCCAAGCAAAGTCAAAGAAGAAGGAAGGAGCTTGGATGACATGACAATGAAGGTACAAAGATCATGTCTTTGGGGTAAAGCACCAGCCAAAGAAGCGCCTACCCAAGATGAAGATATAGGAGACAATGAAGGAAGATACATTAGAGTTGAGTATCTATTGAAGATTATATGTCCTTTGTTAGTATAGTTACAGAGGAAGAAAGCAGAGTTGAAGAAGAATCATCTTGGAGTGAAGGGTGAGTTGGAAGTAGTAAGGCACTAGAGTGAAGAGACCTTGGAGTTGAGCAGTAAGCTAACCTAGGAAGAGAAGGAAGCCAA
Organism: Lunularia cruciata; assembly: GCA_948567375.1. NCBI lineage: Eukaryota > Viridiplantae > Streptophyta > Marchantiopsida > Lunulariales > Lunulariaceae > Lunularia > Lunularia cruciata. The sequence continues at coordinate 12,236,737 of OX419760.1, forward strand.
AGAACTTTGGGTGGAAGCAGTTCTTTGGAAGAAAATCCTTGATACCTTGCAAGAGAACTTTGTGAAGTGCAGTGAAGTGCTAAAAGAACAAAAGGTGTTTTTTGAGAAGATGAAGCGTGAAGTTGCTGATGCAAAGGTAAAAGTTATACATTCAAAGGTAATTGCAATAGTGATAGAACAAGAACTAGAGAGTCTAAAGAAGAGTGCAGTAGAAAAGGATCAAGCTTGGCAATGTGAGTTGGCAAATAGACATCAAGATGAAGATCAATTGTAGGGTTTACTCTACTCAAAAGTGTAGAAGGTCAACTAGTCTAGTATGTGGAAGAGAAGGAAGCGCTAAAGGCAGAATTTGAGGACAAGTTGACAATGTATAAGAATAAAATTGGTGGTAGAGCAAAGTAAGGAGAAGGTGGTTCTGAGTGTGAAGTCAGATTCAATTATAGCAGTTATGGTGGAGTTGAAGGCAATCTTGAGTACTAATGCCAAGGTCAAGTTAGAAAAGGTGAGGCTACATGAATTGAAGTTGTTGGTGCAAGAGAAAAGAAGAAGGAAGGCAAAGGATATTGACTTGAAAAACTTCTAATTTGTCTGAGAGATTGTGTAGATAGGAAGATATTAGAGGTAGGAGACAATGTTTGTCTTCAATTAGATTTTGTTAGATCAAACTTAGATAGACTTTGTAGTGAGATGAAGGTGAATAAGAAGTCCAAAAGTAGTAGCAGTAGGAGTGTAGGTGTCTTTGGGTGAGTTTCTAGAGACATCAAGAGAGAGTGGCTTAGAAAATGAGAATGTAGATGGGTCAGCTATCATTCCAATTTCAATTTAGACTAAAGAGATAGTAGAAATAGTAGATGAAGAAGTAGTATTGATAGACCCAAAGAAGGAGAAGTGATTGTTGGAACCTCAAGTTTGGAAGCCAAAGTCAAGGTTGACATTGGATTGGAGTAGTAACAGTTTTGAGATATGAAGAGGCAAATATGAAGAGGTGGTTTGTCATTTTGGATTTGCAAGTTAGTAAGGTTGTTAGGAAATGGTATTTTAGTTAAGTAACTATCAAGTGTGAAGCCTATTTAAAGGAAGCATTTGTAGTGTTGTTGTTATTCAATATTGAAATTTTGAAAAGTATTGTAACTTAGTGCTTGTTGTTTCAACTTAATTTTGAGTATCAATCTTGTATGTGTATTTGTGAGTGTTTGCAGAAGTTTGTAGTGCAATTCAATGAACTTGGATGTTGGATTTTGCAACTCTGATTTCATTTGGTGTGTTTGATCCTGAGTGAATAGCAATCAAAGCAATGCCTTGATGAATTTATGAGGAATTGTAGTGTTGGTAGTATTTTGCATTGGTGAGTGCAACACTGGATTGATGCAAAGCAACTTTGATCAAGTAAGTTGTGCCTTTAATGAAACACAATTCCAAAGTGAAGTCATTTTGTAGTGAAGTAGCCTTCTTCAAGAAAACAAAATCATTGCAATCAAAGTGTATTTGGAAAGATTTGAAGTATTGTGATTATGGATGTGTAATTTGTGACAAGAATTGTTATTGAGTGCTTGTTACTCTCTTTTGGGTGTGGTTTCTACTTGAGAGATTAAAGACACTACCAAGAAGAACTACTTGTTACATTTTACTTCATATTTGACCATTTTTGACTCGTATCTCTATGGGAATGAACTTTACTTATGATTATCACAAAAGTGATACTTGCCGGGTTGTCATATGAGTCTAGTAGAAGCTCTGGAAAATATCAAACAAGGATTAAAAGAGAAAATTCACCAAGAAGTAATGGTACAAAATCCTTGCACTATTTTTGAAGTCATTGCTTATGCTCAAAGAGTAGCAAGGGCTGTGAGCTGGCTTATCTCTTACTCAAGATGAACCTCTGATGGCTATTATAGTAGCGCACCATGGACTAAGAAGGCAAAGAACCCCAATTCCATCATACTCCTCCAAGGCTAACACTCCAAGACTCAAACCATGGCTCACTAGAGAACTTAATGAGAGAGAGATAGTTGCAATTGAAAGGATGATGAGTACCTCCTCACTCCTAGTTTATATACTTATGAAATAGTTATGCACCAAAGTTACTAATTATTGGAGTAACTCAAGTTACTATGCTAAAAGTCAAATAAAATCAAAAAGTCTAAAGGAATATCCACACTCATGGGAATATCCTCCTAAACATGTGGTCTTATCTTGACCCAACAATTGTGTCAAGGATTCCTTCACATGGGATATCATTGGACTATAGAAGAATCCAAAACAAAAAGGCTTGTGGGTCTAAGAATTCTTAACTCTTTTCTCAAGGCTAAACATCTAAGAATAATACCAAGTCAATATATTAGAATCTAAAATAGTGATCTTCATCTTTTCCACTCCTTTTAAATAAGGTCCGCTCTATCTTAGCTATAAATAACTTTAGCTAATCATGATTAATGTAGAGCCATCATGTATCTCTATATAAACAATATCTCTCAAATACTTATAATACCAAACTAAATATCACAATAGCACATATATGCAGAATTAGGTGTTACATTTACCCACGAGCTAAGATCTCACTTTGTCCTTGGAGTGAAGGTCTCTCTACCTTCTATGATACATCTTCAACTTATCATGGTTAATTCTATGAAAATGCGTTCCTCCCAACTCCTTGAGATTATAGGTGTAATTGCTCCACATCTTCTCTACTATGAAAGGACCAAAATATTTATGCAAAAACTTCTTTTGCACTCTCTTGAATTGAATAGAATCAAACAACATTACCCAATCATCTTCTTTGAAGTGCTCTACCTTCTTCTTGCCTTGCCTCTTGTCATAGCTCTTCTTTTGTTTCCTTTGGGCTTGCTCCACTCAAACCATAGCAACTGCTCTTGCCTCCTCCAATTCCATGAGTTGATCCTTCCTTGACTTCTCTACATCATCTCATTGTGCTTTCTTCAATCTCCATGAATGCTTTGGAAGGTAGGAATATCAAAGTGAATAGGTAAACTCAATACCATTGTAGAATAGAGATAAGGTAGACTCAATACCATATACAAAATGAAATGGAGAATATTTGGTGGAAGTCTTCATGGTTGTCATATAATCCCACAAAACAGCATGAATCTTCTTGTCCCAATGATGTTTAGCCCCCTCTATTTCTGCATCTTTGGCCAACATCATGCACAAGGTCTGATTTTGTTCTCTTTGCCAAGCCATTGGAGTTTGGCTTATAGGATGTAGTTACTTTATGTGTGATGGAGAAATGTTGTAGCATGATTGTAGTGATGCTCCCTATTAACTCTCCTCCCCTATAAGAAACCAACTCCAAAGGGCACCCAAACCTAGTGATAATTTGTTCATAAAGAAATCTACCAACTTCATCTTCATTCTTGTCTCAATTGTCTAGCCTCAACTTACTTGGTAAGGTAATCAATAACTACCACAATGTCCGATGGTCCTTGGGGTTCTATTGAGAGGAGCTACAAAGTCAATTCTCCACTTCTCAAGAAGTCCTAGCAATGGAAGTGATCTAAGAAGGGATTTTCTAGCAAAAGCTTGACACACATGATAAGTATTGCAATAATCAAGACAATCCTTGAAAGTCTACCTCCAATGGTAACTTGCATTTAGAATCTTGAAAGTAGTCACCTTTCATGCAAAGTGTCCTCCACAAACTAAACCTTCATGAAACTCCTTTATGAGTAGGATAGACTATTCCTTACCCATTGCTCTTTGAAGTAGACCATCTGCTCCTTGGTGAAAAAGAATATCCTCCACCATTATATAAGATTTAGATCTTGCTACAAGGGCCTTCCTCTTCCTAGCATGCATCCCTTCTAGATAGTTACCTCTTGTAACAAATTCCACAATCTCTTTGTACTTTATGTGACAACCCAACAAGTATCACTTTTGTGATAATCAGTAAGTAAAGTTTGTTCTCACGCAGATACAAGTTAGAAATGGTCACATATGAAGTAAACAATCATAATTTAGTTCTTCTTGGTTGCATCTTTAATCTCTTAGGTAGAAACCACACCTAGAAGAGAGTAACAAGTACCAAATCACAATCTCATCACAAAATAACAACTCCCATAATCACAACTCCCATAATCACAACTCCATCAAATCTTTCCAAACAAATCTTCATTGTAATGATTCAGATTCTTCTAAAGAAGACTACTTCACTATAAAACTACTTCATCTTAGAATTGCATTCCAACACTCCATTGAGAGCACAACTTCCTAGATCAAAATTTCTTTGCATCAACCCCGTACAATGCTCAAAAATGCAAAATATTACCAACATTACAATTCCTCATGGATCTGTCAAAGTATTGCTTTGGATACACTTAAATTAGGATTAAACACACAAACTAAAGATCAGCAATGTAGAATCCAGCATCCAACACTCATTAACTTGCACTTCCAAATTCTCTAAATACATGTAGGATTGATACTTGGAATTAAGCTAAATGACAAGCACCGAGTTACAACACTTCACTTTATCAACTTCTAAAATGTGAATACCAAACAACACAACACTGCAAATTCTTCCTTTCAATACGCTAAGCACTTTGATAGTTATCTAACTAATTGATCGGTCCCTAACAATCTAGATCTGAAATGGCAACCCACTCTTCATATCTGTCGATTCAAATCTCAAATTGGCTATAAATCCAATCCGATGTCTAACTCTTCCTCTTCTATTGAACCTGATGTAACTTCTTTCACTTCATGTACTTTGGCTCTATCAACTTCTATGCCTTCTACTATTTCTATCACTTCTCTATTCTGAACTACAATTGAACTCATGGGCATTCTACATATATTCTTATCTTCCAACCCACTCACTCCTAATATCTCAAACAATTCATCCAAAGACACTTGCACTCCTACTTCTATGACTTTGCTTTGGGCTCCTATCTTCACACTACTTTGAATATATTCTAACTTAGATTTCACTAATTCTAATCTAAGACACACATTATCTCCTACATCACAAATTTTCCTATCTACTCAATCTCTCAAGAGAATGAGAAGATTATTTAGATCCATCTCCTTTGCCTTTCTCTTCTTTGTCTCTTGCATTAATAACTTTAACTCGTGCAGATGTACTTCTTCTATCTTTACTTTGGCTTTCTACTCTCAATACCATACAAAGTTTCTCTACTACTCTTCTCACTTGCTCTTATGTATGATCTCAAGCTCTCTCTACTTGCAACTCTTCACAATACATCTTTATTGCATCCTCAAACTTGGCCTTCAATGATTCCTTCTCCTCTACATATTTGTTAAGTTATGCTTCCACATCAATGACAAGTCCTCACAAATGCTCTTCTTCTCTATTTCTTCATGCTAACTCTCTTTGCCATGCTTCATCCTTCTATGCTGCCATTGCTTTCAAACTCTCCAACTCCTACTCCATCACTATAGCAATTGCCTTCAAATGTATTACCTTGATGCAAACTTCATCAAATTCTCCCTTCAACTTCTCCCAAGCTATCTTTTGGTTCCTCAATTCCTCATTCTGCACTTCAAGCTCAGCTCCTTGCTTCTCAAAAGACTCATGCAAGTTCACAAATCTCTTCTCTTATAGGAATTTTTCAACCGAAAGCTCCTTTGCATGCTTCTCACCTTCATTTAGTTTCTCCCTTAACTGACCAATCTCTTCATTCAAATACCTCTCAACTTGCATTTCATCCTTTACCTTTGGATGATCTTTCCTCAACTCTACTTTCTTCTTCCTCAATGTCATCAACAAGGGACAAATAATCTTAGACAAGTATGCAACTTCACTACCATCTTTTTCTTTTGCATTGTCTTTGCCTTTGCTAATGACTTGCATTGGTGCCTTACTCTATATTCTTGATCTTCTCACCTTAAAAGTAACCACCTCTAAGTTGGCATCTTCATCTTCTACACTTTGTGCTTTACTCAAACCTACAACTTTGATTTGCACCTACTTCTTTGTTCTTGTTCCTTGTGGTACAACCAACCTTGGCTCTTTATCTCTTTGCTCTTTGATCTCCACCGTAGGCAGATCTAGACACAACATGTCTCCTCCTTCCATGCAATCAATTGCTTCATGAAACTCATGTTCCTCCTCCTCAACCACATCTTCCACCGGTTGTTGCACCTTGAGTGTAAAAGACCAAGACCAAGGAGAGAAATAGGAGAATGGAAACTCACATTGGGACACTTGAATGTGGGAAAACTCCAAATGCCTAGCATGAGCTTTGGCTTTGGTATTTATAGGTAGCATACAAGGCTCTTGAGAAGCTTCTCAAGAAGCTTCCTCAAGCCGCTTTCTTAGAGTGCAAGCCAACTTAACTAGGAAGCTTCTCAAGAAGCTTCCTTCTAGAAGCCGCCTACTTGGCATGCAAGCTAAGCTAGTTGGAAGCTTCCAGAAGCTTCCTTCTAGAAGCTACTTACTTGAAGTGCAAGCTAAGCTAGCCAGGAAGCTTCCCGAGAAGCTTCCTAGATACTTCCAAAATATTCTAGGCTAATTTGTCTTATGTGCTACTTTGTAAGCCCAACTAACTTTGTCGCTAAACTCCATATTGTTACATTGGGTTCTCCATCACTCCAATTGCTTGATTCACCACTCTTCATGTGAGTTTTGCCTCTTCTTTGTCTGCCAAGTCCTCTGACTTGTACTTAACTTCTCCTTCTGATTCTTCTATTGATGATGGTTCCCTCGCGACAACCTCATGCCTCAGATCCAACCTTCTTGTATTGCGGAGCTGTATTGGGGATACAATTTCCTTGGATGAATTCACTTCTTCATCTTGGAATCTTTGCCTACAATCTTTTATGCTGGCCTATCTTAGCAAAGTGCTCATTGCTCCTCCAAAGTTGGAGAACATATTGTTGCTCTTCTTCATCTGCTTCTCTTCTCAAGAATGGATGAAAGTGTGACACCATCTTCTTCCTCTCCTCTACAGTTAGCAAGTTCAGCCTGAGGTAAAAATGCACTACCAAATAGCACTAGATAATGTGGCAATTATCAATGTCCCCAATTCTTGACCACTTGCCTCATTGTTGGTGAAAACACTTTTCCTAATCCACCGGTGCTCTTGCAAAAATCTGGTGGAAGAACACTACTTTATGCTTCATTACGTACGTGGTTTGATCTGGCTTGCAAAGCGCTATCATTACCCCAACAATACTTCACCTTATTGAGTCTTGATAGGTATTGCCCTTATATTCATTCTTTGTATGCGGAGCACCGAAGGACTTGTGGATTTTTGCAATCTCCTCTATAGACTCTCCCTTCTCAAGGAATGTAGCCCTAGTTTCCTCACTAGCCTCTCTTCCCAAAACCAATCTCCAATTTGACTCAATCCATTGAGCCAGATTGCCTCTCTTCCCTTCTTCCTCCATGCCATCCTTACAATCACTTGCAACTACTTCTAGCATGAAACTTGGAAAACTCAAGTTTTAGTTCTAGGCCCAAAAAGTGATCTAAAGTCTACTCAAGACTTTGATCCTTGCTATTACATCTAACCTCCAAATCATAGGATTTCTCATTGCAAGTGAAGGATTCTTCTTCTCACTCCTCATTGGCATCGTATGATCTCTTTGGTAGCTAGAAGATAATTCTTTCATCTCCTAGATGTGAGATTCTAACTCCCTCAGGAATGTTAAACCTTGGATGGCTTTGTAACTAGCATTCCTTCAAGTTGACTACTTAGTGGCTTAGGATACTTGTGTGACATTTTGAAATCCCTTTGATGAAGTCTTGATTTTATAGTTCTTTGTTGCATGGTCATTCCTCCGTCACTCTTCACTAATAATCACACATTCTACATGAGTTCCTCTTAGCATTATCAAGTTTGGCCTGCTTGCATCTTAGTTATTTTCTTGCTTGTACTTTCTTGGTTGATAAACCCAAAGGAAAGTTATCACGTTGTCTTTGCATTGGGTTGATCACCCCAAAGTGAAGTTTCCTTACTTTGGGTTTCTTTGGTGACAAGTTCAATATAAGATCTTCTTTCTTGACATGAAGTAAATTACGTCAAGTTCAAATTAAAGACACAATTTCCTTCTTTTGTTGCTATTTAGGTTCAATACTACTTTGACTATACACTTCTTCTTAAGAATATAACAAAACTAAAAAATATGGGTACCACATTCCATTGGAACCTATTGAGTGATTGAGATTGTCATGAGCTCCTCATCCAAGAAGGAATCATCCATTGATTCAACTCCATTGTGATCATAGGCCCTAGATAACAAATCATCATTTGTATGTTTGTTCCTTGGCTTATCCTCAATGGTATAGTCATACTCAAACAAGAGTATTATCCACCTTGCTATCCTTTATTCCACATTAGGCTTGTTGAAAATGTAATTCAAAGCCTTGTGATCTATGAAAATGTTGGCTTTCCTTCCAATCAAGTAGTGTCTAAACTTCTTAAGACCAAAGATTACTGGCAACTCTTTTCTTTTTGTGATTGAGTAGTTCTTTTCTGCTAAAACCATCTATCTACTAGCATAAACTATTGGATGATCATGGCCATCTTGGTCTAATTGACTAAGAAAGCATCTTATAGCTATATTAGAAGCATCAATGTAGATGATGAAAGGTTTACTCCAATCAGGTTTAGCAAGAATTGGAGCTATAATAAGAGATTCTGTGAGCTCCTCAAAAGCTTTGAGAGCCTTCTTGTCCTCCAAAATCACCATGTATTCTACACCCCTCTTCATATAGATAGGCAATGCATAAGCCTTGTTGGGAAATGAAAAGATAAACCTCCTATAGTACCCAACCATTCCCAAGAATTGGTGTAACTTTGTCAAGCTTGAAGGGAGTGGAAGGTGTGAGATTTTCCTCACCTTTTGAGGATCAACTGATAATCCATCCTTAGAGATGATGTGCCCCAAAAGTAGACCTTCTTCACAACCAAAAATGCACTTCTTTGGGTTGAGTGATGCATTTGCTTCATCCAAGCATTGAAGACCTTGATCAAATGCTCAAAGTGCTCCTCCTTGCTCCCATAGACACAAAAGTAATGAATGAATTCTCTCAAAAATTTCCCAATGAAAGGTTCAAACACCTTGTTCATGAACCGTTGGGATGTGGCTGGAGCATTGTAGAGCCCAAAAGGCATGACCTTGAAAGCATAAGTTCTCCAAGGTGTGGTGAATATGATGAGTTGTTGATGCTCTAGTGCAATCTTTATTTTGTTATACCTATTGTAACCATCTCCAAAATTGTACCTCTCATGACCTTCAATCTCCTCCAAGATCTCATCTATGAATAAAAAATAGTAATAGTCCTTCTTAGTAATAGTATTCAACTTCTTGTAATCCACACATACCTGAAGCTTGCCATGTTTTTTCTTTACAATCACAATTGGAGACACCTATTCTAAATACTCCACCTCAAAGATAAATCTGGCCTCCTTGAGCTTATCAATCTCCTCCTTCACAACCAAAACTATTGGTGGGCTAATGCAACATTGCTTTTAGCAGACAGGTCTTGCATGCTCCTCCAAGGTGACTTCCTTTAGATCCTTGAATTGAAAGCAAACATATGGATAAAATTGTAGAAGATCTCCTCAAATCTCTTTTCTCCTCTTTGGTAAAATTTGGACCATACTTGAGGGTAGATAACCTCCTCTCTATCTCCTCAAGTGTCAAGGGTGCTTTATCTGGGTCCTTCAAAACCTTTGGCTTAGGTGAAAAATCCATAGCAAACAAGGGATATACATCTAAATTAGGTTTAAATTCATTCTCCTCCATGGAAGTCTCTTTTTCCATGCTTGTCTCCACACCTAAAGCTCTTTCTTCTAAATCTGATTCCCAATAATCAGAATATGGTGTATCTAAATGTGAAGTGTTGGTGAAGTTAGTCACAAGAACTATAACTCTATGGTTTGATGGCCTAATCATCAAATACCCTTTGTGCCATCAATCAGTTATGCATGTTGCTCTCAACCATGGTCTCCCAGGAAGTAAATCATAGCTTGAATATTTCAAGACTTAGAAAGTCATGAGATTTTGAACTCCCATAATTGAAACTACCACCTTATCCATCACCCTTATTGGTTGAACTTGTTGCTTGTTTATCATGCTCACCACAAACGTTGAAGGTCGTGAGGGTATCATACCTAACTTCTTCATCAACCTCTCTAACATAGCATTTACTAAAAATCTTCTATCAACAAGTGCATCCTTGAAGTTGTGACCATTCATTCTCATATCAATCTTGGAGGTATATTCACAAGCCTCCCTCACATTCTGATCCACCTATCTCTTCTCCCATAGTTGCATTACGTTGATCTTGAGATTTGCAAGTTGTTCTATGATGGTTTGAAGTGGATCTTTGGTAGAGGTGCAAGAACCAGAGCAACTACTACTTGTGGTACAACCCTTGCCACCAAAGTATCAAAAGTTCTACTATACTTGTAACCTTGAGTAGGATGCACAACCTCCTTCACCACCAGATCATTCTCATCTCCTTCCAAACTCTCTTCCATACGAATTGCACTCTTGATAGCTTCAACCTTGGGAGAAGGTTTCTCATACCTCACCTTACTTCTAATCTGAGGTCTCAACCCTCCCACAAAATTCTTGGTGAGCATGGCTCCTATGCTAATCATAGTAGTCTCCACCTCATCTCTACTCTTCCTCAACAATATGCAAAATATGGACTGTAATGTCTCCACTCTTTCTACATAGACTACATAGACACTTCACCTCCATCTCCTTACTGAAGAAAGGCAACTTCACATATCAATCTCTCATAACTCTCATATGGAAGAAAATTTGACTATAGAACTCAATGAGTGCTATAGTCAAACTCTCCCAAGTCTCTTCTTGCCCATCTCTCTTCTCTCTCTTTTGGTATTTTGACTCATACCATGTAAGGGCTGCCTCTTTAAAGAAATCTAGTGATAATGAGGCCTACTCATTCTTCCTCCTCTTTATGTTTCCTATGCAAGTTCTCTTGAAGTCTCTCACCAAGGCATCTACATCCTCTCCATCCTTGCCAAAGAAAATCAGAAGTTTCTCCATCTTAGCCCCTCACTATCTTTCTTTTTTATCTCAATTTTTTTTCTTTCACTATATAACTAATAGAGTATATACATGACTAATGTAATTTGAGAGTAATCCACCATAGGAAAAAGAAACGGTTCAGGTTATTCCAAGTTTTCTATAGCAACATCAAATCTTAGAGTGCATATTAATCAAACCTTCATGGATTGTTTATCCATAAATTGAAAGTTTATCTCCATCACTAATCTTAAGACCTAGCTAATGAAGTTGGTAATTTATTTTTGAATATACTAAGATTCTCTCCAAGATCTTTCACCAAAGTCTCCAAATGTGATGTTACTCCACTACATTCATGTCCTTTTGGAAGTCCTTCCACTTCACAAACCTCACTCCTTGGTCTTAGATCTCCTCCCTCCCAATCTTGGTAAAGAAGGTTCAATATGTAATTCCAAGTCAAGTAAGCCTCTCCTTTCCCTTAATCTCTTGCTCTCAAAGGTAAATGGACATGAACTTACCTTATATCTCTTCTCTCTACCTAAAAAGCACTTAGAATCACTCTTTCCTCCAAGTAGTATATGTTGTTGAATCCTCTCAATACTCACTTCAAATTCTATTCTAAACTCTCTTTTCCTCAAATCCACCCCTACAATCACCTCAAACCCTTGGGGAACCTTGCATAGCCTCAACTTCCACTCTTGGTGACACTCCATGTTCCCAAGATGAATCTCAACACTCAAACATGCTTTTGGTTGCTCTCACGCTCCTCATGCATGAGATCTCAACTCTCCAAAATTGACCCCTCCTCACAATGTCACTAAGCTATCTCAATTGGTATGTCATAGTCCTCTAAGATTTTTCCCACTTAATCAAAACCCTAGGATGTCTTTCCTTCAAAATTTCATATATTTTCATCAAGCCATTTGGCCTAGGCACCTTTCTATTCATCACATATATTTTAGATTTGGTTTGAAAACCACCCCTTTACTTTAAAAACTCATAACTTCTTGTGCAAGAATGATTTCTCTCTAATTCTTGGGCCAAAAGGTAGACTACTATGCATTGAATGTTTTTTGGGAAAGTTTTAGCAAAATGTATTAAAAAATGAATAAATGGCAAACTCTGGACAAAACTCTAGCAAAAGTGTAGTTGTGGGAACAATTTACCCTACCACCTTCCAAATTTCTAGCTCAATGCATGTAGTAGCCCTTACAATAACTTTGAGTACCACTCCTTAAACATAATCCAAGCTATTCTTTATGAAAATTTCAAGTCCAGATTTCAAACTTGAGGTTTTGCTCAAAATCAATGTAATCCTCAAAATCTGCAATCCATCTCACACAATCTCTCCAAATCCTCTTATGTGTATAGTATGTACAATATCATCTCAAACACATCATAATAAAATATTAGGTATAAAAGTATATCCAATTTCTCTAACATAAGTTCAGCACTCTCCTCCCCTAATGTTCTTTCCAAGTGAGCCCTCATAGCCTTCTTTTATCTAATATAGAATTGTATGCAGAACATTCTCTTATCTTCTAGAGAGGCCTCAGCAAAGGAACCAAAAATGTGAGCTAGCCTATCTCTCACTCAAGATGAACCTTTGATGGCTATTTTGTTAACACACCATGGACTAAAAAGGCAAAGAACCCCAATTTCATCATACTTCTCCAAGGTTAACACTCCAAGACTCACTAAAGAACTCAATGAGAGAGAGATAGTTGCAAATGAAGGGATGATAAGCAACTCCTCACCCCTATTTTATATACTTGTGAAATAATTATGCACCAAAGTTGCTAATTATTGGAGTAACTCAAGTTACTAGGCTAAAAGTCAAATAAATCAAAAAGTCTAAAGGAATATCCATACTCATAGGAATATTCTCCTAAGCATGTGGTCTCATCTTGACCCAACCACTAAGTCAAGGATTCCTTCACATGTAATATATTTGGACTATAGAAGAATCCAAAACAAAAAGGCTTGTGGGTCCAAGAGTTCTTGAATCTTTCCTCAAAGCCAAACACCTAAGAATAATACCAAGTCAATACACTAGAATCTAAAATAATGATGTTCTGTAACACCCATTTGTGCATGTGTGTGGTATTGTGATATTTAGCTTGGTATTACAAGTACTTAAGAGATATTATTTATATAGAGATAAAGGATGGTTCTATATTAGTCATGGTTAGCTAAAGTTAGTCATAGCTAAGATAGATGGGACCTTACTTTAGAGGAAGTAGAAAAGATGAGCACCACTATTTTGGATTTTAGTGTGTTGACTTGGTATTATTCCTAGGTGTTTGGCTTTGGGGAAAGAGTTGAGAACTCTTGGGCCCGCAAGCCTTTTTGTTTTGGATTCTTCTTTAGTCCAAGGATAGCCCATGTGAAGGAATCCTTGCTTTAGTGGTTGGGTCAAGATAAGGGGAATATGCCCATGTGAATGGATATTCCTTTCTACTTTTTGACTTTACTTGACTTTTAGTCTAGTAACTTGAGTTACTACGGTAATTAGTAACTTTGGTACGTAACTATTTCACAAGTATATAAACAAGGAGTGAGGAGGTACTCAACATCCTTTCATTTGCAACTATCTCTCTCTCATTGAGTTCTCTAGTGAGCAATGTCTTGAGTCTTGGAGTGTTAGCCTTGGAGGAGTATGATGGAGTTGGGGTTCCTTGCCTTCTTAGTCCATGGTGCGCTACCATAATAGCCATCAGAGATTCATCCTGAGTGAGAGACAGGCCGGCTCACATTTTTGGTTCCGTTGCCTCCTATAGTATCCAACCATTCACAAGAATTGTCATTGTGATTGTGATTCCTACCTTCCAAAGCATTCATAGGAGATTGAAGAAAGCACAAGGAAGTGATGCAAGGAAGTCAAGGAAGGATCAACTCATGGAGTTGGAAGAGGCAAGAGCAGTTGCTATGGTTCGAGTGGAGCAAGCCCAAAGGAAACAAAAGGAGAGCTATGACAAGAGGCAAGGCAAGAAGAAGGTGGAGCCTTTCAAAGAAGGTGATTGGGTAATGTTGTTTGATTCCATTCGATTCAAGAGAGTGCAAAAGAAGTTTTTGCCTAAGTACTTTGGACCTTTCATAGTAGAGAAGATGTGGGGCAATTACACCTATGATCTCAAGGAGTTGGGAGGAAGACACTTTGATAGGATTAACCATGATAAGTTGAAGATGTACCATAGAAGGTAGAGAGACCTTCACTTTGAGGACAAAGTGAAAACTTAGTCCGGGGGTAAATGTAACACCCATTTGTGCATGTGTGTGGTATTGTGATATTTAGCTTGGTATTACAAGTACTTAAGAGATATTATTTATATAGAGATAAAGGATGGTTCTATATTAGTCATGGTTAGCTAAAGTTAGTCATAGCTAAGATAGATGGGACCTTACTTTAGAGGAAGTAGAAAAGTATATACAGAAATACTACCACCTTCATCAGCTAGTTCTCAAGATTAGTGATGGAGATAATCTTTCAACTTATGGATAAACTATCCATGAGAGTTAGATTAATATGCACTCTAGGATTTGATGTTGCTATAGAAATCTTGGAGCAACCTGAACCTTTTGTGTTCCCTAGAGTGGATTATTCTCAGATGGTGTTAGTCATGTATATACTCTATTAGTAATAGAGTGAGAGAAAAGAAAAGAGAAAAAAAAAATTAAGAGAAAAGAAAGATAGTGAGGGGTTAAGATGGGGAAACTTCCGGTTTTCTTTGGCAAGGATGGAGAAGATGTGGAGGCCTTTGTGAGAGACTTCAAGAGAGCTTGCATAGGAAACAATGAGAGGAGGAAGAATGAGTGGGCCTCATTATTACCAGATTTCTTTGAGGATGCAGCACTTACATGGTATGAGTCAGAATACCAAAAGAGAGAGAGGAGAGAGGGGGAAGAGGAGTCTTGGGAGACTTTGACTTCAGCACTCATTGAGAACTTTCTTCCTGATGAGAGTTATGAGAGATTGATGAGTGAGGTTACATTTCTCAAGCAAGGAGATGGAGAGAAAGTGAGGGTCTATGTGGAAAGAGTGGAAAAGTTGGAGTCCAGATTTCGCATAGTGTTGAGGAAGGGTGGGGATGATGTGGAGACTACAATGATTGGCATAGGGGCCATGCTCACCAAGAATTTTGTGGGAGGATTGAGACCACAAATTAGAAGCAAGGTGAGATATGAGAAACCTTCTTCCAAGGTTGAAGCTATCAAGATCGCAATTCGTATGGAGGAGAGTTTGGAAGGGGATGAAAGTGATTTGGTGGTGAAGGAGGTTGTGCATCCTCCTCAAGGCTACAAGTATGGTGGAACTTCTGATACTTTGGTGACAAGGGTTGCACCACAAGTAGTAGTTGCTCCAGTTCTTGCACCTCCACCAAAAGATCCACTCCAAACCATCACAGAACAACTTGCGGATCTCAAGATCAATGTGGTGCAATTATGGGAGAAGAGAGAGGTGGATCAGAATGTAGGGAGAGGGCCTAGGAGTTATGGAAACCATCCATATAGAGGAGGCCAACCAGCCAACAATTTCAATGATAGAAATTGTTTTGGTTGTGGGGGAAGAGGCCATATCCAAAGGAATTGCCCAAATTCCACTTACCATGGAGGAAGGGGTTATGAGGGAGCCAATAGAGGGAAAGAGGGAGGTAGTGAAACCCAAGTGGCTCCTAATCCCAACAAAGGTAAGGGGATAGCATCCATAGATGTGGTTGAGAGCAAGTATGAGAAGGGAGAGTGCTCAAACTCCAAGGGTCTTAATTTGGAGCTTTTGGCACAAGAGAAGAAGAGAGCTCGTTTTGCAGAGGATGTTCACTCTTCTCAAGGATTTACTTCAAGCAAGGATACTCCTATGTCTACTAGGAGCACTCGCACCTCAACACCATCAACAACAAAGACTCCAAGGAAGAAGTTGGGGATGGAGGACTTCTTGATCTCAAAGCAACAATGGAACTACAATGTGTTGGAGGATGTTGGTAGTCACAAGGCTAACATCACAGTGGGCCAATTAATTGCTTTGAACCCTACCTTGAGAAAGGAGCTTAGAGGTGGTTTGAGTTCTACAAGGAGCAAAAAGAAGAAGAAGGCAAAAGTTCCAGTATCAATGGGGGTGGTGGATGCCAAGCCAGCACCATGGGAGGCTTGTGAATATGCCTCCAAGATTGATGTGAGAGTGAATGGTCACAACATCAAGGATGCATTGGTTGATGGAGGATCAGCAGTGAATGCCATGTCAGAAAGGTTGATGAAGAAGTTGGGTATGATACCCTCAAGACCTTCAACATTTGTGGTGAGCATGGCAAACAAGCAACAAGTTCGACCAGTAGGGGTGATGGATAAGGTGGTAGTTTCAGTTATGGGAGTTCAAAATCTCATGACTTTCCAAGTCTTGAAGGATTCAAGCTATGACTTACTTCTTGGGAGGCCATGGTTGAGAGCAGCATGCACAACTGATCGATGGCACAAAGGGTACTTGAGGATTGGGCCATCAAACCATAGAGTCACTGTTCCTGTGACTAACACCACCAACACTTCACATTCAGATACCCCATCTTCTAATTATTGGGAATCAGATTCTGAAGAAGGAGCTTCAGGTGTGGACACAAGTATGGAAGAGGAGACTTCCACGGAGGAAGATGAATCTGAATCTGATTCAGATGTGTATCCCTTGTGTGCTATGGATTTTGCACCTAAGCCAGAGGTTTTGAAGGACCCAGATAAATCACCATTGACACTTGAGGAGGTAGAGAGAAGGTTATCTACCCTCAAGTATGGCCCAAATGTTACCAAGGAGGAGAAGGTGAGATTTGAGGAGATTTTCCGCAAGTTCATCCATGTGTTTGCTTTTAGTTACAAGGATTTGAAGGAAGTCACCTTGGAGGAGCACAAGATAGAGGTGGAGTCACATGCAAGACCAATCCGCCAAAAGCAACGTCGCATTAGCCCACCAATATCTTTGGTTGTGAAGGAGGAGATTGATAAGCTCAAGGAGGCTGGATTTATCTTTGAGGTGGAGAATTCAGAATGGGTGTCTCCAATTGTCATTGTGAAGAAAAAGAATGGCAAGCTTCGGGTATGTGTGGATTACAAGAAGCTTAATGCTGTTACCAAGAAGGACTACTACCCATTGCCATTCATTGATGAGATCTTGGAGGAGGTTGCAGGTCATGAGAGGTACAGTTTTGGAGATGGTTATAGTGGATATAACCAAATAAAGATTGCACCAGAGCATCAACAACTCACCACATTCACCACACCTTGGGGAACTTACGCTTTCAAGGTCATGCCTTTTGGGCTTTGCAATGCTCCAGCCACATTCCAACGGTTCATGAACAAGGTATTTGAACCTTTCATTGGGAAATTTGTGAGAGATTTCATTGATGACTTTTGTGTCTATGGGAGCAAGGAGGAGCACTTTGAGCACCTAATCAAAGTCTTGCAACGCTTGGATGAGGCAAATGCATCACTCAACCCAGAGAAGTGCATTTTTGGATGTGAAGAAGGTCTACTTTTGGGGCACATCATCTCCAAGGATGGAATAGCAGTTGATCCTGAGAAGGTGAGGAAAATCTCAGACCTTCCATTCCCTTCAAGCTTGACAAAGTTATGCCAATTCTTGGGAATGGTTGGGTACTATAGGAGGTTCATCTTCTCATTTTCCAACAAGGCTTATGCATTGACCATCTACATGAAGAAGGGTGTAGATTACATGGTGATTTTGGAAGACA
Source organism: Lunularia cruciata (assembly GCA_948567375.1). NCBI lineage: Eukaryota > Viridiplantae > Streptophyta > Marchantiopsida > Lunulariales > Lunulariaceae > Lunularia > Lunularia cruciata. The sequence goes on from OX419760.1 coordinate 12,254,451, forward strand.
AGGAGGCTCTCAAAGCTTTTGAGGAGCTCAAGCAATCCCTTGTTGTAGCTCCAATTCTTGCTAAACCTGATTGGAGTAAGCCTTTCATCCTCTACACTGATGCTTCTAATGTAGCTATAGGATGCACTCTTAGTCAATTAGACCAAGATGGGCATGATCATCCAATAGCTTATGCTAGTAGGCAGATGGTTTCAGCAGAGAAGAACTACTCTGTCACAGAGAGAGAAGGGTTGGCAGTGATCTTTGGTCTCAAGAAGTTTAGACACTACTTGATTGGAGGGAAAGCCACAATTGTCACGGATCACAAGGCTTTGAAGTACATCTTCAACAAGCCTAATGTTGAAGGGAGACTAGCAAGGTGGATGATACTCTTGTCTGAGTATGACTACACAATTGAGGATAGGCCAGGAAAGAAACATGCAAATGCTGATTTGTTATCTAGAGCCTATGATCATGATGGAGATGAGCCAGTAGATGATTCCTTCCCGGATGAGGAGCTCATGACAATCTCAGTCACTCAAGAGATTCCAATGGAGTACAAGGAGATTGTGGATTTTGTGACAAGAGGTAACTATCCAGAAGGGATGCATGCTAGGGAGAGGAAGGCCCTTGCAGCAAGATCTAGACCTTACACAATGGTGGAGGATATTCTTTTTCACCAAGGAGCAGATGGTCTACTTCGAAGAGCAGTGGATGCAGAAATGGAGGGGGCTAAACATCATTGGGACAAGAGGATTCATGCAGTTTTGTGGGAGTATAGGACAACCATGAAGACTTCCACTGGATATTCTCCATTCCAATTGGTGTATGGTATTGAGTCTACCTTACCTATTCACTTTGATCTTCCTACCTTCCAAAGCATTCATAGGAGATTGAAGAAAGCACAAGGAAGTGATGCAAGGAAGTCAAGGAAGGATCAACTCATGGAGTTGGAAGAGGCAAGAGCAGTTGCTATGGTTCGAGTGGAGCAAGCCCAAAGGAAACAAAAGGAGAGCTATGACAAGAGGCAAGGCAAGAAGAAGGTGGAGCCTTTCAAAGAAGGTGATTGGGTAATGTTGTTTGATTCCATTCGATTCAAGAGAGTGCAAAAGAAGTTTTTGCCTAAGTACTTTGGACCTTTCATAGTAGAGAAGGTGTGGGGCAATTACACCTATGATCTCAAGGAGTTGGGAGGAAGACACTTTGATAGGATTAACCATGATAAGTTGAAGATGTACCATAGAAGGTAGAGAGACCTTCACTTTGAGGACAAAGTGAAAACTTAGTCCGGGGGTAAATGTAACACCCATTTGTGCATGTGTGTGGTATTGTGATATTTAGCTTGGTATTACAAGTACTTAAGAGATATTATTTATATAGAGATAAAGGATGGTTCTATATTAGTCATGGTTAGCTAAAGTTAGTCATAGCTAAGATAGATGGGACCTTACTTTAGAGGAAGTAGAAAAGATGAGCACCACTATTTTGGATTTTAGTGTGTTGACTTGGTATTATTCCTAGGTGTTTGGCTTTGGGGAAAGAGTTGAGAACTCTTGGGCCCGCAAGCCTTTTTGTTTTGGATTCTTCTTTAGTCCAAGGATAGCCCATGTGAAGGAATCCTTGCTTTAGTGGTTGGGTCAAGATAAGGGGAATATGCCCATGTGAATGGATATTCCTTTCTACTTTTTGACTTTACTTGACTTTTAGTCTAGTAACTTGAGTTACTACGGTAATTAGTAACTTTGGTACGTAACTATTTCACAAGTATATAAACAAGGAGTGAGGAGGTACTCAACATCCTTTCATTTGCAACTATCTCTCTCTCATTGAGTTCTCTAGTGAGCAATGTCTTGAGTCTTGGAGTGTTAGCCTTGGAGGAGTATGATGGAGTTGGGGTTCCTTGCCTTCTTAGTCCATGGTGCGCTACCATAATAGCCATCAGAGGTTCATCCTGAGTGAGAGACAGGCCGGCTCACAGTTCATCTTTTCCACTTCTCTAAATTAAGGTCCACTTTATCTTAACTATGACTTACTTTAGCTAATCAAGACTAATGTAGAACCATCCTTTTCTTCTTCCTTTTCCTTTCCTTCTTATATAAGTAATATCTCTCAAGTACTTATAATACCAGACTAAATATTACAATAGCGCATACATTCACAATTGGGTGTTATAGTGTGCTTAAAAGAGGTGAAGAGATAGTCTTGACTCAACATTTATTGGGTTGAAACACAACACTTTGGTGGACCAATTTCTACGGAATTGGGCAACACTTGGTTTTGAGACCAAGGAGCATGATCGCTCCCAAGAGAACGGAGATGGAGGAAGACAGAGAGATAGAGTCCCACAAGGGAAAAGGACTTGAGTAAAACAACATCATTATTATAATTGTGGTTGAGTTGGGCATATAGTCATCAATTATTGTGTTTGTTTTCCTAGAGGCCCTTGGTCTTTATACAAGCAATCTTTGAACAACACGGAGAGACAAATTGAAGAAGAGGATATAGAAATCCCATCAAAAAACAAAGATTGCTTGTAAATGTACTTCATGGCCCTATTGGATCAATGGAGAAGCAAAAAATCAAGGAGCCTATGAGCCGGCATATCTCTCACTCAAGATGAACATCTGATGGCTATTATGGTTGCGCACCATGGACTAAGAAGGCAAGGAACTCCATCATATTCCTCCAAGACTCAAACCATTGCTCACTAGAGAAATGAATGAGAGAGATAGTTGCAAATGAAAGGATGATGAGTACTTCCTCACCCCTAGTTTATATACTTGTGAAATAGTTACGCACCAAAAGTCACTAACTACTTGAGTAACTCAAGTTATCAGGCTAAAAGTCAAATAAAGTCTAAAAGTCTAAAGAAATATCCATGAAAATATTCTCCTAAGCATATAGTCTTATCTTGACCTGACCACTAAGTCAAGGATTCTTTCACATGGGATATCCTTGGACTATATAAGAATCCAAAACAAAAGGGCTTGTGGGTTCAAGAGTTTTGTAATACCAAGAGCTAGCCATATGATCTAGATGTGAAATTTGGTTTGGTAATATCTAGAATGATGTTATACATGATGGTCAAAATAGATCATATAGAATTATCACAAAAGAGTACTTCTACAAATAGAGCAAAAACCGAAATAGACTTGAGAACCTTAGAACCAATAGTTAGACATATGATTTAAAGGTGAGAATTGGTTTGGTAACATCTGGAAGGATGTTACAAATGATGGACTAAACAGATCAAAAAGAGGTATCACCAAAAGGAGACTTCTACTAATAGAGTAGGAACCAAAATATGCCTGAAATCTTTGAAGGCAATTTTGGAGGCCTAAACGGATGAATTAGGCCTTGAAAATGTGCAGGTCCCCCCCTTCCCAATGGAGAGAAAGCTGGCCTTCCATGCCCTTGGTTTTTCTTGTCGAGAGCTTTCCAACAATACCTTAGTCACATGATTATGAGACTCATACCAGAAGATTCCCTAAAAGATTTCCTCTGTTCAAAGCTTGTTTGACCAACCAGATAAGACTTAGACCAACATGTCACCCATCCAAGTAAGTAATCCAAGGGTGGAACTTGCTGACATGTCACCTATCTGTGTGCCTAATCCTATGGTGGAGCTTCCTCGGAGGAGATCCTCTTTGTCTATATAATAAAGAGAAGGTGGGTGCTCCTTTGGGGCTCCAAATGTTGAGTGTGTAATTTGTGTTTTCTCTCTCTTCTCTTGTCCTTGGAGTATTACAAGTTCCCCAACTCTTTTCTCAAAGCCAAACACCTAAGAATAATACCAAGTCAATACACTAGAATCTAAACTAGTGATGCTTATCTTTTCTACTTCATCTAAAGTAAGTTTCACTCTATCTTAGCTCTGAACTACTTTAGCTAATCATGACTAATGTAGAACCATCATTTATCTCTATATAAATAATATCTCTCAAGTACTTGTAATACCAAAGTTAGTATCACAATAGCACATACATGCACAAATGAGTGTTACAAGACAAGTGCGCAAAGATCAAGGAAGACAAACTTATGACTAATTATCATGAATGGAGTTCTAAAAGAAAATTTGGTGAGAGTGTTGATAGACCCTAGAGCAATATACAATTTCTTGTCTTGCTCTATTGCAATAAAATTGGAGATCGATCTAAAGAAGGATGAGAATGAAGAAATAGAGTTACTTAATGGGTAGATAGAGAGGATTGAGTTGTTACCTAAAAAACTATCACTCTTTGTAGGAGAGTATTAGGAAGAAATTAAGTGGCAAGTGATACAATTAGCTCATTATGATGCAATCTTAAGCATGCCATGGATGGAGCATTACAACCTTATGGTCAATTGGAAGAAGAAAGCAATGAGAACTCATCAATGGACAATCATTGGGGTTAAAGAAAGATCACACAAGCAAGAATTGCCTCCTTATATCATATAAAAAATAGCTATCTCTAAGATAGATAAATTTTTCATGGGTTTAATAAGAGAAGTCTAGAGTGCACAACTTAATAGACAAATGCTTGAGAAATTAAAAGTTGTGGTCAATGAGTTTCAAGATGTCTTCTTGGATGATCTACCCTCAAGATTACCACCAAAAAGAAGAGTAGATGATGAAATTAAGATATTTTGAGGAAGATACCTCCTTGTAAGGTCCCATATTGTCTATCACCTCAGAGTTGGAGGGTGAAAGGCTCAAATCAAGGATATATTGCAAAAAGAGTTTATCCAACCCAACATATCACCATATAGGGCTCTTGTCTTTTTTGTGAAGAAGAAGGATGGTACATTGCATATGTGCATTGACTATCGAGGCCTAAATCAACAAATGGTGAAGAACAAATACTCCTTACACTACAAGGATGACCTGCTTGATCAACTCAATGGGTAAAACACTTCAATAAGCTTGATCTATAGAGAGGTTACAACCAAATCTGGATTGTAGAAGAAGATATACACAAAACTACTTTTTGAACAAGGTATGACCACTTTGAGTACTAGGTGATACCATTTGGCCTCACCAACACACTAGCCACTTTCATGAGTTTGATGAATGATATATTTTGTCCATGCTTGGATAAATTTATTATCTTCCTAGATGACATCTTAGTCTATAGTAGGATGATGATGGAACATAAGCAACATTTGCAAGAAGTCTTCTAGATTCTATGATAGAATCATTTGTATGCCAAAATCTCAAAGTGAAAGTTTGGCAAGCCAAAAGTAGACAACTTGGAGCATAGAGCAAATTTAGAAGGTATCCAAGTGTTAAGAGATAAAATAGAGGTCCTTCAAAAATGAAGTGCTCCAAAAGATCAGACTCAACTCAAGAATTTCTTGGGATTGATGGAGTTCTATCATGGATTTGTCAAGGATTTCTCCAAGGTTGCACAATCTCTCATAGAACTACTTGGAAAGAGGAAGAAGTGGATGTGGGGAATCACGCAAGAATTGGCCTTTCAAGAATTGAAAGATACATTTACTACATGCACCAATCTTGAAATGGTATGACCCAAAAGTTGGCTATAGATGCATCAAGCATGACAATAAGAGCAATCTTACAACAAGAATGGCATGATGGATGGCAATCAATTGCATATTTCTCTCAAAATTTATTACCAAAAAATGCAACTATCACACCAGTCAATGAGAAGAGCTGGCCATTCTCCTTGCAACCAAGCATTGGAAGCACTATCTCGGTGAGAAGGCATTTGTAGTGAAGATAGACCACAAACCTCTAGTCTACCTCAAGACACAAAAGATCTATCTCATTGATAGAGTGGGTAAAGTGGAAATAACGGTTCACCATGATGATCACATATGTGGAAGGCAAGAAGCAACTTGTAGATGCAAACACTCAAATGCAGATAGCAAACAATCAGGTGGTAGGAGTCAAGATGAAAAAATTCTGGCCAAGGATTCTTATTGCTACAAAAATGGATCCACAAATTATAAGAGCTTAATCATCCAAAGGCATCACCAAAACCCAAGGACTCACCTTTTGTGATGGCAGGTTATGGATCTTAGATGCCACGGATATAAGAACCACTATCTTAGCAAATTGCCATGATTTTACCTTAGCAGGTCATGTTGGAGTGGATAAGACCTTGGGTGCAGTCAAACGCAATTACTATTGGCCCAAGATGAGCAACAATGTGATGTTTAGAGCTACCTACTTTATCAACAAAATAAAACTTTTAATCAAGCTCTCATAGGACTCCTTCAACCTCTCCTTACTCCTACACAATGTTGGGAATAGGTAAGCATGGATATGGTTTATGAATTGCCCAAGACCACCTTAGGGTTTGACTCTATTGTAGTCTTTGTTGACCAACTCAACAAAATGATTCATGCGCATCCTACCACCAAGGATGTGATTACTCCACAACTAGCTCAATTGTACTTAGGTTTAGTCTTTTCTCACCATGGCCTATCTCAAGTGCTCATCATCAATAGAGGCACTCAATTCACTAGTTTTTTTTTTAAGAACACTCTTTGGTTTCTTCAAAACCAAATCAACCATATCCACAACTTATCATCCACAAATTGATGGACAAACAAAGTTGGCTAATCACACTATTGACGACATTGAAACTTCACCTTAGATGAGCAAGAAAAGTGGGACACCTTACTTTCATTGGTAGAATTTGCTTATAACAATTTGATGAATGCATCTACATAGGTCACACTATTCTTCCTCATGTATGAAGAGCATCCTTTCACATCTTTGAGCTTGACAAAGATCTGTCTAGTGGCTACCAAGGTTGACAATATCAACACTTTTGTTTTTAGAATCAAGTAGGGTGTGGAGAACACCAAGCACAAGTTGTAGATTGCCCAAAATAGACAAAAACAATATGCACATGCACACCACCAACACATGGAGTTCAATGTTGGGGATCAAGTTTGGTTATCAATGACTAACCTCATGTTAGTTGGCCCTTGTAAGCATAAACCTCATTTTCACGGGTCTTTTCTATTCTTTGTCAAATTGGCATAGTGCCATATCACCTCAAGATAACACCATATATGAAGATCCATCTAGTATTCCATTATTCCTTAATATGTAGATATGCCTTCCAACTACACCACTTTCCTTCCATACAAGACATCCATCCTTGTCCAACACTCATTGATAGCATGGAAAAATATGAAGTTGAATGCATTCTCTAGAAATGCATCCATGGTAATTGCCATCCACGTGTAGAATATCTTGTACAGTGGAAAGGGTACCCATTATATGAGGTAACATGGGAGCCAACAACCAATTGATCCATGCACCGGTGTTAGTAAAATCTTTTGAGCAATAACTTTGCAACAAGGATGTTGCCTCTTAAAAAGAGAGAGGTTTGTACTACCGATAGCTAGATATATTATCTAGAGGTGAAAATTTGCTTAGTAATATCTAGAAGGATTTTATATATGATGGACTAAGTAGATAAGATAGAGAAATCACTAAATAAGTACTTCTGCTAATAAGGTACAAGTTGAAAATAGCCTTAAAACTTTAGAGACAATTTAGGAGGCTTAAATGGATGTATTAGGCCTTGAAAATGTGCAAATTCATCTCTTTAGAAGAATATGCTAGCCTTCCCTCCCCTTGTTTGTCTCATTAAGGAGCTTTCCAATGGTACCTCACCTATACAATTCTTAGATTCCCATAAGAAGATTCCTAAAATATTCCCTTTGATCAAAGCTTATCTGACCAACCAAATAGGACCAGAACCAACATATCATCCATGCATGCAACTAATCTAAGAGTAGAGCTTGCTGATATATCACTAATCCATGTATCAGATCCAAGGGTGGAGCTTCCTTTGAGGGAATCCTCTTTGCTATATAATAAAGACAAGGTACTCCTTTAGGGCATAAAAGTTTTGAATGTGAAGCTTTGTGTTTCTTCTTCTCGGTTTTTTCTTGGGGGTTCTCTTGTCCTTGGAACATTACAATGCTACTAGGGCCCATTTGCCTATAGAAGCTTATGTTGCAATGGTCTCTTGTAGTATGAGACCATATTCTCCCAATGTTATGGGGTAGGGTTATCTATAGTCTACACCGCTTCTTTGATAGTTATGGGACCATACATGGGCCTACCAAAGTGGAGAAGGTGTGACATATGGTGTTATCAAAATGCATAAAGTGTGACAAAAGTGCATCTATAGGAAGGTATATGCGGGTTAGATACAAGGCTTGGGAGAAATAATTATGTCCTAAGATGGAGTAGGCTACTTGTGCTTTATCCAACCTAAGGAGTAAGTGAACATAGGTTGTGGTTTGCACTAATGTTTCAAAGATTAATATGTTAAATTAATCCTCTTCTCCTAGTGGGGATCCCAACACTTTCATGCCTTTGGCTAGGATTAGAACCTCAGTGGAAAATCTAAGCAAGTGAGAACTACATGTAGGCTCCATACCTTGCATTTACAAGTCTGGTCTTGTAAACATAAGGTCTCTAAGCTATGTATGAAGCTACTACGTCATGAACCATGTCTTCCAAAGGGCCTAAGATGTGGGTTATCATTCAAGAGGGATAGAAAGACACAAGATGGAAAAGTAACTACAACCTGTTATAAAGTTATGGAGTTGTAACAGAATAAGGAAAGAAATAGTAGAATGGAAGACAAGAGTGAAAGATCACACTATGACTATTGAATGAGTGAAACTCCAAATGCCTAGCATAAGTTTGAACTTTGGTAATTATAAGAAAATAATTGGGACTATTGAATGAGGGAAATTTCAAATGCCTAGCATGAACTTGGACTTTGGTATTTATAGTGAACCTACTGGCTCTTGGGAAGCTTCCCAAGAAGCTTCCTAAAAGCCAACTTCTTAGAGTGCAAGCTAAGCTAATTGGTAAGTTTCTCAAGAAGTGTCTATTTAGAAGTCATTTACTTGGCTTGCAAGTTAAGCTAATTGGGAAGCTTCCAAGAAGCTTCTTTCTAAAAGCCACCTACTTGAGGTGCAAGCTAAGCTAGCCAAGAAGCTTCCCAAGAAATTGCTTCCTAGAAATTGCCTACTTGGCATAAATGTTACCCAATACTTGGAAGTACAAAGAAGCTTCCTAGATGCTTCTAGAACATTTCTATAATTCTTGGTTAATTTGGTCTATTTGTTACTTTGTTAGTCTCAACTAAATTGTCTATAAATTTTGTATTATTACATATTCCTCCATTGCTAGTTGGTGACATCTTTGTTACCATGGATTCAAACTCCTGGGTGACCATTTGTACATCATGGAAATGAGAACGAGGCTTCCAAGTGGCATCATGAAAGGGATACTCTTTCCAAAGGACTTTGCACTGAATACATTGTTGGCAGCCATGATGAATGTGACAACGTGTAAGGATATAATCAACTTCATACTCATGATTATTGATAGGGATTGAAAGAAGAAGAGGTTTGACTTGAGTGGAAAAGAAGGTGCATTACAAACAAAGGGTTTCAACTTAGAAACATGAAAGATAGGGTGGATTCACATATAACTAGGTAAGGCAAGTCGATACGTAATAAGAGAAATGATTTGGGTGATATCAAATAGACTTATCTAATTCGAAGTAAGTTTCCGAACTTGGGTACCAAGTGGAAGGGATATGTTACTAGAAGAAAGCATCAACTTATCACCTAGTTGAAAGGTGAGATGATAACAATGTTGATTTGTGTATTTCTTTTGATGATTTTGAGAAACAAGGAAATGAGATTTGGCTTGTTGTAGGGAGTGTGATATTATGGACAAGAAGGTAGAAGTATGAGGAATGTTACATGGAGGAAAAGCAAGAAAGGAATCTAGAACAAGTGGCCAAAATTAAGGAAGAAGGTAAAGAATCCGGTGCTTGCTTGCTTGGAGTTATTGTAGGCAAACTAAGTAGCCACAAGATATTTATCCCAATTGGTAAGGTGAACATTGACAAAGACACAAAGCATATCCTCCAAAGTGCAATTTGCATATTTGGTTTACCTATCAATTTGAGGATGATAGGATGTGGACAAAGCAAGCTTACTACCAAGTAGCTAGAAGAATGCTTACCAAAATTTACCAATGAATCAAAGATCAAGGTCGGATATGAATACATGAGGCATTTCTTTCTATGAAGAATGCATATTACTCCATTACACTTGGAGACTTCACATGATTTAGGAATTAAAAAGAGAGTAGTAGAATGCCATGTCAATTTGCGCATTAAGGATTTTGCTCACCATGCTAATAATCAAATTTGATCATAGTTTAGGCAGACCTTGACATGAGCACATCTAGTCAAAGTGAATAAGGGAAATATAGAGTACCTTGGATAAATAGGAACTGCCAAGTGAATTTGATTATCCTTTAATTTCACTCATTTTTAGTGATAGTATGTAATGGCATATTTTCTTGAAAAATGATGAAATAAAAATGTTTCTATTGCAAAATGAGTGAAAGGATGTATTAACTCATCTTTTGAGTGAATTGATAGTTCATATATCAACTTGGGTGAACATTGAATTGTTAAATCAAGTTAAATTTTTTATTTTTCTCACCTCTGTGAATGAGGAGACCTAGTAGTATGTGTTCCTCATTTCACTATAATGTCAACTAAAAACAACTAAAATGTATGCAAACACCAATAATAAAATAATTAGAGTAAATTGACTTAAATAATTTGTAAAAAGGTTTTGTGAAATTCATTTTTAAATTATATTATAAATTATATAATTTAACTTGAAATTAATTTCTTATTTTCAAGAAATTATTTTATAATATTCCAATTATATACTAATCTAGTGAAAATTAACATTCATAAATGATATTTATTTTATAATCTTATTTCAAGGCCTCAATTGGTACATATAACATGAGTAAGAGAACACACTAATTCAATATCCAATCTAATTATAGATAAGAGTGAAGAGTGAAGTATGAAGTTATAAAGTTGGACTAACCATGTGATAATATTAGTCAAGTTAATAAGCGAGGTCATATCTTTTAGGATCTATTTTGGTCTTCTTGGTTTGCAAAAATAGGAGAATCTTACATCTCACCAATTATAATTATAAAATTATAAAATTTATAAACTAAAAAATATACAAAGAAGTTCTAGTTATGTAATCTAAGAAGGTAAGCAATAGTCATAATTTCACTTTAGGGAAGTTATTGAAAGCGTATCAAGAGAATCCAATATGACTGACTAGAATATTGATGTTTGATTATTGGATAACTCTTGGTATTACACTTCAAAATCTATGGTTCTTTTCAAATATTACATTATTGATTTAGCTATTTGCAAATGCAAATTTCTTGGATTAACTACAAATTGATTGAAGACTTGATAACAATTATTAAATCTAATATGCACCAATTGATCCTTTTTAATAGATGAGTTCATGGCCCTTGACAACTTGATATCATAATCAAGAGGTGTATCTACAAACTTATAATCTTACATATTAAAACAAGTAAGCATGTCTATAATGTACTTTGATTAATCAAGAATAATGGTCTATCAAGTATGGTATTGAGTGACCTACATACCCAAGTACCAAGATAATTTCCCCAAGTCTAACATATCATATGATTCTTTTGATTCCACTTCTCCATGCTAAATCAATTTAAGAGTATGATTAGAATAATCAAGTCATCAAGTCATATTTTGAACTCTTATAAGCATCCTATCCATCATACCTACCAATCAAACTTGTTGCTTATTTGCTATGCTTACCACAAATGTTGAAGATCTAGAGTGAATCATACACAACTTCTTCATCAACCTCTTTGACATAACATTCATCACATTGTGACAACCCAGCAAGTATCACTTTTGCAATAATCAGGTAAGTAAAGTTTGTTCTCGTAGAGATACGATTCAGAATTAGTCAAATACAAAGTCAAACAATCACAATGTACTTTTCAATAGTTCTTCTTGATTGGATCTTTAATCTCTCAGGTAGAAACTACAACTAGAAGAGAGTAACAAGCACTAGATTGCAGTCTTGTCACAAATCACAACACCCATAATCACAAATCTTTCAAATCTTTCCAAAAAATCTTGATTGTGATGATTTAGATCCTTCTAAAGATGACTATTTCACTACAAAACACCTTTGCCTCAAAATTGTGTTCCACCCCTCCCTCGAAGGCACAACTTCCTTGATCAAAATTTATTTGCATCAACCCTGCACTGCACTCACAAATGCAGAATACTACCAACACTACAATTCCTCTCAAATCTATCAAGGCATTGCTTTGATTGCACTTCACTCAAGATCACACACATAGAATAAAGATCAAGGTTGTGGAATCCAACATTTACCAAGCCCATTGACTTGTACTTTGAATTTCTCCACACACTCACAAACACAATCACAAGATTGATACTTGGAATTAAGCTCAAGCGTCAAGCACTAAAATCAACACTTTGCTTTATCTATCTCCAAAAATTTGGAATCCTAAATAACATAAGATTGAGAATGCCTCCTTTAAGTAGTAGAGCAATTGATAGTTACTAAAAACTATACCGTTCTACAACTTTACAAACCTATAGATCCAAGATGACAATGCACCTCTTCATATTTGCCCCTTCAAATCTCAAATCTATTTCTAATCCAATCCAATGTCAACCTCGACTTTGGCTTCCAAACCCGACGATCCTCATATCACTTCTCCTTCTTCAAGTCTACCTAATTCTACTACAACCTCCATTAGTTCTACTACTTCTTCACTCTAAACTACAATTGAGATCATGGGTACACTTATTACATCTTTATCTCTTGACCCACTCTTCTCTAGTCTCAAGTAATTGACCCAAAGACACATGCACTCCTACTTCTACTACTTCAGACTTCTTTACTAATTTTACCTCACTATGAAGTCTATCCAAGTCTGATCTAACAAGATCTAATCTGAGATAGACATTGTTTCCTACCTCTAACACCTTCCTAGCTATAGGATCTCAATGACAAATCAACAGATTATTCAACTTTGTGTCCTTTGCCTTCCTCTTCCTCATCTCTTGCACCAACAACTTCAACTCATGTAGTCGGGCTTCTTCCAACTTCCCTTCAACTTTAGTACTAAGCAGCACCCTCAACTCGTTTACCACTACTTGCATTGCATCCGATTCCACAACTGGCTCTACTTTCTCTTTTTTTCTCTCCTCTTCCAACTAAGTGTGATACATCATCAACTCGTCCTCAAATTCAGCCTTCATTGCCTCTTTCTCGTGTTGATTCAACACAAGTTGATCTTCTGCTACTCTCAACAATCCTTGCAATCATTCTTTCTCCCAATTATGCTCTATTATCTCCTATTGCTAGGCTTGGTCTTTATTGGATACTTTCTTACTCATGCTCTCTAACTCCTGCTCCATCATTATTGCACTTGCCTTTGAATGTATCATTTCCACTCATGCATCAAAAATTTCACTCTTCAGCACTTTGACCAACGCCGTCTTCTCCTTTACTTCCTCTCTACATTTCAACAAGTCCACCTCATTGCTTTTGAGTTTTTATCCCAAAGAACTGCCTCCACCCAAAGTTCTTTGGCTTTTATTTTTACTCTTTAGCTTACTTCTCAATAGCGAGGTCTCCGCACTCCATTTTGTCATGACCGCTAATTCATTCCTCAAATCCAGGTTAGCACTTGCCATCTTTGCCTTCCTTTGCTACAAAAACACCAACAAGGGACACACCACCTTTGATAGATACTCCACTCCATCACACTTCATGTCATTGGCTCTGCCATCTTTACCCGTTGTAGGTAACTCCTCGACTGGCGCCTTACCCCGAAGACTTGATCTTTGTATCTTCAAAGTTTCTTCATCTGAGCTCTCCTTCATCTCAATGGTAACCTTACTTGGTCCGACAGTGATGTCTTGAGCAGTTCTCTTCCCCTTGGCACCTCTTGGACATACCAAGACACCTTCTTCTTCCTTCTCACGCCTCCGCTCGACTGTGGACATCTCCAGGCTTATCTTTTCTGCTTCTACAATTCTTCCTCTCATTTGCTGAACTTCAGCTTCTCCTTCATTGCCACCGCTTGATTCCTCACTTTGCAGTGTGAACTCTTCTTCTCCTCCCAAGGCTTCTTCCTTCAACTTGGTTTCTCCTTTTGATTCTTCCTCTAGAGTTCCTCTCCTTTTGATTCTTTCACTTTCACCAATGTTGGCTTTGGATTAGGCTTTTGCCTCTTTTGTGGCTGTATTGATGAATTGTCCTTTGGTTCTAATTCACTTTCTGGACATGGGGAAGTTGACTACTACTATCCTCTCCTTCCTACTCTTCATGTAATACTCATCTTCTCTGTGAACTTGCTCCATGTGATATCGGTCATCCGCATCCGCCTCCTTGCGTAGATCCGGAATGAAAGTGAGACCTCATTCTACTTCACTCCTCTAAAGTCAGAAAATTCAGCCCAAAGTAGAAGTGAGCTACAAAGGGTACAAAGTAGTGTGATTGTATATCCATTCTCCAAACTATAATCATCTTCTCCACCCGTTGGTGCAGACACTTTGCCCAATCCACGACTTCTCTTGCAAACATTTGGTGAAGAATACTGCCTGTTGCATTGTGACATAGGTGGTTTGCTCTAGCTTAAACATTGCCATTTTCATGCTCATGATCCTTCTTTGCACTGGGTCTCTATAACTATCCATCTTATACTCATTCTTTGTGCACAGTCGATTAAAGGAATTCTTCACCTTGGCAGTTTCTTCTGATCACACTTCCGATAGAAGATGGTACCTCCTACCTCTCTTGCTTCTCTACCCAAGACTAATCTCCAATCAGACTCAGTCCATTGAGCCGGATTTCCTCTCTTTCCTTTGTGCTTTGGCCCATCCTTGCAATCACTTGTGGCAATCTCTACCATGAAACTTGGAAAACTAAAATTCTAGTTCTAGGCCAAAAAAGTGATATGAAGTCTCAATAAGACCTTGATCCTTGCCACTTCATCCAATCTATGCATTGTAGGACCCCTCACCACACTTTGCTTACTCACTTTTGGGGCCATTGTGTACTTCCTCACTCTCTGCCTATGAAAGATCATACCTAAGATTCTAACCCACTCCTCTTGCGTATTCAAAATTTGCATTCTCTCATGTCAACTCTGAATAGGAACAAGATAGCGTCTAGACATTGCAGTGCTTCCTTACGGAAATCTCAATTTTATAGTCCTTTGCTGATCAGTCATTCTTCAGTCACTGCTCTATGTCACTCACCAATTCTGTGACGTTTCTTGTCACTTTCAAGAACATCTTGGTCCCAAGGTAGTCACTTTCTTCCCGCATACTTTCTTGATTGGCGGAACCCAAAGAGGTTTGTTATAGGGTCTTTGGATCAGGTTGCGCTATCCAATACAAAGTCCTTGTCTTTGTATTTTATGTTGTCCAACCCGAGTCCTTTGGACATGACCCAAGGTCGACTTAGGGTTTATGCCATACACACAATTCTTCATATTTCTTCCCCGTTTAGCACTCCTTTGGCTTTACCAATGCACTTCTTCTTTCAAAATTAAAAAAAAAGCAAATGTGTGTACCACACACATTCTTGAGAGAAATTTGTATTATTTGTAAATTGAGATCTCCTTTTCTCTTGTGCTAAAAGTCCAAAGTTACAATCTTAGGCATTTGAGCACTTCTACTTCTCATACTTGCTCTCAACCACATCTATGGATATTATCCTCTTACCTCTATTTTGCACAAGAGGTAAGAGGATAGGGCTCTTGGGCTTCACCACCTCCTTTCTTCTCTCTTTTTCACCCCTCATAACCCCTTCTTCCATTATAAGTAGAATTTGGGCAATTGTTTTGGATGCAAAATCTTTGCATCTAACTCCAAATCAAAATAATTTCTATTACTAAAATTACTAGTTGGTTAAATCCTCTATGTGAATTTTCCATAACCTTTAGGTACTCTCTTAATATTTCAGTCCACATCTCTCTTCTCCCATAGTTACACTACATTGATCTTGACATTTGTAAGTTGCTTCATGATGGTTTGAAGGGATCTTTTGGCGAAGGTGCAAAAACCAGAGTAACTACTACTTGTGATGCAACCCTTGCCACCAAAGGATCAGAAGCTCTACCATACTTGTAGACTTGTGGAGGATGCACAACCTCTTTCACCACCAAATCACTCTCATCTCTTTCCAAAATCTCCTCCTTAAAAACCACAATCTTAGTAACTTCAACCTTGGAAAAAAGTTTCCCATATCTTACTTTACTTTGAATTTGTGGTTCCACATATTCAAAGTAAGCAACTTTCCCACAAAATTCTCTCTCTCTTACCCTCCCACAAAACTCTTGGTGAGCATGGCTACTATCATAACCATAATAGTCTCTACATCATCCCTACTATTCCTCAACACTATACGGAACCAAGATGTGACAACCCGACAAATATCAATTTTGCAGTAATTAGGTAAGTAAAGTTTGTTCCCGCAGAGATATGAGTCAGAAATGTCCAAATACAAAGCAAAAAGTAACAATGTAGTTCTTCTTGGTTGCGTCTTTAATCTCTCAGGTAGAAACCACACCCAGAAGAGAGTAACAAGCACTGACTTGCAGTCTTGTCACAAAGTAACTTTTCTTAATCACAAATCTTTCAATTCTTTCCAAACAATCTTGATTGTGATGATTCAGGCTCTCCCAAAAATGGCACTTCACTACAAAACGACTTCGCCTCAGAATTGTGTTCCACCCCTCCATTGAAGGCACAACTTCCTCGATCAAAATTGCTTCACATCAACTTCGCACTGCACTCACAAATGTAGAATACTACCAACACTACAATTCCTCTTAGATCTGTCAAGGCATTGCTTCGATTGCACTTCACTCAAGATCAAACACACAGAATGAAGATCAAGGCTGCGGAATCCAACATCCAACAAGCACACTGACTTGCACTTCAAATTTCTCCACACACTCACAAACACAAGTACAACGTTGATACTCGGAATCAAGCTCAAGCAATGAGCACTGCTTCACAACACTTTGCTTTATCTATTCTCAGAAATAATGAGCACTGAACAACATCTTTTTGTGAATGCCACTCTTAAATAGTGAACAAATCAACAGTTCTAACAACTACACCGTTCTACAACAACTGTTCTAACCTGTAGATCCGAAATGACAATGCACCTCTTCATATCTGCCTCTTCAAATCTCAAATCTGTTACCACTACAATCCAATGTCTACATCTTCCTTGGCTTTCAAACCCGATCTCAAAGTAATCTTACTTCCTACTACATTTTCCTCGGGTTTCAGATCTTCTACTTCTACCAGATCCAACAATTCCCTTTCCTGATCTGAAATTTCACTAGTGGGTAATCTATCTAACTCCTTATCTCCCAACCCTCTCTTCTCTAATGTCTCTGAGAGCAACTCCGAAGACATTTGGACTCCTACGTTATCTACTTCGGGTTTTGCTTTAACATCTTTCCAAATTTTTTCTAGCTCTACTTTCACTAAGTCTAATCTAATTGAAATGTTATCCTCTACCTCCAAAACCTTTCTGTCTACACAAGTTCTTAATTTGATTAACAAGGCATTCATCTCAGTGTCCTTTGCTTGTCTTCGCCTTGTCTCTTGCACCAACAACTTCAACTTGTGCAGATGCGCTTCTTCAATTTGAATGCTGGCCTCTGTACTTAACATTGCGTTCACCCTGAGGACTATTTCCTGCAATGGCCCCAATCTTGTCTTCCTTTCTTGTTCCCGATCTGCAAGCCATTCCTCTCGGTACATTGCCAACTCGGTCTTGAACTCGGCTTTCACTTCTTCCTTCTCTTTCTCCTTCTGTTCAATCTTCTCTTCCTGATTACAAAGTAACTCTTGTAATCTCTCTTCTTCTCTATACCGCGTAGCCAACTCTCTTTGCCAGAGTTGCTTCTTCTCCTCCATACTCTCCGTCATTCTATCGAGATCTTGATCCTTTGCTGCTACCCTTGCCATAGCATGAATAAGCTCTACTCTTGAATCAACAAACAGCTGCTTCAAGATTTCATATTCAGCTACTTGTCTCTCTTGTGCAATGTCACTCTTCCTTGCAAGATCTTCTTGATAGCTCACTTCCCTCTTCAGGTCTTCAAATACCTGACTTCTCTCTACTGCCTCCGCTTGCAGTACTTCTCTCTCCTCCTCACCTCGGGTTACACTCCTCTTCAACTCCGAGTTCTCTTCTTCTAATCTTGTTACCACCTGCAATATAGTCTTTACCTCGGGACAAGTCGACTACATCTCCTTCTTCTTGTGCTCCAACTTTACCAACAACGGGCACACTACCTTTTGCAGGTACTCCACTCCATCATTGGCAACTTCTTCCTCCCACGGAGTGGTCTCTCTTTTCTCCTTGTGTTCTCTTGATACTCGCCTTCTTCTCTGGAGTCTTTGTATTGGGATTGATGCCTCACTGCTCGAGCTTTCTTCTACCTCTGCCTTCACTCTACTCAGCCCCGCCTCACACTTTGCCTTACGTCGCAAGTGAACTCCTCGCTGTACTGCTATCTTCTTGTCCTCTGGCACCGGTACTTTGTCTTCCAGCGCTGTATTGTCTTCGGCTTCTACCTCGGCTAGTACTTCTTCTTTGTATTCTTCAGCCGCTGGCGCCGAGGTCATCTCTCCACCGTCTTCACTATCACTGCTTGTATCTCCGCTCTGCAGTGTCAGCTCAGGTTCCTCCTCATGTTCCGAGTCCTCCATTTTGAGCTTGGCCTTGCCTTTTGAGTCATCATCTTTTGACTCAATTACCACCATTCCTCGCCTCAGGTTACTTCTCTGCATCTTTCGAGGTTTCTTGCTTTCTTTAGCTTCTACTTGCCGAGTCCTCTTCTTCGTCGGGGTACTCACTATGACCTCCACGTTTTTCCTTGTCTTCGCGTAGTAGTCGTCCGTGCTGTGGATTTGGAGAATATATTGCTGCTCCTCGACATCGACCTCCTTCCGCACATCAGGATGGAAGTGCGACACCATCTGATTCCGCTCCGCCAAGTTCAGCAAATTGAGCCCGAGGTAGAAGTGTGCTGCAAACGGCACAATATAATGTGGAGGCAACTTATCCCGTAGATTCCACACCATCTGCCTTGTTCTCCCGTGAAAACACCTCGCCTAATTTATAGGCTCTCCTGCAAACAACTTATGGAAGAACACCGCTTGGTGTTTCATCACATAAGTTGTTCTCTCCGGCTTTAAAATTGCCATGAGAGCACTCACGATCCCTCTCTTCACTGGATCATTGTAACTCTCAACCTTGTACCCATTCTTCATTCTCTTCGACGAGAAGGCATCTCTCACCTCCTGAGTTTCTTGGGCTATCTCTCCTTTCCCCAAGAATGTGGCTCCCTGCTCCGAGCCCGCCTCCTTCTCGAGTACGAGTCTCCAATCCGACTTTGTCCAGCAAGCCGGATTTCCTCTCTTCCCTTCTTCCTCGGGTCCATCAAGACACTTACTCTCGATGATTTCTGTCATGAATCCTGGAAAACTTACGTTCTAGTTCCATGCCAGAAAGGTGATCCAAAGTCGGCTCAAGACTTTGATCCTTGCTATCACATCTAATCTCCGAATCACATGATTTCTCACTACAAATTTGGAGTTCTTCTTCCCTCCTCCCATCTCTTTTGCTTTCTCACTTTCTCTCAATTTCACTCTTGCAACTTCTTCCTTACGCACTAACACGAGTCCAACTCTATTTCCCTTTCCCCGATCACCTGCAAGACGACTCCTCAACGGCAAAGGAAAATTGCTCAACATTTCATCGTTGCAGTTTTGATTTTTATAGAGTTGCACTTCTTTTTTCTTCATCACTTCGAGTTTCTATTGAGAAATCACACCTCCGGCATGCACCTATCACTGTCAATCAACCTTCGTGCGTATGAGCCGCTAGTTTTGAAATGGCCCCTTCTTGAATTTCTCGCCCTGATGAAAAGTTGTTAGACTGTCTTCGCCTCGGGTTGAGCTCCCTCCGATCCAAAGACAATTTACTTCGTATTGTATGCTGACAGGGCATTTCCAAGTACTTTGCCTTATGACCCAAAGTCACTTTACTTTGGGTTTCATCCCAAAGACTCTTTTCTTTGCCTTCTTCGGCCATATAGGCGCAATCCGACTTCTCTATACACTTCTTCTCCTTTATTCTGAAAAAAACAAAAATTGTAGGCACCACACAAGACTCTAACTTCTCTACTCTTTTTGCATATGCTCTCACTTTCTCTCCATCCCCTTGCTTTAGGAAGGTAACCTCACTCATCAATCTTCACAACTTTCATCCAAAAGAAAATTTTCAGTAAGTGCAATAGTCAAACCTCCCAAGACTCCTCTTGGTCATCTCTCTTCTCTTTCTTCTTGTATTTTAACTCATACTATGTAAGAGTTGCATGTTCAAAGAAATCAAGGTATGATGAGGCTCACTTATACTTCTTCCTCTCATTATTGCATATGCAATCCCTCTTGAAATCTTTTACAAAGGCTTCCACATCTTCTCCATTCTTGCCAAAGAAACTTGAAAGTTTTTCCATCTTAGCCCCTTGCTCCTTTCTTCTCTCCCTAAATTTTCCCTTTTTTCTATTGTCTCTCCCATCCTTTAATAAATAGAGTACAAACATGACTAACATCATTTGAGAGTAGTCAACCATAGAAAATAAAAAAAGCTAAGGTTACTTTAGGAGTTCCACCTCATGTTCAAATCATGGAGTGCATATTAATCAAACAATCATGTATAGTTTATTCATCAACTAAAAGATTAGCTCCATCATTAATATTCACAACTATCTAGTGAAGGTAGTTTCTTTGTAGATTTATTAAGACTCTCTCAAATATCTTTCACCAAGGTGTCCAAATTTTTTATTGCTCCATTACACTCATTGCTCTTTGGAAATCCTTCCACTCCACATACCTCACACAACTCCTTGGTCCTAGATCTCCTCCTTCCCAATTTAGGTGAAGAAGTTCCAACATGCAATCAAGCAAACCTCTCCTTTTCCACAATCAAAGCTCAATGGACATGAACTGGTCTTATGTCCCTTCTCTCCATATTAAAATCCTTTAGAATCACTCTTTTCTCTAATTGTTGAAGGTTTTTGGATCCTCTCAATACTCTCTTCAAATTCTACTCTAAACTCTCCTTGCTTCAAATCAGCCAGTACAAACATCCCAATCCTTTGGAGAACTTTATGTAACCTTAACAACTACTCTTGATAGCCTTCTATGATCCAAGCATGAGTTTAGACACCCTTTTGGTTTTTTTCAAATTCATCATGCATGAAAGCTTAACTCTCTAGAAATGAACCCTGCTTCATAATGTTAGTCAATTCTCCTAAATTGTAAATGTGTGTGGGAAAAGGTACCTTGAGTTTTTCTCCATAATAACACCTTAAAAATATCCCAACCATTGCTAAATTCAAATTTTTTTAAGCCTTTTGCTACTTTTTGGCAATTTTGGTAAATAAGACAATGCAAGATGATGATGCTAAAGCTTTGGCCTCTTGACAACAATGTACACTCACTCATGTCCCATATAATGCATGCATGTAGTTTATATATAGAGATTTTCATCCATAAACACAATTTTTATTACTTGATCACCGTTTAATAATATCTTTAGACTTTTGGAAGAGAAATTCCATGTATATTCAAGTAAGCTTCTTGATTGGAATAAGGTTTACAATGATTTTTGGTATGCATAGTACTTCTTTTCTAGTCTCAAAGCATCTATGAAATGTTTTATATCATATTTGTGGTCTTCTCAATCTTGTTGTAGTTTTCCTAATGAGTGAAGTTAAATAGCATTCTATTATTTTTATTTATGTAATATTATAATATAGAATGCCATGGATCCTACAATGTTGTGGAATTTCAACTTCCAACTACTAGAAGATCCAATTCCTTACTAAATAGACATCGGGTCCATTTGGGTATAACTACTAATCCTTCTCAAAATTACTAGAAATTTCCCAAATTAATCCATTTAACCTTAAATATCTCTCTATCTAAGCATGATATTTGAAATGCCTAAACTGCAATAATTCAAGAAATTTATCTTGGTTCTCCAAAACCAACCAGATTTTGGAAATGAATCCTCCCTAGGTTTAGACTGACCATACATCATTTAATTTGCAACCCACACACTCAAAATTTCTACTCAAAAGGATTTAGATTACAATTCTCTTCACAACTTGATGAAGTACAATGTCAAATCACTACAAAAATGATCATCCAAAAACACCTCGTGCATTTTCTCAACCCCAAAACCAATCTCTCCTAATTGCTTATTTCTTGTCTATCAAAAACTCCTTCCTAATAGTCTTAAACTTTCATGTTAAGTGTGGAGTCTTACTAATTATGGGAATCCAATACATGAATGTTGAAGAATCAATACCGGCACAAATCTTCACATTGCAAGATTCCATTTGTGGGAGTGAATAGAAAGATAGTTCACATTAAGACTTATACCTTTGTAAATACATATGCAAATGAGGCATAGCTGTAGTACCTATGGGCATGAGACCTCCGTGAAGGCTTAGGGAAAATGGCAAGGCTACAAGCATTGCCTCCACATGTGGAACTGAGTGAGGTGACGTGCATCAATTGGTACCAAAAAGATCTAAGATATAGATTCAGGATCTATCTGCACCATATGTTCCAAAACTAGATAAGGATCCAAGTGCAAGTGTATATATAATGTAAGTGTTGGTATTTAGTGTGAGTTTGATAGTTCTTGATTGATAGTTCAAGAGTGAATAAAAATCCCATGCAATTGTGAACATAGGCAAAACATTGGCTTAACCACATGAAATTTGCCATAATTTCTATGTATGATTTTCTTGACTAGTTTAATGAATGATTTTTGCTCCATCACATAGCCAGATTTGAATTCTTGTTGCTCTTTCAAATTCCAATTGCGCATTTTTCCTCCCAACAAGTGGTATTAGAGTGTTGGTCTTTGGAGAGAGAGCGATCAATGGTAGAAGATGAGAAAGTAAAATCCAACAAATTCAAAAGCAAGGATTTTGGATTTTGAAAGATGTAGATTGAATACTATTTGTATCAAAAGAAGCTACAACTATCTCTTGAGGGAAAAAAAGCCAAAAAAGATGGAAAAAGTCAAGTGGGAGCTTTTAGATTGACAAGCCTTGGGTGTGGTTAGATCAATATTGGCAAGAAATGTTACATATAACATTGTAAACAAGAAGACCTTGTTTACAATGTAAGATGCTAAGTCAATGATAAAGTTCAAGCAATATTGCTACTATCATCATTACCTAACAATAGGGGAGTTAAAGTCATAGAAGTGAGTAGTTCCTCAAGATCAAGTAATCTCAAGTTTGAGAGTATGTGAGACTTGATTCTCAATAAAGATATTTGTAGATGAAATTCTTCAAAATCATCAACTATGGTATGATGTGTTGAGAGCATAAGTAGAAGGTCATAGCAAGGTCAAAGTCAAAGAAATGATAGATCAAAATCAAGGAAGAGAAGTGAGTCAATAGGCCGTAAGGAAATTGTGTGCTAGAATTGCAATAAGCTTGGTCACTTTAAGAATCAATGTAAAAGTCAGAAGGAGGAGGAAAACTTAATGAACATAGCAACAAAACAAGAGAATGCACTTGTTTGCTATGTTGATTGTCATGTAGAATCTTAGGTGATAGATTTTAGTACATCATTTCAATGTAATCCATGAAAAGAGTTGATGCACAACTTTGTTGCATGAAACCTTGGAAAATTTCAACTCATTGATGATAAACCCTTGTCTATCAAAGGAAAAGGTAATGTGAACTTGAAGACCTCTCAAAAGACCTTTGAGAGGTCTTCAAGTATTCAATATGGATATTGATAAATATTAGATATGTCTTGTAACACCCATTTGTGCATGTGTGTGGTATTATGATATTTAGCTTGGTATTAAAAATATTTGAGAGATATTATTTATATAGAGATAAAGTATGGTTCTACAATAGTCATGATTAGCTAAAGTTAGTTGTAGCTAAGATAGTGGGGACCTTACTTTAGAGGAAGTGGAAAAAATGAGCACCAATATTTTGGATTCTAGTGTGTTGACTTGGTATTATTCCTGGGTGTTTGGCTTTGAGGAAATAGTTGAGAACTCTTGGGCTCGCAAGCCTTTTTGTTTTGGATTCTTCTATAGTCCAAGGATAGCCCACGTGAAGGAATCCTTGACTTAGTGGTTGGGTACAAGATAAGATCACATGTTTAGTGGAATGTGCCCATGTGGATGGGTATTCCTTTCTATTATTTGACTTTACGTGACTTTTAACCTAGTAACCTGAGTTACTCCAATAATTTTTAACTTAAATGCGTAACTATTTCACAAAAATGTAAACATGGGGTGAGGAGGTACTCATCATCCTTTCATTTGCAACTGTCTCTCTCTCATTGAGTTCTCTAGTGAGCAATGTCTTGAGTCTTGAAGTGTTAGCCTTGGAGGAGTATGATGGAGTCGGGGTTCCTTGCCTTCTTAGTCCATGGTGCACTACCATAATAGCCATCAGAGGTTCATCTTGAGTGAGAGATAGGCCGGCTCACAATCCATGGATTAAAGACAAATTTGATTTCTATAGGTCAATTGGATGAGGAAGGATATCAAACATCTTTTGAAAGCAAGCAATGGAAGGTTAGTCAAGGAAACCTGATTTTGGCATGAGGATAGAAGGTTGGAACCATGTATGCTATAGGAAAATCAGACATCCAATGATAATTACTAATGTAATCTGTCCTTCAATCTTATGGCACAAAAGACTTGGCCACATAAGTGAGAAGGATATGAAGCAATTAGATGCCAAGGGCAACATCCTAAATTTGAATACTGTTCAACTTGGCTTTTGCAAACCATGAATTTTGGGAAAGCAAAACCAAGTTACTTCACTAAGGCTACAAGAGCACAAAGAGCAAGAAAGTTAGAGTTGATACATACAGATGTGTATGGTCAAACTTTAATTGAGTCTCTTGGAAGATCTTGCTACTCTATCACCTTCATAAATGATGCTAGCAAAAAGGTATAGGTTTGTTTTTTGAAAAATATATCAGATGTGTTGAGTGTTTTCAAGCAATGGAAATCTAGGTTGAAACTAGTTAGGTTTGAAAATCAAGGGCTTGAACTCAGATAATGGTGGAGAGTATAATGGCAATGAGTTCAAAGAATATCATGCAAAGAATGGGATGAAAATGATCAAAACTATTCCTAAGACACCACAATAAAATAGTGTGGTTGAACATTTGAATAGAACTCTCAATGAGAGATCCATATACATAAGACTATAAGTAGGGTTGCCAAACTTTTTTGGCAAATGCAATCAACACAATTTCATACCTTAAAAATCAAGGACCCTGAATTCCTTTGGAATTCAAGATCCTTGAGGAGGAATGGTAAGGAAAGAAGGTGAATCTCTTGAACTTGAGAACCTTTGATTGTGTCTCATATGCAAGGATTCAAGATTTTGATAGGGGCAAGCTTGATTCAAAGTCAAAAAAGTGTTTCTTCATTGGTTATGGATTATATGTTATGGGTTATTATTTTTGGAATGAAGATGATAGAAAAGTGCTAAGAAGTAGAGATATTATTTCCATGAGATTGCTATGTACAAAGATAAGCTTGGATTAGGTTTTGAGGTTACAAAAGGACAAGCAAAACATCAAGAAGAAGTATATTGGAAGAAATTTTAGAGAATGATCATGAAGGAAATAGGAGTTTGGTAGAAACAAGAGAGGTTATACTAGATCTAGTCACACCTCCAACTGATTTGAAAGGACATACTAGATTATGGGAACCAATAGAGAGATATTTCTTATCTATGTATTACCCTAAACTTACTCCTGATAGAAAATGGTGAACTTGAGTGCTACTCAAAGGCAATGCAAAAGGAGGACTCATTGCAATGGGAGTTTGCAATGAAGGAAGAGATGTCATCCTTAGAGGGGAATGAGAATTGGTCATTGACCAAGTTGTTAAAGGGGAAGAAGGCATTGCAAAACAAATGGGTGTACAAAATCAAAGAAGAACATGATGGATGTAAGCAATACAAGGCCAGACTTATGACAAAGGGTTTTCAATAGACCAAAGGTATAGACTACAATGAGATTTTCCCTCCTATAGTTACAATGACTACCATTAGATTGGTCTTAGGTCTTGTGATTGCAAAGGATTTTCATCTAGAGAAGCTAGAGGAATAAAAAATGTTTCCACATGGAGACCTTAAGGAGGAAGTCTATATGGCACAACCTGAGAGATTTCAAATCACAAACAAAGGGAACTTGGTCTGCAAGTTGAAGAAGAGCCTCTATGGTTTGAAGCATGCTCCTCAATGGTGGCACTTGAAGTTTGATGGCTTTATGGCCAACAATGGTTACACCAAATGCACAATGGACCATTGTTGCTACATTAAGTCATTTTTTGATTTATACATCATCTTGTTGCTTTATGTTGATGATATGTTGGTTATTAGATCCAACATGAGGGAAAGCAACAAGCTTAAGTGCTAGTTGTTTGATGTATTTAAAATGTAAGATCTAGGTCCTTCATAATAGATACTTGCAATGAAGATTATAAGAGATAGATCTATAGGTACTTTGAAGCTATCTCAAGCAAAGTACATCAAGAAGTTGACGGAAAAGTTTGATCTTCAAAATGCTACAATTTGAACAACTCCCTTGGGAGGTCACTTCAAAGTCTCTAAAAAGCTATCCCCAAGAATTAGTGCAGATAGAGAGTATATGAGGGTCCTATGCATCAGTAGTTGACAATTTGATGTATGCAATAGTATGCACTAAGCCAAATGTTGCTCATATAGTGGGAGTTGTAAGCAAATTGATGTCAAACCTAAGAAGAGAACATTGTGAAGCAATGAAATGGTTGTTATGCAACTTGAATGGTACCTTTGTAAGGCACTTTGTTTCAAGCAAACATATGTTATTTTTGAGGGCTTCATTGATTCAAATTTGGGAGGAGACTTGGACAATCAAAAGAGCACTATAGGTATGTGTTTACCTTAGGTGGAATTGTAATTTGTTGGATGTCTCATTTGTAGAAGAATGTTTCTCTTTCTACCACAAAAGCTAAGTATATGGCCATTTTAGATGCTAACAAGGAGATAATTTGGTTGAAAAACTTCATGGTAGAGCTAAGAAAGAAACAAGATGACAATATAATCCATAGTGATAGCCAAAGTGTTATCAATCTTATAGATAATTATATTTTCATGCAATGACAAAGCATATTCAATTGAGGTATCATTTCATTTTTGGATTGATAAACAGTGGAATATGGATCTTGATAAAGATTGTTGGATTAAGCAATCCCACAAATATGTTTACAAAGGTAGTGTTGTGCATATATACATTCCTACATAACATACATTGCTATCACCATCATAAAAAATAGAAGTACAACTCACCCATAAGTCTTACATGAACTCTAAAGAGCCACAATGATCAATTCTTTCTTCCAATCAAATCACACTCAAATCAGGTATGTACTCAATCCTTCACTCAATGATCTACCAAACATTGAGCATTGATTAAAGTCAAGCCACACCCACTCTAGCTAAGAGACTTCAAGTGATCCTTGTTAGCGACAGTCCACCATAATCAAGAACTCAAAGGCTCAACATCAAAGAAGTGAGCTCTCTGGAGCTACACTTTGAGGTATACCCCTCTACTCAACCTAGGTCTCCAACCCTAATGGCATTGCTGATGGCACCACTGATGGTGCAAATGGTGCAAGTGATAGTGGGTCCTACCATGTGATTAGTAGCCCTAACATAAAAGTGGAACACTAACAAGTAGCCCATGAATAACTACCAAAATACTTATGACTACCAACACTATCACTCCAATGTCCAAGTAACCTATGTGTGACACTACAAATGTTATGATAGTTATCATGCGTATATACATCACTGCACAACATACATTGTTGTCAGCATCATACATTATAAAAGCACAACTCACACATAAGTCATACATGAACTCCAAAGTGCCACAATTGCCTTCCTAGCTGGCGGTTAGGTCCCTCTAACTCTAGATAGCCATCTATTCCAAGTATGTGGTATACCCTATAGTGGGCAAAGATCAAGAGGTAGGGTGCTATCCAACTCCATTGTTAGTTGCTTGTCTACAATCTATACCACATAAAGGGTGAACTAGCCATAAGTCAAGTACATCTAGGACATAACAATTGCCCTTGTGGAACATACCATATGTCATCCTTGAGGAGAAGAGTCAAACTTACCATATGTCATCCTCTCAAATAGCTATTACACACCAACATAGTAGTAGCTCTACCAGAAGAGCCACATAACATACACCTCAAGCTTGCACGTACAAGTGCCAAACTTGAGTCCATAGTACCATCAATGTTTGGGAGGTGGCATGGCGCACAATTGCGCACATGATCCCTCCAAATAACACTATCACATCCTTCCAACATAAAGATTCCAGGTGGCAAAACCTTGCACACTCTCAAGATAGTGCGGCCTGTCAAAATATCAAAGTGTCATCGGTGCTGTCTGCTATAGATATACATAGTAACCTAGAAGAAATCAATGGATCAAAGGTCTATAACCTCCTCCTTGAATAGTAACATAACATAAGGTATCCCTATGCTGAGCAATTGCCAAGTTCTCAAAGGCTATTGGCATCACTCTTTGAGAGATCTCTACCTATTGAGAACATGCACTCACCCATACATCTGGATCATCCAAGTCTAAGACTACATTAGCATGTTGACAAATAGCTACAGGTAAATTTAGATCTTGTCCATAGAGTAGAAAGTAAAGGATGCTAAGGAGGCTTGCTGGCTAAACCATAGCCCATGGCCAACCAAGGTAAGGGAAGATCCCAATCTTCCAAGTGGCCTCTCTACAAGCCATACTTCCATAATCCTATCTACTTCCATTCACTATCTCAACCACTCTCTCTGCTAAGTCATCTTCTTGAGGGTACTCTTGGGAGGTAGTACAATGATCAATCAAAGCCTTGCCATACAAGACTTGAAACTCTCCCAAGAACTCTATTACCTTGATCAGTCAAAACCTCAACTAGTGCACTTAAATGACTAAGAATCCAATCTAGGAACGAGTAAGCCGTCCCTTCATTGGACTTGTTAGGAAGTGCTACCAACTCAATCTACTTGGAGAAGTGCTCCACCATCACCAAAACGTACCAATGATGTCTAACAATCAATGGTAAAAGTCCAACAAACTCCAAACTCCAGCGGTATCCCAACCCCATGATAGGTAATGGGTGTAACTGTGAAGTGCTCAGATTGGTCTTGTTAGCATTCAACCTGAGGCAAGGATAGTGTAACAAATTTCCTTCGGGGTTGGACATTCAAGAAGGTACCACACACAAAAATGGCTTGCCTATGAGCAAGGGAAAATTGACCTTGACAAGAGCATGTAGAAGGTGTGATTTCTTGGTAGAAATTGAAAGTGAAGAATGACTAAGGAGACGTGCCACTATGAAATTTGGGATTGAGACAAAGAGATGATAAGTAACTTCCCATCGCCATTAAGAAGTCATTCTGAGGGAGATTGGGGAAAGAGGATTATAGTAAGAGTTGCACTTGTGCATCAAGAGGAAGTCAAGATAGTTAGTCCAGGAGTCGGGCGGAAGAGTAGTCACCAACCTAGAGTGGAGGAGAGTAAGATGGGAGGTGGAAAGAAGACTCAGAATTTGCAATGAGAAATCATGCAATTTGGAGGTTAGATGTGATTGCAAGAATCAAAGTCTTGAGTAGGCTTTGGATCACATTTCAAGCATGGAACTAGAACCTTAGTTTTCTAGGTTTCATGACCGACATAATAGAGAGTAAGTATCTACCCAAGGCAGAGGGTAAGAGAGGAAATCTGGCTCAGTGGATAGAGTCAGATTGGAGGTTAGTACTCAAAGGAGAGGTAGATGAGGAACAAGGAGCCACATTCTTGGAGAGAGGAGAGGTAGCTGAAGAAACCCAGGAATTACAAGATGCTTTTTCTTCAAAACACACAAAGAATGGATATAAGGTTGAGAGTTATAAGGACCCTATGAGGAGAGGTATCATAGGAGCAATGATGGTCATCTTCAACCCAAAGTGAACTACTTATGTGATGAAATATCAAGCGGTGTTTCTCCATAAGATGTTTGCAAGGGAATCCATCAATTGGGTGAAGTGCTTTCATCAATGCATGAGATAGATGGTGTGGAATTTGCGGGATAAGTCACCTCACACTACATTGTGCCATTTGCATCCCAATTTTACTGGGGATTGAATTTATTGAATGCGGCGAAATGACACAAGATAGTGTTGCACTTCCATCCCGACTTGAGAAGAGATGCTAATGCGGATGAGCAATAGTACATTCTTCAAATCAAAAGTAGTGATGACTACCATGCATAGATAGAGCAGAGTGTGAGATTGGCGGTGAATGCTCCAAGTCAAAGAAGAGGAGTTGACCTAAAGAAGAAGTAGCGGCAATGATACCACAAAAGACCAAAAAAGTGAACCCAAAGAAGGACCTAGTGGTAATAATATTGTCAGGAGGTGGAGCCAAGTACAAGTCAAAAGACTTGGAGTGAGAGGAAGAACCCGAACTCACATTGTAGAGTGGTGAAGCGAGTAGCGAGAGTGAGGATAGAGTGGAGATGCAGCCAATACCAGAGGAAGAAGAGGGAAAGCTAGAGAAGGAAGAAGAGGAAGTTCCAAAGAAAGAGGAGAAGAAGGTTATCATTTAGAGAGGTGTATGATCAAGAAGAAACATGATTTATAAGGTAGGGCTAAGTCAAAGAAGAGAAATAGGAAGTGAAAGTTTGGGGAGCAAGAAATCAATTTCAATCAAGTGACTTTGGTTGAGGAGAAGAGTGTCTGGAAAAGAAGAAGCAAAGAAGGAGAAAAGCCCACAAGAAAAAGGGAACCAGATTGGAGGAGTGGAGTATTTGCATGAGATTGTCTACCCGTTGCTGATGAAGCTAGAGGAGAAGAAGAAAGAAATGCAGTCTGAGTATCTTGAGGTAAAAATTGTGTTGCAGGTGCTGGTGTGGTTAGAAGAAGAGAACTCAGAGTTGAAGGAGAGTATAATCCGAGGAGAGGAGCAAAAGGAGGTACTACAAGTAGATGCAGTAGTACAAAATCAAGTGATTGAGAATTTAAAGAGAGATGTGGGGAGTAAAGAGAGAATAATAGAGCAGAATGTTGTAGCCAAGGAAAGATAGATAGTTGAGTATGAAATCTTGAAGCAACAGTTTGCTTACTCTCAATTAGAAATCATCCATGCTATGTCAAGGGTAGCAGAGAAGGAGCAAGAGCTCAATAGAGTGATGTAGAGTGTAGAAGAGAAGAAGAAACTCTAGCAAAGAGAATTAACAATGAGGTATAGAGAAGAAGAAAGATTGAGGGAGTTACTTCATAATCTAGAAGAGAAGATAGTGCAGAAAGAGAAGGAGAAGGAGAATGTGAAGGCTGAATTTGAGGTAGAACTGGCAATGTACCAAGAGGACTAGCAAGCAGATCGGGAACGTGAGAGAAAGATGAGGCTCAAGCCATTGAAGGAGATAGTAGTGAAGATGAATGCAATGTTGAGTATTGAAGCCTGTAAGAATTGAAGAAACAAGGTTACATGAGTTAAGATTGTTGGTGCAAGAGACAAGGAGAAGAAATGCAAAGGATAAGGACTTGAATGCTTTACTGATTAGTCTTAGAACTTGTATAGATAGGAAGATATTGGAAGTAAAAGACAATATCATGATTAGATTAGATTTAGTTAAGTTAGAAGTAGATAAACTTCAAAAGGATTTAAGAGTGAAACCCAAAGTAGAAGAAGTAGGAG
Source organism: Lunularia cruciata (assembly GCA_948567375.1). NCBI lineage: Eukaryota > Viridiplantae > Streptophyta > Marchantiopsida > Lunulariales > Lunulariaceae > Lunularia > Lunularia cruciata. Next base: position 12,286,201 of record OX419760.1, read on the forward strand.
TACAAATATCTTCAAAGTTACTATTGGAGATATTAGAGAAGGATGGGTTGCAAGAAGAAGATGTATGTAGATTGCCCATGATAGGAAATGCAGATTAGAGTGAAGAAGTGTTAAAATTGGTAGAAGAATTGGTAGTTGGGAAACCCAAGGATGGAGTAGTATGTAAGGTTACTTTGGGTTGGAAGCCAAAGAAGAAGTAGACATCAAATCAGAGTCGTAACAAATTTGAGATTTGAAGGAGCAAATATGAAGAGGTGCATTGTCATTTCGGATTTATAAAGGAGGAAAAGTTGTTGTAGAACGATATAGTTGTTAGATAACTACTAGAGAGCTCAGCCAATTTAAAGGACACATTCGCAATATGTTGTTGTTTAGTGCTAATAATTCTGAGAATAGATAAAGCAAAGTGCTGATTTTTGTGCTCATTGCTTGAGCTTAATTCCAAGTATCAACTTTGTGTTTTTGCAATTGTGAGTGTTTGGAGAATTCTGAAGTGCAAGTCAATGTGATTGTTGGATGTTGGATTCCACAGCCTTGATCTTCATTTTGTTTGTTTGATCCTGAGTGAAGTGCAATAAGAGCAATGCTTTGATAGATCTAAGAGGAATTGTAGTGTTGGTAGTATTTTGTATTTGTAAGTGCAATGCATTGTTGATGTGAAGCAATTTTGATTGAGGAAGTTGTGCCTTCAATGGAGGGGTGGAACACAATTCTGAGGCAAAGTTGTTTTGCAGTGAAGTGTTGTTTTCAAGAGAGACTAAATCATCACAATCAAGATTGTTTGGAAAGATTTGAGGAAGTTATGATTATGAGTGACGAATTGTTGTGACAAGATTGTGAGTCAATGCTTGTTACTCTCCTCTAGGTGTGGTTTCTACCCAAGAGACTAAAGAAGAAATCAAGAAGAACCACATTTGTGACATTTGACTTTGTATTTGACTAATTCTAAATTGTATCTCTGCAAGAACAAACTTTACTTTACCTGATTACCGCAAAAGTGATATTTGCCAGGTTGTCACAACATGATGGACCAACTATGGTCTCTGAGATGGAAGTGGTACTACTCTCACTCTACCATCCTCCCATACACGCAAAAGGTGTCTGCCATCCAATCTAAACCGCTTGGCTTGCTGAAGAACACGGTCTCTTTCCTTGGTCCTAACTATGCCACCCACAACACCGATGCAAATATAGTCCACCATTAAGACATCATCATGAATGTCTTGCTAAACTATACCACTTTCTCCACTCTTTGGATCTATGACCTCAATAATTCCTCTTGTATGCGTTGAAAGAGATACCACCAAAGCCTCAAAAAATATACAAAGAAAGGCATATGCATGCCAACTTGGCACCATCTCCTCATCTGTCTCACCATGCTAACATGCTCCGGTCTGATCCTATTGGTTGGGACATGGGTTTCTACTCAACCCATTTGCATCACATTCCACCACTCTAGGTCTGTGACAACTCGTGAAATCATACTCTTGTAAAATTAGAGCCCATCATGCAAGCTTCCCTAAAAGCTTGTTGGACTCCATCAACCACTTTAGTAGTTGATGATCAATGATGAGAGTAAAGGGGCTACCAAATAAGTAACATCAGAAATGTGCTACTGCCCAAACTCCTACCAAGCACTCTCCCTCATATGAGCTATACTTCACCTTTGCTGAATTATTGAAGCAACTAGCATAGGCCACCGCAAACTCCTTCTCCTCATCATTATGTTGGGTGAGCATTGCTCCAAGCCCGAACATAGTCCAATTAGTGTGAACCTAAAATGGTCATCTTCTGATTGGTCTCCTCAAAATGGGAACAAATGTCAACCTCTCCTTGAGCTCTACAAAAGCTCTCTCTTGCTCATCTCCCTAACACCACTCTTGTGTAAGCTTGGTCAGCTTTGTTAAGGCCTTGGCAATGGCACTAAATCCTTTGACATTGCGACAATAGAAGTTTGACATGTAACACCCATTTTTGCATGTGTGTGGTATTGTGATATTTAGCTTGGTATTACAAGTACTTAAGAGATATTATTTATATAGAGATAAAGGATGGTTCTATATTAGTCATGGTTAGCTAAAGTTAGTCAAAGCTAAGATAGAGGGGACCTTGCTTTAGAGGAAGTAGAAAAGATGAGCACCACTATTTTGGATTTTAGTGTGTTGACTTGGTATTATTCCTAGGTGTTTGGCTTTGAGGAAAGAGTTGAGAACTCTTGGGCCCGCAAGCCTTTTTGTTTTGGATTCTTCTTTAGTCCAAGGATAGCCCATGTGAAGGAATCCTTGACTTAGTGGTTGGGTCAAGATAAGACCACATGCCTAGGGGAATATGCCCATGTGAATGGATATTCCTTTCTACTTTTTGACTTTACTTGACTTTTAGTCTAGTAACTTGAGTTACTATAATAATTAGTAACTTTGGTACGTAACTATTTCACAAGTATATAAACAAGGGGTGAGGAGGTACTGATCATCCTTTCATTTGCAACTATCTCTCTCTCATTGAGTTCTCTAGTGAGCAATGTTTTAAGTCTTGGAGTGTTAGCCTTGGAGGAGTATGATGGAGTTTGGGTTCCTTGCCTTCTTTGTCATGCCATTTGTAGTTCCGCATCTAGATGCTCGGACACTGGAGTTCCAATGATAGTCGTTAGAGTTATTCTAGCAGCTTCTCAGAGACTACTTTCCAACAGTTAGATTTCGTGTTCGGGGTACTGACTTCACGGTGGAGCCCACCGTCACTTTGCACCGTTTGCACCGTCGAGTGTGCGGTCAGTGGGATCATTAGGGTTTCAGTGCTAGCTCAAGTCCAGGGTGTATAGTTTCAAAGTGAGCTCCAGAGAGCTCACTTCTCTAATGTTGAGCCTTTGAGTTCCTGGCTATGGTGGACAGAGGCCGGTGAGCGTCACCTGGATTCTCTATGCTTGAGTGGGTGTGGCTTGACTGTAATTATTGCCCAATTGTTGGTTGTTTATAGAGTGACAGATCAAGTACTGATCTGAGTTGAGTTGAGTTGAGAGTGTTAAGCAATCTGATTACATCAAAGAAGTGAAGTCAGGGGGAAATCAAGTGCGGGAACTGTGAGTGTTGGTGGTATCTCCAAGCTCAGTGGATTGTTGGTAGCTCGATTTAAGTTCAGTGTTTCCCTAGTGTGCAGAAGCTCGTTTAGTTGATGCAGAATTGGCAGTTAGGCGGATGGTGTGCGGAAGCACTGGCCAAATTTTGAGCAAAGAAGGAGCAATTTTTGAGCAATGTTGTGATTTTGAGCTCAAGAGGTGAAGGTAGGACCAATTTGCTGCGAGTTGGGCTTAGAAAGTCAAATCGAAGGTGGAGTTGTGAAGCTCTTCTCATGAAATTGTGAGTTGGAAAAACCCGTTTTGTCAATTTGGCTTGAGTGGATAGTTAGTGGGGGATTTGGTGGACAACCATCTTTAGGGTTTACGTCAGATTTTGGTTAGGATTTATGTCAGATTTTGGCCAGATTTGGAGGAGTTTTCCTAGTTTGGAGGACTTTTGCCAATTTTGGAGGAGGTTTGAAGTGGCAACAAAAAAGGCCTCATTTGGCGTTTAGAGGCTTTGAGGCATAAGGCTGTGGGCTATGAGAGGCTACGAAGGCCCAGAAGGGCCAGCAAGCCAGCTTGCTGGCTTGAGGCTAGCTAGTTTAGAGTAGATCTTGGTCATTGGTTGGCAAAATCTGCCTTTCCTGCTAGATTGTGCGCAACAGGGTTTGACCCCTAGATCTCTTGTTCCTAGACTGGTGCCCTAGCCAACTGGTCCACCCTCACTTGTTGTCATAGTGACTATGCCACTGTTATCTATACACATGTAGCTTTGGCTAGGAGAGGCAGTTTGATCCCATTCTTGGTGATCCTGGTAGCTTAGGAACTTAGATACAAACTGCTCTTATATCAAATGCCAACTGACAAAGTGGCAGAGTCAATCCCGTGATGTGTTATGAGATGGAGAGTTTTTGTTTAGATTTCTTATGATTGGACCCCCTCCATTCTCTACTTCCTGTTTGTGCACCACGTTGGTGTGAGGTGCCCTAACTTTTGAGCGTTGGTGCTCTAGTGTGCTCTTGGTGGTGAGGCTGGAGTGATGACCAATCAGACTACCTTTGTTTCTCTTTGGTGAGGCAAGAAGTGATGACTTGCAGACCGTGAGTGCGCATGTTATGATGGCAGGTTACAAGTTGCCCTTTCCCCTAGTGTAGTTATCTTGGTTAGAGTTACATTAATGGGTGGTACTTGGTGGTGTTGGCACTTGGTAGGGTACTTGCGGTTGCAGTTGGTGGTTTTGGTTTGCTATGTGGTTACTTTGTCATGATGGAGTTCTTTGGAGATTATAGAGGAGTTAGCCCTGCAGTACACAGTGGGTTTACTCGGAGTGGTGCTCGGTATCAGCCTGTATCTCAAGTCCCAGTGAGGGAGGAGATTGACTCTGAGTTGGAGTTTGACACAGGAGCTGATTCAGTTGAGAGTGCACTTGGTGTGTCCACACCGTTGTTGTGGGACATGGACAAGATTTATGGGGCCTCCAAAGGCCCTAGGTGTTACTCTGGTACAATGGGTACCATTGAGTTGGATGACTTCATCCAGGAGTTTGGCAGTTGGTGTGATCTACAGCAGATGCGGAACCCAACTTTGTTCACACCCTTCATGGCATGGAAGGGGTTGTTTCAGCATCTGGAGGGTCCGCCGATGGATGACTACCATGAGTTCAGGAGAGCTTATTTGGAGGAGATTGAGTTATGGAGACAATATTGATCTCCACACTATGTCTCCATCACTTCAGGCTCGGTGGCCAAGAGTAGATTGGCTGTACCTACGAGTTCTAGCTCGAGTAGTGTTGGTGGAGCTAGTGGAGGTGCACTAGCTGGAGATAGTGCTACTACAAGTGGAGGTACCGCTGCAGGAGGTGGTGTGGTACCGAGGTTTAACCCCATGGTGGAGTTCTTCCTATGTTTGAGGCAGAACTACCAGGGAGTGCGGACTGACAAGCTGAGGAGCTTGCAAAAGTTCCAGCGGAAGGCTAGGGAGAGCCTATGCGAGGCATACACTCGCATGAGGCGGCTGATCAGTTTCACTTAGGGAGTTAGTGGGCCCAGACAGTCCAGTTTTGGTATGGGATACTGGACAGGGAGTTACGACGTAGAGTTCATGATGCTACGTTGTTGCAGGCTACTTTGCCCACTTTGGCAGTAGTCTTTGGTTTGGCTGAGCATATTGAGCTCAATATGGTGGAGGAGAGAGTGGTGACATCTAGATTTGGTAGGGAGACCTCATCCACAACTGTGACTTCTTCTAGAGTGCAGCAGAGTGCACCACGCCCAGTTGGTTTTTGAGGACAGAGTGGACAGCCCAGATCCTATGGAGCGAGTGGAGGGCCTAGTGGAGTTAGACCCTTACCCTCATTTTTGAGTCAGTAGCAGCCAGTGAGTGGTGGTGTTGCTTGTTGGACTTGTGGTGGACCTCACCATAGGAGAGAGTGTACTCAGGGCAGCGGACCTGATACCTATGGTGCATCACAGCTAGCACAAAGGCAGTGTGAGCATTGCCACAGATTTGGTCATACTCGTGACCGGTGTTTTGACCTACACCCGGAGTTACGGAGTGGTAGGGCTGCTATGGTAGGTAGTAGAGGAGCTCCAGTTCATGGAGGACAAGGTGGTAGAGGTGGTGGTAGAGGATCTACACCTAGTAGGGGTGTAGTACCTGCCCTTACTTCTGACACAGCTATGGCTACTCGGATTGAGCAGAGATTGGCTAGTATGGCTATTGCTCAGAGGAGATCAGATTTGGGTGTTGAGGCTTCCACCTCATATGCGGGTGATAGAGATGCTTTGGACTTCATGTGCGGAGCAACACAGGTGGATGCATCTGCAACAATGACTAGGAGTGCAGTACATGCTCCAGAGCCTAGAGGAGCATCAATGGAGTTGGACCCATAGAGAAGAGAGGTTGGGAGACAGGTCAGACTTCCCTAGTCTTTTACGCTATTTGAGGCATTGCAGACGACATCCATGGTTCTTAGACGTCCCAGTGTAGGTGTGGTAGGTGGTGATGGAGTACATGATGGACTACCTACTAGTCAGCCACCTGCTACTACAAAGACTGAGTCTAGCATGATGTTGGGGGCGGCTCAGCTGATTATGCGGCGTCCTTTGTTTTTGGCCAGTGATATGTTTACATTGGGAGTTGACCCAACCCCAGTATTCCGGTTGGCTGCCACGTTGTGTGAGAGTAGGGATGGTGCAATTCCTACTACTAGAGCAAAGGTGGTTGGTAGTGGAGCTAACTTGGTTGAGGAGCATGGGATCCGTTCAACAACCAGTGGTTTATGGCAGGCAGCAGCGGCTAGATTGGAGGAGTTGCCAGCTAGACCGGCCTTTGAGAGAGCGCGATTTACACCTGGTGTTGTCCTATTGGATAACTAGAGGGGGATTTTTTGTTTGGTGGGACCTTCAAGGAAGGTCTATACACCCCAAAGAGTCTTGTTAGACTCTGGTGCGCAGCCCCTTATGTTGGGGAAGGCTGCAGTTGTCGGTCTGGAGTTATGGAAGACCGATGTGGAGAGGTGTCCATTTCAGATCCAGACATCTCTAGGTGGTGGTTCGACACAGTACATCACATGTGGAGAGCTTGTTGTCTAGGTTCAGCCTGGTCATCCGATTGATAGCTCGGTGGTGAGAACTCAGGCTATTGCGATGATAGTTGAGTCATATGATGTGCTAGTTGGGGGAGCAGTGTTATACCCCATGGGTTTCAGCATTGACTATTGGGAGGAGACAGCCTCTTATAGACCTGGTTGGAAGTCTGGTGAGGAACGGGTATGTCTCCTACCAATACGCTTCAGTAGTGGCAGTCTTGGCTCACTACAGTCCAAGACCATGGCAGCATTAGTTTTAGCTTTCAATGGTGCAGTTACTTGGCCTGGTGACTTGTTGGAGGGGAACGCCCATGCAGAGGATACTCCAATACTAGAGGAGATCACTTGGCTTTGGAGTACGAGTGGGATTGTTCCATCCACCTTGGATGTTCCATTGTGGAGTTCAGAGGAGGCATTGCAGCAGCATGCAGATCAGTTGGTGCAGCAGGCTTGGAGTGGAGCCTTCGTACCATCAGGAGATGAGTGTGAGGATGAGCCTCCAGAGGCAATTTCTTTGACACCTCTGGATACCACACTCATTGCTTGGCAGTATCCAGTAGAGAGGATATGCCTATTGGAGCTTGCAGCCAAAGTGGAGGGAGTTTTTCACATAGAGGTTGGGACCTCTAGTGGTTGGGAGCATGACACTATTGCCCCCAAGGGCCCAGTGTAGCAGTCAGTCAGTACGTCTTCCACTCCTACTACAGTTACAGAGGATACTTGGGAGCTAGATCTTGGACCCACGCTTATTAGAGAGGAAAGACGGAGGGTTTGGAGGTTCTTGAGGAGTCACACGAGTTGTTTTTCCTTCAGTATGAAGGATTTGGGTGCTCTGAAGGGACCTGGTATACGGATTGAGCTGACTAGCGACACACTAGTTTTCTGACGTCCTTATCGATATAGTGAGATGGAGAAGACATTGATTTAGAGCCGGAGTAGTGACCTTTTTGAGGCTGGTTTGGTAGAGATTTCACATGGAGAGTATGCATTAGCGACAGTGATGCCAACCAAGAAGGATATGCATGGCAACTATACAGATAGGCGGATGTGTGGAGATTACCGTCCTATCAACTAACAGACCAGGGCTGATCGGTGTGCCATGCCTACACCGGAGGAGATTTTTGATGCAATTGGGCATGCAAAGGTCTTTTGTACTTTGGATCTTCAAGCGGGGTATCATCAGTTGCCAATCAGGGAGGAAGATAAGTCCAAGACAACATTTTAGGCTATTGATCCTCACGGCAAGGATGTGTTATATTAGTGGAGGTTCTTACCATTTGGGTTAAAGAACGCTCCTGCTGAGTTCCAGAGGGTCATGGATAGGATCCTAGCTGGATTGGATTTTGCTAGATGCTATATTGATGACATTTTGGTTTATAGCACTACTGTGGAGGAGCATGAGAGACAGTTGTTGGAGGTGTTTGAGAGGTTGAGATCTCATGGCCTCAAACTACATCCTGGGAAGTGTAGGTTCTTCCACGAGCAGGTTGAGTATTTGGGTCACACTATCTACCCAAGAGGACTTGGTGTTCAATAGACCAAGGTGGAGGTTATTGCACGTATTCCTCAGCCTACGGATGTGAGCAGAGTGCGAGCATTCCTTGGGTTGGCAAACTTCTATTGCCGCTATGTTAGAGGATTTAGTGCCATTGCCAAGGCCTTGACGAAGCTGACCAAGCTTACACAGGAGTGGTGTTGGGGAGATGAGCAGGAGAGAGCTTTTGTAGAGCTCAAGGAGAGGTTGACATCTGCTCCTATTTTGAGGAGACTGATCAGGGGACGACCATTTCAGGTTCACACTGATTGGAGTATGTTGGGGCTTGGAGCGGTGCTCACCCAACATGATGATGAGGAGAAGGAGTTTGTGGTGGCCTATGCTAGTCGCTCCAACAATTCAGCAGAGGCAAAGTATAGTTCATATGAGGGAGAGTGCTTGGCAGCAGTTTGGGCAATAGCACATTTCCGATGTTACCTATTTGGTAACCCCTTCACTCTCATCACTGATCATCAGCCGCTGAAGTGGTTGATGGAGTCCGACAAGCTTTTAGGGAAGCTTGCACGATGGGCTCTGATTTTACAGGAGTATGATTTCACGGTTGTTCACAGACCTGGAGTGGTGAACCGTGATGCAGATGGGTTGAGCAGAAACCCATGTCCCAGCTAGTAGGATCAGACCGGAGCACGTTGGCATGGTGAGACAGATGAGGAGATGGTGCCAAGTTGGCATGCATCGGCCTTTTTGTGTATATTTGTAGAGGCTTTGGTGGTATCTCTCTCAGCGCATACAGGAGGAGTTATTGAGGTCACAGATCCAGAGAGTGAAGATATTGGTATAGTTTAGCGAGACATTCATGATGATGTCTTAGTGATGGACTATCTTTGCACTGGTGTTGTGGGTGGCACAGTTGGGGCCAAGGAGAGAGACCATGTTCTTCAGCAAGCCAGACGGTTCAGATTGGAGGGTAGACACCTTTTGTGTGTATGGGAGGATGGTAGAGTGCGAGTAGTACCAATTCCATCACAAAGACCATAGTTGGTCCATCATGCTCATGAGAAGCTAGGACATTTTGGAGTAAAGCGTACGTATAGCTTACTCTAGAGTCATTATTGGTGGCGCGGTATGTAGACCAAGGTACAGCTGTTTGACCACACAGCTGCCAGATGTGTGGTTTGTGACCAAGTTAGAGCATCATTCAATGCTCCTACACCACAGTTACACCCATTACCTATCATGGGATTGGGTTACCGTTGGAGTTTGGACTTTGCCGGACCTTTACTACTGACTGTGAGACATCATTGGTATGTTTTGGTGATGGTGGAGCACTTCTCCAAGTGGATTGAGTTGGTGGCACTTCCTGACAAGTCTAGTGAAGGGACAGCTTACTCGTTCTTGGATCGAGTTCTTAGTCATTTTGGTGCACCAGCTGAGGTTTTGACTGATCAGGGTACAAAGTTCTTGGGGGAGTTTCAGGTCTTGTGTGACAAGGCTTTGATTGATCATCTTACTACATCTCGAGATCACCGTGAGGCAGATGGCTTAGCAGAGAGAGTGGTTCAGACGGTGAAGAGAGGATTGCAAAAGTATGGTTTGCAGAGAGGCCACTTGGGAGATTGGGATCTCCAATTACCTTGGTTGGCCATGGGCTATCGGTTCAGCCGGCAAGTCTCCTTAGCATCCTTCTCTCCATACTTTCTACTCTATGGACGAGATCCAGATTTACCTACAACCATTTGTCGAGATGCTACTGTAGTTTTGGACTTGGATGACCCCAATGTATGGATGAGCGCATGTTCTCAGTGAGCAGAGATCTTTCAAAGAGTGATGCCGATGGCCTTTGAGAACTTGGCAATTGCTCAGCATAGAGATACTTTACGCTATGCTACCATTCAAGGAGGAGGTTATAGACCCTCAATCCGTTGATTTCATCCAAGCGACTATGTATATCTACAGCAGACAACACCGACGACACTTGATGTTTCTACAAGCCGCTCTATCTTGAGAGTGCGCAAGGTTTTGCCATCTGGAGTCTTTGTGTTAGAAGGATGTGATGGTGTTGTTTGGAAGGATCATGTGCGCAATTGTGTGCCATGCCACCTTCCAAACATTGATGGTATTATGGACCCAAGCTTGGCACTTGTACATGCAGGCTTGAGGTGTATGTTATGTGGCTCTTCTGGTGGAGCTGCTATTATGTTAGTGTGTGATAGATGTTTGAGAGGATGGCATATGGCATGTATGACTCCTTCCCTCATTGTGGTTCCTCAGGGACAGTGGTTATGTCCTAGATGTACTTGACCTATAGCTAGTTCATTCTTTATATGGTATAGATTGTAGACAGGCGACTAACGATGGGGCTCCATAGCACCCGGCCTCCTGATCTTTGCCCATTAGAGGGTATACCATATACTTAGAGTAGATGGCTATCTAGAGTTAGAGGGACCTAACCGCCAGCTAGGGGGGCAATTGTGGCACTTTAGAGTCTATGTATGACTTATGTGTGAGTTGTGCTTCTATAGTGTATGATGTTGACAACAATGTATGTTGTGTAGCGATGTAAATACGCACGACAACTATCATGCCATTTGTAGTTCTGCATCTAGATGCTTGAACACTAGAGTTCCAGTGATAGTAGTTAGAGTTATTCTAGCAGTTTCTCAGAGACTACTTTCTGATGGTTAGATTTTGTGTTCAAGGTACTGACTTCACGGTGGGGCCCACCGTCACTTTGCACCGTTCACACCGTCGAGTGTGCCGTCAGCGGGACCGTTAGGGTTTCAGTGCTAGCTCGAGTCCAGGGAGTATAGTTTTGAAGTGAGCTCCAGAGAGCTCACTTCTCTGATGTTGAGCATTCAAGTTCTTGGCTATGGTGAACAGATGCCGGTGAGCGTCACTTGGATTCTCTATGCTTGAGTGGGTGTGGCTTGACTGTAATCAGTGCCCAGTTGTTGGTAGTTTATAGAGTGACAGATCAAGTACTGATATGAGTTGAGTTGAGTTGAGAGTGTTAAGCAATCTGATTATTGTGGCACTTTAGAGTCTATGTATGACTTATGTGTGAGTTGTGCTTCTATAGTGTATGATGTTGACAACGATGTATGTTGTGTAGCGATGTAAATACACATGACATCTTAGTCCATGGTGCGCTACCATAATAGCCATCAAAGGTTCATCCTGAGTGAGAGACATGCCGGCTCACAGACAACTTAAGGAATGCTCACACTCTACTCACATCCATAGGTTGAGGAATACATGCAATAGCCCCCACCTTGGTCTACTAAATACCAAGTCCTTTGGGGTAGATAGTATGACCCAAGTACTTAACCTACTTGTGGAAGAACCTACACTCCCCAAGATGTAATTTGAGTCCATGAGATCTCAACCTCTCAAACACTTCCAACAACAATCTCTCAACTGCTCTTCCACCGTAGTGCTATAGACCAAAATATCATCAATATATCATTGAACAAAATCCAATCCAGCTAGGATCCTATCCATGACCCTTTGGAACTCAATAAGAACATTCCTTAACCCAAATGGTAAGAACCTCTATTGATATAACACATCCTTTCCGTGAGGATCATTAGTCCAAAATGTTGTCGTGGACTTATCCTCCTCCTTGATTGGCAATTGATGATACTTGCTCAAAGATCCAAAGTATTGAAGACTTTTACATGCCCAATCGTATTAAAGATCTCCTATGGTGTAAGCATGGCATACAAATCAACCCTAGTCTGTTGGTTGATAGGATAGTAATCTCCACACATCTGTCTATCTATATAGTTGCCATGCATATCCTTCTTGGTTGGCATCACTTCATTGATTCATACTCTTCATGTGAAATCTCCACCAAACCATCCTCAAAAAGGTCTCTACTCCAACTCCGAATCAATGTCTTCTCCATATCACTATATCAATAAGGGCATTGGAAAATTGGTGTATTGCTAGACATCACAATCTAAATAGCAGGTCCCTTCAGAGCACCCAAATCCTTTATATTGAAGGCAAAACAACTTGTGTAGCTCCTCAAGAACCTCCAAACTTTTTGTCTTTCCTCTCTTGTAAGCTTAGGTCTAAGATCTATTGGAGTAGACCAAGCTCACTTGGATGGAATCCAAGTATACCACTCTCCCTAGTAGCCACTAGCTGTATCCCAAGAATACCCTATCCACTCGATCCATTGCCCCAACATGTGCCTGAATCATCTTGATAGGCACAAGGCTCACAAGCGTCCAAGTGGTGATGCCTATCAAGCGCATCCTATGTTGCTCTACCAAGCTAAGGCTCACAATCCAGGTCAAATAATTCATGTCCATAGCCTGACCTAACACTTGACACTTGGATGCCTCTGCCACCGCAAGAACAATGGTAATAACAATAAAAAAACTCATTGCTTGCTCTCTCTCATTGGTGTTGTGCTCCACCAACTATTGTAACTATGAGTCCTAGTCCAAGACCCCCTTCTCAAAAAAGGGAGAGCTTGGGAAACTCATAGGTGTGGGAAAAGCAACTCTAGGCTGTCCAACTAGGTTTACCATCGCCATAGGTGACCTATCAATCACTACCACTATTTGAGACTAATGCCCAACATCCAAGATGTCATCAACAATGATGTGGTCTAGTCATTGAATCCCATCATAAGCGTGTTATAGAACCTCTCTAGGTAAGAGGTTTTTCCACCAAAGACAAAGATGATGAGCCCGTGATCCCACTCTAGCTACATCTAACAATATTAGCAAGTCCCATCTAAGAATGGACCTAATGTGTACTTGCCACTACTCTTGTGTAACAATCACCCATCAAAGGGACGTTCTCTAAAATGTAAGCTAGAGAAATAGACTGATGAACATGGAGATATTGTAGTATCCGTAACATCTTCCAAAACACACCAGAACGGAGATCTTGAAGACTCAAACCTTAGCTAGCACGTGTATGTCCCTAACATGGCCATCCAACAATCACAAAGTGAATGGGATCATGTCTCTCAAAGTCCTATGCCACCAGCAAGGAAATGTTTATTGGTTGGGTCTTTTGGTAACCCTTGACTGCTGACATTGATAATAACTCAAGATACCGATAAGCCAAGTATGCCACATGATGTAGAGAGACTCGCCTAGTAGTCTTATCGCTCTCCACATACAAGTACCTCTGTACTTGTATACTTGCTTGTAGGATCACAACTAGTCTAGTGCTAATCCCACCAAACAACTCTAATAGACATACTCCCTCTATTGGATACTACCAAGCAATGATTGTGGTATTTAGAGGTATCAAGGTAATTGACTCTAGAGGCTCATCCTTACACTCATCTCTTGGTGGTACAAAGGCTCCACTCCAAGCTTGCTACACCAACCGATTTGCACGCTATTGCAATAATTCCTCTGAATTCCACAATGGAACATCCAAGGTGGATGGAACAATCCCACTCGTACTCCAAATCCGAGTGATCTCCTTTGGTATTGGAGTATCCTCTACATGGGCATTCCTCTTCAATAAATTACCAGGCCAAGTAACTACACCACTAAAAGCTGAAATTGATGCCACCATGGTCCCAGACTATAGTGAGCCAAGACTACTACTATTAAAGCATACTGGTAGGTGACATATGCATCACTCACTAGACTGACAACTTGGTCTATAGGAGGTTGTCTCCTCCCAATAGTCAATACCAAAACCCATGAGGTATAACACTACTCTTCCAACTAACACATCATACGACTTAGCTATGGTTGCAATGGCTTGAGCTCTCACCACCTAGCTATCAATTGGATGACCAGACTGAATCAGAACAACTAGCTCTCTACGTGTGATGTATTGTGTTGAACTATCTCCTAGAGATGTCTAGATCTGAAATGGACACCTCTCCACATTGGTCTTTCGTAACCCTAGACTAACAATAGCACCCTTCCCCAACATAAGGGGCTACGCACCGGAGTCTAACAAGACTCTCTGGGGTGTATAAACCTTCCTTGAAGGTCCCACCAAACAAAAAATCCCCCTCTAGTTATCCAATAAGACAACACTAGGTGTGAACTATGCTCTTTCAAAGGCTGGTCTAGTTGGCAACTCCTCCAATCTATTGTTGCTACTTGCCATAAACCATTGGTTGCTAAGCAAATCTCATGCTCAACTACCAAGTCAACTCAACTATCAACCACCTCTGCTCTAGTAGTAGGAATCACATCATCCCTACTCACAAAGCGTGGTAGCCAACCTGAACATTGGGGCTGGGTCAACTCCCAATGTATGCTTGTGACTGGTTGAAAATAAAAGATAGCACATAATCAGTTGAGCCACCCCCAACATTGTGCTAGATTCAATTTGTGTAGAAGCAAGTGGGTGACTAGTAGGTAGTCCATCATGCACCCCATCACCACCTACCACAACTACACTAGGACATCTAGGAGCCATAAATGACATCTTGTAGGGCCTCAAAGAGTGTGAAAGACTAGGGAAGTTTGACCAGTCTCCCAACCTCTCCTCTTTGTAGATCCAACACCACTAATGCTTCTCTAGGCTCTGGAGCATGTATTGCATTTCTAGTCATTGCTGCAAATGCATCCACCTGTGTTGCTCCGCACATGAAGTCCAAAGCATTTATATCACTAACATATAAGGTGGGAGCCTCAACACCCAAATCTAATCTCCTCTTAGCAATGGCCATACTAGCCTATCTCTACTCTAATTGCTCAATCCAAATAGCTATAGTTGTATCATAAGTAAGGGCAGGTATTGCACCTCTACTAGGTGTAGATCCTCTACCACCACCTCTACCACCTCATCCTCCATGAACAAGAGCTCCTCTACTACCTGCCATAACAGCCCTACCACTTCGTAACTCCGGGTGTAGGTCAAAGCATCGGTCACTAGAGTGACCATATCTATGACAATGCTCACATTGTCTCTATGTTGGCTATAATGTACTAGAGGTATCAGGTCTGTTGCCTTGAGTACATTGTCTCCTATAGTGAGGTCCACTACAAGTCCAACAAGCAACACCACACTCATTGGCTGTTTTTGACCCAAAAATGAAGGTATGGGTCTAGCTCTACTAGGCCCTCCACTCGCTCTATAGGATCTGAACTATCCACCCTATCCTCAAAAACCAATTGGGTGTGGTGCACTCTACTGCACTCTAGAAGAAGTCACAGTTGTGGATGAGATCTCCCTACCAAATCTAGATGTCACCACTCTCTCATCCACCATGTTGAGCTCAATACGCTCAGCCAAACCAAAGACCACTGCCAAAGTAGGCAAAGTAGCATGTAACAATATAGCATCATGAACTCTATGTTGCAACTCCCTATCCACTATCCCATACCAAAACTAGATTACTTGGGCCTCAATAACTCCTTGAGTGAAATTGATCAACCATCTCATGCGAATGTATGTCTTGTGTAAGCTCTCTCCAGCCTTCCATTGGAACTCTTGCAAGATCCTCAGCTTGTTAGTCCGCACTCCTTGGTAATTTTGCCTCAAACATCAGAAGAACTCTATCATGGGGTTAAACCTTGATACTATATCATCTATTGTAGTGGTACCTCCACTTGTAGTAGTATTATCTCCAACTAGTGCACCTCCACCAGCTCCACCAATGCTACTTGAGCTAGAACTCATGGGTATAACTGATCTACACTTAACAACCAAGCCTGAAGTGATGGAGACATAGTTTGAAGATCAATATTATCTCCATAACTCAATCTTCTCCAAGTGAGCTCTCTTGAACTCATGATAGTTGTCCATTGGTAGGCCCTACAAATGATGAAACAAACCCTTCCATGCCATGAAAGGTGTGAATAATGTTGGGTTCCGTATTTACTATAGATCCCATCAACTATCAAACTCTTGGATGAAGTCATCCAACTCAATGGTACCCATTGTATAAGAGTAATGCCTAGAGCCTTTGGAGGTCACATAAATCTCATCTATGTCCTACAATAATGCTGTGGACACGCCAAGTGCACTCTCAACTAAATTAACTCCTATGTCAAACTCCAACTCAGAGTCAATCTTTTCTCTCATTTGGACCTAAGATGTAGGCTGATACCAAGTGTCACTCTGAGTAAACCTACTACAAATTGTAGGACTATTTCTTTTGGAATCCCCAAAAAACTCCGTCATGACAAAGTAACCACAAACCGCCAATCGCAACCGCAACCGCAAGTACCCCACCAAGAACCAACACCACCAAGTACCACACCAACTGAGCATCACCAAGTGTCAATACCAACGGAAAACTACCCATAAATGTAACTCTAACTGAAACAACTACACTAGGAGAAAAGGCAACTTGTAACTTGCCATCACAATATGCATTCTCACGATATGCAAGTCATCATTTCTTGCCTCACCAGAGAGAAACAAAGGTAGTCTAACTTATCATCACTCCAACTTCACCACCGAGAGCACACTAGAACACCAACACTCTAAATTCATGGCACCTCATACAAACGTGGTGCAAAAATAGGAAGTAGAGAATGGAGGGGGTCCAATCATAAGAAATCCAAACAAAAACACTCCATCTCATAAAGCAACATGAGATTAGCTCTGCAACCATTTGACATTTGATATAATAGGAGTTCATATCTATGTCCTAAGCTACCATGATCACCAAGAATGAGATCAAATTGCCTCTCCTAGCCAAAGTTATAGGTGTATAGATAATAGTGGAACAATCACTAGGATAACAAGTGATGGTGGACCAATTGACTACCAATCTAGGAACCAAAGATCTAGGGGTCAAACCCTATTGCGCACAATCTAGCAAGATGGGCAAATTTTACCAAACAATGACCAAGATCTACTTTAAACTAGCTAGCCTCACACCATCAAGTTGGCCCTTATGGGCCTTTGTAGCCTCTCATAGCCCACATCACTATGCCTCCAAGCCTATAAATGCCAAAATTCAGCCAAATGAGGTCTTTCTTCTTGCCACTTTTAACCCTCTCTAAATTTGGCAAAACTACTCCAAATCTACAAAACTCCAAATTTTTGAAACTCCTCCAAATCTGGCCAAAATTTGACATAAACCCTAAAGTTGGCTGACCACCAAATCCTCCGCTAACTCTTCACTCGAGCTAAATTGAAAAAATTAATCTTTCAAAATCACAAATTCACGAGGATAGGTTTCCAATTCCACCTTCAATTTCACTTTTTGAGCCCAACTCGCAAAAAATTGGTCCTACTTTCACCTCTTGAGCTCAAAATCACAACCACTACTAAAAAATTACTTCTCTTTGCCCAAAATTTGGCCAACGCTTCCACACACTATCTATCTCACTGCCAAATCTGCATCAATCAATGAGCTTATGCACACCATGGAAAACTTGAACTTCTATTGAGCTACCAATGACCACCGAGCTTGGAGATATCACCAACACTCACGGTTCTTGCACTTGATCTCCCACCAACATCACTTCTCTGATGTAATCAGTTTGTTTACACCACTCGAATCAACTCAACTCAGATCAGTATTTGATCTGTCACTCTATAAATTGTTAACAATTGAGCACTAATTATAGTCAAGCCACATCCACTCTAGCTAAGAGAATCCAAGTGAGACTCGCCGGTCTCTATCCACCATAATTAGGAACCCAAAGGCTCAACATTAAAGAAGTGAACTCTCTAGAGCTGCACTTCAAAAGTATACCCTTGGACTCAAGCTAGATCTAAAACTCTAACGGTCCCACTAACGGCACATCCAACATGCAAATGGTGCCAAGTGATAGTGGTCCCACTATGAAGTCAGTGGGAGATCAAGTACCAACCACCACTTCAAAATTTGACCGTCAAAAAGTAATCTATGGATAACTGCTAAAATATCTCTAACCATTATTACTACAATTCCAATATCCGAGGAATCTAGATACGACACTACAAATAGCGTGACAAGGACACCAATCTAGGAACTAAAGATCTGGGGTTCAAACCCTATTTCATATAATCTAGAAGGGTTAGCTCATTTTGCCAAATAATGACCAAAAAATCTCATCTAAACTAGCTAGCCTCATGCCATCAAATTGAGATGATAGGGATCCCCAAATCACTAATTCAAGGAGATGGGTTCCAAATTCCACCTTCAATCTTATATTATCTCAAATTGACTCTATTCTAAAAAATTTAGCTAGCACTTTTGCACATCATATGCCTATGCTTAATTTGCATTAACTTATATAGAGCTTCTCCACATGATCACTCTCAAAGCAATCTGAACCACAATCAAAGTACCAATGATTAGCTAGACTTGGAGATACCATCAACACACTCAATTCTTGCACAATTTCCACCGACTCTTGCTTCTATGATGTAATCAATTTTTTTTTCACTCAAATCACACTCAAATTAGGTATGTACTTGATCTTTCACTCAATAATTTTCCAACAATAGGGCATTGATTACAATCCATATCTACTTTAGCTAAGAGACTCCATGTGATGCTCACCGGTCTTTATCCACCATAACCAAGAACTCAAAAGCTCAATATCAAAGAAGTGAACTCTCTAGAGCTCCACTCTGAAGGTATACCTCTTTGCTTGACCTAGGTCTCCAACCCTAACAATGCCATTGACAACACATCCATTGGTGCAAACGGTGCAATTGATGGTGAGTCTCACCATGTTATTAGTAATCCTAACATAAATTATATTGCTAACAAGTAGCTCGTGAGTAACTGCCAAAATATCTATCACTACCAACATTACCACTCCAATGTTTGAGTAACCTAGCTTTGGCAATACAAATATCATGGCAATAGTCACAATTGAGAAGCTCAAGCAATACATAATTGTAGTTGGACTTCAAAGTTAAATTATTTGTCTTGTACATTAGAGTGACAAGTAATGTCAAACTCTAAGTGGAAAGTTTTTAAGTGTGGAGTTTTATTAATTACTAGAATGCCCTATGGGAACCTTGAAGAGTCAATACAAGACAGATTCTCACATTACGAGATTCCACTTATGAGCAAACAAAAAGATAGTTCACTTTGTGACCTATATCTCTATGAACGCATATGCAAAAAAAGTGTTCCTCATTTCATTGGAAGCTTCTTCTCAAGGGCTTTCCATAGATACCAAGATCATGGAAAATTGAGATTTAGAAAAGAAGTTGCATTCACTTAAAGTTCAAGACAAATGTGTCTTCCAAGAGCTACGGTATTTTATTGTCGAACCTACAAGCATAGCTCCTATAGAATGGCTGTAGGACCTACTTGCATGGGACTTCCAAGAAGTCTTTATGACTATGAGACTTGTAGGAAGGCTATAGGCATGGCTCTCACTTGTGAAATTGAGTGAGGTGATATGTATTAACTAATACCAGACAATCTAGGGTTTAGATACGAGATCAATTTGCACTGCATATTCCAAAACTAGATAAAGGTATCTGGGTGCAAGTGTACATATAATGTAAGTGTTGTTAGTTAGTGTAATGTTGACAATTCTTGTTTGATAATCTTTTTTGATCTCTTTCCTTGGCACTAACTATACTACCCACAATATCAATGCAAAGTTAGTCAATCTATCACCAAGAAATCATCATGAATATCTCATTGACCCATCTTAATATCTCCACTCTCCAAATCAAAGACCTCAATAACTCCTCTTGTTTGTATTGAGAAAGATATAACTTGAGCCCTAGTCAAGATACACAAAAGGTAGATGCATGCCAACATGTTATCATCTACTCATCCATCTCACCATGCTAATGTGTTCTTGCTTGATCATGTTGGTTGGTGGTTTCACTACTCTACAGTTGTGAACAACCATGAAGTTGTATTGTATAAAATTAAAGCACATCATGCAAATTTCCTTGAAAGCTCTTTAGACTCCATCAACCACTTTGGTGGTTGATGATTAATGAGGAGAGAGAAGAGTTCCCAAACATGTAATATCATAAATATATTATTGCAAGTATTTTTGCCAAACACTCCCCCTCATATAAATTGTACTTGGCCTTCATTGAATCATTAGAGTAACTAGAATAGGCTACCACAAACTCTTTTTCCTCATCATTCTATTGGATGGGCATAACTCCAAGCGCTAACATACTCCAATCGATATGAAGTTGGAATGGATATTTGTTAAATGGTCTACTAAAGACAAGGAAAGATATCAACTTCTCCTTGAGTTCAACAAAAGCTTGCTCTTGCTTATCTCCTTAACACCACTCATATATAAACTTGGTCAATTTTATCAAGGCCTTGCAAATTACACTATATCCGCTCACATATTGATCATAAAAGTTCACTAATCCAAGGAATGCTCACACCTTACTCATATTTATAGGTCAAAGAATACATGCAATTGTATCCACTTGGTCTATTGAACACCAAGTACACTAAGATAGCTAATGTGACCCAAATACTCAAATTGATCTTGGAAGAATCTACACTTTTTAAGCTATAATTGGAGTGCATGAGATCTCAATGTCTCAAACACTTTCAACAAATGTCTCTCATGCTCCTCCACAAAAACATTATAGACCAAAATATAATCAATATAACATTGAAAAAATCCAATCATGCTCAAATCCTATCCATGACTCTTTGGACTTGGCAAGAGCATTCTTTAACCCAAATAGTAAGAACCACCACTAACACAATATATCATTACTATGAGGATCAATAGCCTAGAATGTTGTGTTGGACTTGTCTTCCTTGATTGGCAACTAATTATATATGCTATGAATCAATGCTCTCTCCATGTCACTATTTTTAGGGATGTCAAAAGACTTGTGTATCACTAGTCAGCTTAATCTAAATATTATATCTCTTTAGAGCACCCAAATCTTTCATATTAAATGCAAAATAACTTGTGTAGTTCCTCAAGAACCTCCAAACTCTATGTCTTCCCTCTCTTGTGAGCTTAGGTCCACTCTTTAAGTATTGTTTGTATTTATTCTAGAGGTGAAAGATGCAATGATTATTTGCTACATTGAGACTTTGGAAGCACTATTGTCATGCCCTCTAATTAATAGAGTCCAAAATCTCAAAGCAAAAAACTCCCTTTACTCTAGCCACAAGTTTCACACATCTTCTAGTTGCATCCCAAGTAGACTAAGGATGTATCCTAAGTAGACCACTCTCACTAGTAGTTATTGGTTGTGTATCAAAAATACCATGCACACTTGGTCCGTTGCTTCCATTATATACCTCAATTGTCTTGATAGACATAGAACTCACAAGTGTTCAAGTGGTGATGTTTGTCAAGTACATCCTATGCTACTCAACCAATCCAATACTCACAATCCAAGTCAAACAACTCAAGTCCATAGCTTGACCTAACACTTGATGTTTGGATGCCTCTAACACTACTAACACAATGGTAACATAGATATAAAAACACATTGCACATACACACACACACAAACTTTCTCTCTCTCTCTCTCATTGGTGTTGGGCTCTACCAATTGCTATAATTGTGAGTCTCAAACAGGTCCAAGTATTCCTTTTCAATAAACATGGGAAGTTATCAAATTCATGAGTGTAGGTAAAGCAACTTTGGATTACCTTACATGGTTCACTATTGCCATAGGTGATCTATCAACCATTCTCACTATCTGAGACTAGTGCATAATATCCAACATATAATAAACAATAAGGCATGATAGTCATTGAATCCCATCATATACACATTGTAAAATCTCTATAGGTTAGAGGTTCATCCACCAAAGTCAAAGGCAAGAGGCCAATGATACAACTCTAGTTGTATCAACAACATTGTAAAGCCAATCTAAGATTGGACTTGATGTGTACTCACCATCACTATGTGCAAGAGTCCTTGTCAAAAGTACATTCTCCAAACTGTATGTTGAAGAAACTATCAAATGAACTTCAAGATGTTATATTATGCATAATATCTCCCTTAACATACCAAAATAGAGATCTTGTAAATGTTAATCTTGACAAACATATGGATATATCCGTGTGTTTGTCAAGATATAATTATCTAAAAATCATCAAATGAATAATATTATATCTCTCAAGATCCTTCATCTCTAGCAAAGAAATATTGAATGATAGGATCTTTTGGTAACCCAAATAATTTACATTGATAATAACTCAAGATATTTGCTTTGCAAAGTGTGCCACCGGAGATGTACAGAGTAGAGAGCATCTATATAGAGTCTTTTCCTAAAGACATTCTGAAGAGAACATTCTGCAAACGTCTTCTCTGAAATCTGGAGGCCCAAAGTAAGCACAACACAGAGGTTCCTTTGGGCAATTATTTACTTGTCATCTACTCAAGAAAAGTAGGGTGTACTCTCAGAACACCATGAGGAAGGTCCCATTGAGAAAGCTGTTTGAATATGTAGTCTACAACGGATTGCAAGTTGGGATAGGGATGATAAGAGGGGCCAAAGGACGGAATGCTCCATTATTGGCTACTTTGAATCTTCCGAATTGTAGACCTGCTGATGACATTATGAGTTGCTTATCGACTCAATATCTTCTGGGAAATTTGGAGAAAAGTTGCCTGAATGGAAAGTTGCGTTGCTCAGCTTGCTTTTCCTCACAGAGAACCAAGCATTTATTCTTTACGTATAAGGGCATTATACCTAAAAGCGGTTTCATACCTGCAAAGGGAATTTAAGCCACTGTAGAACAAAATGAGTATAATAAGTACAACAAATTGGCATCAGTACCACAACACAGATTTGATGCTCATAAGAAGAAGAAGATTACAAATGACAGTGAAAACGTAGGCCCAAGGGCCCATGATGCAGATAGGATACAATTACACAACTGCTCTAGATGCCATATACTTGGCTCTTGGTTATTTTTCTCCAAGCCTCCCCGGACAATGGATAGAGAGCTTCACAAATCTCTTTCTTGTTCAGGCTCTCTATCCACAATATCATAACCTGATTATCATTTGAAAAGTAAACTGTGCAAAGGCGACCATGTAGGAAAAACAAAGGATAGGAAGACCCCATCAAGCTGTACAAGGGAGAGACAAAAAAAGTAACATGGGGCTAAGCCCTAATAGATTCTATATGAGAAATCTGCCCTATTGCACCTAAGATATCCGAGCTATGCAAGTCGTACGGTCTACACACAACTAGAACATCCAAAGAAACATCACCTAATGTGATTGCTCTCTTATGGATTGCACCAGCCATTGCCCTCTGCAGAGCAATGGACACACACTGTCTAAAATATGCTACAAAGTATGAGAGTGAGAGTGGTACCCCTTGATGCCTAACATGATAAGCTCTCGCACACTCCTTGACAAATGTGTCAAATGTCATGTCCATTGCTCAATATAACTCCAAGGCTAGAGGAACAAAGAGGTGACCTTGTTGCATGCTCCTATACTTGGAGACCTTACGACCTGCTATTGCACTCGCTGCCCATCCAAGAGGATGGGTAATCACTCCTTCTGAAATTGTATTCCGCATAGGGTCCGTAACCACAACATCCGCTATTGTCACTTGATCATCTCGGACCAAGTATAAGTCTGCCCTGACACGTGTTATCTGCAAGGCATATGAACGCTCCATCCAAGTCAAGTATCCACTTTCTCGTGCCATAGCAAACACTATGTCCCTAATAGCATCATGGGTAGCTATCCTCTGTCCTCCAAAAGGACATCGTGTCATGTGGACCGCTGCTACATCTAGTGTAGAACCACACTCACAAGTGAGTAATGAAGATGCAGATGGGTGGACCAAACTTAGGCAAAACCTCATCGCTGTAGAGAAAGTAGTTGGTGCGAGTCGGAAAGCCCTAATGCACGGTCGAGCTAGGATCCAAGAGCCTGCATCCTTGCCGGAGCAAGAACGTAGACATGCTCTAGTAGCCTGAGGAATGGACGAGTTGACTTAGAAAGAATGTAGCGTATGCTCACAATGTCGCTCCATTGAGGAAGACTGTGAACCTCTAGTCCAATCTGACGATAGTGAAGCAAACGGTGGAAAATCCTCTCGTGCTCATGGGGATAGACTATCTCTTGTCTGCCGCAATAACGCTTGGAGAGAAAAGGATCTTCCCTCCACCTCTATCACATAAGTCTCCAAAATTGGCCTATTAGCAACCACAAAACGAGCGGAAAGTAGGGGTGCCGAGAGAGCCCAACTACCCAAAAACACTATAGGTGCCATCTCCTCCATAAAAAGCAAGCCAACCCCACCACATGAGATCGGCAAAGTTTTCTATCTACGTGCCAAATCCCTTGTCACACACTCAAAAGTCCCTAGTCCAATAATATCACCAAAGACTCCCATAATCTTCCTATCAAATGCTCTCAGATGTGATAGGAAGGACGATGAAGGAGGAATTGTACGGATGAGATAGGATGGTCGACGAGAAATACTGGAAGAGAGTATACCAAATGCCACATGCAGATCTCCTAGTAATGGAAGGTCATCCACATGGAGAACATCCTCTACAAGGGCAACGTCTAAGAAGCGTGTGACAAAATCCTCCGATCTTACTGTCACTCCAAGAACACAAAATCCATGTGTGGATGTGATACACCCCTCTGGAAGCTCAAGGTAGTGAGGGATACCTAAAGGGGACCGTGCCCTACACTTTGATACCTTGACTCTCAAACCTACTAGATGTAGCTTGGTAGTCAAGTAGTCAAAGGCTTGCCTAATCTGATCTATAGGGCCCATGATGTGTGTATCATCTGCCAAGGAGGGAAATATAGAACCTGGCGTGGCCAAAGTAGTAGATATGAGAACTCTTAAGTGAGCCATGGCAAATAAAAGCCCCCCCCAAAGGATCTCCTTGACATGTACCAACAGTTGACTCCAAGATGGTGATTCCCTCCTGTGAACTACCATGCTGGTAGTAAAGGGAAGTAGGAGAGCTATAAAAAGGCCGCATAAAAGGAATGAGACTCGCCAAGGATCCACCAACCTCCCTAAGCTCTCTAAAGATGGATGCACGTAAGACGCTATTAAAAGCATTTTCAACATCCACCTGTAGGACGACCCACTTCGGATGGATATCTAGGAGTGCTCTAATGCTTAGAGATATAGCCTGACATCCTCCAGGTGTAGCTATTCCAAATTGATGTGGACTAAGGTGTTGTAGAAAGTGAGAACGATACTGAAGGACAATGGTACGATTGACCAAACGCAAAAAGATCTTTCCAATAGCAATTGGTTTAATGCCTCTCGTGTCCTTCTCCATCGCGAGAAGTAGACTAGCGCCTAATACCCGACTAACAGACATAAGAATGTCTTTTCTTGCTACTGCTGCAACCACCTGAAACAACTTGATAAAACCATTAGAAGGATCATCTGCTTGGAAGCAATCTTGCAGGTGCTCATAAACCATCCCTGACAAGCCTCCTGAGGAAAGGCAAGGAGTAGTGCACAATGCTTGTGCAAAGAGCGACCTATCAAGACATAAAGGCTACTAATCTAAGATTGATCAGGCTGATAATCTAAGACCTCTAGTTGTAGTTCCTCTACAGCTATAAGATGCAGTGAACGTAAGGAAGAGATGGTCTTATCAATAGGACTCGCTATAGACAAAGGGTTTAGTGCTTGTGCTGCTCTACTAAACTCTCCCGCCTGACCTAATATCCTATGTTATCATAATCGAGTGGAATTTGGGATATCTTGTGGCAATGCCTATCTCCTAAATTGTGTAACCCTAATAGACTCTTTTTGAAGGGCTGCCCAATCCCCTACTCGGAATCGACAAAATCTAGCAGTCACCTCTCTATGCCCCGTGCGTCCACCTCTAGCATAACGAAGACACCATCGAGGGAGTAGGAGGAATAAGAACCATGCTAACTCGTCCAAGGGATCGCATGCCAAACGATCCAATGGTAGGCGAAAAGCCTGTCTAGCCTCATCATGGAGTGTGCGGGGTAGCCTATGGAATAGACGTGGACATGGAAAACTAGTCTCAAATAACCCCAAAATGCACGAGAAGCTAACCACTCCCACTTGAGAAGCTAACCACTCTCACGACTTGATCGGTATCCTTGGAACGATCAACAAAGGTATAGAAGAAACGTGTGTAATCCCGATTGTTATTGCTGTTGATGTGGTCGCTCATCTCACGTGGGCATCCCAAGTGGTCCAATCATAGTCCTTGTGCATCCTTCCCACATGGGTCTTTACACCTTGTGAGGTGAGCGTCGATGACACACCGGGCATGGTGTATCCCGATCCACGCTCGACGACCACATATGGGAAGGTGTAGCCATGGCTAGCACAAGAATAATGATAGTAACACATGCTGCTTCTTTCCATATCTCACCATATCTACAAGACCACAACCACTCACATCTCAACTCATATAAGAAAACAATATCTCCAAACCCTAAAATCTATAAACTCTCATAACTTTCAATTTCTATCTCCAAAACTTTCAAACTAAATTCGCATGGAACTTAATAATAAAAACCAAGAGATTGAAAATGAAAATTCTCAACCCATCACTTTCAATGTATAATGATCACTCTAACCCTAAAAAAGCTAAGAATACTCATAACTTTCTACTCCATTTTCCATAGTCTTCAATCTAGGTGCCAATGGAATAGAAATTGAAAAACGAAGAGAATCTACTATTCACTCAAATGCTACATGCTAGAGAGCACTCAGAAATTATAGATATTGTCTCACATCTCTCCCTTTCCTCTCCCGTCTCCACACTCTCCCGCAGCTCCCCTCTCGTGCTCGTCCGATCAGTTTAGATTCATGAAGTCTATCTAACTGAAAAGCAAATATGTCCAACGATATGGACAGTTTGGAAGAATGATGGGGATGGCTGCAAGTAGGCAGAGTACTGACATTTTCTACTCTCGTCGTCCACTCACGAATTGGCTATACTCTATCGTAATGCTACAATAGTTGTGGGATCCATTGGGAACGAACGTGTGCCCCATTGCAATTTGATAGGTCGTCTCTGGAAGTTTTCAAGCAGCAGTATTCTGCTTCCTATTCATGAAGTGGCTAGCAGTCCTTTCTCTCCGCTTCTCCTCTCCACAGTTAGCCCGGGTCTCAAGGTTAAGCCTAACTGTTGATGACATCCTTAAGCGATTTCTCAGCAACTCTTTCCGATCACCGTGATCGCTATCGTCAAAATTTAGATCCTCCCGTTGACTTTATGTTGGTACTTTGACTTAACAAAATATGGTGATTAGATGATCCAGTATACAGCAGCAGTAGTTATAGTTCGACGTTATCCATCGAATCTCGTGGACTGTTTGAGGACCTAAGCTCAAAACCTTACTCGCGGAAAGTGGTTAAGAAAATAGATTGATTTTCTGGTTTTAAATAGGATGTAGATCTACGTAGACACGAACATGATATTTATATATTATGTGCGAAGTACCTTAAGTTTATCTGGTCGTCGCCAACATACTCATCATGGGCCAGCCTCGTATACTCAAGTAAGGTAGTTTCCACCAGCTGTCATCATATCAGTTGGTTACGATTGTGGGCTCGAAACGGGAAGCAGGGGAGGTAATCGATGGACACAGACTTTTTAAGTTTCCGGGCTTACGGTCCACTCTGCGAGTCGATAAGCGCAATGAGTTTTGATGGAATATTAAAATTGAGCGGAGAGAGTCAAAAAATTAGTGGAGTGGAAACGAATCCCTACACTGTTCATCACAAACAGTTCTGTAGATATGGGATATGGGTCTTCCGTAAGGACGATACATTTAGCCATGACATCTATCAGCACAAGACCTCTATTCTGCATTCAAAATTTAAAATCTGCAAACTGCATACTCTTTAGGTTCAACGGTAACTAAACTTGCTCTTATTTAAAACCGTATCTCCGGAAACTTTGAAGTCGCACAGAAGGAACTTTTGGATGAGTGCAGATACTCCATACGTGCAATAACGGCTGGAACGAGGACATTACACCTATTGAGAGTGGACCGTATGTGTCGGATACTTCAATGATTATTGTTGAAGTTCAGTGTTTAGTGTACCTGCACCGTTTGTGGTCAGAAGACATGGACATGGACATTGACTGAGTCTCTTGTATTACAGTCCCGATCTTATCCCACTCTTGCCACTAACCTTGACTTTTGGTGGTGTAAATTAGACTTGGTACATAACTTTTGCTTCTTAGAGTGAGATGTCTAGGACTATCGGTATTGTCGCATCTTGTGCGCGCGCAAGATGCTGTTACTGTTCGTGAAAAAGGCTTGCCTGCTTGAGCTATACTAATTATCCAAACAAGGCCATTATAGGTATTTTGAACAAAGTCAGACCGGAAGACTCACAACAAGTCCTAGTCCTTCCATACGAAACTATCCAAACGTGATGGCACAGACAGAAAATGCAGAGAAGCCACAGCTTCATTAAACGACCGTCGAGGGATTGCTGCTACAACTCTTTACGGTGATCCCTACAAGCTCTTGAATGGTGTAGGAATTGATAGCCTTATCCCGGCAAACGAGATACACTCCTTTCCCTTCAATGCACGCTGCTAAGTCATTCGACCGGTTGATTAGTACATTCACACATGAAACCAGGCGCAACAGTTTAGATTCAGTGATCAGTGCAACTTTTCAGTATCAGCGACTATACTTGACAGTAGGATGGATGAAGCTTCAGTTGTCAAAGCATACATATCGATGGCAGACCTTCGATAGAGAGTAAATGTAGAGCAGAATAGCTTCTACCACGGTGGACTTCACCGAATATGGGTGGTGTGAGGATGCATGCCTCTTAGGCAAGCTGATATACAACGTGGCTCGGTGCCCTTAGTTTGTAATGTCTAGTCCGCGAATGGACAGAGAGATGCTACAACTGGTACAGAAAGGTGTTATGAAGTAACGCACGTATTAGCGTATTCCAGTGGCCGTTAATTACTAGCAGCCAACCAACCAGACTTATCTTCGAACTCACTGAGCAGACTTTGCGATTATCCCATCATAATGTAGGCGAGACTCGTTTAAGTTTCACAGCTCCGTGCTTTTGCTCATTGAAGGAGATCAGGTCAGAGTGGTGAGCTCCTCAGCTTGGGGCAGAGTCCTGCCTCGACTAACGGGATACCTTGTAAAGCACATACTAGTGGTAGAACCGCAACATTAGAACAAAAAATTTCATGTTTGAAATAAGTAGCTTTTCAGCCCACTGATATTGGTGCACCAGGAAGAAAAGGCTCCGCACCTTCAGCTTCATCTTTGGCCAAATCTGATGCCAGCTTTTTAGCTTCCAGATCTATAAACTCGTTGGACTTGCTCGCCAAATGAGCTATACTAACTCTTCCTAGTCTCTTGATGTATTCCGCAACAGCCCTCATTTCCTCGGGAGAAATGTAAATGAATTTCCCTCGGTCGTCCATCACCCCTGATATCCGCCCTGAAACAAAACCAGGACATCGACAATCAGTTACAAGGAGTGGTGACAAAAGAAACACGATAAACAACGTTCTGACAATCCTCAGAAACAAACGCTAGAGATATCTAACCGTTATTTGCACGCGAAAGTACACAGAATCAGCATACTCGCATCTGATAAGAACCGAAATCAATTATTATGAAAACATTTACAATCGAAGTGCCCACCAACATAGGTACAAGTAAACGTGAGCAAGTATGTCCCTAAAACCTCACACAAGGATGAGAATGGTCAACCCTGTCAAAAGGGTTACTTTCACAGTAAATCAAAGTGCTACCAAAAGAAGTACATCCAGATCACAGATCGTTACAGCCCAGACAATCATGCCACAAAGGTGAAGAAAAGCGCTCCATTCAGTACTTCGGAACCGAAACTTCATAGGTAATCTTGGCGTCGGGATTCCAAGTGGAGGAAAGTGGAAAACGTCAGAACTAGAAGTACGAAGTGCCGTAACAACTAGCCCGCTGTAGCTTTGCCGTAAGACATGAGTTGTGACCAGATTACACGGAGATAATCCCAAAATAAATTGTGTCCTTACCCATTTGTTCTAAAGCCAGTACCCTGTTAATACAATCCTGCACAACATCCACCCAGTCTTTCTGCTTAGAAATTTGCAAAATTGTACACGATGAAGTTTATGCAGACTTTTGTAAAAGTAATATTTTCGCAGGAGAAGCATTTACAGTATACAATAGCAAAGTGATTACCTGTGTTCGCAGGTTAAATTCTGCAGCTAAATCTTCCAGACCCACACATTTATGTTTCTGTAAAAAAACAGGCACGCAGAAGAATCAATCATGGTCATTTCTCGGCAATGCATAAATGAACTGAAATTAAGATATGATATACACTGTAGAGGGAGTTAAACTTGTAGCATACACGATTACAGGCGCATTAATTTAAGCATGACTTTGAAGCTTATGAATCGTCTAGCAACTATCGGAACGACATATCTCGAACCAGAACACTCATCATATGTTTGCAGGCAGTTATTCACCTTGATGTACTC
This sequence comes from Lunularia cruciata, assembly GCA_948567375.1. Lineage (NCBI taxonomy): Eukaryota > Viridiplantae > Streptophyta > Marchantiopsida > Lunulariales > Lunulariaceae > Lunularia > Lunularia cruciata. The sequence continues at coordinate 12,316,676 of OX419760.1, forward strand.
TACAAAATCATTTAGCAAGCCTTGGCCCTCTTCTTGCACGTCCTGTTCTTGTGTGCCCTCTGTGTCAACAGAAAAAGCAGTTTTCCATCTGTCAAACTCCGCATTAGCTGCTTCCTCCTCCTTTAATTTTTGCTCTGCTGTTTCCTCCTCCTGGGTTTACGTGCCGAACGAGTGAAATGGAGAAAGCAGTAGTTTTACGGACAGGGAAAAAGTCAAGCACATAATATACAAGACATTTAAGATTCTGATAAAATTATTCAAACCTTCCGGCGTTCTTCCGCTTCACGTTCCTCATCTCTCTGACGACGTATCTCTGCGTTTCTGTCTACCTTCTCTTTCTTCATCTCCCGAGACGCAAGTTCAGCCTGCGGAAGTTTAAAATTTGCAATGAGGCCTGAGCGAAACTCGCTGATTGCAATAGCCAAACTCTCACAAAGTAATGAACATATCATCAACGGTTGTGAGATAGAAACTGGAAACTTCAGCAAATGCAGCACAAAAGAAACACTCAAAAGGAAGGAGTCGGAAAAATAGGTAAGAGACATACCTGTTTACGTGCTTCTTTCTCCTGTTTCTTTTCCTGCTTTTTCTTGGATGTTTTCGACTTGTAATATGGGGCATCTAGCAGTTCCGCGTCTTCTTCTTCATCATCAAATCCATCGGAATCTGCAGATACACAATTCATTTGTTGCTTCAGATAATTACGAGCACATGTGTAGGCTGTAAATATGCACATATACTTCGTTTTTGAGATAGACACAAGTGAAGAAAGGTAGAAGAAATGAGAAGGGAGACTGCCTACAGATCACTTGCGTGTCCTTAAAATTCAAACCATCTACACGAGAGAATCCTCAACTGCGCTACCTGCATATCTGCTTCTGTTTTAATATTCTGCCTCGAGGATTTCTTCTATTGATTCAGGTAGCTTCTCACCCATGACATTAGGAGTGGAGGATGAAGAGGACGATGCAACAGAAGCATTTCGTCTTCTCATGCGACTTGTACCACCTCGTTCCCTCATCCCAGACTGCCGTGCTGAGACGAGTTCATCCCCATTGACCTACACAATTGCCATAACAAAGATGAGATATTTCAGACCATTCCCAATTTCATTTTCAAATGGAGTGCCTGCTGCTGTTGATGATAACAGAAGTTGTGCAGTGCCACACCTCATCAGGGGTATCTGGAGACGAAGGAATCGCCCGTCTCCGTCTTCTCTCTCTCCGGGTCCACAGTAACAAAGGCGCGACAATCATTACCAGGAGCAGCGCCAGAAACCATACGAACTGCTCCATCTCCTCCCTCTCTTTATCCCTCCCTTGCCTCCAAAAATGAGTTCCTCAGCTCTCTCCAGTCTGGAAACCTTAGAATTGCCCAGCATCCACAGTGGTATCTTCTCCAAGGTAAAATTCTCTTCAAAGGTGTAATCCCTAGAACTCACTTCCCAAAAATGCCCTCAATGAATTCCTTTCCTTTCAATGGTGAATCGCTCTCCGGCGTCACTGAAAAGGCGCAACCCTAAACCCCGTTTGACGAAACTAGAGGTTTCATATTTCCAGCATGTTAAACCTTCACAGTTTCTCAAAGACCATCACCAAACTTCTTTATCGGCCTCTCGTTTGCACAATTTAGCGATTTGCACACCATCTTAAAAACTCAAATTACTTCCAAGTCTACCAAGAAAGACCTTCAAGGATCAATCCGTTCACTGCTCCGCTCCACCTGAACCACTCCCTCGCTATTCTATGACAATTCGAATCAATTTCGCATTGACCCTCGAAATTTACAATTCCTCACAAGAAAGTTTGCAATTCGCAGAAGCTGTGCGCCAAATCTGATCGTTTCTGTCTTGGTCGGAAGGTCGATGATTAATGCTGTAGATCTTCTACCTGCAGAGGGGGTGAAAGCACCAATCCCCATGACCTCCTACTGTCCCTTCCTCGTTCGTTCCCTCGCACCCCTACGAAACGAGACGCTCTTTCCACTTCGATGTTTCATCTTTCCGACGAGGTACATTATTCTCCCTTGATGGGGCGAATTTTATTTTTACGTGGACTAACCAGCATTAGAGTACAGTACCTCTAAAGTTTAGCGATGGTAAGTGTGGTTTCCATGGACTTGCATGAGATAGTCCCGTTCCAATAGTTCCATGTTCAGTCGTATGGTAATATAATTAGTTGGGAGTCAATGCAATGAAATAATGAATAAATATAAAGTAAGAAAGATCCCAAAAAAAGTCAATAGAGATGAAAACACAACAAAGAGAGATGTGAATCGAGGTTAAATTTATCCCCGGATGTCTTACCAATCAGTAATATGCTGATCCAATATAAATGAATCTTTTTTTTATCTACTTCACTAAAGCAAAAATTTCCATCGGAAAGAGAATGGGAAATCTATAGCATTAATATGATATTTAACTCCAATTTTGTTATAACAAGTGCATTCAAGAAATACATGGTGCTCATCTCCAACCTTAAAAAATAATATACAAAGTCACATGAAGTGATCTATATATTTCCATCGCACTTCTTCTCAAGCAAGTTTAAGTTTGTGAAAAGACTAGTCTTCTATTGAGCAATGATATGTTTAAGTAGATATTTTAGCAAAAAAACATAATTTTACTCACACTACACCAACATCAAATTCACCATCTTGATACCAACTTTACACCATACATACATACAACTCCTTGATCACCTCCCATAGAGTAGTAAGTTTCAACTTCCAATATAGTTAATAAAAATCCACCTTGCAACCCAAACAACCATATCTCCAAATTATGTAACACAAAGAGCTTGGTAAGAAAGTTTCTAATGCTCCATAAAACTCACCCTAGAGACATAAGTGAGAGCCAAAAACAAGGATTCACCATCAAGAAGCAAAAAGCTTGGCGTAGCAATGAGACATAAGACATAAATGGTTTGAATCCTCACACCAATTTAATCATACAAGAACACTTTATGTACCTTCTCAATCTTCTACCACCGTGTCTTCTTAGTACAAAGATCCCAAACTTGAACACGATAAAGAATCATAGGCTGGACAGTGATCTGAACAACACCTTCTTGAGCTCCCATGTGATATGAGCAAGTCTAGAGCAATTAATGAATGAATATACAGCTCTAAACTCTACACTAACTCTATTCTTGATACAAGTAACACACTTATGGTCATGAGAAAACTCAATCCCCAAGTATTTGTAAATAGAAACTTGCTCCAAAGATTTGCCATAAAGTAGAAAGGTATGATGCACTTTGAACCCACCACAATCACCTTAAACTTATCAAGGTTGACTTCCATCTTTTGTTAGTTGCAAAAGATGGAAGAGAATCCAAGAACTTCTATAAACCCTACAAATTATTAGAGATGAGAACCACATTATTTATAGAAAGAAGTGCATGTATCAACCAACTTGCAGACCTATAGCTCCTACCACCAACAATAATCTCTCTACATCATTGATGAAGATCCTAAATAATCTTGGCCATAAAGAATAGCCTTGAATTAACCCCAATTATGCTAAAGATATCTTGGGACCTCAATGAAGACAATTGGAATGCCAAAGTTTTGGTCAAATTTGTAATAATTTGGTAAGAACAAGTCTAATCCATGAGGATACAAGTTGGATGTGATTAAAAATGAGTAACTATGACAATAATCTACTTTTTTGTATTTAACCTCTTGGGTAGAGTCATTCCCAAAAGCCTAATGTCACCATACCTAGTGTACTACAAAAAGATAAACCAAAAGTAATCATGCTCACTTAGAATCTAATCCAAATAGTTCTTGAATGTGATGGCTCATTTGTAATGAAGGTCATTTTAACTTGGAATCTCCACACCATCCTCTTGTGCAATCTAGATTAAAGAAGAGATCTTGTTGTAAAGCAATCTTGAACTTTTTTTGTACCTTTGAGTCCATCAACACCAAGGTAATTGTTGAAATGATGGAAGATTCAAGAAGAATTTTCAAATGAGGTCATATGTAGTGCCACTAGCTAGAAAAATTATCTAGAGGTGGAAATTGGCTTGGTAATATCTTGAAGGATGTTAAATATGATGGTCTAAGTAGATCAGATAGAGATATCACCAAAAGAGTACTTCCATTAATAGTGCAAAGACCAAAAACACCCAAAAAACTTTAGAGCCAATTTCAGAGGCCTAAACAAAAGAATTAGGCCTTGAAAAATGATGCAATTGCCCCTTTCAAGGAAAAGAACATTGTCTTCTCACCATTGTTTGTCTCACCAAGAGATTTCTAATGGTACCTCACCCATGCTATTCTTAGCTTCAATACAATAAGATTCCCTAAAGATTCCCTCCAGTCAAACTTGTTTGACCAACCAAATAGGACAAGGCTAGACATATCACTAATCCATACAACTAATCTAAGGGTGGAGCTTGTTGACATGTCACCAATCCATTTATCTGATCCAAGGGGGCACCTCCCTTTGAGTGGATCTTGTTTGCTATATAATGAAGACAAGGTGTTCCTTTGGGGCATCAAAGTATTGAGAGATGAAGCCTTGTGTTTCTCTTGTGATTTCTCTAGTCCTCAAAATATTACATCATCATGACAAGGCTTTGGAATGATATGGAACTTGATATTAAATAACCTCAAAGTGTAACTCTAAAGAGTTCATTTATTCTATGTTGAGCCTTAGACATGAGTCAGCCTATCACTCACTCAAGATGAAACTTTGATGGCTACTAGAGTAGCCACTGTGCACTATGAAGGCAAAGAACTAAACTACATCACACTCCTCCTAAGGCTAGAACTCCAAGGCACCTCCAAGACTCAAGACATTGCTCACTAGAGAACTCAATGAGAGAGAGATAGTTGCAAATGAAGGTACAATGAGTAGCTATAATACCATTAGTTAGACAAATTAGCTACATGTGAAAATTTGCTTGGTAATATATTTAAAGATGTTACACATGATGGTCTAAGTGGATCAAATAGAGGAGTCATCAAAGAGAACTTCCACTAATGGAGAAGAGGTCAAAAACACATAAAATTTCAAAGCTAATTTGGGAGGCCAAAAATATAATTTTAAACCTAAAAAAAGGAATATTTCCATCCTTAGGGGAAAAAAAGCATTGGCTTCTCCTTCTTTTATTTGTCTCATCTCATAGAATATTTCCAATGGTACTTCTTTCATGTTGTTTTGACCTTTCTACAAAAAGATTCCCTTTGGTAAAACTTATTTGACCAACCAAATAGGATGAGGGTAGAAATGTCATCAATCCAGGCATCTAGTCTAAGGGTGTAGCCTGTTGACATGTTACCAATCTATGTATCTAATCTAAGGATACAGCTCCGTTGGAGAGATCTTCTTTGTTATATAATAAAGACAAAATGCTCTTTTGGGATGTTGGAGTTTTTTGAGAGTTCCAATCTTGTGTGCTTCTATTTTTGGGCTATTACAATGGTATCCAGGTAGGTATTCTAATCCAAGTGAGTGGATCATCCCTCTTGGAAGAACACAAGTTATTGAGAGTAAGTAGTTCTGAGGGTAGAAAGAGTAGGGCAGATTGAGAGGTTGGATGTCTTGGAGAGAGGATGAGATTGCTCCTCCTAGAGGATAATTTCTAGCACCTAATTTTCCCTTTCACATCAAGATTATATACATCCAATACAAGCAAGTGAGCATGTACTTTGTTTATTATTTTGGAGCAGATTTTATGAATTTACCAAACCTTGTGATTATTATGATATATGATCTAGAGTAGAATTTGACAATTTACATTTTGTTATGATGCAATGGATTTGAATTTACCAAATCCTCTTCTTTTCAACACTCAAGTAGAAATTTGTTATATAGTAAGGCCAAAAGTGATATTTAGGGATTTTGTAATTTGAAATTTTGATGAGGAGTATTATTAATGAGTCATAGCCTCTGAGGTCCCAATGTTGGTTTTAATAGTTTGTACCACTTCCCAAGTGATCAAATTAACCTTGTATTAAAGTAGGAAGTATCTATTGAGAGTACATAATATATAGAAATCATTGAACTATAGTTGTAGGATCTAATGCAAGGAATGCAAAGGATATTGAATGGGTTTTGAGAGATCAAGATGATAGAAGTGACATTACAAAATCAAGCATAGACATTCAAGAGTGATATTGAAATGCAAGAAGGAAGATCGTCCCAAAACTCAATGACAATGACCAAAGTACTTATAGAGTCATCCAATGATGACCTAGACCTTGGTCAATAATGAAGCCATATTATTGCTACAAATGAAAAAAAATATACAACATTGAGCCTTACTAAGAGTAACACTACATGGAAGTAGTGGAGAATTCAATCTCAAGAATGAATCAATATCTTTGATTATTCATAGTAGAGATCATAGATTTTTCTACAAGTGTCTTTGCATGTGGGCTGATAAAAATCTCACTTGGGTATGATACTTAGGAACAATCAATGTTAGAAGAAGAAAGAAAGATCACTTGTATGACAATGCAAGAATGATTATTGAAGAATTTCTAATTATTGGATTCTATGCAGATAACTTGAACTTGACTATGAAGATTGAAGTAAAAGAATAGCATCCAAGAATATGTGGAGGCATTTCTTGATTTGTAGGTTACTATCATTGATATAAGTCCAATAGAGGCTCTTGACCATTTCAAATGGAGATTAAAAGAGCAAATTAGACAAGAGATAATGGTACAAAATTGTCACATGATTTTTGAAACCATTGCATGTGCTCAAAGAATAGTAGGAGCACTTTGAGGTGGTGAAGGAGAAGCCTCAATACAACACCATTGGGCTGGAATGCTACTCTTTGGTGATTCAATTCCTATAGAATTGAAATGAGCAACATTTGTTGTTAAGACCAAGGAGAATAGGGAAGTGTCAAAAAAAGGAGAGATGGAGTCCTTAGGGGAGAAAGTGCTCAAGCAAAAAAATGGCATTCTTACAATTGCTATTGATTAGGGCACATAACTATCAATTTTTATGCCCAGTTCCATAGGGACACTTGGCTTCCATACAAGCAACCTTTGAACAATCTAGAGGGATAAATCAAAGATAAGGATGCTAAAATCACATCAAAAAATTAAGATTGCTAGTAAATGTACCTTGTGGCCTTATTAGTTCAATTGAAAGGAGCAAAACTAGAGGAGAAAGAGGAAAATTGTGCAAAGATTGAAGAAAGCAAATGCATAATTAATTATCACAAATAGAGTACTAGAAGGCAATTATGGTACATTTTTGTTTTTTTCTTATTTCTGAAGAAGAAGTGTATAGAAGAAGTCATATTGCGCTTGTATGGCAGAAGAAGATGAAGAAAGGTATCTTTGGGATGTAACCCAAGGTAAAGTGACTTCGTGTCAGAAGGCGAGGTACTCAGAATTGCCTTGTTAGCATGCAACCTGAAGTAAGGAGACTTCGTCTTGGGGGCGCTCAACCCAAGGCGAGGATAGTGTAACAACTTTCCTTTAGGGTGAGATATTCAAGAAGGTACCGCTCACAAAAATGGTGGTCATACGTGTGGGGGAAAATTGATAGTGATAGGAGCATGCAAGAGGTGTGATTTATTGGTACAAACTCAAAGTGAAGAAAGATGGAGGAAGCATGCCACTATAAAATTTGGGCTAGAGATGAAGCAATGACAAATGATTTTCCATCACCATTAAGAAGTCATCTTGAAGGAGATCATGGGAAGGGAAGTGTAGTCAAAGATGCACTGGTGTGTCAAGAGGAAGTTGAGAGAGTTAATCTGGGAATCAGTAGGAAGAATAGCACCCAACCTAAAGTGGAAGAGAAAAGATGGGAGGTGGGAAGAAGAACTCCAAATTTGTAGTGAAAAATCATGCAATTTGGAGGTTAGATGTGATCACAAGAATCAAGGTCATGAGCAGGCTTTAGATCACATTCTTACATGGAACTGGAATGTTAGTTTTCCAAGTTTCATGACTGAGATCATCAAGAGTAAGTGTCTTGATGGCCCTAAGAAAGAAGGGAAGAGAGGAAATCCGGCTCAATGGATAGAGTCGGATTGGAGACTAGTACTCGGGAGAGAGGCAAGCACAAAGCATGGTGCCACGTTCTTAGAGAAGGGAGAAGTAGCCAAAGAAACCCAAGAAGTGAGAGATGCATGCTATAAAGATCTTGTAAAGAGAAGGATTGTAAGTGCACTAATGATGTTCTTGAAGCCGAAGAGAACAACCTATGTGATGAAGCACCAAGTGGTGTTTCTCCACAAGATGTTTGCAAGAGAGCCAATTAGTTGGGCAAAGTGTTTCCATCAAAGGACAAGACACATGATGTGTAATTTGCAAGACAAGTCACCTCCACATTACATTGTGCCGTTTGCAACCTACTTCTATCTGGGGCTGAACTTGCTCAATGCTGCAGAGAGACACAAGATGGTGTCCCATCTCCACCCTGACTTGAGAAGAGATGTCAATGGAGAGGAGCAGCAGTACATCTTGCAAATCAAGAGCAACAACAAGTTCTACGTGCAGATAGGGCAGAGTGTGCAAATGAAGGTGAGCATGCCAAAGTCAAGAAGAGGAGTCAACAAGGAGAAGAAGAAGAAGTAGAGACGGTGAGACCTCGGAAAGCTAGAAAGGTGAACCCAAGGAGAGAGCTGGTGGTAATTGTGTTGTCGAATGAAGAGTCAGATGGGGAGGTTGAGTGCAAGTCTGAAGACTCAGAGAAGGAGGAAGAACCCGAGTTCACGCTGTAGAGTGGGGACACAAGTAGCAACATTGATGATGGAGTAGAGATGCCGTCGGTACCCAAAGAAGAGGAAGCCAAGATGGGGACGGAGGAGAAAGGTAACCCAAAACCTAAAGGTGAAGTTCCAAAGTAAGAGGAGAAGAGAGTGACAATTCAAAGGGGAGTCTGTTCTGATGTAAGGTGAAGTATGAAGTGAGGCCGAGTAAAGTAAGAGAAGTGGAGAATGGAGGTTCAGGGAACAAAGAATCCATTCCTCTAAGGCGATTGCGGTTGAGAAGGCAAGTGTCAAGTGAGGAAGAGGCGAAGAAGGAGACAAGTCTGCAAGTCAAAGTAACTCCGAGTGAAGGAGTAGAGTATCTGCGGGAGATTGTGTGCCCATTGTTAGTAAAGTTAGAGCACAAGAAGAAGGAGATGCAATCAAAGTGTCCAGAGGTGAAGACTGTATTGCAAGTGTTAGCTCCATTAGAAGAAGAGAACTTGGAATTGAAGAAGAGTATCATCCGAGGTGAGGAGGAGATGGAAGTGCTACGAGTAGATGTAGTAGTACAAAATCAAGTAATGGAGAACTTGAAGAGAGAAGTGGGGAGTAGAGAGAGAATCATAGAGCAGAATGACATAGCAAGAGAAAGACAAGTATCTGAGTATGAAATCTTGAAACAACAATTTGAGATTTGAGATTATCCATGCTATGGTGAGAGTAGCAAAGAAGGAGCAAGAGGTTGATAGAGTGATGGAGAGTGTAGAAGAAAAGAAGTAGCTCTGGCAAAGAGAGTTGAAAATGAGATATAGAGAGGAAGAAAGATTAAGAGAGTTACTTTGCAATCTGGAGGAGAAGATTGTGCAAAAGGAGAAGGAGAAGGAGACAATGAAAGCCAAGTTCAAGGTGGAATTAGCAATGTATAGAGAAGATTGGCTTGCAGATGAAGAACAAGAGAGAAGAATGAGATTGGAGCCATTGAAGGAGATAGTGACAAAGGTGAATGTGATATTGAGTACAGAGATCATCGTGTAAATTGAAGAGACAAGACTACACAAGTTGAAGTTGTTGGTGCAGGAGGCAAGGAGGAGAAATGCCAAGGATAAAGACTTGAACGCCTTACTTATCAATCTCAGAACTCGTGTAGATAGGAAGATATTGGAAGTGGAAGACAATATCATGATTAGATTAAACTTAGTGAAATTGGAGATAGATAAACTTTGGGAGGATGTGAGAGCAAAACCCAAAGTAGTTGAGGTAGGAGTGCAGATGTCTTTGGAGTTACCATCAAAGGTATTAGAGAAAAGTGGGTCAAGAGATAAAGATTTAGAAGGATTAACTATGACAAGAATTGTAGATCAGAGTGAAGAAGTGTTAGAATTGGTAGAGGAAATAGGAGTTGTGAAACCCAAGGAAAGAGTAGTGAGTGAAGTTACTTTGGGATTGGAAGCCAAGGAAGAAGTAGACATCGGATCGGGATAGTAATAGTTTTAACATTTGAAGAGGCAGATATGAAGAGGTGCATTGTCATTTTGGATCTGTAGGTTAGAAAGGTTGTTGTAGAACGTTATAGTGGTTAGTAATTGTCATTTGCTTCACTATTTAAGAGTGGCATTTGCAGTCATATGTTGTTCAGTGCTCATTATTTCTAAGAATAGATAAAGCAAAGTGTTGTGAAGTAGTGCTTGTTGTTTGAGCGTAATTTTGAGTATCAATTCTGTGCATGTGTTTGTGAGTGTTGGGAGAATTTTGAAGTGCAAGTCAATGTGCTTGTTGGATGTTGGATTCTGCAGCCGTGATCTTCATTTTGTGTGTTTGATTGTGAGTAAAGTGCAATTGAAGCAATGCCTTGATAGATCTTAGAGTGTTAGTGTTGGTAGTATTCTACATTTGTCAGTGTAGTGCAATGTTGATGTGAAGCAATTTTGATCAAGGAAGTTGTGTCTTCAATGGAAGGTGGAACACAATTCTAAGGCAAAGTTGTTTTGCAATGAAGTGCCGTTTTTGGGAGAGCCTTAATCATCACAATCAAGATTGTTTGGAAAGATTTGATGGAGTTGTGATTAAGGAGTGCTAATTTGTGACAAGACTACGAGTCAGTGCTTGTTACTCTCTTCTGGGTGTGGTTTCTACCTAAGAGATAAAGAAAAATACCAAGGACTACATTGTTACTTTGCTTTGTATTTGGATATTTCTAACTAGTATCTCTACGAGAGACAAACTTTACTTACTTGTTTACCACAAAAGTGATATTTTCCGAGTTGTCACAACAATCAAGTGAGAGTATTGATAACCCAAGAGCACTAGAGAATTTTTTGTTTTCCTCTATTGTAACAAAGTTGGAGATGGAGCTAAAGAAAGATGAGAGTGAAGAAGAAGAGTAACCTAATGGTCAAACAAAGAGGATTGAGTCGTTACTTGAAAAGGTAGCACTCTTTATAAGAGAGTATAAGGAAAAAATCAAGTGGCAAATGATATGGTTAGTTATGATATGGCTTTTTATGATGTGATCTTGGGTATGCTATGGATGAAGCATTACAATTTGATGGTAGATTGGTCAAGGAAAATAGTGAGAATTAGCCAATGGAAGATATTTGGAGATAGGATATGATCCCAAAGGCAAGAATTGTCTCTTTATGTCATAGGAAAAATAGTTATCAATAAGACAAATAGATGTTTCATGGGCCTGATAAGAGACGTCCAAAGTGTATAATTCAATGGATAAATTCTTGATAGCTAAAAGATATGGCAGATGAATTTAAGCATGCATTTCATGATGATTTACCCTCAAGATTACCACCAAGAAGGAGAGTAGATCATAAAATGGAGATACTTCCTAGGAGCATACCTCCCTGCAAAGCCCCATACAAACTATCACCTCATGAATTGGAGGAATGCAAGGCTCAAATTGAAAATATGTTGCAAAAAGAGTCCCTTCAACCTAACATATCACCATATGGGGCTCTTGTCTTATTTTTAAAGAAGAAGGATGGTATGTTGTAGATGTGCATCTATTGGGGCCTCAACCAACAAACAATGAAAAATAAATATCCACCACCCAAATGATGACCTATTTAATCAATTCATGAAGAAAAACACTTCACCAAACTTGATCTATGGAGCAAGTATAACCAAATCAAGATTGCGGAGGAAGATGTGCACAAAACTACCTTTTGAACAAAGTATGGTCACCTTGAGTATCTAGTGATGCCTATCACAATGTTTGTAACACCAAGGCTAGTTTGCTTAGATGCCAAAGTGGTAATGTTGGTAGTCATAGGTATTTTAATAGTTACTCATGGACTACTTGTTGATGGTCCAATTTCAAGTTAGGGTTATTGATCATATGGTGGGACCCATCATCACTTGCACCATTTGCATTTTTGGATGTGCTATCAGCGGCACCATTAGGGTTGGAGACCTAGGTGAAGGAGAGGGATATAACTTCAAAGTGCAGCTCTAGAGAGCTCACTTCTTTGATGTTGAGCTTTCAAGTTCTTGGCTATGGTAGACAAAAGCTGATGAGCATCACTTGGAGTCTCTTAGCTAGAGTGGGTGTGGCTTAGTTATGATCAATGTCCAATTGTTGGCAGATTGTTGAGTGAAGGATTGAGTACCTATCTAAATTGAATGTGATTTAAGTTGAGGAAGAACTGAATATACCAAAGAAGTGATAATCAAGGGGAAATTGAGTGCAAGAACTAATGGTGTTGGTGATATCTCCAAGCATGATTGATCATTGGTATTTTGATTGTGGTTTAGACTTCATTATTTATTTGATTGTGGTGGAGGAATTACTTCAGATTTATGTCAGATTTGGTGGACATTGCCCAAATTTGGAGGTCACCCAAACTGCACCAGATTTGGCTCAAGTTGAGTGAAGCTTGGCCAAATTTGGAGAGGGTTTGAATTAGCAAGAAGAAAGGTCTCATTTGGCGGTTAAGGCATAAGGTTGTGAGCTATGAGAGGCCAACTTGTTGGTGTGAGGCTAGCTAGTTTAGATGAGTTTTGTTTGTCATTGTTTAGCAAAATCTGCACACCCTTCTAGATTATCTACAACATGGTTTGAACCCAAATTTTTGGTTCCTATATTGGTGCCCTATAGGTTCACTTTTACTTGTGTTCCTAATGATTGTTCCATTAATACCTATACACATGTAGCTTTGGCTAGGAGAGGAATTGATCCCATTCTTGGTGATCCTTGTAGTGTAGGAAATAGATAAACACTCTTATTAATCAAATGCCAAATGGTGGCAAAGTTAGTCCGGTGTTGATTTATGAGATAGAAGGTTTTGTTTAGACTTCTTGTGATTAGAGCACTCCATTCACTATTTCCTATTTGTGCACCATGTTTGTGTGAGGTGCCTTGGCTTTAGAGCGTTGGTGCTCTGGTTGGAGTGATGACCAATCAGACTACTTGTGTTTCTCTTTGGTGAGGCAAGAAGTGATGACTTGTAGACCACAAGAGTGTGTGTTGTGATGGTAGGCTATAGGTCACCCTTTCCCCTAGTTTAGTTGTCATAATTAAAGTTACATTAGTGGGTGGTGTTCAGTTGGTGGTTGTCTTTGGTGGGGTACTTGTGGTGCTTATGGCCGGTTTGAGTTACATTGTCATGACGGAGTTCTTTGGTGATACCAAAGGAGATAGCACTACAATACATAGTGGGTTTACTCAGAGTGGCACTTGGTATTAGCCTATATCTCAAGTCCTAATGAGAGAGGAGATTGACTCTAAGTTGGAGTTTGATTTAGGAGCTGATTCCATTGAGAGTGCACTTGGTGTGTTTGCATGATTTTTGTGTGACATGGACAAGATTTATGGGGCCCCCAAAAGCCCAAAGCACTATTGTGGTACAATGGGTACCATTGAGATGGATGACTTTATCTAGGAGTTTGATAGTTGGTATGATCTACAATAGATGCAGAACCCATTTTATTCACACCCTTCATGGCTTAGAAGAGGTTGTTTCAACACTAAGGGTCAATTGATAGATGACCATCTTGAGTTTAAGAGAGCTCACTTGGACGAGATCAAGCTATAGAGATAGTATTGGTCTCCAAGCTACATCTCTATCACTTCAGGCTTGGTTGCTAAGATAGATCATCAATACTCATTAGTTTTAGCTCTAATAGCATTGGTGGATCTAGTGCAGGTACACTAGTGGAGATAATGCTACTACAAGTGGAGGTACCACTATAGGAGGTGGTCTAGTACCAAGGTTTATCCCCATGGTGAAGTTCTTTTAGTGCTTGAGGCAGAACTACTAAGGAGTGCAAACTGTAACACCCATTTGTGCATGTGTGTGGTATTGTGATATTTAACTTAGTATTATAAATATTTGAGAGATATTATTTATATAGAGATAAAGGATGGTTTTATATTTTTCATGATTAGCTAAATTTAGTCGTAGCTAAGATAGTGAAAACCTTACTTTAGAGGAAGTGGAAAATATGAGCACCACTATTTTGGATTCTAGTGTGTTGACTTGGTATTATTCTTAGGTGTTTGGCTTTGAGGAAAGAGTTGAGAACTCTTGAGCCCACAAGCCTTTTTGTTTTGGATTCTTCTATAGTCCAAAGATAGCCCATGTAAAGGAATCCTTGACTTAGTGGTTGGGTCAAGATAAGATCACATGCTTAGTGGAATATGCCCATATGAATGGATATTCCTTTATACTTTTTGACTTTACTTGACTTTTAGCCTAGTAATGTGAGTTACTTTGGTAAATAATAACTTTAGTGCAGAACTATTTCACAAGTATATAAACAAGGAGTGAGGAGGTACTCATCATCCTTTCGTTTGCAACTATCTCTCTCTCATTGAGTTCTCTAGTGAGCAATGTCTTGAGTCTTGGAGCGTTAGCCTTGGAGGAGTATGATGGAGTTGGGGTTCTTTGCATTCTTAGTCCATGGTGCGCTACCTTGCATTAGAGGTTCATCATGACTGAGAGAAAAGCCGGTTCACATTTTTGGTTCCGTTGCTGGGACCTCTCTAGAAGGCAAGATAATGTTCCGTGTTCAATTCTACATTAGACAGAAGGAGGCTATGAGAGCCCACTTGGGGAGAACATTAGGAGAGGAGAGGGCTGAACTTATGTTAGAGAACCAAGATCCATTTGTATACCTTGTAGTTCATTATGATGTCTTTGAAGTGATTTTGTACATCTTGTACACATGAGAGGATTTGGAGAGATTGTGTGAGGTGGATTGCAGATTTTGGGGATTAAGGTGATTTTGGGCAAAATCTCAAGTTTGAGATCTGAACTTGAAATTTCTACACATGATAGTATGGGTTATCTTTCAGTTAGCACACTTGGAATTATTGTGAGAGCTATTATGCGCATTGGGCTAGAATTTTTGAAAGTTGATAGGGTAAAGTGCTCCCGCAACTGCATGCTCTCTGGAAAATTGTACATAGTCTGCCATTTCTTTAATTTTCAGTGGATTGTTGTGAAACTTTTTGAGAAAATTCAGTACATTATATTATACTTGCCAACACAAAAATTAGAGAGAGATCATTCTTGCACAGGGAGTTATGAGTTTTTGAAGTGGGGGGGGTGGTTTTCAGACCAAATCTAAAATATGTGTGCTGAATAGAAAGATGTCTAGGCCAAATGGCTTGATGAAAATCTGAAATTTTGCAGGGATGGACAACCTAGAGTTGTGATCATGTGTGAAAATTTTTGGAGGACTGTCACATACAAGTTGAGAGGTCTGAGTGAAATTGTCATGAAAGGTCAATTCTGCAGAGTAGAGATCTCATGCATGAGGAGTTTGAGAGCAACAAAAAGCATGTTTGAGTGTTTAGATTCATCTTGGGAACATAGGAGGTCACCAAGAGTGGAAATTGAGACTATGCCAGGTTCCCCAAGGGTTTGAGGTGATTGTAGAGGTGGATTTGAGGAAAAGAGAATTTACAATAGAATTTGAAGAGAGTGTTGAGAGGATCCAAAAACCTACACCACTTGGGGGAAAGAGTGAGTCTAAGTGCTTTCTATGTGTGGAGAAGGGACATAAAGCAAGTTCGTACATTGACCTTTGAGAGCAAGAGATTGAGGGAAAGGAGAGGCTTACTTGACTTGGGTTTGCATGTTGGACCTTCTTCACCAAGATTAGGAGGGAGAAGATCTAAGACCAAGGAGTTGTGTGAGGTTTGTGGAGTTGAAGGACTTCCAAAAGAACATGAGTGTAGTGGAGTAAATTCACTTTTGGAGACTTTAGTGAAGGATCTTGGAGAGAGTCTTAGTGCAGCTATAGAAATACTACCACCTTCATCAGCTGGTTCTCAAGATTAGTGATAGAGTCTTTCAACTTATGGATAAACTATCCATGAGGGTTTGACTAATATGCACTCTAGGATTTGATGTTGCTATAGAAATCCTAGAGCAACCTGAGCCTTTTGTGTTCCCTAGGGTGGATTACTCTCAAATGGTGTTATTCATGTACATACTCTATTAGTTATGGAGTGAGAGAAAAGAAAAGAAAAATTTGAGAGAAAGAAAGATAGTGAGAGGTTAAGATGGAGAAACTTCCAGTTTTCTTTGGCAAGGATGGAGAAGATGTGGAGGCCTTTGTGAGAGACTTCAAGAGAGCTTGCTTAGGAAACAATGAAAGGAGGAAGAATGAGTGGGCTTCATTATTACCAGATTTCTTTGAGGATGCAACACTTACATGGTATGAGTTAGAATACCAAAAGAGAGAGAGGAGATGTGAGGAGGAAAAGTCTTGGGAGACTTTGACTTTAGCACTCATTGAGAACTTTCTTCCAAATGAGAGTTATGAGAGATTGATGAGTGAGGTTACCCTTCTCAAACAAGGAGATGGAGAGAAAATGAGAGTCTATGTGGAAAGAGTGGAAAACTTAGAGTCGCATAATGTTGAGGAAGGGTGGGGATTATGTGGAGACCACAATGATTGGCATAGGAGCCATGCTCACCAAGAATTTTGTGGGAGGGTTGAACACAAATTAGAAGCAAGGTGAGATATGAGAAACCTTCTTCCAAGGTTGAAGCTATCAAGATCGCAATTTGTATGGAGGAGAGTTTGGAAGGAGATGAGAGTCATTTGGTGGTGAAGGAGGTTGTGCATCCTCCTCAAGGCTAAAAGTATGGTGGAACTTCTAATACTTTGGTGGCAAGGGTTGCACCACAAGTAGTAGTTGCTCCAATTCTTGCACCTCTACCAAAGGATCCACTTCAAACCATCACAAAACAACTTGCAGATCTCAAGATCAATGTGGTGCAACTATGGGAGAAGAGAGAGGTGGATCAGAATATAAGGAGAGGGCCTAGGGAAATTATCCATATAGAGGAGGCCAAACAGCCAACAATTTCAATGATAGAAATTGTTTTGGTTGTGGAGGAAGAGGCCATATCCAAAGGAATTGCCCAAATTCCACTTACCATGGAGGAAGGGGTTACGAGGGAGCCAATAGAGGGAAAGAGGGAGGTAGTGAAACCCAAGTGGCTCCTAATCCAAACAAAGGTAAGGGGATAACATCCATAGATGTGGTGAGAGCAAGTATGAGAAGGGAGAGTGCTCAAACTCCAAGGGTCTTAATTTGGAGCTTTTGGCACAAGAGAAGAAGAGAGCTCGTTTTGCAGAGGATGTTCACTCTTCTCAAAGATACTCCTATGTCTACTAGGAGCACTTGCACCTCAACACCATCAACAACAAAGACTCCTAGGAAGAAGTTGGGGATAAAAGACTTCTTGATCTCAAAGCAACAATGGAAGTACAATGTGTTGGAGGATGTTGGTAGTCACAAAGCTAACATCATAGTGGGCCAACTGATTGCTTTGAACCCTACCTTGAGAAAGGAGCTTAGAGGTGGTTTGAGTTCTACAAGGAGCAAGAGGAAGAAGAAGGCAAAAGCTCCAATATCAATGGGAGTGGATGCCAAGCCAGCACCATGGGAGGCTTGTGAATATGCCTGTGACAACCCGGCAAATATCACTTTTGTGGTAATCAGGTAAGTAAAGTTCGTTCCCATAGGGATACGATTCAAAAATGTCCATATACAAAGTCAAATGTCACAATGTAGTTCTTCTTGAGTTCTTCTTTAGTCTCTCAGGTAGAAACTACGCCCATAAGAGAGTAACAAGCACTGATTCTCAGTCTTGTCATGCAGTAACACTCCTTAATCACAACACCTTCAATTCTTTCCAAACAATCTTGACTGTGATGATTTAGGCTCTCCTAAAAATGGCACTTCATTGCAAAATGACTTTGCCTCAGAATTTTGTTCTTCCCCTCCATATGTGTATAGAGAAGTCGGATTGCGTTTGTATGGCTAAAGAAGGCAAAGAAAAGAGTCTTCGAGATGAAACCCAAAGTAAAGTGACTTCAGGTCATAAGGCAAAGTACTCGGAAATGCCCTGTCAGCACACAACCCAAAGTAAGGAGTCTTTGTATCAGGGGGAGCTCAACCCGAGGTGAAGTCTGTCTAACAACCTTTTGTTGGGGTGAGAAATTCAAGAAGGGACCGTTCAAAAACCGGCAGCCCATACGCGTGAAGTATGATTGACAGTGACAGGTGCATGCAGGAGGTGTGATTTCTTGGTAGAAACTCGAAGTGAAGAAAGATGAAGAAAGCACAACTCTATAAAAATTGAACTCGCAACGAAGCAATGTCGAGTAATTTTCCTTCACCATTGAGAAGTCGTCCTGTAGGTGATCGTGGGAAGGGAAATAAAGTTGGAGACGTGCTAGTGTGTAAGGGAGAAGTCGCAAGAGTGAAACCGAGAGATAGTGAGAAAGCAGGAGAGATGGGAGGAGGAAAGAAGAACTCCAAATTTGTAGTGAAAAATCATGCATTTCAGAGGTTAGATGTGATCGCGAGGATTGAAGTCTTGAGCCGACTTCAGATCACCTTCTTGGCATGGAACTGGAATGTGAGTTTTCCAGGTTTCATGATAGAGATCATCAAGAGCAAGTGTCTTGATGGACCCGAGGAAGGAGGGAAGAGAGGAAATCCGGCTCGTTGGACAGAGTCGGATTGGAAGTTAGTACTCAAGAAGGAAGCAGGCACGGAGTAGGGTGCCACGTTCTTGGGGAAGGGAGAGATAGCCGAGGAAACCCAAGAAGTGAGGGATGCATTCTCGTCAAAGCGGACGAAGAATGGGTACAAAGTAGAGAGCTACAAAGACCCTATCAAGAGAGGAATTGTGAGTGCTCTGATGGCAATCCTGAAGCCGGAGAGAACAACATATATGATGAAACACCAAGCGGTGTTCTTTCACAAATTTTTTGCAGGAGAATCAATTAATTGGGTGAGGTGTTTCCATGGGAAAATGCAACAAATGGTGTGGAATCTGCGGGACAAATCACCTCCACACTACATCATGCCATTTGCAGCTCATTTCTACCTTGGGTTGAATTTGCTGAACTCGGCGAAGCGTTGTAGAATGGTGTTGCATTTCCATCCTGATTTGAGAAGGGAAGTCAACATACAGGAGCAGCAATACATCCTACAAATCAGAAGCACTGACAAGTACTACAAGAAGACGGGGAAGAATGTGGAGATAGAAGTGAGTACTCCAAAATCAAAGAAGCAAAGTCGGCAGGGCAAAGCCGAAGACAAGACAAAACCTCGGAAGACAAGAAGAGGAAACCTGAGGCGAGGTATGGTAGTGATTGAGTCAAAAGATGAAGACTCAGAAGGGGACGCTGAGCACAAGACCAAAGACTCAGAACACGAGGAGGAGCCCGAGCTAACGCTATAGAGTGGAGATATGAGTAATGACAGCGATGAAGGAGGAGAAATGACATTGGGGCCAATTGTTGCAGAGGAGGAAGAAGAAGTGCAGGCAGAGACCGAGGCCGAGGACAACACGAAGTTGGAAGATGAGCTACCCAAGGCCGAAGAGAAGAAGACTGCAGTTCAGAGGGGAGTCCGCTCGAGACTGTGGTGCCCACATTTTTTGTTTTTTTCAAAATAAAGCAGAAGAAGTGTATAGAGAAGTCAGATTGCGCCTATTTGGCCGAAGAAGACGAAGAAAACTGCCTTCGGGGTGAAACCCGAAGTAAAGTGACCTCAGGTCATAAGGCGAAGTACTCTGAAATGCCGTGTCAGCATACGATACGAAGTAAATTGTCTTTGGATCGGGGGGAGCTCAACCCGAGGCAAAGACAGTCTAACAACCTTTCGTCGGGGCGAGAAATTCAAGAAGGGGCGGTTTCAAAATTGGCGGCTCATACGCGCGAAGGTGGGGCGACAGTGACGGGTGCATGCAAGAGGTGTGATTTCTCGGTAGAAACTCGAAGTGACGGAAGACGAAGAAGTGCAACTCTATAAAAATCAAAACTGCAACGACAAAATGTCAAGCAATTTTCCTTTGCCGTTGAGGAGTCGTCTTGCAGGTGATCGGGGAAAGGGACATAGCGTTGGACTCGTGTTAGTGCGTAAGGGAGAAGTCGAGAGAGAGAAATCAAGAGACCGAGAGAAAGCAGAAGAGATGGGAGGAGGGAAGAAGAACTCCGAATTTGCAGTGAGAAATCATGCAATTCGGAGAGTAGATGTAGTAGTGAGGATCGAAGTCTTGAGCCAACTTCGGATCACCTTTCTGGCATGGAATTGGAACGTAAGTTTTCCAAGATTCATGACAGAAATCATCGAGAGTAAATGTCTCAATGGTCCCGAGGAAGAAGGGAAGAGAGGAAATCCGGCTCGCTGGACAGAGTCGGATTGGAGACTCGTACTCGGGAAGGAGGCAGGCTCGGAGCAGGGGGCCACGTTCTTGGGGAAAGGAGAGATAGCTCAAGAAACGCAGGAGGTGAGAGAAGCCTTCTTGTTGAAGAGGACGAAGAATGGGTATAAAGTTGAGAGTTATAAGGACCCAATGAGGAGGGGAATTGTGAGTGCACTAATGGCCCTCCTGAAGCCGGAGAGAACTACCTATGTGATGAAACACCAAGCGGTGTTCTTTCACAAGTTATTTGCAGGAGAACCGATAAATTGAGCAAGGTGCTTTCACGGAAGAACGAGGCAGATGGTGTGGAATCTGCGAGATAAGTCGCCTCCACACTACATCGTACCATTTGCAGCCCACTTTTACCTCGGGTTAAATCTGCTCAATGTGGCTGAGCGTAATCAAATGGTGTCTCATTTCCATCCTGATTTGAGAAGAGAAGTCGACGCGGAGGAGCAGCAATACATTCTCCAAATCCGAAGCACAGACGATTACTACGCGAAGACAGGGAAGAACGTGGAGGTCGTTGAAAGTACCCCGATGAAGAAGAGAACTTGGCAAGCAGACGCCAAAGAAAACAAGAAACCTCGGAAGATGCAGAAAAATAACCCGAGGCGAGGAATGGTGGTGATTGAGTCGGAAGATGAAGACTCAGAAGGCGAAGCCGAGCTCAAGACGGAGGACTTGGAACGTGAGGAGGAACCTGAGTTGACACTGCAGAGTGGAGATACAAGCAGTGATAGTGAAGACGGTGGAGAAATGACCTCGGCACCAGCGCCTGAAGAATACGAAGAAGAAATTCAAGCCGAAGTAAAAGCCGAAGACAATGCGGCGCTGGAAGACGAAGTACCGGTGCTCGAGGAGAAGAAGATCGCAGTACAGCGAGGAATTCA
The DNA here is from genome assembly GCA_948567375.1 of Lunularia cruciata. NCBI lineage: Eukaryota > Viridiplantae > Streptophyta > Marchantiopsida > Lunulariales > Lunulariaceae > Lunularia > Lunularia cruciata. Next base: position 12,337,934 of record OX419760.1, read on the forward strand.
CTCGAGACGTAAGGCGAAGGGTGAAGCGGGACCGAGTAGAGTGAAGGAAGAGGTAGAGGAAAGCTCGGGCAGTGAGGCATCAATTCCGATACGAAGGCTCCAGAGAAGAAGGCGAGAATCGGGAGAACATGAAGAAAGAAGAGAGACTACTATGCGGGAGGACGAAGGTATCAATAATGGAGTAGATTACCTGCAGATGGTAGTCTGCCTGCTGTTGGTGAAGTTGGAGAAGAAGAAGAAGGAGATGCAGTCGACTTGTCCAGAGGTAAAGACTGTATTGCAGGTGGTATCGAGATTAGAAGAAGAAAACTCGGCGTTGAAGAAGAGTATAACCCGAGGTGAGAAGGAGAGAGAAGTACTGCAAGTGGAAGCAGCGGAGAGAAGTCAGGTAATTGAAGACCTGAGGAGAGAAGTGAGCTATCGAGAGGATCTTGCGAGGAAAAGTGACGTCGTAAGGGAGAGACAAGTAGCTGAATTTGAAATCTTGAAGCAGTAGTTTGCTGATTCAAGAGTAGAGCTCATCCATGCTATGGCGAGAGTAGCATCGAAGGATCAAGAGCTCGATCGAGTGATGGAAAGTATGGAGGAGAAGAAGCAACTCTGGCAGTGAGAGTTGGCTGCGAGATATGGAGAAGAAGAGAGATTACGAGACTTACTTCGTAATCAGGAAGAGAAGGTTGCACAGAAGGAGAAAGAGAAGGACGCGGTGAAGGCCGAATTTGAAGAAGAATTGGCGATGTACAGAGAGGAATGGCTTGCAGATTGGGAACAAGAAAGGAAGACAAGATTAGAGCCATTGCAGGAGATAGTCCTCAGGGTAAACGCGATGTTAAGTACAGAGACCAGCGTTCGAATTGAAGAAGCGCGCCTACACGAGTTGAAGCTGTTGGTGCAGGAGACGAGGCAAAGGCAAGCGAAAGATACAGATTTGAATGTCTTGTTGATTAAATTGAGAACTCGTGTAGATAGGAAGATCTTAGAAGTAGAAGACAATATCACAATTAGATTAGACTTAGTAAGAATAGAGTTAGAAAAGCTTCGGCAGGATGTTAAAGCAAAACCCGACGTAGATAACATCGGGATCCAAATGTCTTTGGAGTTGCCCTCAGCGACAGTAGAGAAGAGTGGGTCGAAAGATGAAGAGTTAGATAGATTACCCACTAGTGCAATTTCAGATCAGGAAAGAGAATTGCTGGATCTGGTAGAAGATGTAGGAGTTGTGAAACCCGAGGACAGAATAGTAGGAAGTAAGATTACTTTGGATTCGGGTTTGAAAGCCGAGGAAGAAGTAGACATCGGATCGGATTAGTAACCGATTTGAGATTTGAAGGGGCAGATATGAAGAGGTGCATTGTCATTTCGGATCTGCAGGTTAGAAAAGTTGTTGTAGAACGGTATAGTTGTTAGAACTATCGATTTGTTCACTATTTAAGAGTGGCATTCACAGTATTATGTTGTTCAGTGCTCATTATTTCTGAGAATAGATAAAGCGAAGTGCTGTGAAGCAGTGCTCGTCGCTTGAGCTTGATTCCGAGTATCAACTTTGTAATTGTGTTTGTGAGTGTTTGGAGAAATTCGAAGTGCAAGTCAGAGTGTTTGTTGGATGTTGGATTCCACAGCCTTGATCTTCATTTTGTGTGTTTGATCCTGAGTGAAGTGCAATCGAAGCAATGCCTTGACAGATTTGAGAGGAATTGTAGTGTTGGTAGTATTCTGCATTTGTGAGTGCAGTGCAAAGTTGATGTGAAGCAATTTCAATCGAGGAAGTTGTGCCTTTAGTGGAAGGGTGGAACACAATTCTGAGATGAATTCGTTTTGCAGTGAAGTGCCGTTTTCGGGAGAGCCTGAATCATCACAATCAAGATTGTTTGGAAAGATTTGATGGAGTTGTGATTAAGGAGTGTGAATTTGTGACAAGACTGCGAGTCAGTGCTTGTTACTCTCTTCTGGGTGTGGTTTCTACTTGAGAGACTAAAGAAGAACTCAAGAAGAACTGAAATTGTTACTTTGCTTTGTATTTGGACATTTCTGACTCGTATCTCTACGGGAACGAACTTTACTTACCCGATTACCGCAAAAGTGATATTTGCCGGGTTGTCACAGAGACGTAAGGCAAAGTGCAATGCAGGTCCGAGTAACGTGAAAGAAGAAGCGCATGAAAGCTCAAGAAGCGAGGCGTCCGTTCCGATACAAAGATTGCAGAGAAGAAGGGAAGTATTGGATGAACACAAAGTACAAAGAGAAGTTGCTACGCAAGAGGAGGTAGTAACAAGCGATGGAGTCAAGTATTTGTGGGAAGTTGTGTGTCCATTGTTGGTGAAATTGGAGCACAAGAAGAAGGAGATGCAGTCTACTTGTCTAGAGGTGAAGATTGTCTTGCAGGTATTATAAAGATTAGAAGAAAAGAACTTGGAGTTGAAGAAAGTCATAACCCGAGGAGAGGAGGAAAGTGAAGTATTGCAAGTAGAGGTAGTAGTGAGGACTCAGGTAATTGAAGACCTGAAGAGAGAAGTGAGATATTGAGAAGAGCTTGTTAAGAAGAGCGACATAGCAAGGGAAAGGCAAGAAGCAGAGTATGAGATTTTGAAGCAGCAGTTTGTTGATTCAAGAGTAGAACTTATCCATACTATGGCGAGAGTAGCAGCAAAGGATCAAGAGCTCAATAGGATGATGGAGAGTGTAGAGGAGAAGAAGCAACTCTGGCAAAGAGAGTTAGCAGCACAATATAGGGAAGAAGAAGAGAGATTACGAGAGTTACTTCGTAATCAAGAGTGGAAGGTTGTACAAAAGAAGAAAGAGAAGGAAACGGTGAAAGCCAAGTTCAAAGCAGAGTTTGCAATGTATAGGGAGGATAGGCTTGCAGATCAAGAGCAAGGAAGGAAGATGCAATTGGAGCCGTTGAAGGAGATAGTCCTCAGAATGAAAGCGATGCTGAGTACAAAGGCCAGTGTTCGAATTGAAGAAATGTGGCAACACGAGTTGAAGTTGTTGGTGTAGGAGACAAGGCAAAGTGTGACAACCCGGCAAATATCACTTTTGCGGTAATCGGGTAAGTAAAGTTTGTTCTCGCAGAGATACAAGTCAGAATTGGTCAAATACAAAGCAAAGTAACAATTTCAGTTCTTCTTGGTTGCGTCTTTAATCTCTCAGGTAGAAACCACACCCAAAAGAGAGTAACAAGCACTAATTTGCAGTCTTGTCACGAATTTCACAATCCTTAATCACAACTCCTTCAATTCTTTCCAAACAATCTTGATTATGATGATTTAGGCTCTCCCAAAAACGGCACTGCAAAACGACTTTGCCTCAGAATTGTGTTCCACTCTTCCATTGAAGGCACAACTTCCTTGATCAAAATTGCTTCACATCAACCTCCCACTGCACTCACAAATGCAAAATACTACCAACACTACAATTCCTCTCAAATCTGTCAAGGCATTGCTTCGATTGCACTTCACTCAGGATCAAACATACAGAATGAAGATCAAGGCTGTGGAATACATCATCCAACAAACACTCTGACTTGCACTTTGAATTTCTTCACACACTCACAAACACCATCACAAAGTTGATACTCGGAATCAAGCTCAAGTGATGAGCACTGCTTCACAGCACTTTGCATTATCTATTCTCAGAAATTATGAGCACTGAACAACATTTCTCTACGAATGCCACTCTTAAGTAGTGAACAAATCAACAGTTCTAACAACTATACCGTTCTACAACAACTCTTCTAAAGATCACTTGACATTTGCACTCCTATGTTATCTACTTTGGGTTTTGCTCTAACATCTTTTCGAAGCTTTTCTATCTCTATTTTCACTAAGTCTAATCTAATTGAAATGTTATCCTCTACCTCTAAAATCTTTTTGTCTACACAAGTCCGGAGACTTATGAACAAAGCATTCATATCTGTATCCTTTGCCTGTCTTTGCCTTGTCTCCTACACCAACAACTTCAACTCGTGCATCCTCGTCTCTTCAATCCTAATGCTGGCCTCTATACTTAATATTGCATTCATTTGGAGGACTATCTCCTTCAATGGCTCCAATCTCGTCTTCCTCTCATGTTCTTGATCTGCAAGCCAATCCTCTTGGTACATTGCCAAATCTGCCTCAAACTCGGCTTTCATTGAATCCTTCTCCTTCTTCTTCTAGACAACTCTCTCTTCTTGATTATGAAGTAATTCTCGTAATTGGTCTTCTTCTCTATATCGTACCGCCAACTCTCGTTGCCAAAGTTGCTTCTTCTCCTTGACACTCTCCATCACCCTATTGAGCTCTTGATCCTTTGCAGCTACTCTCGCCATAGCATAGATTACCTCTACTCTTGAATCAGCAAACTGCTGCTTCAAGATCTCATACTCAGCTACTTGTCTCTCCCTTGCTATGTCACTCTTCTTCACAAGATCCTCTCGATAATTTACTTCTCTCTTTAGGTCTTCAATTACCTGACTTCTCACTACTGCCTCCGCTAGTAGCACTTCTCTTTCCTCCTCACCTTGGGTTATACTCTTCTTCAACTCCGAGTTCTCTTCTTCTAACCGCGCTAAGACCTGCAACACAGTCTTCACCTCTGGACATGTCAACTGCATTTCCTTCTTCTTGTGCTCCAACTTCACCAGCAATGGGCACACAATCTCCCGCAGGTACTCCACTCCATCACTGGCAACTATTTTAACCTGTGAAGTGATCTCTCTTCTCACTTTGTGTTCTCCCGATACTTGCCTTCTTCGCTGCAGTTGTCGTATCGGAATCGATGCCTCACTTCCCGAGCTTTCACTCACGTCTTCTGTTGCTTTACTTGGCCCCGCTTCACATTTTGCCTTACGTCTTGAGCAAACTCCTCTTTGCACCGCGATCTTCTTCTCTTTGGGCACAATTACTTTGTCTTCCAACTGTGTATTATCTTCGGCTTCAATTTTTGCTTGCACTTCTTCTTCTTCATCTTCTTCATCTTCTTCAGCCACCGGCACCAAGGTCATTTCTCCCCCTTCATCACTATTGCTACTTGTATCTCCACTCTGCAGCATTAGCTCAGGCTCCTCCTCGTGTTCCGAGTCTTTAGTCTTGAGCTCGGCATCACCTTTCGAGTCTTCATCCTCCGACTCGATCACCACCATACCTCACCTCGGGTTGCCTTTCCATATCTTTCGAGGTTTCTTTGTGTCTTTGGCTTTGCCTTGCCAACTCCTCTTCTTCATATTTGGGGTACTCACTATGACCTCCACGTTCTTCTCTGTCTTCATGTAGTAGTCGTCGGTGCTCCTAATTTGCAATATGTATTGCTGCTCCTTGACATCGACCTCCTTTTTCAAGTCAGGATGGAAGTGCGACACTATTTGAGTCCGCTCTGCCGAGTTCAGCAAATTTAGCCCGAGGTAGAAATGCACTGCAAACGGCACGATGTAGTGTGGAGGCGACTTATCCCGCAAATTCCACACCATCTGCCTCGTTCTCTCGTAGAAACACCTCGCCCAATTGATCGGTTCTCCTACGAATAGCTTGTGAAAGAACACCGCTTGGTGTTTCATCACATAAGTGGTTCTCTCCGGCTTCAGGATGGCCATCAGTGCACTCACAATTCTTCTCTTCACAAGGTCTTTGTAGCTCTCAACCTTGTACCCATTCTTTGTCCACTTTGACGAGAAGGCATCTCTCACCTCTTGGGTTTCTTGAGCTATCTCGCCCTTTCCCAAGAATGTGGCCCCCTGCTCTGAGCCTGCTTCCTTCCCGAGTACAAGTCTCCAATCCGACTCTATCAAGCAAGCCGGATTTCCTCTCTTCCCTTCTTCCTCGAGTCCACCGAGACACTAGCTCTCGATGATTTCTATCATGAAACCTGGAAAGCTCACATTCCAGTTCCATGCCAAAAATGTGATCCAAAGTCGGCTCAAGACTTCGATCCTAGCTATTACATCTAACCTCCGAATTGCATGATTTCTCATTGCAAATTCAGAGTTCTTCTTTCCTCCTCCCATCTCTTCTGCCTTCTCACTATCTCTTGATTTCACTCTTGCGACTTCTCCCTTACGCACTAATGCGATTCCAACTCTATTTCCCTTCCCAAGATCACTTGCAAGACGACTTCTCAACGGCAAAGGAAAATTACTTGACATTTCGTTGTTGCGAGTTTGATTTTTATAGAGTTGCGCTTCTTTGTCTTTCTTCACTTCGAGTTTCTACCAAGAAATCACACCTCCTGCATGCTTCTGTCACTGTCAATCAACCTTCGCACGTATGGGCCGCCGGTTTTTGAACGGTCCCTTCTTGAATTTCTCGCCCCGACGAAAGGTCGTTAGACTGTCTTTGCCTCGGGTTGAGCTCCCCCTGATACAAAGACAATTTACTTTGGGTTGTATGGTGATAGGGCATTTCCGAGTACTTTGCCTTGTGACCCAAAGTCACTTTACTTTGGGTTTCATCCCAAAGACTCTTTTCTTCACCTTCTTCGGCCATACAGGCGCAATCCGACTTTGCTATACACTTCTTCTTCTTTATTTTGAAAATAAAATAAAATGTGGGCACCACATACCTCCTCCCTCAAATCTGAGCGTCCCCGCAAACATAGACCTTGGGTGTCTTAGAAACTTCTGAGTCTATGGTCCAATATCTCCAAACTCTCCACCCGTTTACTCGAGTGGCAAAAGGATTACCTTCCAAATCTACAAGCTGCATGGACCCATTTTTGTAAAGATGAAGAACTTGATAGGGACCCATCCATCTCAAATGCAACTTGCCTAGAAAAAATATTTGGCGATTGTCATATAACAAAACCAAATCCCCTTCACGTACATTATAGGCTTGATTCTCTTATTGTGCTTGACTTTCCTTTGTGCTTGTACTTCTTTTGTGGTTTGCATTGCATTGTCTCTTTTCTCTTCTAACCACATCAGTTGATGAATCCAAAGATCTTGACTTTCTTCTTCCGACATTTGTTCTTTGCAAAGAACCCAATATGTCGGCACTTCAAATTCAACTGGCAGTATGGGATGCAAGCCATATGTCAAGAAGTATGGAGTTTGTTTGGTTGTAATCTTTTCTGTCATTTGGTATGCCCACAACGCGGCTGGTAACTTCGTATCCCAGTCATATGCATAATTGACAGTCACCTTATTCAAAATTTTGCAAAGTAACCCATTTGCTTTTTCCGTTAAGCCATTTGCTTTTGGGTTATAAGGAGTCATCTTCCAATGTTTAATCTGAAAGTACTTGGTTAACGCCTCCATTACAGAGTTCAAAAAATGTGTTCCTTGGTCACTGACCAATTCCAGAGGACACCCATATTGTGAGATGATGTTTCAAAAGAAGAATTCCGCCATAGTTTTAGCATCATCTCTACGAGTTGCTTCAGCTTCGACCATCTTGGTAGCATAGTCAGTGCAAACCAAAATGTATCACTTTCTTGTGACTTGGGTCACTAGTTGAATGGGACCTACAAAATCAATCCCCCATTTCTCAAATGGGGCCAAAGGCAAAATTGGTCTCAAAGGCCATTGAGAAGCAGCCATCGGCTTCCCCGTTCTCTCACAAGCATCACAACTTCGGATATGAGAATGCACGTCTTTGTACATTGTAGGCCACCAATACCCTGCCGAAAGAATTTTCTTTACAGTATTCTTCAGAGCATAGTGTCCTCCCAATGCTTTAGAGTGTAAAGATTCAATCACTCTTCCTACTTTGTATGACTCCAAGCATCGCCGAAGTACTTCATCTTTGCCCATCTTAAATAAAATGTTGTGTTTAAGCTAGTACTGCCCTATTTTCCTGAGAAAGACTGCCCGCTGTTCCAGGTCCATCCCCTTAGGACAATGGAGAGTATTCAAATAATGATATTCAGCTGCATACCTTGTACTTTGCATTGCTGATAAGTGATACAACTCTTTGTTAGGGAACCGATTGTCAATTTCTCACTCCTGGTCTTGAGTTTCTAACTTGGACAGGAAGTCCGCATTTGAATGTAAAGCTCCCTTCCTTACTTGTATAATATACACTATACGTGAACTCTTGTAACAACAAGATCCATCTTGCAATTCGCCCAGATAAATCTGCCTTCTTGACCAAATGTTGCAGTGCGTAATGGTCAACATAGAAGACAAACTTGTACCCCAACAGATAATGGCAAAATTTCTTGCAGGCATACACCATTCCAAGTGCTTCTCTTTCAGTCGTTGAATAGTTCTTTTTAGAAACTGAAAGTTGTCGGCTGGCATAATACACCGGGTAGTCCTTCTTCTTTTTGTCCTTCTGACTTAAGACGACTCCAATAGCCATGGACGAAGTGTCCACATATACATGAAAAGGGACGTCCCAATTCGGGGCCCTCATAACTGGTGCTTCAACCAGCTTCTTCTTCAACACCTAGAAAGCTTCTTCTTGATTTGCTTCCCATAGATAGTCTTTGGATTTCTTCATAAGCTTTGTAAGTGGTGCAGCAAGCACTACATAGTTTGACACAAAGCGTCTGTAATATCTGACATGTCCCAAGAAGGCTCTCAACTCCCAGATGTTCTTCGGGGATTCCAAAGCTGTGATTATCTTGACCTTCTCAACATCGACTTCAATACCTCGGCTTGACACCTAATGCCCCAGAAGAATTCCCTCCTTCATTGCAAAGAAGCATTTCTCCGGGTGTAATGACATGCCGGCAAAATGACACCTTTCAAACATTTGGCAAAGGTAATCTAAATGTACATCTCTTCACCCAAACACACAAAAGTCATCAATGAAAACTTCCACAAATTTGCGCAAGAAATCTTTGAAGATTGAATTCATCATCCGTTGGAAAGTAGCAGGAGCATTACACAACCCAAAGGGCATTTGATTGTAAGAAAAAGTGCCCCAATCGATCGTGAATGTAGTTTTATCCTTGTCTTCTTCTCAAATGGATACTTGATTGTACCCTAAAAATCCATCGAGAAAACTATAACAAGGATGCCCAGCTACCTGATCTAAAATTGTATTGGTAAAAGGCAAGGGATGATGATCTTTCCTTGTGACTGCGTTCAACTTCAGAAAGTCTTGGCACACTCGGATCTTCCCTATTTTCTTCTTCGGGACAATGACAATGGGGGAGACCCATTCACTGCTTAAGATAGGGAAGATGATTCCGGCCCCTAAGTACTTATTGATTTCATCTTTCACCAACAGCAAGTACTTTGGGTTCAGGCGTTGCCAAACCGGAACTGCACCTTCAACCATATCAATTTGGTGTTCTTTGAATTCTAGTGGAATACCCGGCATTTGATCAATAGACCAGGCAAATACATCCTGGAATTCTATAAATAGGGCAGTATATCCTGCCAACTCCTCCAAAGTGACTGTCTTTGAGATTTTCAAGATTTTTCCTTCAGTTAATAAAACATCTTGATAGTCATCGGGGTTGATGACGCCTTCAACGTGGCTTACTCAGCTTAATCCGAGGCAAGCTGCCATCAAACCCCCTTCCTCCAAGTCAGGTTCACCCGAGGCGAGGTCATATGGATCTTTGTCTTCAACATCCACCTCGTAGCATTCCAAGTAATTAACTTGGACTTCGTCTTTGGATTCGTCTAAGGACGAAGACGATGAGTCTTTGGATTTGTTCTCCTCTTCCAACAAACTTGTTTCCCCAAGGTGGGGAACTTTTGTCCAACTCACAGTCACCAGCTTCTGATCTTTGGACGAGATGTCCTTGAATCTTAACTTCTGTTGATGCCAATCCACCACAACTTGAGCACTATACAACCAGGGTCTGCCGATCAACAGAGGGTAACTAGTCTTTGTCACTGGTCACAACACAATGTAGTTCAACTTGAAGGGTACCCCTCCAATGATTGTGGTGATGTTTGACAGCATGCCCAAAGGCCGTCTCCTGGTTTGGTCTGCAAACTTCAACACTCAGGGTGTTGGTTCAAACGTGTGATACCCGAGTCAATTTGTAGTATCTTCGGTCATGACATTCACACCGGACCCAGAGTCAATGGGTATCAATGTGATCATGCACCCTGCAACCTCCATATCTACCTCGGGAGATCCCAAATCTTCTTGCTCAATACGATAGATAATAGGCAGGTCCTTCTTTGACATTGACCTCACCTTCTTGAGTGCCAAGTTCAGCTGCCTCTTGTACAGCTTGTTATCTTCCCACAATTGCTTGAATGTAACTTTGGCATTTGTGGCTGCCAGATCTGCTACAATATCGTATTGGGGAACTCCTCCCAATTTGACTGTCTTCGCCTTTGGCTTTGGTTCCAAAGTTTCTCCATGTTCCCTCTTGACTTTGGACGCTTCAAAATGGTGACGGGCTTGCTAATGGCCTTAACCCAAGGTTCCTTGGGTTGGCCCACCTCGGCTTGGATCAGACCCTTTACTTCGGATCGGATGTCAAGCGGAAAAACTGGAGACTTCGTCTTCGTCTCCTCTTCCAAACTTAGTTCCCAAGTCCTGAGTAATGCCTCCTTTAGTTCTTTCTGCAAGGCTTTAGCTTTAGCTTTTGCGATGATCTTTTCCTCCTTGGCAAAAAGAATTGCCTTTGGGCGTAGTCTCTTTGCCTTTCTAGAAGACGATGAGGTCGTACTCAGTTCTTCGGGATCACGCTTCTTCTTGCTGGAGCGTGTCTCAACTTTCAAAATTTCAAGGTCCGGCCATTCTCCTTCCGAGGCCGGACTCCCTTCTTGAGGTCTTTCTTCTTCAAGAGTGATACAATTTACATTAGTATCCCCATTTGGCTGAATTGCTGCACGCTCAGCGGGGGTCTGTACATACTTTACAGGCGGCTTCGGGTTCGGTGGGTGAGGACATTGGTTGCCCATATGCCCCGATCCTTTACAATTTCCGCACAAGGGAACGTACCTAATTTGCCTCCTTGGCTTGGGACAGTTTGGAGACCAATGTCCCATCAAGCCACAATTATAACAGGCTCCGAGTGCAACATTCTGAGGGCGATTCTGGTTGCTCATTGGTGGTCTTCGTGGAGGAGCATTGGGGTTATACTCCCTTGGTCCAAACCTCGGACCTTGGTACAATGTGCTCGCTTGAGGCTATACTTCTTGCGTTTGGTACACAGCCTCTTAGTCCTCGTCTTGGTTCCTTCCCGGAATCCAATCAATTTGCTGCATCGGGAATGCATTATGAGTATTGCATTCTGTGTTGGCATGGCCTGATTTGCCACATGCAATGCACCATACATTTGATCTCCCAAATGCTAGGGCCTTCCTTCTATCTTTGGCCCCAATCATGTGGTTCTTGAAATCCAAAAACTCCTTGATGAGGGCATCCAGCTTGGTATCCGCCTTATTTACACTCTTTGCTCGAGGAGTCACTGGTTTCTTGCCTCCACATCTTCTGACTCGTCTTGGCTTTGATTCTTCTTTGGATTCCAAAGAAGAGCTCGAAGATGTGGAGGATTCATCCAAAGAAGGGGATGTACTGCACAAAGCTCTCCTTCTGGGCTTCTTGCCTTCCTTCTCCCGATTTCTCCGGTTACCGGCAGAGTGAGAGTGGGCCGCCTCGTAACAAGCGACGTGTTTGAGTACTTTGTCAAGGGAAGTTACATTCCTCTCCCTTGCAAAGATTCGTATCTTTGGTGAAAGTCCCCTGAAGAACCAGGTAATGACTTGGGCATCGGAGTAACCCACCACTCCTGATTGCTTGGGAACTCGGTTCAATAGGGCCATGAACCGCTCAGAGTAGTCTCTCAACTTCTCCTTCTTGCCTCGGTCTAAATTTTTGAGTGCCGCAAAGACACTCGTGTCGTAATCAACCTCCCGGAATCATTCCAGGAAGTTGTTTCTCAAGTCTGCCCAGTCCGCTGGTATGAACCCATTCTGGGTCACATGGGTGTACCAGCTCCGAGCTTTCTTTTGGAGCAAACTTAGGAAAATTCTCAGTTGATCCGCAGAGTCATGCTCCTTATTAGCAAAGGAGATAACTTTGAATTCTTTGATGAATTCAGTGAGGTCTTCGTCTTGTTCTATCCCCTTGTACTTCTGATAGGCGTGTCGGGTGATAGGCAATGAAGTCATCGTTCGATACACTGGGATCGGCTGAGGTACTACTGAACTTGACGGAACTGAAGAATTGGCTGGTATTGACGCCGTGTTGTCAACCCAAGGATTCCAATTCGTCAAATTCAAGGTGGGGTCTTCTTCAAAAATCTCTGCTATGAGGGTGTCAACTTCAACCTGAGTGGAAGATTTAGGATCAACACCTTTGATTGGTTCTTCAAAATTCCTTCGAGACAACCGAGGAATCGTTCATAGAAGATGTTGACACTCGTCTTCAATAAGTGTGCGTGCTGTCTTTTCTCGAACAAAGTTCTTCAAGGACACAACTTCCTTTATAGCTCTAGGGGAAGTCGGTGTACTGGGCTGCAATGCATATGTTTGCCCACTCAATTCTTTCTTCTTCTTGGACAAAGAGGGAGATGCAAAGTAGCCTTGCCAACCGCCTTCGTGTTTCTTGTGGTCAAGCTCTCGTAGGGCTTCTTGCACTTCGTGAAGGAGTTGAAAGTCCAACGCCTCTCATTCAGTTTTGTCAATAGTGGATGGGGACGTTCAGACGTTCGTCTTCTTCACGCTGAAGTGCTCGTCTTCGAGCTCTCTCTTCCCGTTGTTCTCTCGATGCAGACATTCATATTGTGTTGATGCCCAGTTTTGAATTTGGCTTTGTATTCTTCCACTTCTGAGATTTGTATCCCCGGCAGCGGCACCAAAAATCATGTGACAACCCGGCAAATATCACTTTTGCGGTAATTGGGTAAGTAAAGTTTGTTCCCATAGAGATACGAGTCAAAATTGGTCAAATACAAAGCAAAGTAACAATTTCAGTTCTTCTTGGTTGCGTCTTTAATCTCTCAAGTAGAAACCACACCCAGAAGAGAGTAACAAGCACTGATTTGTAGTCTTGTCACGAATTTCACAATCCTTAATCACAACTCCTTCAATTCTTTCCAAACAATCTTGATTGTGATGATTCAAGCTCTCCCAAAAATAGCACTTCACTGCAAAACGACTTTGCCTCAGAATTGTGTTCCACTCTTCTACTGAAGGCACAACTTCCTTGATCAAAATTGCTTCACATCAACCTCACACTGCACTCACAAATGTAAAATACTACCAACACTACAATTCCTCTCAAATCTGTCAAGGCATTGCTTCGATTGCACTTCACTCAGGATCAAACATACAGAATGAAGATCAAGGCTGTGGAATACAACATCCAACAAACACTCTGACTTGCACTTTGAATTTCTTCACACACTCACAAACACCATCACAAAGTTGATACTCGGAATCAAGCTCAAGTGATGAGCACTGCTTCACAGCACTTCACTTTATCTATTCTCAGAAATTATGAGCACTGAACAACATTTCTGTGCGAATGCCACTCTTAAGTAGTGAACAAATCGACAGTTCTAACAACTATACCGTTCTACAACAACTCTTCTAACTTGTAGATCCGAAATGACAATGCACCTCTTCATATCTGCCTCTTCAAATCTCAAATCTGTTACTAATCCGATCCGATGTCTACTTCATCATTGGCTTCCAAACCTGAACCTGAAGTAATTTTACTTCCTACTACTTTTTCCTCGGGTCTTGTATTTTCTTCTTCTTCTACCAGATCCAGTAATTCTCTTTCCTGATCTGAAATTGCACTAGTGGGTAATCTATCTAAATCTTCATCTCTTGACCCACTCTTCTCTAATGTCTCCATTGGTAATTCCGAAGACATTTGCACTCCTATGTTATCTACTTCGGGTTTTGCTCTCACATCTTTCCGAAGCTTTTCTATCTCTATTTTCACTAAGTCTAATCTAATTGAAATGTTATCCTCTACCTCTAAAATCTTTCTGTCTACACAAGTCCGAAGACTTATTAACAAAGCATTCATATCTATATCCTTTGCCTGTCTTCGCCTTGTCTCCTGCACCAACAACTTCAACTCGTGCAACCTCGTCTCTTCAATCCAAATGCTGGCCTCTGTACTTAACATTGCATTCATTTGGAGGACTATCTCCTTCAATGGCTCCAATCTCATCTTCCTCTCACATTCTTGATCTGCAAGCCAATCCTCTCGGTACATCGCCAACTCCACCTCGAACTCGGCTTTCACCGACTCCTTCTCCTTCTCCTTTTGGACAACTCTCTTTTCTTGATTACGAAGTTATTCTCATAATTGGTCTTCTTCTCTATATTGTGCCGCCAACTCTTGTTGCCAAAGTTGCTTCTTCTCCTTGACACTCTTCATCACCCTATCGAGCTCCTGATCCTTTGCAGATACTCTTGCCATAGCATGGATTACCTCTACTCTTGAATCAGCAAATTGCTGCTTCAAGATCTCATACTCAGGTACTTGTCTCTCCCTTGCTATGTCACTCTTCTTCACAAGATCCTCTCGATAATTTACTTTTCTCTTCAGGTCTTCAATTACCTGACTTCTCACTATTGCCTCCGCTCGCAGCACTTCTCTTTCCTCCTTACCTCGGGTTACTCTTCTTCAACTCCAAGTTCTCTTCTTCTAACCACGCTAAGACCTGCAACATAGTCTTCACCTCCGGACATGTGGACTGCATTTCCTTCTTCTTGTGCTCCAGCTTCACCAGCAATGGGCACACAATCTCCCGTAGGTACTCCACTCCATCATTGGCAACTATTTCAACCTGCAAAGTGATCTCTCTTCTCACTTTGTCTTCTCCCAATACTTGCCTTCTTCACTGCAATTGTTGTATTGGAATCGACACCTCACTTCCCGAGCTTTCACTCACGTCTTTTGTTGCTTTACTTGGCCCCGCTTCACATTTTGCCTTACGTCTTGAGTGAACTCCTCTCTGCACTGCAATCTTCTTCTCTTCGGGCACAGTTACTTTGTCTTCCAACTGTGTATTATCTTCGGCTTCAATTTCTGCCTGCACTTCTTCTTCTTCATCTTCTTCAGCTGCCGGCACCGATGTCATTTCTCCCCCTTCATTGCTATTGCTACTTGTATCTCCACTTTGCAGCATTAGCTCAAGCTCCTCCTTGTGTTCCGAGTCTTCAGTATTGAGCTCGGCATCACCTTCCGAGTCTTCATCCTCCGACTTGATCACCACCATACCTTGCCTTGGATTGCCTCTCCGTGTCTTCCAAGGTTTCTTTGTGTCTTTGGCTTCCCCTTGCCAACTCCTCTTCTTCGTATTTGGGGTACTCACTGCGGCCACGTTCTGTGAGCCGGCCTGTCTCTCACTCAGGATGAACCTCTGATGGCTATTATGGTAGCGCACCATGGACTAAGAAGGCAAGGAACCCCAACTCCATCATACTCCTCCAAGGCTAACACTCCAAGACTCAAGACATTGCTCACTAGAGAACTCAATGAGAGAGAGATAGTTGCAAATGAAAGGATGATGAGTACCTCCTCACCCCTTGCTTATATACTTGTGAAATAGTTACGTACCAAAGTTACTAATTATCGTAGTAACTCAAGTTACTAGACTAAAAGTCAAGTAAAGTCAAAAAGTAGAAAGGAATATCCATTTACATGGGCATATTCCCCTAAGCATGTGGTCTTATCTTGACCCAACCACAAAGTCAAGGATTCCTTCACATGGGCTATCCTTGGACTAAAGAAGAATCCAAAACAAAAAGGCTTGCGGGCCCAAGAGTTCTCAACTCTTTCCTCAAAGCCAAACACCTAGGAATAATACCAAGTCAACACACTAAAATCCAAAAAAAAGGTGCTCATCTTTTCTACTTCCTCTAAAGTAAGGTCCCCTCTATCTTAGTTATGACTAACTTTAGCTAACCATGACTAATATAGAACCATCCTTTATCTCTATATAAATAATATCTGTTAAGTACTTGTAATACCAAGTTAAATATCACAATACCACACACATGCACATATGGGTGTTACAGTTCTTCCCTGTCTTCATATAGTAGTCGTCGGTGCTCCTGATTTGCAATATGTATTGCTGCTCCTCGACATCGACCTCCTTTTGCAAGTTAGGATGGAAGTGTGACACCATCCGCGTCCGCTCTACTGAGTTTAGCAAATTTAGCCCAAGGTAGAAATGCGCTGCAAACGACACGATGTAGTGTGGAGGCGACTTATCCCACAAATTCCACACCATTTTCCTTGTTCTCTCATGGAAACACCTTGCACAATTGATCAGTTCTCTTGCAAATAGCTTGTGAAAGAACACCGCTTTGTGTTTCATCACATAAGTGGTTCTCTCCGGCTTCAGGATGGCCATCAGTGCACTCACGATTCCTCTCTTCACAAGGTCTTTGTAGCTCTCAACCTTGTACCTATTCTTCGTCCGCTTTGACAAGAAGGCATCTCTTACCTCTTGGGTTTCTTGAGCTATCTCTCCCTTTCCCAAGAATGTGGCCCCTTGCTCCAAGCTTGCTTCCTTCCCGAGTACGAGTCTCCAATCTGACTCTATCCAGCGAGCCGGAGTTCCTCTCTTCCCTTCTTCCTCGGGTCCATCAAGACACTTGCTCTCAATGATTTTTGTCATGAAACCTGGAAAGCTCACATTCCAGTTCCATGCCAGAAACATGATCCAAAGTCGGCTCAAGGCTTCGATCCTAGCTATAACATCTAACCTCCAAATTGCATGATTTCTCACTGCAAATTCAAAGTTCTTCTTTCCTCCTCCCATCTCTTCTGCCTTCTCACTATCTCTCGATTTCACTCTCGCAACTTCTCCCTTACGCACTTACGCAATTCCAACTCTATTTCCCTTCCCACAATCACCTACAAGACGACTTCTCAACGGCGAAGGAAAATTACTTGACATTTCGTTGTTGCAAGTTTGATTTTTATAGAGTTGCGCTTCTTTGTCTTTCTTCACTTTGAGTTTCTACCGAGAAATCACACCTCTTGCATGCACCTGTCACTGTCAATCAACCTTCAAGCGTATGGGCCGCCGGTTTTTGAACGGTCCCTTCTTGAATTTCTCGCCCTGACAAAAGGTTGTTAGACTGTCTTTGCCTCGGGTTGAGCTCCCTCTGATATGAAGACAATTTACTTTGGGTTGTATGCTGACAGGGCATTTCTGAGTACTTCGTCTTATGACCCAAAGTCACTTTACTTCAGGTTTCATCCTAAAGACTCTCTTTTTTGCCTTCTCTGGCCATACAGGCGTAATCCGACTTCGCTATACATTTCTTCTTCTTTATTTTGAAAAAAAACAAAAAATGTGGGCACCACACAAAGACAGGCAAAAGATACCGATTTGAATGCATTGCTGATAAGTCTCCGGACTCGTGTAGATAGGAAAATCTTAGAGGTAGAAGACAATATTTTGATTAGATTAGACTTAGTGAAATTGGAGATAGAAAAACTTCGGAAAGATGTTAGAGCCAAACCCGAAGTAGATAACATAGGAGTGCAAATGTCTTTGGAGTTACTAGTGGAGACATTAGAGAAGAGTGGGTCGGGAGATAAGGAGTTAGATAGATTACCCACTAGTGGAATTTCAGATCAAGAAAGAGAATTGCTGGATCTGGTAGAAGAAGTAGAAGATATGAAACCCAAGGACAAAGTAGTAGGAAGTAAATTTACTTTGGGTTTGGGTTTGAAAGCCAATGACGAAGTAGACATCGGATCGGATTAGTAACAATTTTGAGATATGAAGAGGCAAGAATGAAGAAGTGCATTGTCATTTTAGATCTGTAGGTTAGAAGAGTTGTTGTAGAACGGTATAGTTGTTAGAATTGTAGATTGCTTCACTACTTAAGAGTGGCTTTCGCAGAGAAATGTTGTTTAGTGCTCATGATTTCTAAGAATAGATAAAGCAAAGTGCTGTGAAGTAGTGCTCGTCGCTTGAGCTTGATTCCCAGTATCAACGTTGTACTTGTGTTTGTGAGTGTGTGAAGAAATTTGAAGTGCAAGTCAGTGTGCTTGTTGGATGTTGGATTCCACAGCCTTGATCTTCATTTTGTGTGTTGATCCTGAGTGAAGTGCAATCGAAGCAATGCCTTGACAGATCTGAGAGGAATTGTAGTGTTGGTAGTATTTTTCATTTGTGAGTGCAGTGTAAGGTTGATGTGAAGCAATTTCGATCAAGGAAGTTGTGCCTTCAGTGGAGGGGTGGAACACAATTCTGAGGTGAAGTTGTTTTGTAGTGAAGTGTCATTTTTGAGAGAGCTTGAATCATCACAATCAAGATTGTTTGGAAGGATTTGTTGGAGTTGTAATTAAGGAGTGTTAATTTGTGACAAGACTGCGAATCAGTGCTTGTTACTCTCTTCTGGGTGTGGTTTCTACCTGAGAGATTAAAGTTGCAACCAAGAAGAACTACATGTTACTATTTGACTTTGTATTTGGATATTTCTGACTCGTATCTCTACAAGAACGAACTTTACTTACCCGATTACCGCAAAAGTGATATTTGCCAGGTTGTCACACATTGCTTCACAACACTTTGCTTTATCTATTCTCAAAAATAATGAGCACTGAACAACAATTTCCTACAAATGCCACTCTTAAATAGTGAAGCAAATGACAGTTCTAACAAAAATACCATTTCCTAACAACTCTACAAACCTGCAGATCCAAAATGACAATGCACCTCTTCATATCTGCCTCTTCAAATCTCAATTTTGTTACTAATCCGATCCAATGTTTACTTCTTCCTCGGCTTCCAAACCCAATCCCAAAGTAACTTTACTCAATACTACTCTTTCCTCAGGTTTCATAACTCCTAACTCCTCTACCAATTCTAACAGTTCTCTTTTCTGATATGCAATTCCACTAGCAGGTAATCTATCCAACTCCTTATCTCCCTACCCACTCTTCTCTAATGTCTCCAATGGTAACTCCAAAGACATCTGCACTCCTACTTCATCTACTTTGGGTCTAGCTACTATCAATTCCTTTGCTAATTCTTCTATATCCTCATCAAGAGTTGTAATTGAAAGCATGGGTACACTATTTACGCCTTCAATTTGTAACCCACTTCCCCTAATCACTCATGTTATTGACCCGAAGACACTTACAGTCTGATCTTGCACTTTGGGTTTATTCACAACTACTATTTCTCTTCTAATTCTATCCTATCTTCAATCAGAACTGAAATTGAAGTAATGGGTATTCTAAATATCTTCTTTCCTTACTCTAACTTCTTCTAACGTCCCTGGCAAGATTCCTGAAGTCACTTTCATTGCACTCCGAGGTCTGACTACCTTGGATTAAGTCATCTTTGTCTTGAGACAAAGTCTTTAGACCCAAAGTCACGTAAACCCAAAGTCTGAAGTCTGAAGTCCAAAGTCATATTGACCCAAAGACACCAACCCGAAGACATTAAACTACTCTATACATCTACTCCTGAAACTTCAAATGCTTGTAACTTCCTCTACAAACCTCCAAACTCTAAGACTTTGGTTGCAATGGAAAGCTCTAAACAAGACGCTTCCAACAAGATATAGCACGCATGATTAGGACTTGTAGTCACTGAGATATACCCCATGCAAGAATCTTGACCTGCAACTTCCTTTCCTCCTTTGGGTCTACCCTCCTTCAACGTCCAATCTGAGTTTTTTCTTCCTCTGACATGATGTATGCTTCTTTGGGTCTGATCCAATCTGAATCCTTCTTCCTCTAACACAAAGTAGACTTCCTTGAGCTTGATCAAAACACAAGTTTCTACTCATTTCTTCTCCATTTGGTTTCAGCAAGACACTTCTTCTTCTAAACTTGTCCAAAATGTAAAATGTGGGTACCACAATGCCTCCAAGATTGATGTGAGAGTCAATGGTCACAACATCAAGGATGCATTGGTTGATGGAGGATCAACATTAAATGCCATGTCAAAAAGGTTGATGAAGAAGTTGGGTATGATACCCTCAAGACCTTCAACATTTGTGGTGAGCATGGCAAACAAGCAACAAGTTTGACCAATAGGGGTGATGGATAAAGTGGTAGTTTAAGTTATGGGAGTTCAAAATCTCATGACTTTCCAAGTCTTGAAGGATTCAAGCTATGACTTACTTCTTGGAAGGCCATGGTTGAGAGCAGCACGCACAATTGATCGATGACACAAAGGGTACTTGAGGATTGGGTCATTGTGGTGCCCACATTTTTTGTTTTTTTTCAAAATAAAGAAGAAGAAGTATATAGTGAAGTCGGATTGCGCCTGTATGGCCAAAGAAGGCAAAAAAAAGAGTCTTCGGGATGAAACCCAAAGTAAAGTGACTTTGGGTCATAAGGCAAAGTACTCAGAAATGCCCTGTCAGCATACAACCCAAAGTAAATTGTCTTCATATCAGGGGGAGCTCAACCCAAGGCAAAGACAGTCTAACAACCTTTTGTCGGGGCGAGAAATTCAAGAATGGACCGTTCAAAAACCAGCGGCCCATACGCGCAAAGGTTGATTGACAGTGACAGGTGCATGTAGGAGGTGTGATTTCTTGGTAGAAACTCGAAGTGAAGAAAGACAAAGAAGCACAACTCTATAAAAATCAAACTTGCAACGACGAAATGTCGAGTAATTTTCCTTTGCCGTTGAGAAGTCGTCTTGCAGGTGATCATGGGAAGGGAAATAGAGTTGGAATCATGTTAGTGCATAAGAGAGAAGTCACGAGAGTGAAATCAAGAGATAGTGAGAAGGCAGAAGAGATGAGAGGAGGAAAGAAGAACTCTGAATTTGTAGTGAGAAATCATGTGAATCGGAGGTTAGATGTAATAGCTAGGATCGAAGTCTTGAGCCTACTTTGGATCATGTTTCTGGCATGGAATTGGAATGTGAGCTTTCCAAGTTTCATGACAGAAATCATCAAGAGCAAGTGTCTCAATGGACCCAAGGAAGAAGGGAAGAGAGGAAATCCGGCTCGCTGGACAGAGTCAGATTGGAGACTCGTACTCGGGAAGGAAGCAGGTTCGGAGTAGGGGGCCATGTTCTTGAGAAAGGGAGAGATAGCTCAAGAAACCCAGGAGGTGAGAGATGCCTTCTCGTCAAAGCGTACAAAGAATGGGTACAAGGTTGAGAGCTACAAAGACCTTGTGAAGAGAGGAATTGTGAGTGCACTGATGGCCATCTTGAAGCCGGAGGGAACCACTTATGTGATGAAACACCAAGCGGTGTTCTTTCACAAGCTATTTGTAGGAGAACCAATCAATTGGGCGAGGTGTTTCCACGGGAGAACAAGGCAGATGGTGTGGAATTTGCGGGATAAGTCGCCTCCACACTATATCGTGCTGTTTGCAGCGCATTTCTACCTCAAGCTAAATTTGCTGAACTCGGCGGAGCGGACTCGGATGGTGTCGCACTTCCATCCTGACTTGCAAAAGGAGGTCCATGTCGAGGAGCAGCAATACATATTACAAATCAGGAGCACCGACGACTACTACATGAAGACAAAGAAGAACGTGGAGGTCGCAGTGAGTACCCCAAATACAAAGAAGAGGAGTTGGCAAGGCAAAGCCGAAGACACGAAGAAACCTCGGAAGATATGGAGAGGCAATCCGAGGCAAGGTATGGTGGTGATCAAGTCGGAGGATGAAGACTCGGAAGGTGATGCCGAGCTCAAGAGTGAAGACTCGGAACACGAGGAGGAGCTTGAGCTAATGCTGCAGAGTGGAAATACGAGTAGCGATAGTGATGAAGGGGGAGAAATCACATCGGCGCCGGCGGTTGAAGAAGATGAAGAAGAAGAAGTGCATGCAGAAATTGAAGCTAAAGATAATACACAGTTGGAAGATGAAGTAATTGTGCCCGAAGAGAAGAAGATCGTGGTGCAGAGAGGAGTTTGCTAAAGATGTAAGGCGAAATGTGAAGCGGGGCCAAGTAAAGCAACAGAAGATGTGAGTGAAAGCTCAAGAAGTGAGGCGTCAATTCCGATACGACGACTGCAGCGAAGAAGGCGAGTATCGGGAGAACACAAAGTGAGAAGAGAGATCACTTCGCAGGTTGAAATAGTTGCCAATGATGGAGTGGAGTACCTACGGGAGATCGTGTGCCCATTGCTGGTGAAGCTAGAGTTCAAGAAGAAGGAAATGCAATCGACATGTCCGGAGGTGAAGATTGTGTTGCAGGTCTTAGCGCGGTTAGAAGAAGAGAACTTGGAGTTGAAGAAGAGTATAACTTGAGGTGAGGAGGAAAGAGAAGTGCTGTGAGCGGAGGCAGTAGTGAGAAGTCAGGTAATTGAA
The DNA here is from genome assembly GCA_948567375.1 of Lunularia cruciata. NCBI lineage: Eukaryota > Viridiplantae > Streptophyta > Marchantiopsida > Lunulariales > Lunulariaceae > Lunularia > Lunularia cruciata. The sequence continues at coordinate 12,360,049 of OX419760.1, forward strand.
GACCTGAAGAGAGAAGTAAATTATCGAGAGGATCTTGTGAAGAAGAGTGACATAGCAAGGGAGAGACAAGTAGCTGAGTATGAGATCTTGAAGCAACAGTTTGCTGATTCAAGAGTAGAGGTAATCCATGCTATGGCAAGAGTAGCTGCAAAGGATCAAGAGCTTGATAGGGTGATGGAGAGTGTCGAGGAGAAGAAGCAACTCTGGCAACGAGAGTTGGCGGCACGATATAGAGAAGAAGCATGATATAGAGAAGAAGATTACGAGAATTACTTTGCAATCAAGAAGAGAGAGTTGTCTAGAAGGAGAAGGAGAAGGAGTTGGTGAAAGCCGAGTTTGAGGTGGAGTTAGCGATGTACCGAGAGGATTGGCTTGCAGATCAGGAACATGAGAGGAAGACAAGATTAGAACCATTGAAGGAGATAGTCCTCCAAATGAATGCAATTAAGTACAGAGGCCAACATTCAGATTGAAGAGACAAGGCTGCATGAGTTGAAGTTGTTGGTCTAGGAGACAAGGCAAAGACAGGTGAAGGATACATATATGAATGCTTTGTTAATAAGTCTCCGGACTCGTGTAGACAGAAAGATTTTAGAGGTAGAGGATAACATTTCAATTAGATTAGACTTAGTGAAAATAGAGATAGAAAAGCTTCGGAAAGATGTTAGAGCAAAACCCAAAGTAGATAACATAGGAGTGCAAATGTCTTCGGAATTATCGATGGAGACATTAGAGAAGAGTGGGTCGAGAGATGAAGATTTAGATAGATTACCCACTAGTGCAATTTCAAATCAGGAAAGAGAATTACTGGATCTGGTAGAAGAAGAAGAAAATACAAGACCCAAGGAAAAAGTAGTAGGAAGTAAAATTACTTTGGGTTCAGGTTTGAAAGCCGATGACGAAGTAGGCATCGGATCGGATTAGTAACAGATTTGAGATTTGAAGAGGCAGATATGAAGAGGTGCATTGTCATTTCGGATCTTCAGGTTAGAAGAGTTGTTGTAAAACGGTATAGTTGTTAGAACTGTCGATTTGCTCACTACTTAAGAGTGGCATTCGTAGAGAAATGTTGTTCAGTGCTCATAATTTTTGAGAATAGATAAAGCGGAGTGCTATGAAACAGTGCTCGTTGCTTGAGCTTGATTCCAAGTATCAACTTTGTGATGGTGTTTGTGAGTGTGTGAAGAAATTTGAAGTGCAAGTCAGAGTGTTTGTTGGATGTTGTATCCCACAGCCTTGATCTTCATTCTGTGTGTTTGATCCTGAGTGAAGTGCAATCGAAGCAATGCCTTGGTAGATTTGAGAGGAATTGTAGTGTTGGTAGTATTCTGCATTTGTAAGTGCAGTGCAAGGTTGATGTGAAGCAATTTTGATCGAGGAATTTGTGCCTTCAGTGGAAGGGTGGAACACAATTCTGAAGCAAAGTTGTTTTGCAGTGAAGTGCCGTTTTTGGGAGAGCTTGAATCATCACAATCAAGATTGTTTGGAAAGAATTGAAGGAGTTGTGATTAAGGATTGTGAAATTTGTGACAAGACTGCAAATCAATGCTTGTTACTCTCTTTTGGGTATGGTTTCTACTTGAGAGATTCAAGGCGCAACCAAGAAAAACTGAAATTGTTACTTTGCTTTGTATTTGACCAATTCTGACTTGTATCTCTGTGCGAACAAACTTTACTTACCCGATTACCGCAAAAGTGATATTTGCCAGGTTGTCACATTCATCAAACCATAGAGTCACAGTTCCTATGACTAACACCACCAACACTTTACATTTAGATACACCATCTTCTGATTATTGGGAATCAGATTTTGAAGAAGGAGCTTCAAGAGTGGACACAAGCATGGAAGAGGAGACTTCCACGAAGGAGGATGAAGCTGAATCTGATTCAGATGTGTATCCTTTGTGTACTATGGATTTTGCACCTAAGCCAGAGGCTTTGAAGGACCTAGATAAATCACCATTGACACTTGAGGAGGTAGAGAGAAGGTTAGCTACCCTCAAGTATGGCCCAAATGTTACCAAGGAGGAGAAGGTGAGATTTGAGGAGATTTTTTGCAAGTTCATCCACGTTTTGCTTTCAATTACAAGGATTTGAAGGAAGTCACCTTGGAGGAGCACAAGATAGAGGTGGAGTCACATGCAAGACCAATTTGCCAAAAACAATGTCGCATTAGCCCACCAATATCTTTGGTTGTGAAGGAGGAGATTGATAAGCTCAAGGAGGTTGGATTTATCTTTGAGGTAGAGAATTCAGGATTGGTGTCTCCAATTGTTATTGTCAAGAAAAAGAATGGCAAGCTTTGGGTATGTGTGGATTACAAGAAGCTCAATGCTGTTACCAAGAAGGACTACTACCCATTGCCATTCATTGATGAGATCTTGGAGGAGGTTGCAGGTCATGAGAGGTGTAGTTTTGGAGATGGTTATAGTGGATATAACCAAATCAAGATTGCACCAGAGCATCAACAACTCACCACATTCACCACACCTTGGGGAACTTATGCTTTCAAGGTCATGCCTTTTGGGCTTTGCAATGCTCCAGCCACATTACAACGGTTCATGAACAAGGTATTTGAACCTTTCACTGGGAAATTTGTGAGAGACTTGATTGATGACTTTTGTGTCTATGGGAGCAAGGAGGAGCACTTTGAGCACCTAATCAAGGTCTTGCAACGCTTGGATGAGGCAAATGCATCACTCAACCCAAAGAAGTGCATTTTTGGATGTGAAGAAGGTCTACTTTTGGGGCACATCATCTCCAAAGATGGAATAGCAATTGATCCTGAGAAGGTGAGGAAAATCTCAGACCTTCCATTCCCTTCAAGCTTGACAAAGTTACGCCAATTCTTGGGGATGGTTGGATACTATAGGAGGTTCATCTTCTCTTTTTCCAACAAGGCTTATGCATTGAACATCTACATGAAGAAGGGTGTAGATTACATGGTGATTTTGGAAGACAAGAAGGCTCTTCAAAGCTTTTGAGGAGCTCAAGCAATCCCTTGTTGTAGCTCCAATTCTTGCTAAACCTGATTGGAGTAAGCCTTTCATCCTCTATACAGATCCTTCTAATGTAGCTATAGGATGCACTCTTAGTCAATTAGACCAAGATGTGCATGATCATCCAATAGCTTATGCTAGTAGGCAGATGGTTTCAGCAGAGAAGAACTACTCTGTCACGGAGAGAGAAGGGTTGGCAATGATCTTTGGTCTCAAGAATTTTAGACACTACTTGATTGGAGGGAAAGCCACCATTGTCATGGATCACAAGGCTTTGAAGTACATCTTCAACAAGCCTAATGGTGAAGGGAGACCAGCAAGGTGGATGATACTCCTGTCTGAGTATGACTACACCATTGAGGATAGGCCAGGAAAGAAACATGCAAATGCTGATTTGTTATCTAGAGCCTATGATCATGATGGAGATGAGCCAGTGGATGATTCCTTCTTGGATGAGGAGCTCATGATAATCTCAGTCACTCAAGAGGTTCCAATGGAGTACAAGGAGATTGTGGATTTTGTGACAAGAGGTAACTATCCAGAAGGGATGCATGCTAGGGAGAGGAAGGCCCTTGCAGCAAGATCTAGACCTTACACAATGGTGGAGAATATTCTTTTTCACCAAGGAGCAGATGGTCTACTTCGAAGAGCAGTGGGTAAGGAAGAGTCTATCCTACTCATAAAGGAGTTTCATGAAGGTTTAGTATGTGGAAGACACTTTGCAGGAAAAATGACTGCTTTCAAGATTCTAGATGTAGGTTACCAATGGAGAGGGATTTTCAAGGATTGTCTTGATTATTGCAAAACTTGTCATGTTTGTCAAGCTTTTGCTAGAAAGTCTACATCCACTCCACCACTTAGATCAATTCCATTGTTAGGACCTTTTGAGAAGTGGGGAATTGATTTTGTAGGTCCTCTCAATAAAACCCCAAGGAACAATTGGTACATTGTGGTAGTTATTGATTACCTTACCAAGTGGGTTGAGGCTAGACCATTGAGGGACAAGAATGAAGAAGAAGTTGGTAGATTTCTTTATGAATGCATTATTACTAGGTTTGGATGCCCCTTGGAGTTGGTTTTTGATAGAGGAGGAGAGTTTAGAGGAAGCATTACTACAGCCATGCTACGACATTTTTCTATCACACATAGAGTAACTACATCCTGTAAGCCACATTCCAATGGCTTGGCAGAGAGAACCAATCAGACCTTGTGCATGATGTTGGCCAAAGATGCAGAAATGGAGGGAGCTAAACATCATTGGGACAAGAGGATTCATGCAGTTTTGTGGGAGTATAGGACAACCATGAAGACTTCCACCGGATATTCTCCATTTCAATTGGTATATGGTATTGAGTCTACCTTACCTATTCACTTTGATCTTCCAACCTTCCAAAGCATTCATAAGAGATTGAAGAAAGCACAAGGAGGTGATGCAGAGAAGTCAAGGAAGGATCAACTCATGGAGTTGGAAGAGGCAAGAGCAATTGCTATGGTTCGAGTGGAGCAAGCCTAAAGGAAACAAAAGGAGAGCTATGACAAGAAGCAAGGCAAGAAGAAGGTGGAGCCTTTCAAAGAAGGTGATTGGGTAATGTTGTTTGATTCCATTCGATTCAAGAGAGTGCAAATGAAGTTTTTGCCTAAGTACTTTGGACCTTTCATAGTGGAGAAGGTGTAGGGCAATTACACCTATGATCTCAAGGAGTTGGGAGGAAGACACTTTGATAGGATTAACCATGATAAGTTGAAGATGTACCATAGAAGGTAGAGAGACCTTCACTTTGAGGACAAAGTGAAAACTTAGTCCGGGGGTAAATGTAACACCCATTTGTGCATGTGTGTAGTATTGTGATATTTAGCTTGGTATTACAAGTACTTAAGAGATATTATTTATATAGAGATAGAGGATGGTTCTATATTAGTCATGGTTAGCTAAAGTTAGTCATAGCTAAGATAGAGGGGACCTTACTTTAGAGGAAGTAGAAAAGATGAGCACCACTATTTTGGATTTTAGTGTGTTGACTTGGTATTATTCCTAGGTGTTTGGCTTTGAGGAAAGAGTTGAGAACTCTTGGGCCCACAAGCCTTTTTGTTTTGGATTCTTCGTTAGTCCAAGGATAGCCCATGTGAAGGAATCATTGACTTAGTGGTTGGGTCAAGATAAGACCACATGCTTAGGGGAATATGCCCATGTGAATGGATATTTCTTTATACTTTTTGACTTTACTTGACTTTTAGTCTAGTAACTTGAATTACTATGGTAATTTTTACTTTGTGTGGTACCCACATTTTTCATTTTGTACGAGTTTAGAAGAAGAAATGCCTTGCTGAAACCAAATTGAAACCAAATGGAGAAGAAATGAGTGCAAACTTGTGTTTTGATCAGACCCACGGAAGTCAATTTTGTGTAAGAGAAAGAAAGGTTTGGTTTGGATCAGACCTGAAGAAGTTTACTTCGTGTCAAAGGAGGAAAAACTCAGACCATACGTTAAGGAGGGCAAACCCGAAGGAGAAATAGAAGTTGCAGGTCAAGATTTTTGCGGGGGCCATATCTCAATGACCACAAGTCCAAATCAAGCGTGCTATATTTCGTTGGAAGCGTCTTGTTCAGGGCTTTTTATTGCAACCAAAATCGCAAAGTTTGGAGGTCTGTAGAAGAAGTTACAAGCATTTGAAGTTTCTGGAGTAAATGTACTTCGGGTCAAAGTGTCTTCGGGTCAATGTGACTTCGGATTTCGTACTTCGGACTTCGGGTTTACATGACTTTGGGTCTAAAGATTTCGCCTCAAGATGAAGATGACTAAATCAGAGGTAGCCGGACCTCGGAGTGCAGTGAAGGTGACTTGGGGAGTTTTGCCAGAGGGATCAGAGGAAGTTAGAGTAGAGAAAGAAGATAATTAGGATACACATGACTTCAATTTCAGTTCTAATTGAAGATGGAACATGAATTGAAGGAGAAGTAGCAGTAGTGAATAAACCCGAAGTGTAGGATCAGACAGTAAGTGTCTTCGGGTTAGTAACATGAGTGATTAGGGGAAAGTGGATTACAAATTGAATGTGTAGATAGTGTATTCATGCTTTCAATTACAATTCTTGATGATGACATAGTAGAATTAGTAAAAGAATTGATAGTAGTTAGACCCGAAGTAGATGAGGTAAGAGTGCATGTGTCTTCGGATTTGACATTTGACACTTTAGAGAAGAGTGGGTCGGGAGATAGAGATTTAGAAGGCTTAACTATGATAGGAATTTCATATCAGGAAGGAGAAATGTTAGAATTAGTGGAGGAATTAGGAGTTGTGAAACCCGAGGTTAGAGTAGTAGGAAGTAAGATTACTTCGGGTTCGGGTTTGCAAGCCGAGGAAGAAGTAGACATCGGATCGGATTAGTAACCGATTTGAGATTTGAAGGGGCAGATATGAAAGGGTGCATTGTCATTTCGAATCTGCAGGTTAGAACAGTTGTTGTAGAACGGTATAGTTGTTAGAACTGTCGATTGCTTCACTATTTAAGAGTGGCATTCGCAGGAAATTGTTGTTCAGTGCTCATTATTTCTGAGAATAGATAAAGCGAAGTGCTGTGAAGCAGTGCTCGTCGCTTGAGCTGGATTCCGAGTATCAACTTTGCAATTGTGTTTGTGAATGTTTGGAGAAATTCGAAGTGCAAGTCAGTGTGCTTGTTGGATGTTGGATTCCACAGCCTTGATCTTCATTCTGTGTGTTTGATCCTGAGTGAAGTGCAATCGAAGCAATGCCTTGACAGATCTGAGAGGAATTGTAGTGTTGGTAGTATTCTGCATTTGTGAGTGCAGTGCGAAGTTGATGTGAAGCAATTTCGATCAAGGAAGTTGTGCCTTAAGTGGAAGGGTGGAACACAATTCTGAGGTGAAGTTGTTTTGCAGTGAAGTGCCGTTTTCGGGAGAGCCTGAATCATCACAAATCAAGATTGTTTGGAAATAATTGATGGAGTTGTGATTTTGGAGTGTTAATTTGTGACAAGACTGCAAGTCAGTGCTTGTTACTCTCTTCTAGGTGTGGTTTCTACCTGAGAGACTAAAGAAGAACTGAAGAAGAACTGAAATTGTTACTTTGCTTCGTATTTGGACATTTCTGACTCGTATCTCTGCGGGAACGAACTTTACTTACCCGATTACCGCAAAAGTGATATTTGCCGGGTTGTCACACTTTGGTACGTAACTATTTCAGAAGTATATAAACAAGGGGTGAGGAGGTACTCATCATCCTTTCATTTGCAACTATCTCTCTCTCATTGAGTTCTCTAGTGAGCAATGTCTTGAGTCTTGGAGTGTTAGCCTTGGAGACGTATGATGGAGTTGGGGTTCCTTGCCTTCTTAGTCCATGGTGCACTACCATAATAGCCATCAGAGATTCATCTTGAGTGAGAGACATGCCGGCTCACGGTACACATGAGAGGATTTGGAGAGATTGTGTGAGGTGGATTGCAGATTTTGGGGATTAAGGTGATTTTGGGCAAAATCTCAAGTTTGAGATCTAGATTTGAAAATTCTACACATGATAGCATGGGTTATTTTTTATAAATCACACTTGAGATTGTTGTGAGAGCTACTATGCACACTGGGCTAGAATTTCTAAAAGTTGATAGGGTAAACTACTCCTACAATTGCATGCTCTCTGGAAAACTGTACAAAGTCTGCCATTTCTTCAATTTTTAGTGGATTGTCCTAAAAAATTTCAAGAGAATTTAGTGCATTGTATCCTACCTACTGGCTCAAAAATTAGAGAAAGATCATTGTTTCTCAAGGAGTTATGAGTTTTTAAAGTGAGGCAAGTGGTTTTTAGACCAAATCTGAAATATGTGTGGTGAATAGAAAGGTTCCTAGGCCAAATGGCTAAATGAAACAATGTTAAATTTTGCAATGAAGGATTCTCTAGAGTTGTGGTAAAGTGTGAAAAATTTCAGAGGACTGTGACATACCTGTTGAGCGCTTTGATTGATATTGTGAGGAAGGGTCAATTTTGCAGAGTTTAGATCTCATGCATGAGGAGTGTGAGAGCAACACAAAGCATGTTTGAGTGTTTAGACTCATCTTGGGAACATGGAGGGTCATCAAGAGTGGAAATTGAGACTAAACAAGGTTCCACAAGAGTTTGAGATGATTGTAGGGATGGATTTGAGAAATATAGAGTTTAGAATTTGAAGAGAGTGTTGAAAGGATCCAAAAACCTACACCACTTGGAAGAAAGAATAAGTCTAAGTGCTTTCTATGTGGAGAGAAGGGACATAAGGCAAGTCCATGTCCATTGAACTTTCATAGTAAGAGATTGAGGGAAAGGAGAGGATTATTGGACTTGGGTTTGCATGTTGGACCTTCTTCACCAAGATTGGGAGGGAGAAGATCTAAGACCAAGGAGTTGTGTGAGGTTTGTGGAGCTCAAGGACTTCCAAAAGGACATGAGTGTAATGGAGTAAAAGCACTTTTAGAGACTTTGGTGAAGGATCTTGGAGAGAGTCTTAGTACAACTACAAGAATACTACCACCTTCATCAGCTAGTTCTAAAGATTAGTGATGGAGATAATCTTTCAACTTATGGATAAACTATCCATGAGAGTTTGATTAATATGCACTTTAGGATTTGAAGTTGCTATAGAAATCTTAGAGTAACCTGAACCTTTCATGTTCCCTAGGGTGGATTACTCTCAAATGGTGTTATTCATGTACGTACACTATTAGTTATAGAGTGACAGAAAAGAAAAGAGAAAAAGAAAAATTGAGACAAAAGAAAGATAGTGAGGGATTAAGATGGGGAAACTTCCGGTTTTCTTTGGCAAGGATGGAGAAAATGTGGAGGCCTTGGTGAGAGACTTCAAGAGAGCTTGCATAGGAAACAATGAGAGGAGGAGGAATGAGTGGGTCTTATTATTATTTGATTTCTTTGAAGATGCATCACTTACATGGTATGAGTCTGAATACCAAAAGAGAGAGAAGAGAGATGTGCAAGAAGAGTCTTTAGAGAGTTTGACTTCAACACTCATTGAGAACTTTCTTCCAGATGAGAGTTATGAGAGATTGATGGTTGAGGTTACCTTTCTCAAGCAAGGAGATGGAGAGAAAGTGAGACTCTATGTGGAAAGAGTGGAAAATTTAGAGTCCAGATTTTGCATAGTGTTGAGGAAGGGTGGGGATGATGTGGAGACTACTATGATTCACATAGGAGCCATGCTCACCAAGAATTTTATGGGAGGGTTAAGATCTGTGAGTTGGCTTGTCTTTCACTCAAGATGAACCTCTAATGACTATTATGGTAGTGCACCATGGACTAAGAAGGCAAGGAACCCCAACTCTATCATACTCCTCCAAAGCTAACACTCCAAGACTCAAGACATTGCTCACTAGAGAACTCAATGAGAGAGAGATAGTTGCAAATGAAAGGATGATGAGTACCTCCTCACCCCTTGTTTATACACTTCTGAAATAGTTACGTACCAAAGTTACTAATTACCGTAGTAACTCAAGTTACTAGACTAAAAGTCAAGTAAAGTCAAAAAGTAGAAAGGAATATCCATTCACATGGGCATATTCCCCTAAGCATGTGGTCTTATCTTGACCCAACCACTAAGTCAATAATTCCTTCACATGGGCTATCCTTGGACTAAAGAAGAATCCAAAACAAAAAGGCTTGTGGGCCCAAGAGTTCTCAACTCTTTCCTCAAAGCCAAACACCTAGGAATAATACCAAGTCAACACACTAAAATCCAAAATAGTGGTGCTCATCTTTTCTACTTCCTCTAAAGTAAGGTCCCCTCTATCTTAGCTATGACTAACTTTAGCTAACTATGACTAATATAGAACCATCCTCTATCTCTATATAAATAATATCTCTTAAGTACTTGTAATACCAAGCTAAATATCACAATACTACACACATGCACAAATGGGTGTTACATTTACCCCCAGACTAAGTTTTCACTTTGTCCTCAAAGTGAAGGTCTCTCTACCTTCTATGGTACATCTTCAACTTATCATGGTTAATCCTATCAAAGTGTCTTCCTCCCAACTCCTTGAGATCATAGGTGTAATTGCCCTACACCTTCTCCATTATGAAAGGTCCAAAGTACTTAGGCAAAAACTTCTTTTGCACTCTCTTGAATTGAATGGAATCAAACAACATTACCCAATAACCTTCTTTGAAAGTCTCCACCTTCTTCTTGCCTTGCTTCTTGTCATAGCTCTCCTTTTGTTTCCTTTGGGCTTGCTCCACTTGAACCATAGCAATTGCTCTTGCCTCTTCCAACTCCATGAGTTGATCCTTCCTTGACTTCTCTGCATCACCTCCTTGTGATTTCTTTAATCTCCTATGAATGCTTTGGAAGGTAGGAAGATCAAAGTGAATAGGTAAGGTAGACTCAATACCATATACCAATTGAAATGGAGAATATCCGGTGGAAGTCTTCATGGTTGTCCTATACTCCCACAAAACTGCATGAATCCTCTTGTCCCAATGATGTTTAGCCCCCTCCATTTCTGCATCTTCGGCCAACATCATGCAGAAGGTCTGATTGGTTCTCTCTGCCAAGCCATTGGAATTTGGCTTATAGGATGTAGTTACTCTATGTGTGATAGAAAAATTTTGTAGCATGGCTGTAGTAATGCTTCCTGTAAACTCTCCTCCTCTATCAAAAACCAACTCCAAAGGGCATCCAAACCTAGTGATAATGCGTTCATAAAAAAATCTACCCACTTCATCTTCATTCTTGTCCCTCAATGGTCTAGCCTCAACCCACTTGGTAAGGTAATCAATAACTACCACAATGTACTGATTGTTCCTTGGGATTCTACTGAAAGGACCTACAAAATCAGTTCCCCACTTCTCAAAAGGTCCTAGCAATGGAATTGATCTAAGTGGTGGAGTGGATGTAGACTTTCTAGCAAAAGCTTGACAAACATGACAAGTTTTGCAATAATCAAGACAATCCTTGAAAATCCCTCTCCAATGGTAACCTGCATCTAGAATCTTGAAAGCAGTCACCTTTCATGCAAAGTGTCCTCCACATACTAAACCTTCATGAAACTCCTTTATGAGTAGGATAGACTCTTCCTTACCCACTGGTCTTCGAAGTAGACCATCAACTCCTTGGTGAATAAGAATATCCTCCACCATTGTGTAAGGTCTAGATCTTGCTGCAAGGGCCTTCCTCTCCCTAGCATGCATCCCTTCTGGATAGTTACCTTTTGTCACAAAATCCACAATCTCCTTGTACTCCATTGGAACCTCTTGAGTGACTGAGATTGTCATGTGCTATTCATCCGGAAAGGAATCATCCATTGGCTCATCTCTATCATGATCATAGGCTCTAGATAACAAATCAGCATTTGCATGTTTCTTTCCTGGCCTATCCTCAATGGTGTAGTCATACTCAGACAAGAGTATCATCCACCTTGTTAGTCTCCCTTCAACATTAGGCTTGTTGAAGATGTACTTCAAAGCCTTGTGATCCGTGACAATGGTGGCTTTCCCTCCAATCAAGTAGTGTCTAAACTTCTTGAGACCAAAGATCACTGCCAACCCTTCTCTCTCCGTGACAAAGTAGTTCTTCTTTGCTGAAACCATCTGCCTACTAGCATAAGCTATTGGATGATCATATAGTTACATTAGAAGCATCCTTTAGATACATTAGAAGCATCAGTGTAGAGGATGAAAGGCTTACTCCAATCAGGTTTAGCAAGAATTGGAGCTACAACAAGGGATTGCTTGAGCTCCTCAAAAGCTTTGAGAGCCTCCTTGTCCTCCAAAATCACCATGTAATCTACACCCTTCTTCATGTAGATGGTCAATGCATAAGCCTTGTTGGAAAATGAGAAGATGAACCTCTTATAGTATCCAACCATCCCCAAGAATTGGCGTAACTTTGTCAAGATTGAAGGGAATGGAAGGTCTGAGATTTTCCTCACCTTCTTAGGATCAACTGCTATTCCATCCTTGGAGATGATGTGCCCCAAAAGTAGACCTTCTTCACATCAAAAAATGCACTTCTCTAGGTTGAGTGATGCATTTGCCTCATCCAAGCATTGCAAGACTTTGATTAGGTGCTCAAAGTGCTCCTCCTTGCTTCCATAGACACAAAAGTCATCAATCAAGTCTCTCACAAATTTCCCAATGAAAGGTTCAAATACCTTGTTCATGAACCATTGGGATGTGGCTGGAGCATTGCAAAGCCCAAAAGGCATGACCTTGAAAGCGTAAGTTCCCCAAGGTGTGGTGAATGTGGTGAGTTGTTGATGCTCTGGTGCAATCTTGATTTGTTATATCCACTATAACCATCTCCAAAACTGTACCTGTCATGACCTGCAACCTCCTCCAAGATCTCATCAATGAATGGCAATGGGTAGTAGTCCTTCTTGGTAACAACATTGAGCTTCTTGTAATCCACACATATCCAAAGCTTGCCATTCTTTTTCTTCACAATGACAATTGGAGACACCCATTCTGAATTCTCTACCTCAAAGATAAATCCAGCCTCCTTGAGCTTATCAATCTCCTCCTTCACAACCAAAGATATTGGTGGGCTAATGCGATGTTGTTTTTAGCAAATTGGTCTTGCATGTGACTCCACCTCTATCTTGTGCTCCTCCAAGGTGACTTCCTTCAAATCCTTGTAACTAAAAGCAAACACATGGATGAAGTTGCAAAAAATCTCCTCAAATCTCACCTTCTCCTCCTTGGTAACATTTGGGCCATACTTGAGGATAGATAACCTTCTCTTTACGTCCTCAAGTGTCAATGGTGATTTGTCTGGGTCCTTCAAAACCTCTGGCTTAGGTGCAAAATCCATAGCACACAAAGGATACACATCTGAATCAGATTCAGATTCAGATTCATCCTCCTCCATGGAAGTCTCCTCTTCCATGCTTGTGTCCACACCTGAAGCTCCTTCTTCATAATATGATTACCAATAATCAAAAGATGGTGTATCTAAATGTGAAGTGTTGGTGGTGTTAGTCACAGGAACTGTGACTCTATGGTTTGATGGCCCAATCCTCAAGTACCCTTTGTACCATCAATCAGTTGTACGTGCTGCTCTCAACCATGGCCTCCCAAGAAGTAAGTCATAGCTTGAATCCTTCAATACTTGGAAAGTCATGAGATTTTGAACTCCCATAACTGAGACTACCACTTTATCCATCACCCCTACTGGTCGAACTTGTTGCTTGTTTGCCATGCTCACCACAAATGTTGAAGGTCTTGAGGGTATCATATCCAACTTTTTCATCAACCTTTCTGACATGGCATTTACTGCTGATCTTCCATCAACCAATGCATCCTTGATGTTGTGACCATTCACTCTCACATCAATCTTGGAGGCATATTCACAAGCCTCCCATGGTGCTGGCTTGGCATCCACCACTCCCATTGATACTGGAACTTTTGCCTTCTTCTTCCTCTTGCTCCTTGTAGAACTCAACCCACCTCTAAGCTCCTTTCTCAAGGTAGGGTTCAAAGCAATTAATTGGCCCACTATGATGTTAGCCTTGTGACTACCAACATCCTCCAACACATTGTAGTTCCATTGTTGCTTTGAGATTAAGAAGTCCTCCATCCCCAACTTCTTCCTTGGAGTCTTTGTTGTTGATGGTGTTGAGGTGCGAGTGCTCCTAGTAGAAATAGGAGTATCCTTGCTTGGAGTGAATCCTTGGAAGAGTGAACATCCTCTGCAAAACAAGCTCTCTTCTTCTCTTGTGCCAAAAGCTCCAAATTAAGACTCTTGGAGTTTGAGCACTCTCCCTTCTCATACTTGCTCTCAGCCACATCTATGGATGCTATCCCCTTACCTTTGTTGGGATTAGGAGCCACTTGGGTTTCACTACCACCCTCTTTCTCTCTGTTGGCTCCCTCATAATCCCTTCCTCCATGGTAAGTGGAATTTGGGCAATTCCTTTGGATATGGCCTCTTCCCCCACAACCAAAACAATTTCTATCATTGAAATTGTTGGCTAGTTGGCCTCCTCTATATGGATAGTTTCCATAACTCCTAGGCCCTCTCCCTACATTCTGATCCACCTCTCTCTTCTCCCATAATTGCACCACATTGATCTTGAGATCCGCAAGTTGTTCTATGATGGTTTGAAGTGGATCTTTTGGTGGAGGTGCAAGAACTGGAGCAACCACTACTTGTGATGCAACCCTTGCCACCAAAGTATCAGAAGTTCCACCATACTTGTAGCCTTGAGGAGGATGCACAACCTCCTTCACCACCAAATCACTCTCATCTCCTTCCAAACTCTCCTCCATACGAATTGCGATCTTGATAGCTTCAACCTTGGAAGAAGGTTTCTCATATCTCACCTTGCTTCTAATTTGTGATCTCAACCCTCCCAAAAAATTCTTGGTGAGCATGGCCCCTTTGCCAATCATTGTAGTCTCCACATCATCCCCACCCTTCCTCAACACTATGCAAAATCTGGACTCTAACTTTTCCACTCTTTCCACATAGACTCTCACTTTCTCTCCATCTCCTTGCTTGAGAAATGTAACCTCATTCATCAATCTCTCATAACTCTCATTAGGAAGAAAGTGCTCAATGAGTGCGGAAGTCAAAGTCTCCAAAGACTCCTCTTCCACATCTCTCCTCTCTCTCTTTTGGTATTCTGACTCATACCATGTAAGTGCTGCATCCTCAAAGAAATCTGGTAATAATGAGGCCCACTCATTCTTCCTCCTCTCATTGTTTCCTATGCAAGCTCTCTTGAAGTCTTTCACAAAGGTCTCCACATCTTCTCCATCCTTGCCAAAGAAAACCGGAAGTTTCCCCATCTTAACCTCTCACTATCTTTCTTTCTCAATTTTTTTTCTCTTTTCTTTTCTCTCACTCTATTACTAATAGAGTATATACATGACTAACACCATCTGAGAATAATCCACTCTAGGGAACACAAAAGGTTCAGGTTGCTCCAAGATTTCTATAGCAACATCAAATCCTAGAGTGCATATTAATCTAACTCTCATGGATAGTTTATCCATAAGTTGAAAGATTATCTCCATCACTAATCTTGAGAACTAGCTAATGGAGGTGGTAGTATTTCTGTAGCTGTACTAAGACTCTCTCCAAGATCCTTCACCAAGGTCTCCAAAAGTGCTTTTACTCCACTACACTCATGTCCTTTTGGAAGTCCTTCCACTCCACAAACCTCACACAACTCCTTGGTCTTAGATCTTCTCCCTCCTAATCTTGGTGAAGAAGGTCCAACATGCAAACCCAAGTCAAGTAAGCCTCTCCTTTCCCTCAATCTCTTGCTCTCAAAGGTCAATGGACATGGACTTGCCTTATGTCCCTTCTCTCCACATAGAAAACACTTAGACTCACTCTTTCCTCCAAGTGGTGTAGGTTTTTGGATCCTCTCAACACTCTCTTCAAATTCTATTGTAAACTCTCTTTTCCTCAAATCCACCCCTAGCTAAATATCACAATACCACACACATGCACAAATGGGTGTTACATGCCAAAGATGCAGAAATAGAAGGGGCTAAACATCATTGGGACAAGAGACTTCATGCACTTTTGTGGGAGTATAGGACAACCATGAAGACTTCCACTGGATATTCTCCATTTCAATTGTTATATGGTATTGAGTCTACCTTACCTATTCACTTTGATCTTCCTACCTTCCAAATCATTCATAGGATATTGAAGAAAGCACAAGGATGTGATGTACATAAGTCAAGGAAGGATCAACTCATGGAGTTGGAAGAGGCAAGAGCAGTTGCTATAGAGCAAGCCCAAAGGAAACAAAAGGAGAGCTATGACAAGAGGCAAGGCAAGAAGAAGGTAGAGCCTTCAAAAGAAGGCTCTAAAGAAGGTGACTAGGTAATGTTATTTGATTCCATTTGATTCAAGAGAGTGCAAAAGAAGTTTTTGCCTAAGTACTTTGGACCTTTCATAGTGGAGAAGGTGTAGGGCAATTACATCTAGGATCTCAAGGAGTTGGGAGGAAGACAATTTGATAGGATTAACCATGATAAATTGAAGATATATCATAGAAGGTAGAGAGACCTTCACTTTGAGGACAAAGTGAAAACTTAGTCTGGGGGTAAATGTAACACCCATTTGTGCATGTGTGTGGTATGGTGATATTTCTTTTGGTATACCAAGTACTTGAGAGATATTCTTTATATAGAGATGAAGGATGGTTCTACATTAGTCATGATTAGCTAAAGTTAGTCATAGCTAAGATAGAGGAGACCTTACTTTAGAGGAAGTGGAAAAGATGAGACTACTATTTTGGATTCTAGTGTGTTGATTTAGTATCATTCATAGGTGTTTGGATTTAAGGAAAGAGTTGAGAACTCTTGGGCCCGTAAGCCTTCTTTTTTTGGTTTCTTCTATAGTCCAAGGGTAGTCCATGTGAAGGAATCCTTGGCTTAGTGGTTGGGTCAAAATAAGATCACATGCTTAGGGGAATATGCCCATGTGGATAGATATTCCTTTATACTTTTTGACTTTACTTGACTTTTAGCCTTGTAACTTGAGTTACTTTGGTAAATAGTAACTTTAGTGCATAACTATTTCACAAGTATATAAAGGAGGAGGTACTCATCATCCTTTCATTTACAACTATCTATCTCTCATTGAGTTCTCTAGTAAACAATGTCTTGAGTCTTGGAGTGTTAGCCTTGGAGGAGTATGATGGAGGTGGGGTACTTTGCCTTCTTAGTCCATGGTGCGCTATCATAATAGCTATCAGAGGTTCATCTTGAGTGAGAGACAGGCTGGCTCACATATCTTCCTACCTTCCAAAGCATTCATAAGAGATTGAAGAAAGCACAAGTGATGAAAATTCAAGGAAGGATCAACTCATGGAATTGGTGAAGGCAAGAGCAATTGCCATGGTTTGGGAGGCAAGCCCAAAGGAAACAAAAAGAGAGCTATGACAAGAGGCAAGGCAAGAGGAGGGTGATTGGGTAATGTTATTTTCTCCTATTTGAGATCAAGAAAGTGCAAAAGAAGTTTTTGGCTAAGTAATTTAGACCTTTCATAGTGGGGAAGGTGTGGAGAAATTACACTTATGATCTTAAGGAAGGAAGATTGGGAGGAAGATACTCTGATAAGATTAACCATGACAATTTGAAGATGTATCATAGAAGGTAGAAAGACCCTTCACTCTAGAGACAAAGTGAAATCTTAGTTGGGGGTAAATGCAACATCCATTTGTGCATGTATATGCTATTGTGATATTTATTTTGGTATGATAAGCACTTGAAAGATATTATTTATATAAAGATAAAATATGGTTCTACATAAAAGATTGTTCTACATTAATCATGATTAGTTAAAGTTAGTCATAGCTAAGATTTAAGAGGACCTTACTTTAGCGGATATAGAAAAGATGAGCATCATTATTTTAGATTCTAATGTATTGACTTGGTATTATTCTTAGGGGTTTGGCCTTGAGGAAAGAGTTGAGAATTCATGGACCCACAAGCCTTTTGCTTTGGATTCTTCTATAGTCCAAGGATAGCCCATGTGAATGAATCCTTGACTTAGTAATTGGGTTAAGATAGGATCACATGCTTAGAAGAATATTCCTATGAGTATAAATATTCCTTTAAATTTTTGACTTTATTTGAATTTTAGCTTAATTTGAAATACTCCAATAATTAATAAATTTAGTATGTAACTATTTTAAAATTATAAAAACTAAGGGTAAAGAAATGAAATGAAATGAGGGAAATATTTTACAAGTATAAAAACTAAGGGTAAGGAGATCATTTCATTTATAATTATTCTTCCCTCATTGAGTTCTCTAGTGAGCAATGGATTGAATCTTGGAGTGTTAGAGGAGTATGATAGAGTTGGGGTTTCTTGCCTTCTTAGTCCATGATGCACTACCTTAATAGCCATTGGAGGTTCATCCTAAGTGAGAGACAATCTAGCTCACAAAACTATCTATTTTTCTTTGGTGTCTTACTCAAAGGTGGCAAACAACCTAATTGATAATTCCTACCTTGGTGTTGTACTTGATTTTTTGTTGAGTCCAATCAAATTGAACTTTTGATGTTCAACCCAAGGTAAACCTAGAATGACTTCTCTATAAATTCCAAAACCTATGCTCATATTAGGCATTTGGAGTTTCATTCATTCAAGAGTTCTAATATGATCTTTCACTCTGATTTTCCATTTTTCTATTTCTCTCCTTGGCCTTTTAAATTGGTATTAGAACAAAGAATAGGATGGATGGAATTTATGGACAACCAAATCTATTTCCGCTAAACCATTGAGATTTTTGTGTCCAGATACTACCCAAGCATCATTTCACACAATTCATCATCTCATGCTTTGGGTAGAATTTTTTGAATGCAATCACCTTGTCCGATGAACCCTTAGTACTTCCAGTTATAACTTGTAGAGTTTGTAACTTATGGAGAATGGTGGACATGTTGCAACTATATGTTAACTTAGATAAATTGTAGGTAGTTTGATAGAGTAGTAACATGGAAGCAATGCCCCAATTTATCATTACTATGCACCAAAAAATCAGCACTTTATTCAATTATTGATAGAATAAGACCTCTACAACAAGAGCATGTAGAGAGAACACCATTTTGAGAAGAAAAAGAGCAAATCTTATTTCCAAAGCCCAAAGTATTTGATAACAAGAATCTCCCAATCATAGTGGAGAATTTTTTGTTTGACTATGAAAATTATTTTGGAGCTACAAATCATCAAGACAAACAAAGATAGATTCTCTTGGTTTCAAGCCAATTAGATAGAGTGGCAAAACTATAGTGGCGGTTCTAAGTGGAGCAAATTGAATGGCAATTTGTTGTGCCAATCTCAACATGGGAACAATTCAAGAATGTAATAATTAGGTGATTCTAAGCTATAAATGCCACACAAGCCACACAAGATAGGTTGGCAAAAGTGAAGCAAATTGGTTTTGTAAGAAGTTATATCTCTCAATTCTAGAACACCATAATGCAAATTCCCGATATATTAGAAGGTGAAGCTCTAGATTGATTTGTGAGGAGTTTAAAGTCATACACCAAATTGACAATGACCATGTGAATGCCCAAACACTTGAAGGAAGCTGTGCAGTTAGCTTAGTGCTTTGATTCCTTGGTTACAACAACTTGGTCTTGACCTTGACCTTCATAGAACTTGCCAACACACTACACACGGGTGGAGGAATCGACATCAATGGAGATTGATATCATCCAATGGAGATCACTTGGCATAACAAATATGGAAAGACTACAACAAAATGAAAAAAATTGTCACCAAATTGGACATCACATTGTTTGAATGTACACTCAAGGATAGACAACCCTAATAAATTGCTCAAATGGAGTTTGTGGAGCGTGATGATCAAGGAAATAAAGAATCTTAGAAGGAGAATTTGAGCCACCTATTGGGAACTTGATAAGTTCTAATAAGATTGAAGGCTTGACCTATGCAAGTTTAGTTCACTTGCAAGATATAATATCTAATCATGGTTGTAGGATTTTGGTGGATTCTAGAAGTTCAAAGAATTAGTTATCCATATAATTAGCAAAGGAATTAGGTATTCTTATCAAGCCAATAATAAGAAGTAAATTGATGATAACAAATGGTAAAAAGGGTTTTGCATTTTGTACTAACATCTTGTTACATTCAAGATTGGGAAGGGATATTTGGAGTATATGAGGTTTGTAGTGGCACCTTTACACTATGATGTCATTCTAGGTTTACTTTGGCTTGAACATCAAAGGGTTCAATTTGATTGGATCCAATAACAAATTCAAGTACAATACCAAGGTAAGAATTACCAATTAGGTTGTTTGGCACCTTTGAGTAAGACACCTAAGAATAGTCAATCCTAAAATAGAAAGTTTGTCAATAAAGCAACCATAGAGCAAGTTTTGGAGGAAGATAAGCTTATTTTGGCATTAAAGATCAAGCCAATTGTGCATAGAGAATATGATGAGGGACAAAAGCCTCATTAAGAAATGGTTGATAAAATAGTTCAAGAGTTTGTAGATGTATTTCTAGATGATCTGCCAAAAGAATTACCCTTTGATCATGGTATGTCTTTCAAGATTGAGTTCTTGCCAAGAAGTACTCCAATGAGTAGACCAATCTATTGGCTCTTAACAAAGGATTTGGATGAGCTTTGAATAACATTGATGAAGTTGTTTGAGAAGAATTTCATATGACATAGTACATCTCCTTGGGAAACATCCGTACTATTTGTTCCAAAGAAGGATATAGGACTTCAATTTTGTATTGATTACCATGGCCTTGTGGTGCCCACATTTTTTGTTTTTTTAGAATAAATGAGAAGAAGTGTATAGAGAAGTCGGATTGTGCCTGTATGGCCAAAGAAGGCAAAGAAAAGAGTCTTTAGGTTGAAACCCGAAGTAAAGTGACTTTGGGTCATAAGGCAAAGTACTCGGAAATGCCCTGTCAGCATACAATACGTAGGGAAAAATGTGGAGGTCATAGTAAGTACCCCGACGAAGAAGAGAACTCGGCAAGCAAAAGCCGAAGAAAACAAGAAACCTCAGAAGATGCAGAGAAGTAACCCGAGGCAAGGAATGGTGGTAATTGAGTCAGAAGATGAAGACTCAGAAGGCGAGGCCGAGCTCAAGACGGAGGACTCGGAGCATGAGGAGGAACCTGAGTTGACACTGCAGAGCGGAGATATGAGCAGTGATAGTGAGGACGGTGGAGAGATGACCTCGGCGCCCGTGGCTGAAGAATACAAAGAAGAAGTGCAAGCCGAGGTAGAAGCCGAAGACAATACAGCGTTGGAAGACAAAGTACCGGTGCCAGAGGAGAAGAAGATCATAGTGCAGCGAGGAGTTTGCTCGCGACGTAAGGTGAAGTGTGAGGAGGGACCAAGTTGAGTGAAGGCAAAGGTAGAAGAGAGCTCAGGCAATGAAGCATCAATCCCGATACGACGACTCCAGAGAAGAAGGCGAGTATCGGGAGAACACGAGGAGAGAAGAGAGACCACTCCGCGGGAGGAAGAAGTTGCCAGTGATGGAGTGGAGTACCTACGAGAGGCAGTGTGCCCGCTGTTGGTGAAGTTGGAGTAGAAGAAGAAGGAGATGCAGTCAATTTGTCCAAAGGTAAAGATTGTATTGCAGGTGGTAGTAAGATTAGAAGAAGAGAACTCGGAGTTGAAGAGGAGTGTAACCCAAGGTGAGGAGGAGAGATAAGTACTGCGAGCGGAGGTAGTAGAGAGAAGTCAGGTAATCGAAGACCTGAAGAGAGAAGTGATCTATCGAGAGGATCTTGCGAGGAAGAGTGATATTGCAAGAGAAAGGCAGGTAGCTGAATACGAAATCTTGAAGCAGCAGTTTGCTAATTCAAGAGTAGAGCTTATCCATGCTATGGTGCGGATAGCATTGAAGGATCAAGAGCTCGATAGAGTGATGGAGAGTATAGAGGAGAAGAAGCAACTCTAGCAACGAGAGTTGGCTGCGAGATATAGAGAGAGATGAGAGATTACAAGAGTTACCTCGTACTCAAGAAGAGAAGGTTGAACAAAAGGAGAAAGAGAAGGAAGCGGTGAAAGCCGAGTTTGATGAAGAGTTGGCGATGTACAGAGAGGAATGGCTTGCGGATTGGGAACAAGAAAGGAAGACAAGATTGGAGCCATTGGAGGAGATAGTCCTGAGGGTGAATACGATGTTAAGTACAGAAGCCAACATTCGAATTGAAGAAGCGCGTCTGCACGAGTTGAAGTTGTTGGTGCAGGAGACGAGGCGAAGACAAGCAAAGGACATGGAGATGAATGCCTTGTTAATAAAATTAGGAACTCGTGGAGATAGGAAGGTTTTAGAAGTAGAGGATAATATTTTCATAAGATTAGACTTAGTGAAAGTAGAGCTAGAAAAACTTCGGAAAGATGTTAAAGCAAAACCCGAAGTAGATAACATAGGAGTCCAAATGTCTTCGGAGTTGCCATCAGAGACATTAGAGAAGAGTGGGTCGGGAGATAAGGAGTTAGATAGATTACCCACTAGTGAAATTTCAGATCAGGAAAGAGAATTGTTGGATCTGGTAGAAGAAGTAGAAGATCTGAAACCCAAGGAAAAGATAGTAGGAAGTAAGATTACTTCGGGTTCGGGTTTGAAGGCCGATGACGATGTAGACATCGGATCGTAGTGGTAACAGATTTGAGATTTGAAGGGGCAAATATGAAGAGGTGCATTGTCATTTCGGATTTGCAGGTTAGAACAGTTGTTGTAGAACGGTATAGTTGTTAGAACTGTCGATTGCTTCACTATTTAAGAGTGGCATTCGCAAGAAATTGTTGTTCAGTGCTCATTATTTCTGAGAATAGATAAAGCAAAGTGCTGTGAAGCAGTGCTCGTTGCTTGAGCTTGATTCTGAGTATCAACTTTGTGATTGTGTTTGTGAATGTTTGGAGAAATTCGAAGTGCAAGTCAGAGTGTTTGTTGGATGTTGGATTCCACAGCCTTGATCTTCATTCTGTGTGTTTGATCCTAAGTGAAGTGCAATCGAAGCAATGCCTTGATAGATCTGAGAGGAATTGTAGTGTTGGTAGTATTCTGCATTTGTGAGTGCAGTGCGAAGTTGATGTGAAACAATTTCGATCAAGGAAGTTGTGCCTTCAGTGGAGGGATAGAACACAATTCTGAGGCAAAGTCGTTTTGCAGTGAAGTGCCATTTTTGGGAGAGCCTGAATCATCACAATCAAGATTGTTTGGAAAGATTTAATGGAGTTGTGATTATGGAGTGTTAATTCATGACAAGACTGCGAGTCAGTGCTTGTTACTCTCTTTTGGGTGTGGTTTCTACCTGAGAGATTAAAGACGCAACCAAGAAGAACTAAATTGTTACTTTGCTTTGTATTTGACCAATTCTGACTCGTATCTCTGCGGGAACGAACTTTACTTACCCGATTACCGCAAAAGTGATATTTGTTGGGTTGTCACTTGATTTTTGGCGCCGCTGCCAGGGATACAAATCTCGGAAGTGGAAGAATACGAAGCCAAATTGGAAACTGGGTAGCAACACAATATGAATGTCTGCATTGAGAGAACAACAAGAAGAGAGAGCTTGAAGACGAGCACTTTAGCGTGAAGAAGATGAACGTCTGAACGTCCCAATCATTGTTGACGAAACTGAACAAGAGGCGTCGGAGTTTCAACTCCTTCACGAAGTGCAAGAAGCCTTGCGAGAACTTGACTTCAAGAAACGCAAAGGCGGTTGGCAAGGCTACTTCGCATCTCCCTCTTCTTCCAAGAAGAAGAAAGAATCGAGTGGGCAAACATATGCATTGCGGCCCAGTTCACCAACTTCCCCTAGAGTTGTAAAGGAAGTTGTTTCCTTGAAGACCTTTGTTCGAGAAAAGACAGCAAGAACACTTATTGAAGAGAAGTGTCAACATCTTCTACGAACGATTCCTTGGTTGTCCCGAAGGAATTTTGAAGAACCGATCAAAGGTGTTGATCCTGAATCTTCCACTTGGGTTGAAGTCGACACCCTTATAGCAGAAATTGTCGAAGAAGACCCCACCTTGAACTTGACGAATTGGAATCCCTGGGCTGACAACACGACATCAATTCCAGCCAATCTTTCAGTCCGTCAAGTTCCATATTACCTCAGCCGATTCTAGTGCATCGAATGATGACTTTGCTTCCTGTCACCCGACACGCCTATCAGAAGTACAAGGGGACAGAACAAGACAAAGACCCCAATGAATTCATCTCCTTTGCTAACAAGGAGCATGACTCAGCGGATCGACTGAGAATTTTCCCAAGTTTGCTCCACAAGAAAGCTCGGAGCTGGTACACCCATGTGACCCAGAAGGGGTTTGTACTAGTGGACTGGGCAGACTTGAGAAACAACTTCCTGGAACGATTCCGGGAGGTTGATTACGATACGAGTGTCTTTGCGGCACTCAACGATTTGGACCGTGGTAAGAAGGAGAAGTTGAGAGACTACTCTGAGCGGTTCATGGCACTACTGAACCAAGCTCCCAAGCAATCGGGGGTGGTGGGTTACTCCGATGCCCAAGCCATTACCTGGTTCCTCGGGGACCTTTCACCGGAGATACAAATCTTTGCCAGGGAGAGGAATGTAACTTCCCTGGACAAAGTACTCAAACATGTCGCTCGTTATGAAGCGGCCCACTCTCACTCTGCCGGTAACCGGAGAAATCGGGAGAAGAAAGGCAAGAAGCCCAGAAGAAGAGCTTCACGCAGTACCTCCTCTTCTTCGGACGAATCCTCCACGACTTCAAGCTCTTCTTTGGAATCCAAAGAAGAATCCAAGCCAAGACGAGTCAAAAGACGTGGAGGCAAGAAACCAGTGACTCCTCCAGCCAAGAGTGTACATAAGGCGGATACGAAGCTGGATGCCCTCATCAAGGAGTTTTTGGATTTCAAGATCCAGATGATTGGGGCCAAGGACCAAAGGAAGGCCCCAGCATTTGGATGATCTAATGTGTGGTGCACCACATGTGGCAAATCCGGCCACACCAACACAGAATGCAATACTCGTAATGCATTCCCGGTGCAGCAAATTGATTGGGTTCCCGGATGGAACCAAGACGAGGACGAGGAGGCTGTATACCAAACTCAGGAGGTATAGCCTCAAGCAAGCACATTGTATCAAGGTTCAAGGTTTGGACCCAGGGAGTATAACCCCAATGCTCCTCCACAAAGACCACCGATGAGCAACCAAAATTGGCCTCAGAATGTTGCACCCGGAGCCTGTTATAATTGTGGCTCAATGGGACATTGGTCCCCAAACTGTCCCAAGCCAAGAAGGCAAATTGGGTACGTTCCCTTGTGTTGAAACTGTAAAGGATCGGGGCATACGGGCAACCAATGCACTCACCCACCGAACCCGAAGCCGCCTGTAAAGTATGTACAAACTTCCGCTGAGCGTGTAGCACTTCAGCCGAAGGGGGATACAAATGTAAATTGCATAACTCTTGAGGAAGAAAGACCTCAAGAAGGGAGTCCGGCCTCAAAAAGAGAATGGCCGGACCTTGAAAATTTGAAGGTTGAGACACGCTCCAGCAAGAAGAAGCGTGATCCCAAAGAACTGAGTACGACCTTGTCGTCCTCCCGAAAGGCAAAGAGACTTTGCCCAAAAGCCATTCT
Source organism: Lunularia cruciata (assembly GCA_948567375.1). Lineage (NCBI taxonomy): Eukaryota > Viridiplantae > Streptophyta > Marchantiopsida > Lunulariales > Lunulariaceae > Lunularia > Lunularia cruciata. The sequence continues at coordinate 12,385,145 of OX419760.1, forward strand.
TTCAGCCAAGGAGGAAAAGATCCTCACAAATGCCAAAGCTAAAGCCTTGCAGAAAGAATTAAAGGAGGCATTACTCAAGACTCGGGAACTGAGTTTGGAAGAGGAGACGAAGACGAAGTCTCCAATTTTCCCAGCGGACATCCGATCCGGAGTAAAGGGTCTGATCCAAGCCAAGGTGGGCCAACTTGAGGAACCTCGGGTTAAGGCCATCAGCAAGCCCGTCACCATTTTGAAGCGTCCCGAAGCCAAGAGGGAACATGGAGAGACTTCAAATCCAAAGGCGAAGACGAAGACGGTCAAATTGGGAAGAGTTCCCCAATATGATATTGTAGCCAATCTGGCCACCACAAATGCCAACGTTACATTCAAGCAATTGTGGGAAGATAACAAGCTGTACAAGAGACAACTTAATTTGGCTCTCAAGAAGGTGAGGTCAATGTCAAAGAAGGACGTGCCGGCTATTTATCGTATTGAACAAGAAGATTTGGGATCTCCCGAGGTAGACACGGGGATTGCAGGGTGCATGATCACATTGATACCCATTGACTCTGGGTCCCGTGTGAATGTCATGACCAAAGATACTGCAAATCGACTTGGGTTTCATACGTTTGAACCCACACCTCGAGTTTTGAAGTTTGCAGACCAAACCAGGAGACGGCCACTGGGCATGTTGTCAAACATTACCACGATCATTGGAGGGGTACCCTTCAAGTTGAATTACATCGTGTTGCGACCAGTGACAAAAATTGGTTACCCTCTGTTGATCGGCAGACCCTAGTTGTACAGTGCCCAAGTTGTAGTGGATTGGCATCAATAGAAGTTAAGATTCAAGGACATTTCGTCCAAAGATCAGAAGCTGGTGACTGTGAGTTGGACAAAGGTTCCCCATCTTGGGGAAACAAGTTCGTCAGAAGAGGAGGACAAATCCAAAGACTCATCATCTTTGTCCTCAGACGAATCCAAAGACAAAGTCCAAGTTAATTACTTGGAATGCTACGAGGTGGATGTTGAAGACAAAGATCCATATGACCTTGCCTTGGGTGAACCTGACTTGGAGGAAGGGGGTTTGATGGCTGCTCGCCTCGGGTTAAGCCAAGTAAGCCACGTTGAAGGAGTCATCAACCCCGATGACTGTCAAGATGTCTTATTAACTGAAGGAAAAATTTTAAAAATCTCAAAGACAGTTACTTCGGAGGAGTTGGCAGGATACACTGCCTTGTTTATAGAGTTCCAGGATGTATTCGCTTGGTCAATTGATCAAATGTTGGGTATTCCATGAGAATTCAGAGAACACCGGATTGATCTGGTTGAAGGTGCAATTCCGGTTCAACAACGACAATACCGCCTGACCCCAAAGTACTCACTTTTGGTGAAAGATGAAATTGACAAGCACTTAGGGGCCGGAATCATCTTCCCTGTCTTGAGCAGTGAATGGGTCTCCCCCATTGTCATTGTCCCAAAGAAGAAAACAGGGAAGATCCGAGTGTGCCAAGACTTCCAAAAGTTGAACGTAGTTACACAGAAAGATCATCATCCCTTGCCTTTTACCGATACAATTTTAGATCAGGTAGTTGGACATCCTTGTTATAGTTTTCTCGATGGATTTTTAGAGTACAATCAAGTATCCATTTGAGAAGAGGACAAGGATAAAACTACATTCACAACCGATTGGGGCACTTTTGCTTACAATCAAATGCCCTTTGGGTTGTGTAATGCTCCCACTACTTTCCAGCGGATGATGAATTCAATCTTCAAGGATTTCCTGTGCAAATTTGTGGAAGTTTTTATTGATGACTTTTGTGTGTTTGGACGAAGAGATGTACATTTAGATTACCTTCGCCAAACATTTGAAAGGTGTCGTTTTGCCGGCTTGTCATTACACCCGGAGAAATGCTTCTTTGCAATGAAGGAGGGAATTCTTCTGGGGCATCGGGTGTCAAGCCGAGGTATTGAAGTCGATGTTGAGAAGGTTAAGATAATCGCAGCTTTGGAATCCCCGAAGAACATCCGGGAGCTGAGAGCCTTCTTGGGACATGTCGGATATTATAGACACTTTGTGTCAAACTATGCAGTGCTTACTGCACCACTTACAAAGCTTCTGAAGAAATCCGAAGACTATCTGTGGGAAGCAAGTCAAGAAGAAGCTTTCCAGGTGTTGAAGAAGAAACTGGTTGAAGCACCAGTCATGAGGGCCCCAAATTGGGACGTCCCTTTTCATGTATATGTGGACACTTCATCCATGGCCATCGAAGTTGTCTTAGGTCAGAAGGACGAGAAGAAGAAGGACTACTCGGTGTATTATGCCAGCCGACAACTTTCAGTTTCTGAAAAGAACTATTCGATGACTGAAAGAGAAGCACTCGGAATGGTGTATGCTTGCAAGAAATTTTGTCATTATTTGTTGGGGTATAAGTTTGTCTTCTATGTTGACCATTACGCATTGCAACATTTGGTCAAGAAGGCAGATTTATCGGGACGAATTGCAAGATGGATCTTGTTATTACAAGAGTTCACGTATACTGTACAAGTGAGGAAGGGGTTTTCGCATTCGAATGCGGACTTCCTGTCCAGGTTAGAAACTCAAGACCAGGAGTGGGAAATTGACGATCGGTTCCTTGACGAAGAGTTGTATCACTTATCAGCAATGCAAAGTACGAGGTATGCAGCTGAATATAATTATCTGAATACTCTTCATTGTCCTGAGGGGATGGACCTAGAACAGCGGGCAGTCTTTCTCAAGAAAATGGGGCCGTACCAGCTTAAACACAGCATTTTATTTAAGATGGGTGAAGACGAAGTACTTTGGCGATGCTTGGAGTCATACGAAGTAGGAGGAGTAATTGAATCTTTACACTCCGAGGCATTGGGAGGACACTATGCTCTGAAGAATACTGTAAAGAAAATTCTTTCGGTAGGGTATTGGTGGCCTACAATGTACAAAGATGTACATGCTCATATCCGAAGCTGTGATGCTTGTCAGAGAACGGGAAAGCCGACGGCTACTTCCCAATGGCCTTTGAGACCAATTTTGCCTTTGGCTCTATTTGAGAAATGGAGGATTGATTTTGTGGGTCCCATTCAACCAATGACCCGAGTCACAAGAAAGCGATACATTTTGGTCTGCATTGACTATGCTACCAAGATGGTCAAAGCGGAAGCAACTCGCTCGGAAACTGTGGCAGAATTTTTCTTTCGAAACATCATCTCCCGATATGGGTGTCCTCTGGAATTGGTTAGTGACCGGGGCACACATTTTTTGAACTCAGTAATGGAGGCATTAACCAAGTACTTTCAGATTAAACATCGGAAGACAACTCCTTACAACCCAAAAGCAAATGGCTTAATGGAAAAAGCAAATGGGTTACTTTGTAAAATTTTGAATAAGGTGACTGTCAATTATGCCTATGACTGGGATACAAAATTAAATTACCAGCCGCGTTGTGGGCATATCAAACTACAAAGAAGATTACAACCAAACAAACTCCACACTTCTTGACATATGGCTTGCATCCCATACTGCCAGTTGAATTTGAAGTTCCGACATATCGGGTTCTGTGCGAAGAACGAATGTCGGAAGAAGGAAGTCAGGATCTTCATATTCATCAACTAATGTGGTTAGAAGAGAAAAGAGACGATGCAATGCAAACCACAAAACAAGTACAAGCACAGAGGAAAGTCAGGCACAATAAGAGAATCAAGCCTGTGACTGTACAAGAAGGGAATTTGGTTTTGTTATATGACAATTGCCGAATATTTTTTCCAGGCAAGTTGCATTTGAGAGGGATGGGTCCCTATCGAGTTCTTCATCTTTATGAAAATGGATCCATGCAGCTCATTGACTTGGAAGGTAATCCTTTTGCCACTTGAGTAAACGGGTGGAGAGTTCGGAGATATTGGACCATAGACTCGGAAGTTTCTAAAGCACCCGAGGTCTATGTTCGTGGGGACGCTCACATTTGAGGGAAGGGGTATGTGGTGCCCACATTTTTTGTTTTTTTAAGAATAAAGGAGAAGAAGTGTATAGAGAAGTCGGATTGTGCTTGTATGGCCAAAGAAGGCAAAGAAAAGAGTCTTTGGGTTGAAACCCGAAGTAAAGTGACTTCGGGTCATAAGACGAAGTACTCGGAAATGCCCTGTCAGCATACAATACGAAGTAAATTGTCTTCGGATTGGGGAGAGCTCAACCCAAGGCAAAGACAGTCTAACAACCTTTTGTCGGGGCAAGAAATTCAAGAAGGGGCCGTTTCAAAACTGGCGGCTCATACGCGCGAAGGTTGATTGACAATGATAGGTGCATGCCGGAGGTGTGATTTCTTGGTAGAAACTCAAAGTGACGGAAGACGAAGAAGTGCAACTTTGTAAAAATCAAAACTGCAACGACAAAATGTCGAGCAATTTTCCTTTGCCGTTGAGGAGTTGTCTTGCAGGTGATTGGGGAAAGGGAAATAGAGTTGGGCTCGTGTTAGTGCGCAAGGGAGAAGTCGTGAGAGTGAAATCGAGATAAAGTGAGAAAGCAGAAGAGATGGGAGGAGGGAAGAAGAACTCCGAATTTGCAGTGAGAAATCATGCGATTCGGAGATTAGATGTAGTAGCGAGGATCGAAGTCTTGAGCCGACTTTGGATCACATTTTTGGCATGGAATTGGAACGTAAGTTTTCCTGGATTCATGACAAAAATCATCGAGAGTAAGTGTCTTGATGGACCTGAGGAAGAAGGGAAGAGAGGAAATTTGGCTCGTTGGACAGAGTCGGATTGGAGATTGGTACTCGGGAAGGAGGCAGGCTCAGAGCAAGGAGCCACGTTCTTGGGGAAAGGAGAGATAGCCCAAGAAACTCAGGAGGTGAGAGATGCCTTCTCGTCGAAGAGAACGAAGAATGGGTACAAGGTAGAAAGTTACAAAGACCCTGTCAAGAGAGGAATTGTGAGTGCTTTGATGGCAATCCTGAAGCCGGAGAGAACAACATATGTGATGAAACACCAAGCGGTGTTCTTTCACAAATTGTTTGCAGGAGAACCAATTAATTGGGCGAGGTGTTTTCACGGGAGAACGAGGCAAATGGTGTGGAATCTGCGGGATAAGTCACCTCCACATTACATTGTGCCGTTTGCAGCGCATTTCTACCTCGGGCTCAATTTGCTGAACTCGGCGGAGCAGAATCGGATGGTGTCGCACTTCCATCCGGATGTGCGAAAGGAGGTCAATGTCGAGGAGCAGCAATACATTTTGCAAATCCGGAGCACGGACGAGTACTACACAAAGACAGGGAAAAACGTGGAGGTCATAGTAAGTACCCCGACCAAGAAGAGGACTTGGCAAGCAGAAGCCGAAGAAAACAAGAAACCTCGGAAGATGCAGAGAAGTAACCTGAGGCAAGGAATGGTGGTAATTGAGTCAGAAGATGAAGACTCAAAAGGCGAGGCCGAGCTCAAGACGGAGGACTCAGAGCATGAGGAGGAACCTGAGCTGACACTGCAGAGTGGAGATACGAGCAGTGATAGTGAGGACGGTGGAGAGACGACCTCGGCGTCCGTGGCTGAAGAATACAAAGAAGAAGTGCAAGCCGAGGTAGAAGCCGAAGACAATACAGCGTTGGAAGATGAAGTACCGGTGCCAGAGGAGAAGAAGATCACAGTGCAGCAAGGAGTTTGCTCGCGACGTAAGGTGAAGTGTGAGGCAGGACCAAGTCAAGTGAAGGCAGAGGTAGAAGAGAGCTCGGGCAGTGAAGCATCAATCCTGATATGACGACTCCAGAGAAGAAGGCGAGTATTGGGAGAACACGAGGAGAGAAGAGAGACCACTCCGCGGGAGGAAGAAGTTGCCAGTGATGGAGTGGAGTACCTACGAGAGGCAGTGTGCCCATTGTTGGTGAAGTTGGAGCAGAAGAAGAAGGAGATGCAGTCGATTTGTCCAGAGTAAAGATTGTATTGCAGGTGGTAGCAAGATTAGAAGAAGAGAACTCGGAGTTGAAGAGGAGTGTAACCCGAGGTGAGGAGGAGAGAGAAGTACTACGAGCGGAGGTAGTAGAGAGAAGTTAGGTAATCAAAGACCTGAAGAGAGAAGTGATCTATCGAGAGGATCTTGCGAGGAAGAGTGATATTGCAAGAGAAAGGCAAGTAGCTGAATACAAAATCTTGAAGCAGCAGTTTGCTGATTCAAGAGTAGAGCTTATCCATGCTATGGCGTAGATAGCATCGAAGGATCAAGAGCTCAATAGAGTGATGGAGAGTATGGAGGAGAAGAAGCAACTCTGGCAACAAGAGTTGGCTGCGAGATATAGAGAAGAAGAGAGATTACGAGAGTTACTTCGTAATCAGGAAGAGAAGGTTGAACAGAAGGAGAAAGAGAAGGAAGCGGTGAAAGCCGAGTTTGAGGAAGAGTTGGCAATGTACAAAGAGGAATGGCTTGCGGATCGGGAACCAGAAAGGAAGACAAGATTGGAGCCATTGAAGGAGATAGTCCTCAGGGTGAATGCGATGTTAAGTACAGAAGCCAACATTCGAATTGAAGAAGCACGTCTGCACGAGTTGAAGTTGTTGGTGCAGGAGACGAGGCAAAGACAAGCAAAGGACACAGACATGAATGCCTTGCTAATAAAATTAAGAACTCGTGTAGATAGGAAGGTTTAAGAAGTAGAGGATAATATTTCCATTAGATTAGACTTAGTGAAAGTAGAGCTAGAATAACTTCGGAAAGATGTTAAAGCAAAACCCGAAGTAGATAACATAGGAGTCCAAATGTCTTCAAAGTTGCCATCAGAGACATTAGAGAAGAGTCGGTCAGGAGATAAGGAGTTAGATAGATTACCCACTAGTGAAATTTCAGATCAGGAAAGAGAATTGTTGGATCAGGTAGAAGAAGTAGAAGATCTGAAACCCGAGGAAAAGATAGTAGGAAGTAAGATTACTTCGGGTTTGGGTTTGAAGGCCGATGACGATGTAGACATCGGATCGTAGTGGTAACAGATTTGAGATTTGAAGGGGTAGATATGAAGAGGTGCATTGTCATTTTGGATCTGTAGGTTAGAACAATTGTTGTAGAACGGTATAGTTGTTAGAACTGTCGATTGCTTCACTGTTTAAGAGTGGCATTTGCAAGAAATTGTTGTTCAGTGCTCATTATTTCTGAGAATAGATAAAGCAAAGTGCTATGAAGTAGTGCTCGTCGCTTGAGCTTGATTCCAAGTATCAACTTTGTGATTGTGTTTGTGAATGTTTGGAGAAATTTGAAGTGCAAGTCAGAGTGTTTGTTGGATGTTGGATTCCACAGCCTTGATCTTCATTGTGTGTTTGATCCTGAGTGAAGTGCAATCGAAGCAATGCCTTGACAGATCTGAGAGGAATTGTAGTGTTAGTAGTATTCTGCATTTGTGAGTGCAGTGCGAAGTTGATGTGAAGCAATTTCAATCGAGGAAGTTGTGCCTTCAGTGGAGGGATAGAACACAATTTTGAGGCGAAGTCATTTTGCAGTGAAGTGCCATTTTCGGGAGAGCCTGAATCATCACAATCAAGATTGTTTGGAAAGATTTGATGGAGTTGTGATTATGGAGTGTTAATTCGTGACAAGACTGCGAGTCAGTGCTTGTTACTCTCTTCTGGGTGTGGTTTCTACCTAAGAGATTAAAGATGCAACCAAGAAGAACTAAATTGTTACTTTGCTTAGTATTTGACCAATTCTGACTCGTATCTCTGCGGGAACAAACTTTACTTACCCGATTACCGCAAAAGTGATATTTGCCGGGTTGTCACATGACAACCCAGCAAATATCACATGACATATGACATAGTACATCTCCTTGGGAAACATACGTACTATTTGTTCCAAAGAAGGATATAGGACTTCAATTTTGTATTGATTACCATGGCCTTAATAAAAAAATAGTGAAGAATTCATATCCCTTGCCTTGAGTTGATGACTTGTTGAATCAATTGAGTGGAGCATACTACTTCTCCAAGTTGGATCTCCAAATCTGCTATTGAAAGTTTCCCATCGATCAAGAAGATGTGCAAAAGATTACCTTTTGCATAAGGTATGGGCATCTTGAATGGAGAGTTATACCTTTTGAGCTCACTAATGCCCCAATAATCTTCATGGATCAAATGCATTGGTGTTAGATGTGCTATTGGATTGGTATGTGATTGTGTTCTTGGATGATATTTTAATCTATAGTAATCTACTTTGACAATGTCTTCGAGCATCATGGGATGCGTTACATACTCATCTTTGACTATGATCCTTGAATCATTGGAAAATTTTGGCAAGCATTCTTCCAGGTACTCAGCACTAAGCCTGCTTTGTCCATGGTCTATCATCCTCAAACTAATGGACAAACCAAACATACAAATTGCACCTACTTTGCTTGTAATAATTCCAATCATCAGATTCTCTCTCTTCTTCCTTAATTTTGGCCAAGATTCACTTGTTCTAGATTCCTTCCTTGCTCCTCCTCCCTCTCATGTCCCTCATACTTCCACCTTCTTGACCACAATATCCCAATCCCTACAACAAGCCATATATCTCACCTCCTTGTTGCTCAAAACTATCAAAAACAATATAAGGGCCAACATTGCCATGATCTTACCTTTCAACTTGATGATGAGGTCATGCTTTCTTCTAGTAACCTTCCCCTCCTATTTGATACCCAAGTTTTTAAACTTACTCCTAATTAGAGAAGTCCATTTTATATCACCAAAATCATTTTTCCTTTTCCTTATCAACTTCCCTTGCCTTGTCATATATAAATTCCTCTTATCTTTCATGTTTACAAGTTAAAACTCTTTGTTTCTAATCCATCTTCCTTTTCATCTTGTGTCCAACTCCCTCTTCCTCCTATCCCTATCAATGATCATGAGGATTTTGAAGTTGATTGTATCCTTGCATGTTGCCACATTCAACATGGCCGCCAATAACATATGGAGTACAAAGTCCTTTAGAAAGTGCATCTCCTTTACAATGCCACTTTGGAGTCTCTTTCTTAGTTCCAAAATGCACAAATTGCCATCTAGGAGTTTGAAGCCTCCATGGTGACAAGGATGTCACCAACTAGTCATGGGGGAATATGTAACAATATAGGGGTTACTTATGAGTTAGTCAAGACTAATGAAGTAACAAATAGGCCAAATTAGCCAAGAAATATAAGAATATTATAGAAAAATCTAGGAAGCTACTTGATACCTTCCAAGTATTGGGTAATATGCATGCTAAGTGATAAATTCTAGGAGGGAAGCTTCTTGGGAAGCATTTTGTCACACCATTTGTAGCTCCCCATCTAGATGCTCGGACACAAGAGTTCTAGTGATAGTAGTTAGAGTTATTCTAGCAGTTTCTCAGAGACTACTTTCCGACGGTTAGATTTTGTGTTCGGGGTACTGACTTCATGGTGGGGCCCACCGTCACTTTGCACCATTCGCACCGTCAAGTGTGCCGTCAGCAGGACCGTTAGGGTTTCAGTGCTAGCTTGAGTCCAGGAGGTATAGTTTCAAAGTGAGCTCCAGAGAGCTCACTTCTCTGATGTTGAGCCTTTGAGTTCCTAGCTATGGTGGACAGAGGCCGGCGAGCGTCACCTGGATTCTCTATGCTTGAGTGGGTGTGGCTTGACTGTAATCAGTGCCCAGTTGTTGGCAATTTAAAGAGTGATAGATCAAGAACTGATCTGAGTTGAGTTGAGTTGAGAGTGGTAAGCAATTTGATTACATCAGAGAAGTGAAATCAGGGGGAAATCGGGTGCAGGAACGTTGAGTGTTGGTGGTATTTCCAAGCTCGGTGGATTGTGGTAGCTCGATTCAAGTTCTGTGTTTCCCTAGTGTGCAGAAGCTCATTCAAGTGATGCAGATTTGGGAGTTAGGCGGACGGTGTGAAGAAGCGCTGGCCAAATTTTGAGCAAAGAAGGAGCAATTTTTTAGCAGTGTTGTGATTTTGAGCTCAGGAGGTGAAGGTAGGACCAATTTGCTCCGAGTTGGGCTCAGAAAGTCAAATTGAAGGTGGAGTTGGGAAGCTCTTCTCATGAAATTGTGATTTGGAAAAACCCGTTTTGTCAATTTGGCTCAAGTGGAAAGTTAGTGGGGGATTTGGCGGACAGCTATCTTTAGTGTTTACGTCAAATTTTACGTAAGATTAGAATTTTGGCGTTTAGAGGCTTCGAGGCATAGGGTTGTGGGCTATGAGAGGCTACAAAGGCCTAGAAGGGCCAGAAGGGCTAGCAAGCCAGCTTGCTGGCATGAGGCTAGCTAGTTTAGAGTAGATCTTGGTCATTGGTTGGCAAAATCTGCCTTTCTTGCTAGATTGTGCGCAACAAGGTTTGACCCCTAGATCTCTTGTTCCTAGACTGGTGCCCTAGCCAACTGGTCCACCCTCACTTGTTGTCTTAGTGACTGTGCCACTGTTATCTATACACATGTAGCTTTGGCTAGGAGAGGCAGTTTGATCCCATTCTTGGTGATCCTGGTAGCTTAGGACTTATATACGAACACTCTCTTATGTCAAATGCCAAATGGTGGCAGAGTAAGTCTCATGTTGTGTTATGAGATGGAGGATTTTTGTTTAGATTTCTTGTGATTGGATCCCCTCCATTCTCTGCTTCCTATTTGTGCACCATGTTTGTGTGAGGTGCCCTGACTTTTGAGCATTGGTGCTCTGGTGTGCTCTCGGTGGTGAGGCTGGAGTGATGACCAGTCAAACTACCTTTGTTTCTCTCTGGTGAGGCAAGAAGTGATGACCTGTAGACCGTGAGAGTGCGTGTTATGATGGCAGGTTACAGGTTGCCCTTTCCCCTAGTGTAGTTATCTTGGTTAGAGTTACATTAGTGGGTGGTGCTTAGTTAGTATTGGCACTTGGTGGTGTTGGCACGTGGTGGTGTTGGCACGTGGTGGTGTTGGCACGTGGTGGTGTTGGCACTTTGGTGGGGTACTTGCGGTTGCAGTTGGTGGTTCGGGTTTGCTGTTGCAATTACTTGGTCACGACGGAGTTCTTTGGAGATTCCAGAGGAGTTAGCCCTGCAGTACACAGTGGGTTTACTCGGAGTGGTGCTCGGTATTAGCCTATATCTCAGGTCCTAGTGAGGGAGGAGATTGACTTTGAGTTGGAGTTCGACACAGGAGCTGATTCAATTGAGAGTGCACTTGGTATGTCCGCACCGTTGTTGTGGGACATGGATGAGATTTATGGGGCCTCCAAAGGCCCTAGGCGTTACTATGGTACAGTTGGTACCATTGAGTTGGATGACTTCATTCAGGAGTTTGATAGTTGGTGTGATCTGTAGTAGATGCGGAACCCGACTTTGTTCACACCCTTCATGGCATAGAAGGGGTTGTTTCAGCACTTGGAGGGTCCGCCGATGGATGACTACCATGAGTTCAAGAGAGCTCATTTGGAGGAGATTGAGTTATGGAGACAGTATTTGTCTCCACACTATGTCTCCATCACTTCAGGCTCGGTGGCCAGGAGTAGATCGGCTGTACCTACGAGTTCTAGCTCAAGTAGTGTGGGTGGAGCTAGTGGAGGTGCACTAGCTGGAGATAGTGCTACTACGAGTGGAGCTACCGCTGCAGGAGGTGGTGTGGTACTAGGGTTTAACCCCATGGTGGAGTTCTTCCTGTGTTTGAGGCAAAACTACCAGGGAGTGCGGACTGTAACACCCATTTGTGCATATGTGTGGTATTGTGATATTTAGCTTGGTATTACAAGTACTTAAGAGATATTATTTATATAGAGATAAAGATGGTTCTATATTAGTCATGGTTAGCTAAAGTTAGTCATAGTTAAGATAGAGGGGACCTTACTTTAGAGGAAGTAGAAAAGATGAGCACCACTATTTTGGATTTTAGTGTGTTGACTTGGTATTATTCCTAGGTGTTTGGCTTTGAGGAAAGAGTTGAGAACTCTTGGGCCAACAAACCTTTTTGTTTTGGATTCTTCTTTAGTCCAAGGATAGCCCATGTGAAGGAATCCTTAACTTAGTGGTTGGGTCAAGATAAGACCACATGCTTAGGGGAATATGCCCATGTGAATGGATATTCCTTTCTACTTTTTTACTTTACTTGACTTTTAGTCTAGTAACTTGAGTTACTATGGTAATTAGTAACTTTGGTATGTAACTATTTCACAAGTATATAAACAAGGAGTGAGGAGGTACTCATCATCCTTTCATTTGCAACTATCTATCTCTCATTGAGTTCTCTAGTGAGCAATGACTTGAGTCTTGGAGTGTTAGCCTTGGAGGAGTATGATGGAGTTCGGGTTCCTTGCCTTCTTAGTCCATGGTGCACTACCATGATAGCCATCAGAGGTTCATCCTGAGTGAGAGACAGGCCGGCTCATAGGACTGACAAGCTGAGGAGCTTGCAAGAGTTCCAGCGGAAGGCTGGAGAGAGCCTACGCGAGGCATACACTCGCATGAGACGGCTGATCAGTTTCACTCAGGGAGTTACTGAGGCCCAAGCAGTCCTGTTTTGGTATGGGATACTAGATAGGGAGTTGCGACATAGAGTTCATGATGCTACGTTGTTGCAGGCTACTTCGCCCACTTTGGCAATAGTCTTTGGTTTGGCTGAGCTTATTGAGCTCAACATGGTGGAGGAGAGAGTGGTGACATTTGGATTTGGTAGGGAGACCTCATCCACGGCTGTGACTTCTTCTAGAGTGCAGCAGAGTGCACCATGCCTAGTTGGTTATCAAGGACATGGTGGACAGCCCAGATCCTATGGAGCAAGTGGAGGGCCTAGTGGAGTTAGACCCTTACCCTCATTTTTGAGTCAGCAGCAGCCAGTGAGTGGTGGTGTTGCTTGTTGGACTTGTGGTGGACCTCACCATAGGAGAGAGTGTACTCAGGGCAGCGGACCTGATACCTCTGGTGCATCACAGCCAGCACAGAGGCAGTGTGAGCACTGCCACAGATTTGGTCACACTAGTGACCGGTGTTTTGACCTACACCCGGAGTTACGGAGTGGTAGGGCTGCTATGGCAGGTAGTAGAGGAGCTCCAGTTCATAGAGGACAAGGTGGTAGAGGTGGTGGTAGAGGATCTACATCTAGTAGGGGTGCAGTACTTGCCCTTACTTCTAACATAGCTATGGCTACTCGGATTGAGCAGTTGGAGCAAAGATTGGCTAGTATGGCTATTGCTTAGAGGAGATCAGATTCGGGTGTTGAGGCTTCCACCTCATATGCTGGTGATAGAGATGCTTTGGACTTCATGTGTGGAGCAGCACGAGTGGATGCATCTGCAGCAGTGACTAGGAGTGTAGTATGTGCTCCAGAGCCTAGAGGAGCATCAGTGGAGTTGGACCCACAGAGATGAGAGGTTGGGAGACAAGTCAGACTTCCCCAGTCTTTCATGCTATCTGAGGCATTGCACACAACATCCATGGTTCCTAGACTTCCCAGTGCAGGTGTGGTTGGTGGAGATGGAGTACATGATGGACTACCTGCTAGTCAGCCATTTGCTACTACACAGACTGAGTCTAGCATGATGTTTGGGGCGGCTCAGCTGATTATGTGGCATCCTTTGTTTTCAGCCAGTGACATGTTTACATTGGGAGTTGACCCAGCTCCAATGTTCCGGTTGGCTGCCACATTGTGTGAGAGTAGGGATGGTGTAGTTCCTACTACTAGAGCAAAGGTGGTTGATAGTGGAGCTGACTTGGTTGAGGAGCATAGGATCCATTCAGCGACCAGTGGTTTATGGCAGGCAGTAGTGGCTAGACTGGAGGAGTTGCCAACTAGACCGGCCTTTGAGAGAGCACGGTTTACACCTGGTGTTGTCCTATTGGATAACTAGAGGGGGATTTTTTGTTTGGTGGGACCTTCAAAGAAGGTCTATACACCACAGAGAGTCTTGTTAGACTCTGGTGCGCAACCTCTTATGTTGGGGAAAGCTGCAGTTGTCGGGCTGGAGTTACGGAAGACCGATGTGGAGAGGTGTCCATTTCCAATCCAGACATCTCTATTGGTGGTTTGACACAGTACATCACACGTGGAGAGCTTGTTGTCCAGGTTCAGCCTGGTCATCCGACTGATAGCTCGGTGGTGAGAGCTCAGGCTATTGCGACGATAGCTAAGTCATATGATGTGCTAGTTGGGAGAGCAATGTTATACCCCATGGGTTTCAGCATTGACTATTGGGAGGAGACAGCCTCTTATAGACCTGGTTGGCAGTCTGGTGAGGGACGGGTATGTCGCCTACCAGTACGCTTCAGTAGTGGCAGTCTTGGCTCACTACAGTCCGGGACCATGGCAACATCAGTTTTAGCTTTCAGCGGTGCCGTTACTTGGCCTGGTGACTTGTTGGAGGAGAACGTCCATGCAGAGGATACTCCAGTACCAGAGGAGATCACTTGGCTATGGAGTACTAGTGGGATTGTTCCATCCACCTTGGATGTTCCATTGTGGAGTTCAGAGGAGGCATTGCAGCAGCATGCAGATCAGTTGGTGCAGCAGGGTTGGAGTGGAGCCTTTATACCATCAGGAGATGAGTGTGAGGATGAGCCTCCAGAGGCGATTGCTTTGACACCTCTAGACACCACACTCATTGCTTGGCAGTATCCAGTAGAGGGGATATGCCTATAAGAGTTGTTTGGTGGGATCAGCACCGGACTAGCTGCGGTGTTACAAGCGGGTATCCGAGTACAGAGGTACTTGTATGTAGAGAGAGATGAGACTGCTAGGCGAGTCTCTCTACATCATGTGGCACACTTGGCCTATCGGTATCCGGAGTTATTACCGATGTCAGCAGTCAAAGGTTACCAGAAGGCCTTACTAGGAGACATTTCCTTATTGGGGGCGCATGACCTAGAGAGACATGGGCCTATTCACTTGGTGATTTTTGGATGGCCATGTCAAGGACATATACGTGTGGGCCGCGGTTTGGGTCTTCAGGATCCTTGTTCCGATGTGTTTTGGGAGATGTTACAGATACTACAACATCTCCGGGTTCATCAATCTGTTTCTCTAGCTTACCTTTTGGAGAACGTTCCTTTGATGGGTGATTCTTGCACTAGAGTGGTGGCGAGTACACATCAGGTCCATTCTTGGATGGGACCTACTGTATTGTTAGAAGTAGCCATAGTGGGATCACGGGCTCATCGTCTTTGTCTTTGGTGGACGAACCTCTTACCCAGAGAGGTTCTACAGCGTGCTTATGATTGGATTCAGCGATTGGACCACATTCTTGTTGATGATATCTTGGATGTTGGGCGTTAGTCTCAGACAATGGTAGTGGCTGATAGGTCACCTATGGCAGTGGTGAACCTAGTTGGACAGCCTAGAGCTGCATTTCCCACACTCATGAGTTTCCCAAGCTCTCATGCTTTTCGAGAGGGAGGACCTGGACTTGTTTGGGACTCACAGTTACAGCAGTTGGTGGAGCCCAACGCTGATGAGAGAGAGCGGGCAATGGGTTTTCGCACCAGTATTACCGCTGTTCCAGTAGTGTCAGAGGCATCCAGGCGTCAGGTGTTAGGTCAGGCTATGGACCTGAACTGTTTGACCAGGATTGTGAGCCTTGGCTTGGTAGAGCAGCGTAGGATGCGCTTGATAGGCATCACCACTCAGACACTTGTGAGCCCTATGCCTATCGAGACGATTCAAGCATATGCTAGGGGCGATGGACCGAGTGGACATGGTATTCTTGGGACACATCCAATAGCTACTAGGGAGAGTGGTCTACTTAGAGTCCATCCAGGTGAGCGTGGGCTACTTGGATTACACCCTTGGTCCACATGGGATGTAGCCAGAGGACGTGTGGAGCTTGCAGCCAGAGCGGAGGGAGTTTTTCACACAGAGGTTGGGACCTCTAGTGGTCGGGAGCATGATACTATTGCTCCCAAGGGCCCAGTGTAGCAGCCAATCAGTACGTCTTCCACTCCTACTACAATTACAGAGGATACTTGGTAGCCAGATCTTGGACCCAAGCTGACTGGAGAGGAAAGACGGAGGGTTTGGAGGTTCTTGAGGAGTCACACAAGTTGTTTTGCCTTCAGTATGAAGGATTTGGGTGCTCTGAAGGGACTTGGTATACGGATTGAGCTGACTAGCGACACACCAATTTTCCGATGTCCTTATCGATATAGTGATATGGAGAGGACATTGATTCATAGCCGGAGTAGTGACCTTTTTGAGGTTGGTTTGGTGGAGATTTCACATGGAGAGTATGCATCAGCAACAGTGATGCTAGCCAAGAAGGATATGCATGGCAACTATACAGATAGGCGGATGTGTGGAGATTACCGTCCTATCAACCGACAGACTAGGGCTGATCGGTATGCCATGCCTACACCAGAGGAAATTTTTGATGCGATTGGGCATGCAAAGGTCTTCAGTACTTTGGATCTTCAAGCGGGATATCATCAGTTGCCGATCAAGGAGGAGGATAAGTCCAAGACAACATTCTAGGCTATTGATCCTTATGGCAAGGATGTGTTATATCATGGATAGGATCCTAGCTAGATTGGATTTTGCTCGGTGCTATATTGATGACATTTTGGTTTATAGCACTACTGTGGAGGAGCATGAGAGACAATTGTTGGAGGTGTTTGAGAGGTTGAGATCTGATGGACTCAAACAACATCCTGGGAAGTGTAGGTTCTTCCATGAGCAGGTTGAGTATTTGGGTCATACTATCTACCCCGGAGGACTTGGTGTTCAGCAGACCAAGGTGGAGGCTATTGCACGTATTCCTCGGCCTACGGATGTGAGCAGAGTGTGAGCATTCCTTGGGTTGGCAAACTTTTATCGCCGCTATATTAGAGGATTTAGTGCCATTGCCAAGGCCTTGATGAAGCTGACCAAGCTTACACAGGAGTGGTGTTGGGGAGATGAGCAGGAGAGAGCTTTTGTAGAGCTCAAGGAGAGGTTGACATCTGCTCCTATTTTGAGGAGACCAATCAGGGGATGACCATTTTAGGTTCATGCTGATTGGAGTATGTTGGAGCTTGGAGCGGTGCTCACCCAACATGATGATGAGGAGAAGGAGTTTGTGGTGGCCTATGCTAGTCGCTCCAACAATTCAGTGGAGGCGAAGTATAGTTCATATGAGGGAGAGTGCTTGGCAGCAGTTTGGGCAGTAGCACATTTCTGATGTTACCTATTTGGTAACCCCTTCACTCTCATCACTGATCATCAGCCGTTGAAGTGGTTGATGGAGTCCTACAAGCTTTCAGGGAAGCTTGCACAATGAGCTCTGATTTTATAGGAGTATGATTTCATGGTTGTTCACAGACCTAGAGTGGTGAACCATGATGCAGATGGGTTGAGTAGAAACCCATGTCCCAGCCAGCAGGATCAAACCGGAGCACGTTGGCATGGTGAGACAGATGAGGAGATGGTGCCAGGTTGGCATGCATCGGCCTTTCTGTGTATATTTGTAGAGGCTTTGGTGGTATCTTTCTTAGCGCATACAAGAGGAGTTATTGAGGTCACAAATTCAGAGAGTGAAGATATTGGTATAGTTCAGCGAGACATTCATGATGATGTCTTAGTGATGGACTATCTTTGCAATGGTGTTGTGGGTGGCATAGTTGGGGCCAAGGAGAGAGACCGTGTTCTTCAGCGAGCTAGACGGTTCAGATTGGAGGGTAGACACCTTTTGCGTGTATGGGGGGATGGTAGAGTGCGAGTAGTACCACTTCCATCACAGAGACCACAGTTGGTCCGTCATGCTCATGAGGAGCTAGGATATTTTGGAGTAAAGCGTACGTATAGCTTACTCCAGAGTCATTATTGGTGGCACGGTATGCAGACCGAGGTACAGCAGTTTGTTGCCAGATGTGTGGTTTGTGACCAAGTTAGAGCATCATTTAGTGCTCCTACGCCACAGTTACACCCATTACTTATCATGGGATTGGGTTACCGATGGATTTTGGACTTTGTCGGACCTTTACCGCTGACTGTGAGACATCATCGGTATATTTTGGTGATGGTGGAGCACTTCTCCAAGTGGATTGAGTTGGTGGCACTTCTTGACAAGTCTAGTGAAGGGACAGCTTACTCGTTCCTGGATCGAGTTCTTAGTCATTTTGGTGCACCAGCTGAGGTTTTGACTGATCAGTGTACAGAGTTCTTGGGGGGAGTTTCAGGTCTTGTGTGACAAGGCTTTGATTGATCATCGTACTACATCCCGAGATCACCCTGAGGCAGATGGCTTAGCAGAGAGAGTGGTTCAGCCGGTGAAGAGAGGATTGCAAAAGTATGGTTTGCAGAGAGGCCACTTGGGAGATTGGGATCTCCAGTTACCTTGGTTGGCCATGGGCTATTGGTTCAGCCGGCAAGCCTCCTTAGCATCCTTCCCTCCATACTTTCTACTCTATGGACAAGATCCAAATTTACCTGCAGCCATTTGTCAAGATGCTACTGTAGTTTTGGACTTGGATGACCTCGATGTATAAATGAGCGCATGTTCTCAGCGGGCAGAGATCTTTCGGAGAGTGATGCCGATGGCCTTTGAGAACTTAGCGATTGCTCAGCATAGAGATACTTTACGCTATGCTACCATTTGAGGAGGAGGTTATAGACCTTCGATCCGTCGATTTCATCCAGGCGACTATGTATATCTACAGTAGACAGCACCGACGACACTTGATGTTTCTACAGGCCGCACTATCTTGAGAGTGCACAAGGTTTTGCCATCTGGAGTCCTTGTGTTAGAAGGACATGATGGTGTTGTTTGGAAGGATCATGTGCGCAATTGTGTGCCATGCCACCTCCTAAACATTGATGGTACTATGGACCCAAGCTTGGCACTTGTATGTGCAGGCTTGAGGTGTATGTTATGTGGCTCTTCTTGTGGAGCTGCTACTATGTTATTGTGTGATAGTTGTTTGAGAGGATGGCATATGGCATGTATGACTCCTCCTCTCACGGTGGTTCCTCAAGGACAGTGGTTATGTCCTAGATGTACTTGACCTATAGCTAGTTCATTCTTTATATGGTATAGATTGCAGACAGGCGACTAATGATGGGGCTCCATAGCACCCGGCCTCCTGATCTTTGCCTATTAGAGGGTATACCATATACTTAGAGTAGATGGCTATCTGGAGTTAGAGGGACCTAACCACCAGCTAGGGAGGCGATTGTGGCACTTTAGAGTCTATTTATGACTTATGTGTGAGTTGTGCTTCCATAGTGTATGATGTTGACAGTGATGTATGTTGTGTAGCGATGTATATACGCACGACAGTTGTCACGCCATTTGTAGTTCCACATCTAGATGCTTGGACACTGGAGTTCCAATGATAGTAGTTAGAGTTATTCTAGCAGTTTCTTAGAGACTACTTTCCGACGGTTAGATTTTGTGTTCGGGGTACTGTAACACCCATTTGTGCATGTGTGTGGTATTGTGATATTTAGCTTGGTATTACAAGTACTTAAGAGATATTATTTATATAGAGATAAAGGATGGTTCTATATTAGTCATGGTTAGCTAAAGTTAGTCATAGCTAAGATAGATGGGACCTTACTTTAGAGGAAGTAGAAAAGATGAGCACCACTATTTTGGATTTTAGTGTGTTGACTTGGTATTATTCCTAAGTGTTTGGCTTTGGGGAAAGAGTTGAGAACTCTTGGGCCCGCAAGCCTTTTTGTTTTGGATTCTTCTTTAGTCCAAGGATAGCCCATGTGAAGGAATCCTTGCTTTAGTGGTTGGGTCAAGATAAGGGGAATATGCCCATGTGAATGGATATTCCTTTCTACTTTTTGACTTTACTTGACTTTTAGTCTAGTAACTTGAGTTACTATGGTAATAAGTAACTTCGGTACGTAACTATTTCACAAGTATATAAACAAGGGGTGAGGAGGTACTCATCATCCTTTCATTTGCAACTATCTCTCTCTCATTGAGTTCTCTAGTGAGCAATGTCTTGAGTCTTGGAGTGTTAGCCTTGGAGGAGTATGATGGAGTTGGGGTTCCTTGCCTTCTTAGTCCATGGTGCGCTACCATAATAGCCATCAGAGGTTCATCTTGAGTGAGAGACAGGCCGGCTCACATTTTTGGTTCCGTTGCCGGGACCTCTCTAGAAGGCAAGATAATGTTCCGTGTCCAATTCTACATTAGGCAGAAGGAGGCTATGAGAGCTCACTTGGAGAGAACATTAGGAGAGGAGAGGGCTGAACTTATGTTAGAGAACCAAGATCCATTTGTATACCCTGTAGTTCATTATGATGTCTTTGAGGTGATTTTGTACATCTTGTACACATGAGAGGAATTGGAGAGATTGTGTGAGGTGGATTGCAGATTTTGGGGATTAAGGTGATTTTGGCCAAAATCTCAAGTTTGAGATCTGGACTTGAGATTCCTACACATGATAGCTTGGGTTATCTTTCAGTTAGCACACTTGAAATTATTGAGAGAGCTTCTATGCGCACTAGGCTAGAATTTTTGAAAGTTGATAGGGTAAAGTGCTCCCGCAACTGCATGCTCTCTGGAAAATTGTACAGAGTCTGCCATTTCTTAAATTTTTGTGAATTGTCCTGAAAATTTCCAAGAAAATTCAGTGCATTGTATCCTACCTGCTGCCACAAAAATTAGAGAGAGATCGTTTTTGTGCGGGGCGTTATGAGTTTTTGAAGTGAGGGGGGTGGTTTTCAGACCAAATCTGAAATATGGGTGCTGAATAGAAAGGTGTCTAGGCCAAATGGCTCAATGAAAAGATCTGAAATTTTCCAGGGAGGGATGCCCTGGAGTTGTGATCAAGTGTGGAAAATTTCAGAGGACTGTGACATATTGGTTGGGAGATTTGAGTGACATTGTGAGGAAGGGTCAATTCTGCAGAGTGGAGATCTCATGCATGAGAAGTTTGAGATCAACAAAAAGCATGTTTGAGTGTTTAGATTCATCTTGGGGAACATGGAGAGTCATCAAGAGTGTAACTTGAGATTATGCAAGGTTCCCCAAGGGTTTGAGGTGATTGTAGGGGTGGATTTGAGGAAAAGAGAGTTTACAATAGAATTTGAAGAGAGTGTTGAGAGGATCCAAAAACCTACACCACTTGGAGGAAAGAGTGAGTCTAAGTGCTTTCTATGTGGAGAGAAGGGACGTAAGGCAAGTTCATGTCCATTGACCTTTGAGAGCAAGAGATTGAGGGAAAGGAGAGGCTTACTTGACTTGGGTTTGCATGTTGGACCTTCTTCACCAAGATTGGGAGGGAGAAGATCTAAGACCAAGGAGTTGTGTGAGGTTTGTGGAGTTGAAGGACTTCCAAAAGGACATGAGTGTAGTGGAGTAAAAGCACTTTTGGAAACTTTGGTGAAGGATCTTGGAGAGAGTCTTAGTATAGCTACAAAAATACTACCACCTTCATCAGCTAGTTCTCAAGATTAGTGATGGAGATAATCTTTCAACTTATGGATAAACTATCCATGAGAGTTAGATTAATATGCACTCTAGGATTTGATGTTGCTATAGAAATCTTGGAGCAACCTGAACCTTTTGTGTTCCCTAGAGTGGATTATTCTCAGATGGTGTTAGTCATGTATATACTCTATTAGTAATAGAGTGAGAGAAAAGAAAAGAGAAAAAAAAATTGAGAGAAAAGAAAGATAGTGAGGGGTTAAGATGGGGAAACTTCCGGTTTTCTTTGGCAAGGATGGAGAAGATGTGGAGACCTTTGTGAGAGACTTCAAGAGAGCTTGCATAGGAAACAATGAGAGGAGGAAGAATGAGTGGGCCTCATTATTATTAGATTTCTTTGAGGATGCAGCACTTACATGGTATGAGTCAAAATACCAAAAGAGAGAGAGGAGAGAGGGGGAAGAGGAGTCTTGGGAGACTTTGACTTCAGCACTCATTGAGAACTTTTTTCCTGATGAGAGTTATGAGAGATTGATGAGTGAGGTTACATTTCTCAAGCAAGGAGATGGAGAGAAAGTGAGGGTCTATGTGCAAAGAGTGGAAAAGTTGGAGTCCAGATTTCGCATAGTGTTGAGGAAGGGTGGGGATGATGTGGAGACTACAATGATTGGCATAGGGGCCATGCTCACCAAGAATTTTGTGGGAGGATTGAGACCACAAATTAGAAGCAAGGTGAGATATGAGAAACCTTCTTCCAAGGTTGAAGCTATCAAGATCGCAATTCGTATGGAGGAGAGTTTGGAAGGGGATGAGAGTGATTTGGTGGTGAAGGAGGTTGTGCATCCTCCTCAAGGCTACAAGTATGGTGGAACTTCTGATACTTTGGTGACAAGGGTTGCACCACAAGTAGTGGTTGCTCCAGTTCTTGCACCTCCACCAAAAGATCCACTCCAAACCATCACAGAACAACTTGCGGATCTCAAGATCAATGTGGTGCAACTATGGGAGAAGAGAGAGGTGGATCAGAATGTAGGGAGAGGGCCTAGGAGTTATGGAAACTATCCATATAGAGGAGGCCAACCAGCCAACAATTTCAATGATAGAAATTGTTTTGGTTGTGGAGGAAGAGGCCATATCCAAAGGAATTGCCCAAATTCCACTTACCATGGAGGAAGGGGTTATGAGGGAGCCAATAGAGGGAAAGAGGGAGGTAGTGAAACCCAAGTGGCTCCTAATCCTAACAAAGGTAAGGGGATAGCATCCATAGATGTGGTTGAGAGCAAGTTTGAGAAGGGAGAGTGCTCAAACTCCAAGGGTCTTAATTTGGAGCTTTTGGCACAAGAGAAGAAGAGAGCTCGTTTTGCAGAGGATGTTCACTCTTCTCAAGGATTTACTTCAAGCAAGGATACTCCTATGTCTACTAGGAGCACTCCCACCTCAACACCATCAACAACAAAGACTCCAAGGAAGAAGTTGGGGATGGAGGACTTCTTGATCTCAAAGCAACAATAGAACTACAATGTGTTGGAGGATGTTGGTAGTCACAAGGCTAACATCACAGTGGGCCAATTAATTGCTTTGAACCCTACCTTGAGAAAGGAGCTTAGAGGTGGTTTGAGTTCTACAAGGAGCAAGAAGAAGAAGAAGGCAAAAGTTCCAGTATCAATGGGGGTGGTGGATGCCAAGCCAGCACCATGGGAAGCTTGTGAATATGCCTCCAAGATTGATGTGAGAGTGAATGGTCACAACATCAAGGATGCATTGGTTGATGGAGGATCAGCAATGAATGCCATGTCAGAAAGGTTGATGAAGAAGTTGGGTATGATACCCTCAAGACCTTCAACATTTGTGGTGAGCATGGCAAACAAGCAACAAGTTCGACCAATAGGGGTGATGGATAAGGTGGTAGTTTCAGTGATGGGAGTTCAAAATCTCATGACTTTCCAAGTCTTGAAGGATTCAAGCTATGACTTACTTCTTGGGAGGCCATGGTTGAGAGCAGCACGCACAACTGATCGATGGCACAAAGGGTACTTGAGGATTGGGCCATCAAACCATAGAGTCATTGTTCCTGTGACTAACACCACCAACACTTCACATTCAGATACACCATCTTCTGATTATTGGGAATCAGATTCTGAAGAAGGAGCTTCAGGTGTGGACACAAGCATGGAAGAGGAGACTTCCACGGAGGAGGATGAATCTGAATCTGATTCAAATGTGTATCCTTTGTGTGCTATGGATTTTGCACCTAAGCCAGAGGTTTTGAAGGACCCAGATAAATCACCATTGACACTTGAGGAGGTAGAGAGAAGGTTATCTACCCTCAAGTATGGCCCAAATGTTACCAAGGAGGAGAAGGTGAGATTTGAGGAGATTTCCGCAAGTTCATCCATGTGTTTGCTTTTAGTTACAAGGATTTGAAGGAAGTCACCTTGGAGGAGCACAAGATAGAGGTGGAGTCACATGCAAGACCAATCCACCAAAAGCAACGTCGCATTAGCCCACCAATATCTTTGGTTGTGAAGGAGGAGATTGATAAGCTCAAGGAGGCTGGATTTATCTTTGAGGTGGAGAATTCAGAATGGGTGTCTCCAATTGTCATTGTGAAGAAAAAGAATGGCAAGCTTCGGGTATGTGTGGATTACAAGAAGCTCAATGCTGTTACCAAGAAGGACTACTACCCATTGCCATTCATTGATGAGATCTTGGAGGAGGTTGCAGGTCATGAGAGGTACAGTTTTGGAGATGGTTATAGTGGATATAACCAAATCAAGATTGCACCAGAGCATCAACAACTCACCACATTCACCACACCTTGGGGAACTTATGCTTTCAAGGTCATGCCTTTTGGGCTTTGCAATGCTCCAGCCACATTCCAACGGTTCATGAACAAGGTATTTGAACCTTTCATTGGGAAATTTGTGAGAGATTTCATTGATGACTTTTGTGTCTATGGGAGCAAGGAGGAGCACTTTGAGCACCTAATCAAAGTCTTGCAACGCTTGGATGAGGCAAATGCATCACTCAACCCAGAGAAGTGCATTTTTGGATGTGAAGAAGGTCTACTTTTGGGGCATATCATCTCCAAGGATGGAATAGCAGTTGATCTTGAGAAGGTGAGGAAAATCTCAGACCTTCCATTCCCTTCAAGCTTGACAAAGTTACGCCAATTCTTGGGGATGGTTGGGTACTATAGGAGGTTCATCTTCTCATTTTCCAACAAGGCTTATGCATTGACCATCTACATGAAGAAGGGTGTAGATTACATGGTGATTTTGGAAGACAAGGAGGCTCTCAAAGCTTTTGAGGAGCTCAAGCAATCCCTTGTTGTAGCTCCAATTCTTGCTAAACCTGATTGGAGTAAACCTTTCATCCTCTACACTGATGCTTCTAATGTAGCTATAGGATGCACTCTTAGTCAATTAGACCAAGATGGGCATGATCATCCAATAGCTTATGCTAGTAGGCAGATGGTTTCAGCAGAGAAGAACTACTCTGTCACGGAGAGAGAAGGGTTGGCAGTGATCTTTGGTCTCAAGAAGTTTAGACACTACTTGATTGGAGGGAAAGCCACCATTGTCACGGATCACAAGGCTTTGAAGTACATCTTCAACAAGCCTAATGTTGAAGGGAGACTAGCAAGGTGGATGATACTCTTGTCTGAGTATGACTACACCATTGAAGATAGGCCAGGAAAGAAACATGCAAATGCTGATTTATTATCTAGAGCCTATGATCATGATGGAGATGAGCCAGTGGATGATTCCTTCCCGGATGAGGAGCTCATGACAATCTCAGTCACTCAAGAGGTTCCAATGGAGTACAAGGAGATTGTGGATTTTGTGACAAAAGGTAACTATCCAGAAGGGATGCATGCTAGGGAGAGGAAGGCCCTTGCAGCAAGATCTAGACCTTACACAATGGTGGAGGATATTCTTTTTCACCAAGGAGCAGATGGTCTACTTCGAAGAGCAGTGGGTAAGGAAGAGTCTATCCTACTCATAAAGGAGTTTCATGAAGGTTTAGTATGTGGAGGACACTTTGCAGGAAAGGTGACTGCTTTCAAGATTCTAGATGCAGGTTACCATTGGAGAGGGATTTTCAAGGATTGTCTTGATTATTGCAAAACTTGTCATGTTTGTCAAGCTTTTGCTAGAAAGTCTACATCCACTCCACCACTTAGATCAATTCCATTGCTAGGACCTTTTGAGAAGTGGGGAATTGATTTTGTAGGTCCTCTCAATAGAACCCCAAGGAACAATCGGTACATTGTGGTAGTTACTGATTACCTTACCAAGTGGGTTGAGGCTAGACCATTGAGGGACAAGAATGAAGATGAAGTGGGTAGATTTCTTTATGAACGCATTGTCACTAGGTTTGGATGCCCTTTGGAGTTGGTTTCTGATAGAGGAGGAGAGTTTAGAGGAAGCATTACTACAGCCATGCTACGACATTTCTCTATCACACATAGAGTAACTACATCCTATAAGCCAAATTCCAATGGCTTGGCAGAGAGAACCAATCAGACCTTGTGCATGATGTTGGCCAAAGATGCAGAAATGGAGGGGGCTAAACATCATTGGGACAAGAGGATTCATGCAGTTTTGTGGGAGTATAGGACAACCATGAAAACTTCCACTGGATATTCTCCATTTCAATTGGTGTATGGTATTGAGTCTACCTTACCTATTCACTTTGATCTTGCTACCTTCCAAAGCATTCATAGGAGATTGAAGAAAGCACAAGGAGGTGATGCAGAGAAGTCAAGGAAGGATCAACTCATGGAGTTGGAAGAGGCAAGAGCAGTTGCTATGGTTCGAGTGGAGCAAGCCCAAAGGAAACAAAAGGAGAGCTATGATAAGAGGCAAGACAAGAAGAAGGTGGAGCCTTTCAAAGAAGGTGATTGGGTAATGTTGTTTGATTCCATTCGATTCAAGAGAGTGCAAAAGAAGTTTTTGCCTAAGTACTTTGGACCTTTCATAGTGGAGAAGGTGTGGGGAAATTACACCTATGATCTCAAGGAGTTGGGAGGAAGATACTTTGATAGGATTAACCATGATAAGTTGAAGATGTACCATAGAAGGTAGAGAGACCTTCACTTTGAAGACAAAGTGAAAACTTAGTCCAGGGGTATATGTAACACCCATTTGTGCATGTGTGTGGTATTGTGATATTTAGCTTGGTATTACAAGTACTTAAGAGATATTATTTATATAGAGATAAAGGATGGTTCTATATTAGTCATGGTTAGCTAAAGTTAGTCATAGCTAAGATAGATGGGACCTTACTTTAGAGGAAGTAGAAAAGATGAGCACCACTATTTTGGATTTTAGTGTGTTGACTTGGTATTATTCCTAGGTGTTTGGCTTTGGGGAAAGAGTTGAGAACTCTTGGGCCCGCAAGCCTTTTTGTTTTGGATTCTTCTTTAGTCCAAGGATAGCCCATGTGAAGGAATCCTTGCTTTAGTGGTTGGGTCAAGATAAGGGGAATATGCCCATGTGAATGGATATTCCTTTCTACTTTTTGACTTGACTTGACTTTTAGTCTAGTAACTTGAGTTACTATGGTAATTAGTAACTTCGGTACGTAACTATTTCACAAGTATATAAACAAGGGGTGAGGAAGTACTCATCATCCTTTCATTTGCAACTATCTCTCTCTCATTGAGTTCTCTAGTGAGCAATGTCTTGAGTCTTGGAGTGTTAGCCTTGGAGGAGTATGATGGAGTTGGGGTTCCTTGCCTTCTTAGTCCATGGTGCGCTACCATAATAGCCATCAGAGGTTCATCCTGAGTGAGAGACAGGCCGGCTCACAGTACTGACTTCACGGTGGGGCCCACCGTCACTTTGCACCGTTTGCACCATCGAGTGTGCCGTCAGTGGGACCATTAGGGTTTCGGTGCTAGGTCGAGTCCAGGGGGTATAGTTTCAAAGTGAGCTCCAGAGAGTTCACTTCTCTGATGTTGAGCCTTTGAGTTCCTGGCTATGGTGGATAGAGGCCGGCAAGCGTCACTTGGATTCTCTATGCTTGAGTGGGTGTGGCTTGACTGTAATCAGTGCCCAATTGTTGGCAGTTTATAGAGTGAGAGATCAAGAACTGATCTGAGTTGAGTTGAGTTGAGAGTGGTAAGCAATCTGATTATTGTGGCACTTTAGAGTCTATGTATGACTTATGTGTGAGTTGTGCTTCTATAGTGTATGATGTTGACAGCGATGTATGTTGTGTAGCAATGTATATACGCACAACATTCTCAACTAGCTTACCTTGCATGCCAAGTAAGCAATTTTTAAAAGAAAACTTCTTGAGAAGCTTCCTCGGTTAGCTTGGCTTGCATTCTAAGAAGGTAGCTTTTAGGAAGAACCTTGTATGCTTCCCTATAAATAACAAAGCCTAAGCTCATGGTATGTATTTGGAATTTCTTCCATTCAAGAGTCCTCATGTGATGTTTCACTCCAATAAATAATATGATCTTCAATTTGGCCTATTTTCTACTCCATTAGTCTTTACAAAGACTAATCAATAACCTCCATGTTGTTAACTAACTCATCAATAACCTCCATATTGTTACATATTCCTCCACCACTAGTTGATGACATCCTCATCACTATGGAAGCTTTAAACTCCTAGATGGCCATTTGTGTATTTTGGAGATGAGAAAGAGACTCCTAGTGGCATCGTAAAGGGGATAAACCTTTTTAAAAGACTTTGTACTCCATATGTTATTGGTAGCCATGTTGAATGTGGTGATGTGCAAGGATATGATCAACTTCATACTCCTTTTGATTGTTGATAGGGATGGGGGAGGAGAGATTTGGACACAAAGGAAAAGGAAGATAGATAAGAAACACAAGGTTTCAACTTGGAAACATGAAAAACAAGGTAGATTTTCATATGATAAGGCAAGGCAAGTCCATAAGCAACAAGAGAAATGGTTTAGGTGACATCAAATAGACTTATCCAATTAGGAGAAAGTTTATAAACTTGAGTATTAAGTAAGAGGGTAGGTTACTAGAAGAAAGCATGACCTCATCATTGAGTTACAAGGTAAGATCACAATGATGTTGGTATGCATGTTGTTTTTGACAATTGTGAGCAACAAGGAGATGAGATTTGGCTTGTTGTAGCGATATTATGGTAAAGAAGGTGGAAGTATGAGCAATATGAGATGGAGAAGGAGCAAGGAAGGAATTTGGAACAAGTAGATCTTGGCAAAAATTAAAGAAGAAGGGAGAGAATCTAGTGCTTGCATGTTTGGAATTATTGTAGGCAAACTCAACAATTGCAAAACATTCATCCTAGTTGGTATGACAAAAGCACAAAGCATATCTTCCAAGCTCCAATCTTCACATTTGATTTGTCCATCAGTTTGAGGATGATAGGACATGGACAAAGAAAGCTTGGTGCCAAATACCTAGAAGAGTGCTTGCCAAATTTTTTTGGTGAATCAAGGATCACAATCAAAGATGAGTATGCAAGGTATCCCATGATGCTCAAAGACATTATCAAAGATCAAGACCAATGTTGGAGCATCCACTATCTCAAAGGTTGGTGCCAAATGGATTTGTTGGCTAAGCTTATCAACAAACACCATGATTGTCATGTGATCTTGCTTTGTCGTGGGTAAGGATATGATGAGATCTAAGCTCACAAGTTCTCATTGAGTAGATGGGATAGGAAGTGGTTGAAAGAGTCCACTTGGTTTTTGGTTGCTAGCCTTGTTGCATTGGAAACTCTCACAAGATCAAATGTCTCTCAAACATCTCATGCCATGTTGGGCTACCAATATTGGCATTATAGGGTACCTAAGGTCATACTCATACCCATGTGACTAATGATTGGTAAGTCATGGGCTCATGAAGATGCATAAGTTGTAGATCATCCTTGGCTGGAACATAGATCTAGTTCTCATAAAATAAAAGGCCTTCCTTGAAGGAGAAGGTGTTATATTCCTTGTCATGTGCTTCAAGATGACCTTGTACTATCTAAAAGAAGAGGTCTTGTTGTAAAATGATCCTAAACTCGATTTGGACTTGTGAATTAACTTATATGGTCATAATTGCCACCATGGTGAGAAGAAGAGACTTCAAATCAAGTCATAGTGATAGGGCATCCAAGATCAGAGGGAACCTATTGGGTTTGTACTCAAGTTCAAAGTCAAATAAGTATAGTTGTTCCTCCCATCAATGATGTCAACTCTTCATGTACTCCAAATGTAATGTCTACAACAAGTGTTTGTGATCGGTTTGCATGATCATTTGTTTCCCCAACAGATAATGCCTCTATACCTTGGTGGCATATATAACCATCTTGAAAATCTTGCTACAATATAACTCCAACGGCAAAGTTAGAAGCATCAAAACCAACTACACAAGGTAATTGAGGATCATATTGTTGAAGAATGAAGAAACCATACATTTCAGCTTTTGGAATGCTTCTTTGTGCTTGGTGGTCTATTGAAAGCTTGAGGTCTTCTCCAAGAGGTCGGTCAATAGTGTGGTTACATGAACATAATAATGGATGAATCATCAATAAAAACTTGCAAATCACTTAAATGCATGCACTTTTATGGCATCCTTTGGAGTTAGCCAATTAATGATGGCCTTGATTTTCTCCTTTTCCATCTTGATTCCTTCTAATGAGATCTTATGGCCCAAGAAGGTAACTTCCTTTTGCCAAGAGGCACATAGTGAATTCTTGTAGTAAAACTTGTATTGACATAGTTGTCTTAGGACTTCTTGCACATGACTTGTGTGTTTACCTCTATCTTACTATAGATTAAAATATTATCCAAGAACGCTACCACATACTGATCCAATAGCACATCCAACACCTAATGCATCTGATCTATGAAGATTTTTGGAGCATTAGTGAGCCCAAAAGTTTGAACTTTCCATTCAAAATGTCATACCTTGTGCAAAAGATAGTCTTTTACACATCTTTTCTATCAATGAAAATTAGCCAATAGCTAGTTCAAAGATCTACCTTGGAGAAGTACCATGATCCACTTAATCCAAGCAAGTCATCAATTTGAGGCAAGGGATATGCATTCTTCATTGTTTGTTTATTGAGGTAATGGTAATCAATATAGAAACAAAATACTCAATCTTTCTTTGGAACAAATAGTATCGGTGCTCCCTAAGGAGATGTACTATGTCATATAAAATTGTTCTCTAACAACTCTATCAGTGTTGTTTGAAGTTCATCCAACTCCTTTGATGAGAGCAAATAGATTGATCTACTCATTAGAGTATTTCTTGGCAATAACTCAACCTTGAAGTACGTAAACACAATTGGAAGAGAATCTCTTTAGAAAATCATCCATAAACATATTTCCAAAATTTTGAATTGTTTCATCAACCATTGCTTAATGAGGCTTGTGGCTCTCATAAAATTCTCCATTGGCAATCAACTTGATCTATACCGCAAAAATAGGCTTATCTTCCTCCAAAGCTTACTCTATGGCTACTTTATTGACAAACTTCCCATCTTAGGATTGACTATTCTTAAATGTCTTTTTAAAAGGTGCCAATCAACCTAATTGGTAATTCCTACCTTAATGTTGTACTTGAAATTATGGTTGGGTCTAATCAAATTAAACCTTATGACATTCAAGCCCAGATAAATGTAGAATAATAACATAGTGTAGAGATGCCACTACAAACCTCATACACCCCAAGTACTCCTTCTCAATCTTGAATTTAAGGGGATGTGAGGTATGGAATGAATCTATCATCATCAATCTACTTTCAATTATTAGTTGTAATATAAGTAGCTAGATATATCATCTAGAGGTGAAAATTGGCTTGGTAACATCTAGAAGGATGTTGTGTATAATGGGCTTGGAAGATTTGACCAAGGTGTCACCAAAACAGTACTTCTACTAATAGAGCTAAGGCCAAAAATAGCCTAAAACTTTAGAGCCAATTTTGGAGGCCTAAGCGGATAGATTAGGCCTTGAAAATGGAAAGAATCCCTTACTTTTAGGGGAGAAATGGCTTTACTTTAAAAAATGGCTTGTCTTCTCCTCCCTATGATTGTTTTTGTCAAGAGCTTTCTAATGGTACCTCACCCATATGATTTTGAGCTCCCTGTAGGAAGATTCCCTAAAGATTCCCTTTGGACAAACCCATTTGACCAACTAGATAGGACAAGGATTGACATTTCACCTATCTAAGCCACTAATCCAACGATGGAGCTTGCTAGCTTTCTAATGGTACTTCACCCACATGATTTTGAGCTCCTATAAGAATATTCCCTAAAGATTTCTTTGGACAAACCCATTTGACCAACTAGATAGGACAAGGATTGACAGGTCACCCATCCAAGCAACTAATCAAAGGATGGAGCTTGCTAATAGACCACCAATCCATGTATTTGATCCAAGGTTGGAGCTTCTTTTGAAGGGATCCTTATTGCTGTATAATAAAGAGAAGGTGCTCCTTTGGAGCATCAAAATATTGAAGATGAAATTTGCATTTCCTCTCTTGTATCTCTCTTGGAGAGTTCTCTTATCCTACAATGGTATCAGAGCAGGTATTTTAATCCAAGAGAGTGGATCATCCCTCTTGGAAGAACACGAGCTACTAAAATCAAGTAATTTGAGGAGAGAAAACATAGTGCAGTTGCTAGACTTGGGAAGTGTTTTAGAGAGCGCATGGGATGGAGGCTCCAAGAGGACAATTTTTTGCACCTAGCTTCCCATTCTAGAATCCAGTCGACATCAAGATTATGTACATCCAGCATGAACAAATGAGAGTATCTCTTGTTTATCACTTTGGAGCAGAATTTAGGGACTGTGAGCCGGCTTGTCTCTCACTCAAGATGAACCTTTGATGCCTATTATGGTACCACACCATGGACTAAGAAGGCAAGGAACCCGAACTCCATCATACTCCTCCAAGGCTAACACTCCAAGACTCAAGACATTGCTCACTAGAGAACTCAATGAGAGAGAGATAGTTGCAAATGAAAGGATGATGAGTACCTCCTCACTCCTTGTTTATATACTTGTGAAATAGTTACGTACCAAAGTTACTAATTACTAGAGTAACTCAAGTTACTAGGCTAAAAGTCAAGTAAAGTCAAAAAGTAGAAAGGAATATCCATTCACATGGGCATATTCCCCTAAGCATGTGATCTTATCTTGACCCAACCACTAAGTCAAGAATTCCTTCACATGGGCTATCCTTGGACTATAGAAGAATCCAAAACAAAAAGGCTTGGGGGCCCAAGAGTTCTCAACTCTTTCCTCAAAGCCAAACACCTAGGAATAATACGAAGTCAACACACTAGAATCCAAAATAGTGGTGCTCATCTTTTCCACTTCCTCTAAAGTAAGGTTCCCTCTATCTTAGCTATGACTAACTTTAGCTAATCATGAATAATGTAGAACCATCCTTTATCTCTATAAATAATATCTCTCAAGTACTTGTAATACCAAGCTGAATATCACAATACCACACACATGCACAAAGAGGTGTTATAGGACAAAATGATGAATTGACCAAACTTGGTGATTCTACATATAATGCTATAAGACAAAGAGTGGGATTTGACCATCTATATTCTATTATGATGTGATGGATCTGATTTTACCAAATCCTCACCCTTTCAATATGCAAGTAGAAATTTATTATGTAGTTAGATGAAAGGTGATGTTTAGGGATTCTGTAGTTTGCAATTTTGGTGAGGAATATTATCAACAAGGGATAGCCTTTGAGGTTCCAATAGTAGTCTCCATAGTTTTTGCTCCCTCCTAAGTAATCATTTTAACCCTCTAATGAAGTAGGAAGTAGCAATCAAACATTGGCTGTGTGTAGGAATCATGGATCCGCAATTGCAAAAGTTGATACAAGGAATGAAGGGGATGTTGAACGAGTTTTGTGAAATTATAATGACCATGGAGGAATTGAAAAATCAAATACATACTACCAAGAACAATCAAGTAATGCAAGAAGGGGGAGTCGTCTCAACAACCAACACCAATGATCAAAGTACATGGAGAGTTATGCATACAGATGACACCAATTCCAATCAATAACCAAGCCACATTGTTACTATAAATGAAAAGACATGCAACATCAAGCCTTACAAGGGATAATGTTCCATGAAAGTAGTGGAAAATTGGATTTCAAGAATGAATTGATACCTTTGATTGTTCATAATGAAGATCATTGATCATTCTGTAGGTGTGTTTGCGTGTGAATGCTTGACTAATAAAGCCCTCATATGGTATGATGCTTAAGAATGATCATTGTTGGTAGAAGGAAGAGAGGTCACTTGGATAGCCATGCTTGAAGGGCTACTCAAGAATTTCCAATTTGTGGATCCCATGCAAATGGCTCAAACCAGACTCGGGAGTTGAAGCAAAAGAATAGCATACAAGAGTACATGGAGGCATTTTTGGATCTACAGGTTGTGATAACCAATATGAGTCTAGCCAAAGCTCTTGACAATTTCAAGAGAGGATTAAAGGAGCAGATTTGCCAAAAATTAATGGTGCAAAATCCTTGTATAGTTTTTGAAGCCATTGCCTACGCTCAAAGAATAGTAGGGGCACTTAGAGGAGGTGAAATGATAACACCAATGCAAAACTATCGGGCTGAGACACACCATGTTGGTGGATCAATTCCTATAGAATTTTGCAACACTTGGTTTTGAAACCAAGGAGCAAAACCACTCCAAGGAGAATGGGGACGGGTCAAAGAAAGGAGAAAAGGAGTCTCACAAAGAAAAGAGGCTTGAGCAAAACAATAGCAATGTTACAATTGTGGCCAAATTGGGCACATAGCAATCAATTGTCATGCTTGTCATCTTAAAGGCCCTTGGCCTTTATACAAGTGACCTCTAAACCACATGGAGAGAAAAATTGAAGAGGAAGACATGGAAACACATTGGAAAACAAAGATTGCTAGTAAATGTACCTTGTGGACTTATTGGCTTAGTGAAGAAGGGTAAAAGCAGGGGAAGGAAGAGAACGAGTGTGCAAAGATGGAGGAAGATAAATGCACAATTCATTGTTGTAAATGGAATGCTAGAAGGCAATCCAAGGAGAGTGTTGATAGACTCTGAGGCAATAGAGAATTTCTTGAGTCACTCTATTGCAATAAGGTTGGAGATAGAACTAGAGAAGGATGAGAAGGACAAAGTAGAGTTACCTAATGGTCAGACAAAGAGGATTGAGTCATTACCTAGAGAGGTAATACTCTCTATAGGAAGGTATCAAGAGGCAATTGAGTGGCAAGTCATACCATTAGCTCATTATGATGCAATCTTAGGTATACCATAGATGGAGCACTACAATCTCATGGTGGATTGGAGAAAGAAAGTAATGAAAACTAGACAATGGAAGATCTTTGGGGTTAAAGGAAGATCACAAAGGCACGAGCTACCTCTATATGGCATAAGGACCACCTTTAGTGGTAAGATAGATAGAAATTTCATGGGTTTAATAAGAGAAGTCCAAAGGCTCAACACACAATGGACAAATTCTTGAGAAATTGAAAGATGTGGTCAATGAGTTCCAAGATGTCTTTCTGGATGAATTTCCCATAGTTTATTACCAAAAAGGAGAGTAGATAATGAAATTGAGATACTTCCTAGGAAAATACCTCCTTGTAAGGCCTCATATCAACTATCATCTCATGAGTTGGAGGAATGTAAGGCTCAAATTGAGGATATGTTGCAAAAGCGGTTTATCCAACCTAACATATCACCATGTAGGGCTCTTGTATTGTTTGTGTAGAAGAAGGACAAAACTATGTGCATGTGCATTGACTACCAAGGAATAAATCAAAAAATAGTGAAGAATATATATCCATTACCTTGTATGGATGACTTTTTTGATCAACTCAATGGGGCAAGGCACTTCACCAAACTTGATTTGCGGAGCAGTTACAACCAATCAGAATTCTGTATGAGGAATCTGCCCTACCGCACCTAAGATATCCGAGCTATGCAAGTCGTACGGTCAACACACAACGGGAGCATCCAAAGAAACATCACCTAATGTGATTGCTCTCCTATGGATTGCACCAGCCACTGCCCTCTATAGAGCAATGGACACACGCTGTCTAAAGTAAGCTACAAAGTATGAGAGTGAGAGTGGTTTAGGGTTTAGGGTTTGATAGATAAAATAGAAGTCATTAAAAAATGGAGTGCTCCAGAAGATCAATCTCAACTCAAGATTTTCTTGGGATTGATGGGGTTTTATAATCTATTGTCAAGGACTTCTCTAAGATTGCACAGCCTCTAAAAACACAATTGGGCAAGGGGAAGAAGCGGATATGGAGAACCACACAAGAATTGGCCTTTCATGAGTTGAAAGATGCATTACTACATGCACCAATCTTGAAATGGTATGACCCAAAATGTCCAATCAAGATGGCTATAGATGCATAAGGTGTAGCAATAGGAACAATCCTACAACAAGAATGGCAGTATGGATGGCATCCAATTGCATATTTCTCTTGTAAGTTGTTATCGGTAGAATGCAACTATCACACCACCGGACAAGAAGAGCTGGCCATTGTCCTTGCAACCAAGCATTAGAAGCACAATCTAGATGAGAAGGCATTTGTGGTAGAAACGGACCACAAACCTCTAGTCTACCTCAAGACACAAAAAGATCTTTCTTGTTGATAGATTTGGTGGGCACAGTGGAGACAACAATTCAACATGACAATCAAACATGTGGAAGGCAAGAAGTAACTTGTAAATGCATTCACTCAAATGCTGATGGCAAACAATTGGGTAGTGAAAGTCAAGATGAACCTTGAATTTTGGCCCATGATTCTTGCTGCTACAAAAATTGATCCACAAATTGTAGGTGCTCAATCATCCAAAGGCATCACCAGCACCCAAGGACTCACCTTCCGTGATGGCAGGTTATGGATCCCAGATGACATGGATCTAAGACCATCATCCTAGTAGAATGTCATGGTTTTGCCATTACAAGTCACGTTGGAGTGGACAAGACCTTGGATGCAATCAAACGCCATTACTATTGGCCTAAGATGAGCAAAAATGTGATGGAATATGTTTGGGTCTGCCTACTTTGTCAACAAAATAAGGCTTCTAATCAATCTCCCATAGGACTCCTCCAACCTGTCCCCACTTTTACACAATTTTGGGAATAGGTAAGTATGGATCTGGTTTGTGAATTGCCCAAGACCACCTTTGGGTTTGACTCTATCATAGTCTTTGTCAACGAACTTAGCAAAATGATTCATGTGCATCCTACCACCAAGGATGTGACTGCCCCGCAACTAGCACAATTGTACTTAGATGCAGTCTTTTCCCATCATGGGTTGTCTCGAGTACTCATCACAAATAGAGGCACTCAATTCACTAGTTTGTTTTGGAGAACACTCTTTGGGTTCTTCAAAACCAAATTTTCCATGTCCATAACTTACCATCTACATACCAATGGACAAATAGAGGGGGCAAATCACACTGTTGAGGACATGCTTCAAGGCTTTACTATGGATGAGCAAGAGAGTTGGGACACCTTACTCTCATTGGTGGAATTTTCTTACAACAATTTAGTGATTGCCTCTACACAAGTCACACGGTTCTTCCTCATGCATGGAGAGCATCCTCCACACCTTCAAGGTTGATGAAGTTCCATCCAATGGCTATCAAGGTTGATGATGTCAACACTTTTGCTTCTAGAATTCAACAAGGGGTAGAGAACACCAAGCACATGCTGTAGATTGCCCAAAATTGTCTAAAGTAGTATGTAGATGCACACCGCTAACACATGGAGTTCAAGTTTTGTTGTCAACCACCAACCTTAAGTAAGTTGGTCCTCATAAGCTCAGACCTTGTTTCATTGGACCTTTCTCCATCCTTTGTTGCATTGGCACCATAGCTTATAGCTATCACCACATATGAAGATCCACCTGGTGTTTCATGTTTCCTCATTATGCTGATATGCTCCCTTGCCATTCCATTTCTCTTCCATCCAAGAAAGTTGACCTTGTCCAACACTTGTTGATGAGGTAGAGGAGTATGAGATTGAAGGCATTCTCCAAAAAATGCATTTGTGGTACTTGCCATCCACGTGTGGAATATTTGGTCCATTGGAAAGAGTACCCACTCTATGAGGCAACATGGGGAGCCAAAAGCCAACTTGACCAATCCATCAGTGTTAGTTCAATCTTTTGAGCAACAACTTTGTAACAAGGATGTTGTGCCTTAAAAGGAGAGATGTCTATAATACAAGTAGTTATATTATCTGGAGGTGAAAATTGGCTTGGTAACATCTAGAAGAATGTTGTGTACAATGGGCTTAGAAGATTAGATAGAGGTGTCACCAAAAGAGTACTTCTACTAATAGGGTAGAAGCCAAAAATAGCCTGAAAATTAGAGCTAATTTTGGAGGCCTACATGGATGAATTAGGCCTTGAAATGGAAAGAATCCCTGACCTTTAAAGGCAAAAAAGGCTTGCCTTCTACTCCCTATGTTTGTCTCATTGAGAGCTTTCCAATGGTACCTCACCCACATAATTTTGAGCTCCTTATAGGAAGATTCCCTAAATATTCCCTTTGGACAAACCCGTTTGACCAACTAGATAGGACAAGGATTGACATGTCACCCATCCAACTAACTAATCCAAGGATGGAGCTCATTGACAAGTCACCAATCTATGTATCTTATCCAAGGGTGGAGCTTCCTTTGAGAGGATCCTCTTTGCTATATAATAAAGAGAAGGTGCTCCTTTGAGGCATCAAAGTATTGAGGGTGAAACTTGCATTTTCTCTCTTGTATCTCTCTTGGAGAGTTCTCTTGTCCTTGGAGTATTACACTAGCTTGATAGGAATACCTAATGTTTTTGCTAACTTAATGGACTTGCAATTCTTTGAACTTCCAAAATCAACCAAAATCCTCCAATGTAATACCAAGAGCTAGCCATATGATCTACATGTGAAATTCGGTTTAGTAACATCTAGAATGATGTTATACATGATGGTCAAAATAGATCAAATAGAAGTATCACCAAAAAAGTACTTCTACTAATAGGGCAGAAACCAAAATAGACTTGAGAACCTTAGAACCAATAGCTAAACATATGATTTAAAGGTGAGAATTGGTTTGGTGACATTTGGAAGGATGTTCCACATGATGGACTAAACAGATCAGAAAGAGGTATCACCAAAAGGAGACTTCTTCTAATAGAGTAGGAACCAAAAGATGAAATCTTTGAAGGCAATTTTGGAGGCCTAAACAGATGAATTAGGCCTCAAAAATGTGCAATTCCCCCCCCCCTTTCCTAGTGGACAAAAGGCTGGCCTTTCCCTCCCTACTTTGTCTCATCAAGAGCTTTCCAATGGTACCTTACGTGATTCTGCAATTCCTACAAGAAGATTCTCTAAAACATTCCCTCCGGTCAAAGCTTATTTGACCAACCAGATAGGACCTAGATCAGACATGTCACCCATCCAAGTAAGTAATCCAAGGGTGGAGCTTGTTGATACATCAGCAAGCTAATCCTATGGTGGAGCTTCTTTGGAGGAGATCCTCTTTGTCTATATAATAAAGAGAAGGTGCTCCTTTGGGGCATTGAATGTTTGAGTGTGTAATCTGTGTTTTTTCTCTTCTCTTGTCCTCGAAGTATAAAAATGGTATCAGAGCAAGTGTTTTAGTCCAAGAGAGTGGATCACCCCTCTTGGAAAAGCACGAACTACTGAAATTGGGTAATTTGAGGTGGAGAACATAGAGTAATTGCTAGACTTAGGAAGGACTTTAGAAAGTAGATGGGATGGATGCACCGGGAGGACAATTTCCCGCACCTAGCTTCCATCCTCAAATCCATTCCACAACAAGGTTATGTACAACCAGCATGAGTAGATGAGGGTATTGCTAGATTATCACTTTGGTGCAAATTCATGGATAGGGTGATAAACTCACCAAACCAGGTGATTCTACCTGTGGTGATATATGATTGAGAGAGGGATTTAAAAATCTACATTCTATTATGATAATATGGATATGAATGTCCCAAATCCTCTCCCTTTCAACACTCAAGTAGAAATCCGTTATGTATTGAGACCTAAAGTGATGTTTAGAGATTTTGTGGTTAGGAATTTTGGTGAGGAGTATTATCAACAAGTGATAGCTTCTGAGATCCAATGGTAGTTTTGATAGTTCATGCGCCTTCTAGAGTGATCATATTGACTCTATATTGAATTATACATTAGCAATTGAGTGTTACAGGAATCATGAATCCACAATTGCAAGAGCTGGTGCAAGGAATGCAAGGGATATTGAATGAATTTTGAGAGATTAAGATGACCATGGAGACATTACAAAGTCAAGTGCAGATTCTCACAAACGATCAAGCCATGCAAGAAGAAGAACCATCTCAAAACCCAGTACCTACGACTGAAGTACTTGGAGAGGCACTTGTGCCTACAAACACTATCAACAATGAAGCCACATTTCTACTACGGATGATGAAGACCAGCAACATCAAGCCTTACAAGGAGCAGTGTACAATGGGAGGAGTGGAAAATTGGATCTCGAGAATGGATCAATATTTCTGATTGTTCTTAACAGAGATCACGGAGCATGCTGCAAGCGTGTTTGCATGTGGGTACTCGACCAATAAAGCCCTCACATGGTATGATGTTTGGGAAAGATCCACATTGATAGAGAGAAGGGAGGTCATATGGACATCAATGCAAGAAGGATTGCTAAAGAATTTCCAATTGGTGGATTTTGTGCAGATGGCTCAAACTCGACTATGGGGATTGGGATAGAAGAATACCGTACAAGAGTATGTAGAGGTATTTTTGGATCTACAAGTCGCAATAATAAACATGAGTCCAGCAAAGGCTCTCGACAATTTCAAACGAGGGTTGAAGGAGCGGATTTGCCAAGAAATCATGGTGCAAAATCCTCGCACAGTATTGAAGCCATTGCTTGTGCATAGAGAATAGCAGGAGCATTAGATGGAGGAGGTGGAGTTATTCCACCTCAACATTATCGGGTAGAAATACCACACATGGGTGGACCAGTACCAATGCAATTGAGCAACCTTCAATTCCGAGATCAAGGAGCACAACCGCTTGAAGAGGAGCGTGGATTATAACACCCATTTGTGCATGTGTGTGGTATTGTGATATTTAGCTTGGTATTACAAGTACTTAAGAGATATTATTTATATAGAGATAAAGGATGGTTCTATATTAGTCATGGTTAGCTAAAGTTAGTCATAGCTAAGATAGAGGGGACCTTACTTTAGAGGAAGTAGAAAAGATGAGTACCACTATTTTGGATTTTAGTGTGTTGACTTGGTATTATTCTTAGGTGTTTGGCTTTGAGGAAAGAGTTGGGAACTCTTGGGCCCGCAAGCCTTTTTGTTTTGGATTCTTCTTTAGTCCAAGGATAGCCCATGTGAAGGAATCCTTGACTTAGTGGTTGGGTCAAGATAAGACCACATGCTTAGGGGAATATGCCCATGTGAATGGATATTCCTTTCTACTTTTTGACTTGACTTGACTTTTAGTCTAGTAACTTGAGTTACTAGGGTAATAAGTAACTTTGATACGTAACTAATTCACAAGTATATAAACAAGGGGTGAGGAAGTACTCATCATCCTTTCATTTGCAACTATCTCTCTCTCTCATTGAGTTCTCTAGTGAGCAATGTCTTGAGTCTTGGAGTGTTAGCCTTGGAGGAGTATGATGGAGTTTTGGTTCCTTGCCTTCTAAGTCCATGGTGCGCTACCATAATAGCCATCAGAAGTTCATCCTAAGTAAAGACAGGCCGGCTCACAGGCTGTAGTAATGCTCCCTATAAAATCTCCTCCTCTATCAGAAACCAACTCCAAAGGGCATCCAAATCTAGTGATAATGTGTTCATAAAGAAATCTACCAACTTCATCTTCATTCTTGTCCCTCAATGGTCTAGCCTCAACCCACTTGGTAAGGTAATCAATAACTACAACAATGTACCGATTGTTCCTTGGGGTTCTATTGAAAGGACCTACAAAATCAATTCCCCACTTCTCAAAAGGTCCTAACAATGGAATTGATCTGAGAGGTGGAGTGGATGTAGACTTTCTAGCAAAAGCTTGATAAACATGACAAGTTTTGCAATAATCAAGACAATCCTTGAAAATCCCTCTCCAATGGTATCTTGCATCTAGAATCTTGAAAGCTGTCACCTTTCCTGCAAAGTGTCCTCCACACACTAAACCTTCATGAAACTCCTTTATAATTAGGATAGACTCTTCCTTACCCACTGCTCTTTGAAGTAGACCATCTGCTCCTTGGTGAAAAAGAATATCCTCCACCATTGTGTAAGGTCTAGATCTTGCTGCAAGGCCTTCCTCTCCCTAGCATGCATCCCTTTTGGATAGTTACCTCTTGTCACAAAATCCACGATCTCCTTGTACTCTATTGGAACCTCTTAAGTGATTGAGATTGTCATGAGCTCCTCATCCGGGAAGGAATCATCCACTGGCTCATCTCCATCATGATCATAGGCTCTAGATAACAAATCAGCATTTGTATGTTTCTTTCCTGGCCTATCCTCAATGGTGTAGTCATACTCAGACAAGAGTATCATCCACCTTGCTAGTTTCCTTTCAACATTAGGCTTGTTGAAGATGTACTTCAAAGCCTTGTGATCCGTGACAATGGTGGCTTTCCCTCCAATCAAGTAGTGTCTAAACTTCTTGAGACCAAAGATCACTGCCAACCCTTCTCTCTCCATGACAGAGTAGTTCTTCTCTGTTGAAACCATCTGCCTACTAGCATAAGCTATTGGATGATCATGCACATCTTGGTCTACGTGACTAAGAGTGCATCCTATAGCTACATTAGAAGCATCAGTATAGAGGATGAAAAGCTTACTCCAATCAGGTTTAGCAAGAATTGGAGCTACAACAAGGGATTCCTTGAGCTCCTCAAAAGCTTTGAGAGCCTCCTTGTCCTCCAAAATCACTATGTAATCTACACCCTTCTTCATGTAGATGGTCAATTCATAAGCCTTGTTGGAAAATGAGAAGATGAACCTCCTATAGTATCCAACCATCCCCAAGAATTGGCGTAACTTTGTCAAGCTTGAAAGGAATGGAAGGTCTGAGATTTTCCTCAGCTTCTCAAGATTAATTGGTATTCCATCCTTGGAGATGATGTGCCCCAAAAGTAGACCTTCTTCACATCCAAAAATGCACTTCTTTAGGTTGACTGATGCATTTGCCTCATCCAAGCATTACAAGACCTTGATTACGTGCTCAAAGTGCTCCTCCTTGCTCCCATGGACACAAAAGTCATCAATCAAGTCTCTCATAAATTTCCCAATGAAAGGTTCAAATACCTTATTCATGAACCGTTGACATGTGGCTGGAGCATTGCAAAGCCCAAAAGGCATGACCTTGAAAGCGTAAGTTCCCCAAGGTGTGGTAAATGTGGTGAGTTGTTGATGCTCTGGTGCAATCTTGCTTTGGTTATATCCACTATAACCATCTCCAAAACTATACCTCTCATGACCTGCAACGTCCTCCAAGATCTCAGCAATGAATGGCAATGGAGAGTAGTTCTTCTTGGTAACAGCATTGAGCTTCTTGTAATCCACACATATCCAAAGCTTGCCATTCTTTTTCTTCACAATGACAATTGGAGACACCCATTCTGAATTCTCTACCTCAAAGATAAATCCAGCCTCCTTGAGCTTATCAATCTCCTCCTTCATAGCCAAAGATATTGGTGGCCTAATGCAATGTTGCTTTTGGCGGATTGGTCTTGCATGTGACTCCACCTCTATCTTGTGCTCCTCCAAGGTGACTCTCTTAAAATCCTTGTAACTTAAAGCAAAAACATGGATGAACTTGCGGAAAATCTCCTTAAATCTCACCTTCTCCTCCTTGGTAACATTTGGGCCATATTTGAGGGTAGCTAACCTTCTCTCTACCTCCTCAAGTGTCAATGATGATTTATCTGGGTCCTTCAAAACCTTTGGCTTAGGTGCAAAATCCATAGCACACAAAGGAT
Source organism: Lunularia cruciata (assembly GCA_948567375.1). Taxonomy (NCBI): domain Eukaryota; kingdom Viridiplantae; phylum Streptophyta; class Marchantiopsida; order Lunulariales; family Lunulariaceae; genus Lunularia; species Lunularia cruciata. The sequence goes on from OX419760.1 coordinate 12,428,425, forward strand.
ACACATCTAAATCAGATTCAGATTCATCCTCCCCCATAGAAGTCTCCTCTTCCATGCTTATGTCCACACCTGAAGCTCCTTTAGAATCAGATTCCCAATAATCAGAAGATGGTGTATTTGAATGTGAAGTGTTGGTGGTGTTAGTTATAGGAACTATGACTTTATGGTTTGATGGCCCAATCCTCAAGTACACTTTGTGCCATCAATCAGTTATGCGTGCTGCTCTCAACCATGGCCTCCCAAGATGTAAGTCATAGCTTGAATCCTTCAAGACTTGGAAAATCATGAGATTTTGAACTCCCATAACTAAACTACCACTTTATCCATCACCCTATTGGTCAAACTTGTTGCTTGTCTGCCATGCTCACAACAAATGTTGAAGGTCTTGAGATATCATACCCAACTTCTTCATCAACCTTTCTGACATGGCATTCACTGCTGATCCTCCATCAACAAGTGCATCCTTGATGTTGTGACCATTCACGCTTACATCAATTTTGGAGGCATATTCACAAGCCTCCCATGGTGCTGGCTTGGCATCCACCACCCCCATTGATACTAGAGCTTTTGCCTTCTTCTTCCTCTTGCTCCTTGTAGAACTCAAACCACCTCTAAGCTCCTTTCTCAAGGTAGGGTTCAAAGCAATCAATTGGCCCATTGTGATATTAGCCTTGTGACTACCAACATCCTCCAACACATTGTAGTTCCATTGTTGTTTCGAAATCAAGAAATCCTCCATCCCCAACTTCTTCCTTGGAGTCTTTGTTGTTGATGGTGTTGAAGTGCAAGTGCTCCTAGTAGACATAGGAGTATCCTTGCTTAAAGTAAATCCTTGAGAAGAGTGAACATCCTCTGCAAAACGAGCTCTCTTCTTCTCTTGTGCCAAAAGCTCCAAATTAAGACCCTTGGAGTTTGAGCACTCTCCCTTCTCATACTTTCTCTCAACCACATCTATGGATGCTATCCCCTTACCTTTGTTTGGATTAGGAGCCACTTGGGTTTCACTACTTCCCTCTTTCCCTCTATTGGCTCCCTCATAACCCCTTCCTCCATGGTAAGTGGAATTTGGGCAATTCCTTTGGATATGGCCTCTTCCTCCACAACCAAAACAATTTCTATCATTGAAATTGTTGGCTGGTTGTCCTCCTCTATATGGATAGTTTCCATAACTCCTAGGCCCTCTCCCTACATTCTGATCCACCTCTCTCTTCTCCCATAGTTGCACCACATTGATCTTGAGATCCGCAAGTTGATCTGTGATGGTTTGAAGTGGATCTTTTGGTGGAGGTGCAAGAACTGGAGTAACTATTGCTTCTGGTGCAACCCTTGCCACCAAAGTATCAGAAGTTCCACCATACTTGTAGCCTTGAGGAGGATGCACAACCTTCTTCACCACCAAATCACTCTCATCCCCTTCCAAACTCTCCTCCATACGAATTGCGATCTTGATAGCTTCAACCTTGGAAGAAGGTTTCTCATATCTCACATTGCTTCTAATTTGTGGTCTCAATCCTCCCACAAAATTCTTGGTGAGCATGGCCTCTATGCCAATCATAGTTGTCCCCACATCATCTCCACCCTTCCTCAACACTATGCGAAATCTGGACTCTAACTCTTCCACTCTTTCTACATAGACTCTCACTTTCTCTCCATCTCCTTGCTTGAGAAATGTAACCTCACTCATCAATCTCTCATAACTCTCATCAGGAAGAAAGTTCTCAATGAGTGTTGAAGTCAAAGTCTCCAAAGACTCCTCTTCCCCATCTCTCCTCTCTCTCTCTTTTGGTATTGTGACTCATACCATGTAAGTGTTGCATCCTCAAAGAAATCTGGTAATAATGAGGCCCACTTATTCTCCTCCTCTCATTTTTTCCTATGCAAGCTCTCTTGAAGTCTCTCACAAAGGTCTCCACATCTTCTCCATCCTTGCCAAAGAAAATTGGAAGTTTCCCCATCTTAACCTCTCACTATCATTCTTTCTCTCAATTTTTTTTCTTTTCTCTCACTCCATAACTAAATAGAGTATGTACATGACTAACACCATTTGAGAGTAATCCACCCTAGGGAACACAAAAGGCTCAGGTGATCCAACATTTCTATAGCAACATCAAATCCTAGAGTGCATATTAATTGAACCCTCATGGATAGTTTATCCATAAGTTGAAAGATTATCTCCATCACTAATCTTGAGAACTAGCTGATGAAGGTGGTAGTATTTCTGTAGCTGTACTAAGACTCTCTCCAAAATCCTTCACCAAAGTCCGCAAAAGTGCTTTTACTCCACTACACTCATGTCCTTTTGGAAGTCCTTCCATTCCACAAACCTCACACAACTCCTTGGTCTTAGATCTTCTTCCTCTTAATCTTGGTGAAGAAGGTCCAACATGGTCCAACAAGTCAAGTAAGCCTCTCCTTTCCCTCAATCTCTTGCTCTCAAAGGTCAATGGACATGAACTTGCCTTATGTCCCTTGTCTCTACATAGAAAGCACTTAGACTCACTCTTTCCTCCAAGTGGTGTAGGTTTTTGGATCCTCTCAACATTCTCTTCAAATTCCATTGTAAACTCTCTTTTCCTCAAATCCACCCCTAAAATCACCTCAAACCCTTGGGGAACCTTTCATAGTCTCAATTTCCACTCTTGGTGACCCTCCATGTTCCCAAGATGAATCTAAACACTCAAACATGCTTTTTGTTGCTCTCAAACTCCTCATGCATGAGATCTCCACTCTACAGAATTGACCCTTCCTAACAATTTCACTCAGACCTCTCAACTTGTATTTGACAGTACTCCAAAAATTTTCAGACGTGATCAAAACTCCAGGGTGTCCCTCCCTGCAAAATTTCAAATCTTTTCATTGAGCCATTTGGCCTAGACACCTTTCTATTCAGCACACATATTTCAGATTTGGTCTAAAAACCACCCCCCTCACTTCAAAACTTATAACTCCCTAAGCAAGAATGATCTCTCTCTAATTATTGTGGCAGCAAGTAGGATACAATGCATTGAATTTTCCTCAAAATTTTCAGGAAAATCCACTGAAAATTGAAGAAATGGCAGACTCTGTACAATTTTCTAGAGAGCATGCAGTTGCCGGAGCAGTTTACCCTATCAACTTTCAAAAATTCTTACCCAATGTGCATAGTAGCTCTCACAATAATTTCAAGTGTGCTAACTGAAAGATAAACTAAGCTGTTATGTGTAGAAATTTCAAGTCCAGATCTCAAACTTGAGATTTTGCCCAAAATCACCTTAATCCCCAAAATCTGCAATCCACCTCACACAATCTCGCCAAATCCTCTCATGTGTACAAGGTGTACAAAATCCCTTCAAAGACACCATAATGAACTACAGGGTATACAAATAGATCTTGGTTTTCTAACATAAGTTCAGCCCTCTTCTCTCCTAATGTTCTCTCCAAGTGAGCTCTCATAGCCTCCTTTTGCCTAATGTAAAATTGAATGCAAAACATTATCTTGCCTTCTAGAGAAGTCCCAGAAATGGAACCAAAAATGTGAGCCGGCTTATCTCTCACTTAGGATGAACCTCTGATGGCTATTATGGTAGCGCACCATGGACTAAGATGGCAAGGAAGCCGCCGAACTCCATCATACTCCTCCAAGGCTAACACTCCAAGACTCAAGACATTGCTCACTAGAGAACTCAATGAGAGAGAGATAGTTGCAAATGAAAGGATGATGAGTACTTCCTCACCCCTTGTTTATATACTTGTGAAATAGTTACGTACTTAAGTTACTAATTACTAGAGTAACTCAAGTTACTAGGCTAAAAGTCAAGTAAAGTCAAAAAGTAGAAAGGAATATCCAATCACATGGGCATATTTCAATAGCATGTGATCTTATCTTGACCCAACCACTAAGTCAAGGATTCTTTCACATGGGCTATCCTTGGACTATAGAAGAATCCAAAACAAAAAGGCTTGGGGGCCCAAGAGTTCTCAGCTCTTTCCCCAAAGTCAAACACCTAGGAATAATACCAAATCAACACACTAAAATCCAAAATAGTGGTGCTCATCTTTTCCACCTCCTCTAAAGTAAGGTCCCCTCTATCTTAGCTATGACTAACTTTAGCTAATCATGACTAATGTAGAACCATCCTTTATCTCTATATAAATAATATCTCTCAAGTACTTGTAATACCAAGCTAAATATCATAATACCACACACATGCACAAATGGGTGTTATAGGTGTAGCTGGCAACTCCTCCAATCTAGCCGCTACTTGTTGAGGAACATGGTCTCTCTCCTTGGCGCCAATTGTGCCACCCACAACACTAGTGTGTGTGAAGATAGTCCATCACTAAGACATCATCATGAATATATTGCTGAACTATACCACTATCTCCACTCTTTGGATCTATGATCCCAATAACTCCTCCTATATGCATTGAGAGAGATACCACCAAAGCCTTGAAAAATTTATAGAGAAAGGCAAATGCTTGCCAACTTGGCACCATCTCCTCATTTGTCTCAACATACCAACGTGCATTGGTCTAATCGTGTTGGTTGGGACATGGGTTTCTACTCAACCTATCTGCACCATGGTTCACCACTCCAGGTCTATACACAACCATGAAATCATACTCCTGTAGAATCAAAGCCCATCGTGCAAGCTTTCCTGAAAGGTTGTCAGAATCTATCAACCACTTCAATGGCTAATGATCAATGATGAAAGTAAAGGGGTTACCAAATAGGTAACATCAGAAATGTGCTACTGCCCAAATTGTTGCCAAGCAGTCTCCCTCATATGAAGTATACTTCACCTCCACTAAATTGTTGGAGCAACTAGCATAGGCTACCTCAAACTCCTTCCCCTCATCATTATGTTGGGTGAGCACTACTCCAAGCCCCTACATACTCCAATCAGTGTGAACCTGAAATGGTCATCCTCTAATTGGTCTCCTCAAAATAGGAGTAGATGTCAACCTCTCCTTGAGCTCTACAAAAGCTCTCTTCTTTGGTGAGGTCCACCACAAGTCTAACAAGCAATACCAACACTCATTGGCTATTGTTGAAGCAAAAATGAAGGTAAGGGTCTAGCTCCACTAGGCCTTCCACTCACTCCATAGGATCCGTGCTGTCCACCTTGTCCTCAAAAACCAACTAGGCATGGTGCACTCTGCTGCACTTTAGAAGAAGTCACCATTGTGGATGAGGTCTCCCTACCAAATCTGGATGTCACCATTCTCTCCTCCACCATGTTGAGCTCAATACGCCAACCAAAGACCACTGTCAAAGTAGGAAAAGTAGTTTATAACAATGTTCTCTATGACGCAACTCCTTGTCCAATATCCCATACCAAAACTGGAATGTCTAGGTCTCAATAACTCCTTGAGTAAAACTGATCAGCAGCCTCATGTGCGTGTATGCCTTGTGTAGGCTCTCTCCAATCTTCCATTGAAACTCATGCAAGCTCCTTAGCTTATCAATCCGTACTCCTTGGAAGTTCTGACTCAAACAATGGAAGAACTCTACCATGGGATTAAACCCTGATACTACACCACCTCCTATCATAGTACCTCTACTCATGGTAGCACCATCTCCAAGAGATCCACCTATGCTACTAGAGCTACAACTCATAGGTACTACCAATCTACTCTTGGCAACCAAGCCTGAAGTGATAGAGACATAGTTTGGAGACCAATATTCTCCATAACTCAATCTCCTCCAAGTGAACTCTCTTGAACTCATGGCAATTGTCCATGGGTGGACCCTCTAAGTGATAAAACAAGCTGTCATGCCATTTGTAGTTCCGCATCTAGTTGCTCGGACACTGGAGTTCCAATGATAGTAGTTAGAGTTATTCTAGTAGTTTCTCAAGGACTACTTTCTGACAGTCTGATTTGGTGTTCGGGGTACTGACTTCACGATGGGGCCCACCGTCACTTTGCACCGTTCTCACCGTCGAGTGTGCTGTCAACGGGACCGTTAGGGTTCTAGTGCTAGCTCGAGTCCAAGGGGGTATAGTTTCGAAGTGAGCTCCAGAGAGTTCACTTCTTTGATGTTGAGCCTTTGAGTTCTTGGCTATGGTGGACAGAGGCCGGTGAGCGTCACCTGGATTCTCTATGCTTGAGTGGGTGTGGCTTGACTGTAATCAGTGCCCAGTTGTTGGCAGTTTATAGAGTGACAGATCAAGTACTGATCGGAGTTGAGTTGAGTGGAGAATGTTAAGCAATCTGATTACATCAGAGAAGTGAAGTCTGGGGGAAATCGGGTGCAGGAACGTTGAGTGTTGGTGGTATCTCCAAGTACGGTGGATCGTGGTAGCTCGATTGAAGTTCTGTGTTTCCCTAGTGTGCAGAAGCTCGTTCAAGTGATTCAAATTTGGCAGTTAGGCGGACGGTGTGCGGAAGCGCTGGTCAAATTTCGAGCAAAGAAGGAGCAATTTTTGAGTAGTGTTGTGATTTTGAGCTCAGGAGGTGAAGGCAGGACCAATTTGCTACGAGTTGGGCTCAGAAAGTGAAATTGAAGGTGGAGTTGGAAAGCTCTTCTCATGAAATTGTGATTTGGAAAAACCCGTTTTGTCAATTTGGCTCGAGTGGAAATTTAGCGGGGGATTTGATGGACATCCATCTTTAGGGTTTACGTCAGATTTTACGTCAGATTTAGGGCCAGAATTGGAGGAGTTTTGCTGTTTGGCCAGATTTGGAGAAGTTTCGCTAGTTTGGAGGAGTTTCGCAGATTTGGAGAAGTTTCGCCAATTTTGGAGGAGGTTTGAAGTGGCAACAAGAAAGGCCTCATTTGGCTGAATTTTGGCATTTTGAGGCTTTGAGGCATAGGGCTGTGGGCTATGAGAGGCTACGAAGGCCTAGAAGGGCCAGCAAGCCAGCTTGCTGGCGTGAGACTAGCTAGTTTAGAGTAGATCTTGGTCATTGGTTGGCAAAATCTGCCTTTCCTGCTAGATTGTGCGCAACAGGGTTTGACCTCTAGATCTCTTGTTCCTAGACTGGTGCCCTAGCCAACTAGTCCACCCTCACTTGTTGTCCTAGTGACTGCGCCACTGTTATCTATACACATGTAGCTTTGGCTAGGAGAGGCAGTTTGATCCCATTCTTGGTGATCCTGGTAGCTTAGGACTTAGATACGAATTGCTCTTATGTCAAATGCCAAATGGTGGCAGAGTCAGTCTTGTGTTGTGTTATGAGATGGAGGGTTTTCATTTAGATTTCTTGTGATTGGATCCCCTCCATTCTCTGCTTCCTGTTTGTGCACCATGTTTGTGTGAGGTGCCCTGACTTTTGAGCGTTGGTGCTCTCGGTGGTGAGGCTGGAGTGATGACCAGTCAGACTACCTTTGTTTCTCTCCGGTGAGGCAGGAAGTGATGACCTGCAGATCATTAGAGTGCGTGTTATGATGGCAAGTTACAGGTTGCCTTTCCCCTAGTGTAGTTATCTCGGTTAGAGTTACATTAGTGGGTGGTGTCTAGTTGGTGTTGGCACTTGGTGGGGCACTTGCGGTTGCGACTTGCGGTTGCAGTTGGTGGTTTGGGTTTGCTGTTGCAGTTACGTGGTCACGACGGAGTTCTTTGGAGATTCCAGAGGAGTTAGCCCTGCAGTACGCAGAGGGTTTACTCGGAGTGGTGCTTGGTATCAGCCTGTATCTCAGGTCCCAGTGAGGGAGGAGATTGACTCTGAGTTGGAGTTCGACACAAGAGCTGATTCAGTTGAGAGTGCACTTGGTGTGTCCGCACCGTTGTTGTGGGACATGGACGAGATTTATGGGGCCTCCAAAGGCCCTAGGCGTTACTTTGGTACAGTGGTACCATTGAGTTGGATGACTTCATCTAGGAGTTTGAAAGTTGGTGTGATCTACAGCAGATGCGGAACCCGACTTTGTTCACACCCTTCATGGCATGGAAGGGGTTGTTCCAGCATCTCGAGGGTCCACCGATGGATGACTACCATGAGTTCAGGAGAGCTCATTTAGAGGAGATTGAGTTATGGAGACAGTATTGGTCTCCACACTATGTCTCCATTACTTCAAGCTCGGTGGCTAGGAGTAGATCGGCTGTACCCACGAGTTCTAGCTCGAGTAGTGTTGGTGGAGCTAGTGGAGGTGCACTAGTTGGAGATAGTGCTACTACAAGTGGAGGTACCGCTGCAGGAGGTGGTGTGGTACCGGGGTTTAACCCCATGGTTGAGTTCTTCCTATGTTTGAGGCAGAACTACCAAGGAGTGCGGACTGACAAGCTGAGGAGCTTGCAAGAGTTCCAACAGAAGGCTGGAGAGAGCCTACGCCAGGCATACACTCGCATGAGGCGGCTGATCAGTTTCACTCAGGGAGTTACTGAGGCCTTGGCAGTCCAGTTTTGGTATGGGATACTGGATAGGGAGTTGCGACGTAGAGTTTGTGATGCTACGTTGTTGCAGGCTACTTTGCCCACTTTGGCAGTAGTCTTTGGTTTGGCTGAGTGTATTGAGCTCAACATGGTGGAGGAGAGAGTGGTGACATCTGGATTTGGTAGGGAGACCTCATCCACGGCTGTTACTTCTTCTAGAGTGCAGCAAAGTGCACCACGCCCAGTTGGTTTTGGAGGACAGGGTGGACAACCCAGATCCTATGGAGCGAGTGGAGGGCCTAGTGGAGTTAGACCCTTACCCTCATTTTCGGGTCAGCAGCAGCCAGTGAGTGGTGGTGTTGCTTGTTGGACTTGTGGTGGACCTCACCATAGGAGAGAGTGTGCTCAGGGCAGTGGACCTGATACCTCTGGTGCATCATAGCCAGCACAAAGGCAGTGTGAGCACTGCCACAGATTTGGTCACACTAATGACCGATGTTTTGACCTACACCCGGAGTTACGGAGTGGTAGGGCTGCTATGGCAAGTAGTAGAGGAGCTCTAGTTCATGGAGGACGAGGTGGTAGAGGTGGTGGTAGAGGATCTACACCTAGTAGGGGTGCAGTACCTGCCCTTACTTCTGACACAACTATGGCTACTCGGATTGAGCAGTTAGAGCAGAGATTGGCTAGTATGGCTATTGCTTAGAGGAGATCAGATTTGGGTGCTGAGGCTTCCACCTCATATGCGGGTGATAGAGATGCTTTGGACTTCATGTGCGGAGCAGCACAGGTGGATGCATCTGCAGCAGTGACTAGGAGTGCAATACGTGCTCCAGAGCCTAGAGGAGCATCAGTGGAGTTGGACCCACAGAGAGGAGAGGTTGGGAGACAGGTCAGACTTCCCCAGTCTTTCACGCTATCTGAGGCATTACAGACAACATCCATGGTTCCTAGACGGCCCAGTGCAGGTGTGGTAGGTGGTGATGGAGTACATGATGGACTACCTGCTAGTCAACCACCTACTACTACACAGACTGAGTCTAGCATGATGTTGGGGGCGGCTCAGCTGATTATGCGGCATCCATTGTTTTTAGCCAGTGACATGTTTACATTGGGAGTTGACCCAGCCCCAGTGTTCCGGTTGGCTGCCACATTGTGTGAGAGTAGGGATGGTGCAGTTCCTACTACTAGAGTAGAGGTGGTTGGTAGTGGATCTGACTTGGTTGAGGAGCATGGGATCCATTCAGCGACCAGTGGGTTGTGGCAGGCAGCAGCGGCTAGACTGGAGGAGTTGCCAGCTAGACCGGCCTTTGAGAGAGCACGGTTTACACCTGGTGTTGTCCTATTGGATAACCAGAGGGGAATTTTTTGTTTGGTGGGACCTTCAGGGAAGGTCTATACACCACAGAGAGTCTTGTTAGACTCTGGTGCGCAGCTCCTTATGTTGGGGAAGGCTACAGTTGTCGGTCTGGAGTTACGGAAGACCGATGTGGAGAGGTGTCCATTTCAGATCCAGACATCTCTTGGTGGTGGTTCGACACAGTACATCACACGTGGAGAGCTTGTTGTCCAGGTTCAGCCTGGTCATCCGATTGATAGCTCGGTGGTGAGAGCTCAGGCTATTGCGACGATAGCTGAGTCATATGATGTGCTAGTTGGGAGAGCAGTGTTATACCCCATGGGTTTCAGCATTGACTATTGGGAGGAGACAACCTCTTATAGACCTGGTTGGCAGTCTGGTGAGGGACGGGTATGTCGCCTACCAGTACGCTTCAGTAGTGGCAGTCTTGGCTCACTACAGTCCGAGACCATGGCAACATCAGTTTTGGCTTTCAGCGGTGCAGTCACTTGGCCTGGTGACTTGTTGGAGGGGAACGCCCATGCAGAGGATACTCCAGTACTAGAGGAGATCACTCGGCTATGGAGTAAGAGTGGGATTGTTCCATCCACCTTGGATGTTCCATTGTGGAGTTCAGAGGAGGCATTGCAGCAGCATGCAGATCAGTTGGTGCAGCAGGCTTGGAGTGGAGCCTTCGTACCATCAAGGGATGAGTGTGAGGATGAGCCTCCAGAGGCGATTGCTTTGACACCTCTGGATACCACACTCATTGCTTGGCAGTATCCAGTAGAGGGGATATGTCTATTGGAGTTGTTTGGTGGGGTTAGCACCGGACTAGCTGCGGTGTTACAGGCGGGTATCCGAGTACAGAGGTACTTGTATATAGAGAGAGATGAGACTGCTAGGCGAGTCTCTCTACATCATGTGGCACACTTAGCCTATCGGTATCCGGAGTTATTACCGATGTCAGCAGCCAGAGGTTACTAGAAGGCCTTACCAAGAGACATTTCCTTACTGGGGGCGCATGACCTAGAGAGACATGGGCCTATTCACTTGGTGATTTTTGGATGGCCATGTCAGGGACATACACGTGCGGGCCGCAGTTTGGGTCTTCAGGATCCTCATTTTGGTGTGTTTTGGGAGATGTTACGGATACTACGACATCTCCAGGTTCATCAGTCTATTTCTCTAGCTTACCTTTTGGAGAACGTTCCTTTGATGGGTGATTCTTGCACTAGAGTGGTGGCGAGTACACATCAGGTCCATTCTTGGATAGGACCTGCTGTATTGTTAGATGCAGCCAGAGTGGGATCACGGGCTCATCGTCTTCGCCTTTGGTGGATGAACCTTTTACCCAGAGAGGTTCTACAGCATAGGTCTGATGGGATTCAGCGACTAGACCACATTCTTGTTGATGATATCTTGGATGTTGGGCGTCAGTCTCAGATAGTGGTAGTGGCTGATAGGTCACCTATGGCAGTGGTGAACCTAGTTGGACAGCCTAGAGCTGCATTTCCTACACTCATGAGTTTCCCAGGCTCTCATGCTTTTCGAGAGGGAGGACCTGGACTTGTCTGGGACTCACTGTGACAACCCAACAAATATCACTTTTGCGGTAATCGGGTAAGTAAAGTTCATTCCCGCAGAGATACGAGTCAGAAATGTCCAAATACGAAGTCAAACAATAACATGTAGTTCTTCTTGGTTGCGTCTTTAATCTCTCAGGTAGAAACCACACCTAGAAGAGAGTAACAAGCACTGACTCGCAGTCTTGTCACAAATTCACACTCCTTAATCACAACTCCATCAAATCTTTCCAAACAATCTTGATTTGTGATGATTGAGGCTCTCCCGAAAATGGCACTTCACTGCAAAACGACTTTGCCTCAGAATTGTGTTCTACCCTTCCACTGAAGGCACAACTTCCTTGATCGAAATTGCTTCACATCAACTTCGCACTGCACTCACAAATGCAGAATACTACCAACACTACAATTCCTCTCAGATCTGTCAAGGCATTGCTTCGATTGCACTTCACTCAGGATCAAACACACAGAATGAAGATCAAGGCTGTGGAATCCATCATCCAACAAGCACTCTGACTTGCACTTCTAATTTCTCCAAACATTCACAAACACAATTACAAAGTTGATACTCGGAATCAAGCTCAAGTGACAAGCACTGCTTCACAGCACTTCGCTTTATCTATTCTTAGAAAAAATGAGCACTGAACAACAATTTCTTGCGAATGCCACTCTTAAATAGTGAAGCAATCGACAGCTCTAACAACTATACCATTCTACAACAACTCTTCTAACCTGCAGATCCGAAATGACAATGCACCTCTTCATATCTGCCCCTTCAAATCTCAAATCGGTTACTAATCCAATCCGATGTCTACTTCTTCCTCGGCTTTCAACCCTGAACCCGAAGTAATCTTACTTCCTACTACATTTTCCTCGGGTTTCAAATCTCCCACATCTTCTACCAGATCCAGCAATTCTCTTTCCTGATCTGAAATTGCACTAGTGGGTAATCTATCTAACTCCTCATCCTTCGACCCACTCTTCTCTAATGTCTCTGAGGGCAACTCCAAAGACATTTGGATCCCAATGTTATCTACTTCAGGTTTTGCCTTAACATCCTGCCAAAGCTTTTCTAACTCTATTCTCACTAAGTCTAATCTAATCGCGATATTGTCTTCTACTTCTAAGATCTTCCTATCTACACGAGTTCTCAATTTAATCAACAAGGCATTCAAATCTGTATCTTTCGTTTGTCTTCGCCTCGTTTCCTGCACCAACAGTTTTAACTCGTGCAATCTCGTCTCCTCAATTCAAACGCTAGCCTCTGTACTCAACATCGCGTTTACTCTAAGGACGATTTCCTTCAATGGCTCCAATCTTGTCTTGCATTTGCGTTCCCGATCTGCAAGCCATTCTTCTCTGTACATCGCCAATTCTTCTTCAAATTCGGCCTTCACCGCTTCCTTCTCTTTCTCCTTCTGTGCAACCTTCTCTTCCTGATTACGAAGTAAGTCTTGTAATCTCTCTTCTTCTCTATATCTCACAGCCAACTCTTGCTGCCAAAGTTGCTTCTTCTCCTCCATACTCTCCATCACTCGATCGAGCTCTTGATCCTTCGATGCTACCCTCGCCATACCATGGATAAGTTCGACTCTTGAATCAGCAAACTGCTGCTTCAAGATTTCCTGCTCCGCTACCTATCTCTCCCTTGCGATGTCACTCTTCCTTGCAAGCTCTTCTCAATAACTCACTTCTCTCTTCAAGTCTTCGATTACTTGACTCCTCTCGACTGCTTCCGCTTGCAATACTTCTCTCTCTTCCTCTCCTCGGGTTATACTCTTCTTCAACTCCGAGTTTTCTTCTTCCAATCTTGATAAGACCTACAACACAGTCTTTACCTCTGGACAAGTAGACTGCATCTCCTTCTTCTTCTTCTCCATCTTCACCAACAACGGGCATACTACCATCTGTAGGTAATCTACTCCATTACTGACAACTTTGTCCTCCCGCGGAGTGGTCTCTCTTCTTTCCTCATGTTCTCCCGATACTCGCCTTCTTCTCTGGAGTCTTCGTATCGGGATCGATGCCTCACTGCCTGAGCTTCCTTCTACCTCTTCCTTCACTCTACTCGGTCCCGCTTCACACTTTGCCTTACGTCTCGAGCGAATTCCTCGCTGTACTGTGATCTTCTTCTCCTCGCACCCTGGTACTTCGTCTTCCAGCGCCGCATTGTCTTCGGTTTCTACTTCGGCTTGCATTTCTTCTTCGTATTCTTCAGCCGCTGGTACCGATGTCATCTCTCCTCCTTCCTCACTGTCACTGCTCGTATCTCCACTTTGCAATGTCAGCTCAGGTTCCTCCTCGCGGTCCGAGTCCTCCGTCTTGAGCTCGGCTTCGCCTTCTGAGTCTTCATCTTCCGACTCAATCACCACCATTCCTTGCCTCGGGTTATTTTTTTGCATTTTCTGAAGTTTCTTGTTTTCTTTGGCTTCTGCTTGCCGAGTTCTCTTCTTTGTCGGGGTACTTTCAACGACCTCCACGTTCTTCCCTGTCTTCGCATAGTAATCGTCCGTGCTCCGGATTTGGAGAATGTATTGCTGCTCCTCCGCGTCGACTTCTTTTCTCAAATCATGATGGAAATGAGACACCATTCGATTATGCTCTGCCAGATTGAGCAGATTTAACCCCAAGGTAAAAATGGGCTGCAAATGGTACAATGTAGTGTGGAGGCAACTTATCCTGCAGATTCCACACCATCTGCCTCGTTCTTCCGTGAAAGCACCTTGCCCAATTTATCGGTTCTCCTGCAAATAACTTGTGAAAGAACACCGCTTGGTGTTTCATTACATAGGTAGTTCGCTCCGGCTTCAGGAGGGCCATTAGTGCACTCACAATTCCTCTCCTCACTGGGTCTTTATAGCTCTCAACTTTATACCCATTCTTCGTCCTCTTCGACGAGAAGGCATCTCTTACCTCCTGCGTTTCTTGGGCTATCTCTCCTTTCCCCAAGAACATGGCTCCCTGCTCCAAGCCTGCCTCCTTCCCGAGTACGAGTCTCCAATCCGACTCTGTCCAGCGAGCCAGATTTCCTCTCTTCCCTTCTTCCTCGGGACCATCAAGACATTTACTCTCGATGATTTCTGTCATGAATCTTGGAAAAATTACGTTCCAGTTCCATGCCAGAAAAGTGATCCGAAGTCGGCTCAAGACTTCGATCCTCGCTACTATATCTAATCTCCGAATTGCATGATTTCTCACTACAAATTCGGAGTTCTTCTTCCCTCCTCCCATCTCTTCTGCTTTCTTTTGGTCTCTCAATTTCTCTCTCTCGACTTCTCCCTTATGCACTAACACGAGTCCAACTCTATTTCCCTTTCCCCGATCACCTGCAAGACGACTCCTCAACGGCGAAGGAAAATTGCTCGACATTTCATCGTTGCAATTTCGATTTTTATAGAGTTGCACTTCTTTGTCTTCCGTCGCTTCAAGTTTCTACCAAGAAATCACACCTCCGGCATGCACCTGTCACTATCACCCCACCTTCGCGCGTATGAGCCGCCAATTTTGAAACGGCCCCTACTTGAATTTCTCGCCCTGACGAAAGGTTGTTAGACTGTATTTGCCTCGGGTTGAGCTCCCCCCGAGCCAAAGACAATTTACTTCGTATTGTATGCTGACACAGCATTTCAGAGTACTTTGCCTTATGACCCGAAGTCACTTTACTTTGGGTTTCACCCCAAAGACAATTTTCTTTGTCTTCTTCGGCCATACAGGTGCAATCCGACTTCTCTATACACTTTTTCTCCTTTATTTTGGAAAAAAACAAAAAATGTGGGCACCACATACCCCCTCCCTCAAATGTGAGCGTCCCCGCGAACATAGACCTCGGGTGTCTGAGAAACTTCCGAGTCTATGGTCCAATATCTCCGAACTCTCCACCCGTTTACTCGAGTGGCAAAAGGATTACCTTCCAAAGTTACGAGTTGCATGGATCCATTTTTGTAAAGATGATGAACTTGATAGGGAACCATCCATCTCAAATGCAACTTGCCTAGAAAAAATATTCGGTGATTGTCATATAACAAAACCAAATCCCCTTCTCGTACAGTCACAGGCTTGATTCTCTGATCGTGCCTGACTTTCCTCTGTGCTTGTACTTCTTTCGTGGTTTGCATTGCATCGTCTCTTTTCTCTTCTAACCACATCAGTTGATGAATCCAAAGATCCTGACTTTCCTCTTCCGACATTCGTTCTTCGCACAAGACTCGATAAGTCGGAACTTCAAATTCAACTGGCAGTATGGGATGCAAGCCATATGTCAAGAAGTATAGGGTTTGTTTGGTTGTAATCTTCTATGTTGTCCGATAGGCCCATAACGCGGCTGGTAATTTCGTATCCCAGTCATAGGCATAATTGACAGTCATCTTATTCAAAATTTTACAAAGTAACCCATTTTCTTTTTCCGTTAAGCCATTTGCTTTTGGGTTATAAGGAGTCATCTTCCGATGTTTAATCTGAAAATACTTGGTTAACTCCTCCATTACAGAGTTCAAAAAATGTGTTCCTCGGTCACTGACCAATTCCAAAGGACACCCATATCAAGAGATGATGTTTTGAAAGAAAAATTCCGCCACAGTTTCAGCATCATCTCTGCGAGTTGCTTCCGCTTCAAACATCTTGGTAGCATAATCAGTGCAAACCAAAATGTAGCGCTTTCTTGTGACTCGGGTCACTGGTTGAATAGGACCCACAAAATCAATCCCCCATTTCTCAAAAGGGGCCAAAGGCAAAATTGGTTTCAAAGGCCATTGAGAAGTGGCCGTCGGCTTCCCCATTCTCTGACACGCATCACAGCTTCGGATATGAGCATGTACATCTTTGTACATTGTAGGCCACCAATACCCTGCCAAAAGAATTTTCTTTATAGTATTCTTCAGAGCATAGTGTCCTCCCGATGCCTCGGAGTGTAAAGATTCAATTACTCTTCCTACTTTGTATGACACCAAGCATCGCCAAAGTACTTCATCTTCGCCCATCTTAAATAAAATGTTGTGTTTATGCTGGTACGGCCCCATTTTCCGGAGAAAGACTGCCCCCTGTTCCAGATCCATCCCCTCAGGACAATGGAGAGTATTCAGATAATTATATTCATCTGCATACCTTGTACTTCTCATTGCTGATAAGTGATACAACTCTTTGTCAGGGAACCGATCGTCAATTTCCCACTCCTGGTCTTGAGTGTCTAACCTGGACAGGAAGTCCGCATTCAAATGCGAAGCTCCCTTCCTCACTTGTACAGTATACGTGAACTCTTGTAATAACAAGATCCATCTTGCAATTCGTCCCGATAAATCTGCCTTCTTGACCAGATGTTGCAATGCATAATGGTCAACATAGAAGACAAACTCATACCCCAACAAATAATGCCGAAATTTCTTGCAGGCATACACCATTCCAAGTGCTTCTCTTTCAGTCGTTGAATAATTCTTTTCAGAAACTGAAAGTTGTTGGCTGGCATAATACACCGGGTAGTCCTTCTTCTTCTCGTCCTTCTGACTTAAGACAACCCCGATGGCCATGGACGAAGTGTCCACATACACATGAAAAGGGACGTCCCAATTTGGGGCCCTCATGACTGGTGCTTCAACCAGTTTCTTCTTCAACACCTGGAAGGCTTCTTCTTGATGTTCTTCCCACAGATAGTCTTCGGATTTCTTTAGAAGCTTTGTAAGTGGTGCAGCAAGCACTGCATAGTTTGACATGAAGCGTCTGTAATATCCGACATGTCCCAAGAAGGCTCTCAGCTCCCGGATGTTCTTCGGGGATTCCAAAGCTGCGATTATTTTAACCTTCTCAACATCGACTTCAATACCTCGGCTTGACATCCGATGCCCCAGAAGAATTCCCTCCTTCATTGCAAAGAAGCATTTCTCCGGCTGTAATGACAAGCCGGCAAAACGACACCTTTCAAACGTTTGGTGAAGGTGATCTCTATGTACATCCCGTCGTCCAAACACACAAAAGTCATCAATAAAAACTTCAAAAAATTTGCGCAGGAAATCTTTGAAGATCGAATTCATCATCCGCTGGAAAGTAGCGGGAGCATTACACAACCCAAAGGGCATTTGATTGTAAGCGCAAGTGCCCCAATCGGTCATGAATGTAGTTTTATCCTTGTCTTCTTCTCGAATGGATACTTGATTGTACCCTGAAAATCCATCAAGAAAACTATAACAAGGATGCCCAGCTACCTGATCTAAAATTGTATCGGTAAAAGGCAAGGGATGATGATCTTTCCTTGTGATTGCGTTCAATTTTTGGAAGACTTGGCACACTCGGATCTTCCCAGTTTTCTTCTTTGGGACAATGACAATGGGGGAGACCCATTCACTGCTTAAGATAGGGAAGATGTTTCCGGCCCCTAAGTACTTATCAATTTCATCTTTTACCAAGAGCGAGTACTTTGGGTTCAGGCGGTATTGTTGCTGCCGAACCGGAACTGCACCTTCAATCAAATCAATCTGGTGTTCTCCAAATTCTCGTGGAATACCCGGCATTTGATCAATCGACCAGGCGAATACATCCTAGAATTCTATAAACAGGGCAGTGTATCCTGCCAACTCCTCCGAAGTAACTATCTTTGAGATTTTTAAAATTTTTCCTTCAGTGAGTAACACCTCTTGACAGTCATCGGGGTTGATGACTCCTTCAACGTGGCTTATTCGGCTTATCCCGAGGTGAGCGGCCATCAAACCCCCTCCCTCCAAGTCAGGTTCACCTGAGGCGAGGTCATATGGATCTTCGTCGTCAGCCTCTACCTCGTAGCATTCCAAGTAATTAACTTGAACTTCTTCTTCGGATTCGTCTGAAGATGAAGACGATGAATCTTCGGACTCGTCCTCCTCTTCTGACAAACTTGTTTCCCCGAGATGGGGAACCTTTGTCCAACTCACAGTCACCAGCTTCTGATCTGCGGATGAAATGTCCTTGAATCTTAACTTCTGCTGATGCCAATCCACTACAACTTGGGCACTATACAACCAGGGTCTACCGATCAACAAAGGGTAACCAGTTTTTGTCACAGGCCGCAACACAATGTAATTCAACTTGAAGGGTACTCCTCCAATAATCGTGGTAATGTTCGATAGCATGCCCAAGAGCCATCTCCTGGTTTGGTCTGCAAACTTCAAAACTCGGGGTGTTGGTTCAAACGTATGATACCCGAGTCGATTCGTAGTATCTTCAGTCATGACATTCACACCGGACCCAGAGTCAATGGGTATCGATGTGATCATGCAACCTGCAATCTCCGCGTCTACCTCGGGAGATCCCAAATCTTCTTGTTCAATACGATAGATAGCAGGCAGGTCCTTCTTTGACATCGACCTCACCTTCTTGAGGGCCGAATTAAGCTGTCTCTTGTACAGCTTGTTATCTTCCCACAATTGCTTAAATGTAACATTGGCATTTGTGGTGGCCAAGTCGGCTACAATATCATATTGGGGAACTCCTCCCAATTTGACCGTCTTCGTCTTCGGCTTTGAGTCCGAGGACTCTCCATGCTCCCTCTTGACTTTGGGACGCTTCAAACTGGTGACGGGCTTGCTGATGGCCTTAACCCGAGCTTCCTCGGGTTGGCCTACCTCGGCTTGAATCAGACCCTTTACTTCGGATCGGATGTCCGCCGGAAAAATTGGAGACTTCGTCTCTTCTTCCAAACTCAGTTCCCGAGTCCTGAGTAATGCCTCTGTTAATTCTTTCTGCAAGGCTTTAGCTTTAGCTTTTGCGAGGATCTTTTCCTCCTTGGCCGAAAGAATTGCTTTTGGGCACTGTCTCTTCGCCTTTCGGGAAGACGACGAGGTCGTACTCAATTCTTCGGGATCACGCTTCTTCTTGGTGGAGCGTGTCTCAACTTTCAAAATTTCAAGGTCTGGCCATTCTCCTTCTGAGGCCGGACTCCCTTCTTGAGGTCTTTCTTCCTCAAGAGTTATACAATTTACATTCGTATCCCCATTCGGCTGAAGTGCTGCACGCTCAACGGGGGTCTGTACATATTTTACAAGAGGCTTAAGGTTCGGCGGGTGAGGGCATTGGTTGCCCGTATGCCCCGATCCTTTACAATTTCCACACAGGGGAACGTACCCAATTTTCCTTCTTGGCTCGGGACAATTTGGAGACCAATGTCCCATCGAGCCACAATTATAATAGGCTCCGGGTGCAACATTTTGAGGGCGATTTTGGTTGCTCATTGGTGGTCTTCGTGCAGGAGCATTGGGGTTATACTCCCTGGGTCCAAACCTTGGACCTTGATACGATGTGCTCGGTTGAGGCTATACCTCCTGAGTTTGGTACACCGCCTCTTCGTCCTCGTCTTGGTTCCATCCCGGAACCCAATCAATTTGCTACACCGGGAATGCATTATGAGTATTGCATTCTATGTTGGCGTGGCCGGATTTGCCACATGCGGTGCACCACACATTAGATCGTCCAAATGCTGGGGCCTTTCTTCGGTCCTTAGCCCCAATCATCTGGATCTTGAAATCCGAAAACTCCTTGATGAGGGCATCCAGCTTCGTATCCGCCTTATGTACACTCTTGGCTGGTGGAGTCACTGGTTTCTTGCCTCCACGTCTTCTGACTCATCTTGGCTTTGATTCTTCTTCGGATTCCGAAGAAGAGCTCGAAGACATAGAGGATTCGTCCGAAGAAGGGGAGGTGCTACGTGAAGCTCTCCTTCTGGGCTTCTTGCCCTTCTTCTCCCGATTTCTCCGGTTACCGGTAGAGTGAGAGTGGGCCGCTTCATAACGAGCGACATGTTTGAGTACTTTATCCAGGGAAGTTACGTTCCTCTCCCTGGCAAAGATTTGTATCTCTGGTGAAAGGCCCCCGAGGAACCAGGTAATGGCTTGGACATCGGAGTATCCCACCACCCCCAATTGCTTGGGAACTCAGTTCAATAATGCCATGAACCGCTCAGAGTAGTCTCTCAACTTCTCCTTCTTGCCCCGGTCCAAATCGTTTAGTGCCGCGAAGACACTCGTATCATAGTCAACCTCCCGGAATCATTCCAAGAAGTTGTTTCTCAAGTCTGCCCAGTCCGATGGTACAAACCCCTTCTGAGTCACATGAGTGTACCAGCTCCGAGCTTTCTTGCGAAGCAGACTTGGAAAAATTCTTAGTCGATCCGCCGAGTCATGCTCCTTGTTAGCAAAGGAAATGACTTCGAATTCTTTGATGAATTCATCGAGGTCTTCTTCTTGTTCCGTCCCCTTATACTTCTGATAGGCATGTCGGGTGACAGGAAGCGAAGTCATCGGTCGATGCACTGGGATCGGCTGAGGTAATGTGGAACTTGACGGAACGGAAGAATTGGCTGGAATTGACGCCGTGTTGTCAGCCCAAGGATTCCAATTCGTCAAATTCAACGCAGGGTCTTCTTTGACAATTTCTACTCTGAGAGGGTCGACTTCAACCCGAGTGGAACATTCAGGATCAACACCTTCAATAGGTTCTTCCAAATTCCTTCGGGACAACCAAGGAATCGTTCGTAGAAGATGTTGACACTCGTCTTCAGTAAGTGTGCGTGTTGTCTTTTCTCAAACAAAGGTCTTCAAGAAAACAACTTCCTTTATAGCTCTAGGGGAAGTTGGTGTACTGGGCCACAACGCATATGTTTGCCCACTCGATTCTTTCTTCTTCTTGGAAGAAGAGGGAGATGCGAAGTAGCCTTGCCAACCGCCTTCGCGTTTCTTGTGATCAAGTTCTTGCAGGGCTTCTTGCACTTCGTGAAGAAGTTGAAACTCCAACGCCTCTTGCTCAGTTTCATCAACGATGGATGGGACGTTCAGACGTTTGTCTTCTTCACGCTGAAGTGCTCGTCTTCGAGCTCTCTCTTCTCGTTGTTCTTTCAATCCAGACATTCATATTGCCTTGATACCCAGTTTCCAATTTGGCTTCGTATTCTTCCACTTCCGAGATTTGTATCCCCGGCAGTGGCGCCAAAAATCATGTGACAACCCAACAAATATCACTTTTGCGGTAATCAGGTAAGTAACGTTCGTTCCCGCAAAGATACGAGTCAGAAATGTCCAAATACGAAGTCAAATAGTAACATGTAGTTCTTCTTGGTTGCGTCTTTAATCTCTCAGGTAGAAACCACACCCAGAAGAGAGTAACAAGCACTGACTTGCAGTCTTGTCACAAATTCACACTCCTTAATCACAACTCCATCAAATCTTTCCAAACAATCTTGATTTGTGATGATTCAGGCTCTCCTGAAAACGACACTTCACTGCAAAACGACTTCGCCTCAGAATTGTGTTCTACCCTTCCATTGAAGGCACAACTTCCTTGATCAAAATTGCTTCACATCAACTTTGCACTGCACTCACAAATGCAGAATACTACCAACACTACAATTCCTCTCAGATCTGTCAAGGCATTGCTTTGATTGCACTTCACTTAGGATCAAACACACAGAATGAAGATCAAGGCTGTGGAATCCAACATCCAACAAGCACTCTGACTTGCACTTCGAATTTCTCCAAACATTCACAAACACAATTACAAAGTTGATACTCGGAATCAAGCTCAAGCAACGAGCACTGCTTCACAGCACTTCACTTTATCTATTCTCAGAAATAATGAGCACTGAACAACAATTTCTTGCGAATGCCACTCTTAAATAGTGAAGCAATCAACAGTTCTAACAACTATACCGTTCTACAACAACTCTTCTAACCTGCAGATCCAAAATGACAATGCACCTCTTCATATCTGCCCCTTCAAATCTCAAATTGGTTACTAATCTGATCCGATGTCTACTTCTTCCTCAGCTTTCAACCCTGAACCCAAAGTAATCTTACTTCCTACTACATTTTCCTCGGGTTTCAAATCTCCCACATCTTGTACCGGATCCAGCAATTCTCTTTCCTGATCTGAAATTGCACTAGTGGGTAATCTATCTAACTCCTCATCCTTCGACCCACTCTTCTCTAATGTCTCTAAGGGCAACTCCCAAGACATTTGGATCCTGATGTTATCTACTTCGGGTTTTGCCTTAACATCCTGCCGAAGCTTTTCTAACTCTATTCTCACTAAGTCTAATCTAATCGCAATATTTTCTTCTACTTCTAAGATCTTCCTATCTACACGAGTTCTCAATTTAATCAACAAGGCATTCAAATCTGTATCTTTCGCTTGTCTTCGCCTCGTTTCCTGCACCAACAGTTTTAACTCGTGCAATCTCATCTCCTCAATTCAAACGCTGGCCTCTGTACTCAACATCGCGTTTACACTAAGGACGATTTCCTTCAATGGCTCCAATCTTGTCTTGCGTTCGTGTTCCCGATCTGCGAGCCATTCTTCTTTGTACATCACCAATTCTTCTTTGAATTCGGCCTTCACCGCTTCCTTCTCTTTCTCCTTCTGTGCAACCTTCTCTTCTTGATTACGAAGTAAGTCTTGTAATATCTCTTCTTCTCTATATCTCATAGCCAAGTCTCGCTGCCAGAGTTGCTTCTTCTCCTCCATACTCTCCATCACTCGATCGAGCTCTTGATCCTTTGGTGCTACCCTCGCCATACCATGGATAAGTTTGACTCTTGAATCAGCAAACTGCTGCTTCAAGATTTCCTGCTCCGCTACCTGTCTCTCCCTTGCGATGTCACTCTTCCTCACAAGATCTTCTTGATAACTCACTTCTCTCTTCAGGTCTTTGATTACTTGACTCCTCTCAACTGCTTCCGCTCGCAGTACTTCTCTCTCTTCCTCTCCTCGGGTTATACTCTTCTTCAACTCCGAGTTTTCTTCTTCCAATCTTGATAAGACCTACAACACAGTCTTTACCTCTGGACAAGTAGACTGCATCTCCTTCTTCTTCTTCTCCATCTTCACCAACAGCGGGCATACTACCATCTGCAGGTAATCTACTCCATTACTGACAACTTTGTCCTCCCACGGAGTGGTCTCTCTTCTTTCCTTGTGTTCTCCCGATACTTGCCTTCTTCTCTGGAGTCTTCGTATCGGGATCGATGCCTCACTGCCTGAGCTTCCTTCTACCTCTTCCTTCACTCTACTCGGTCCCGCTTCACACTTCACCTTACGTCTCGAGCGAATTCCTCGCTGTACTGCGATCTTCTTCTCCTCGCACCCTGGTACTTTGTCTTCCAGCGCCGCATTGTCTTCGGTTTCTACTTTGGCTTGCATTTCTTCTTCGTATTCTTCAGCCGCTGGTACCGATGTCATCTCTCCTCCTTCCTCACTGTCACTGCTCGTATCTCCACTTTGCAATGTCAGCTCAGGTTCCTCCTCACGGTCCGAGTCCTCCGTCTTGAGCTCGGCTTCGCCTTCTGAGTCTTCATCTTCCGACTCAATCACCACCATTCCTCGCCTCGGGTTATTTTTCTGCATTTTCTGAGGTTTCTTGTTTTCTTTGGCTTCTGCTTGCCGAGTTCTCTTCTTCGTCGGGGTACTTTCAACGACCTCCACGTTCTTCCCTGTCTTCGCATAGTAATCGTCCGTGCTCCGGATTTGGAGAATGTATTGCTGCTCCTCCGTGTCGACTTCTCTTCTCAAATCATGATGGAAATGAGACACCATTCGATTACGCTCTGCCAGATTGAGCAGATTTAACCCCAAGGTAAAAATGGGCTGCAAATGGTACAATGTAGTGTGGAGGCAACTTATCCCGCAGATTCCACACCATCTGCCTCGTTCTTTTGTGAAAGCACCTTGCCCAATTTATCGGTTCTCCTGCAAATAACTTGTGAAAGAACACCGCTTGGTGTTTCATTACATAGGTAGTTCGCTCCGGCTTCAGGAGGGCCATTAGTGCACTCACAATTCCTCTCCTCACTGGGTCTTTATAGCTCTCAACTTTATACCCATTCTTTGTCCTCTTCGACGAGAAGGCATCTCTCACCTCCTGCGTTTCTTGGGCTATCTCTCCTTTCCCCAAGAACATGGCTCCCTACTCCAAGCCTGCCTCCTTCCCGAGTATGAGTCTCCAATCCGACTCTGTCCAGCGAGCCAGATTTCCTCTCTTCCCTTCTTCCTCGGGACCATCAAGACATTTACTCTCGATGATTTCTGTCATGAATCTTGGAAAACTTACGTTCCATTTCCATGCCAGAAAAGTGATCCGAAGTCGGCTCAAGACTTCGATCCTCGCTACTATATCTAATCTCCGAATTGCATGATTTCTCACTGCAAATTCGGAGTTCTTCTTCCCTCCTCCCATCTCTTCTACTTTCTTTTGGTCTCTTGATTTCTCTCTCTCGACTTCTCCCTTACGCACTTACACGAGTCCAACTCTATTTCCCTTTCCCTGATCACCTGCAAGACGACTCCTCACGGCGAAGGAAAATTGCTCGACATTTCGTCATTGCAGTTTCAATTTTTATAGAGTTGCACTTCTTCGTCTTCCGTCGCTTCGAGTTTCTACCGAGAAATCACACCTCCGGCAAACACCTGTCACTGTCACCCCACCTTCGCGCGTATGAGCTGCCAATTTTGAAACGGCACCTTCTTGAATTTCTCGCCCCGACGAAAGGTTGTTAGACTGTCTTTGCCTCGGGTTGAGCTCCCCCCGAGCCGAAGACAATTTACTTCATATTGTATGCTGACACGGCATTTCAGAGTACTTCGCCTTATGACCCAAAGTCACTTTACTTCGGGTTTCACCCTGAAGACAATTTTCTTCGTCTTCTTCGGCCATACAGGCGCAATCCGACTTCTCTATACACTTTTTCTCCTTTATTTTGGAAAAAACAAAAAATGTGGGCACCACACTCACAGTTACAACAGTTGGTGGAGCCCAATGCTGATGAGAGAGAGCGGGTGATGGGTTTTTGCACCGGTATTACTGCTGTTCCAGCAGTGTCAAAGGCATCTAGGCGTCAGGTGTTAGGTCAGGCTATGGACCTGAACTATTTGACCTGGATTGTGAGCCTTGGTTTGGCAAAGCAGCGTAGGATGTGCTTGATAGGCATCACCACTCGGACACTTGTGAGCCCTGTGCCTATCAAGATGATTCAGGCACATGCTGGGAGCGATGGACCGAGTGGACATGGCATTCTTGGGACACATCCAGTAGCTACTAGGGAGAGTGGTCTACTTGGAGTCCATCCAGGTGAGCGTGGGCTACTTGGATTACACCCTTGGTCCACATGGGATGCAGCCAGAGGACGTGTGGAGCTTGCAGCCAGAGTGGAGGGAGTTTTTCACACAAAGGTTGGGACCTCTAGTGGTCGGGAGCATGACACTATTGCTCCCAAGGGCCCAGTGTAGCAGCCAGTCAGTACGTCTTCCACTCCTACTACAGTTATAGAGGATACTTGGGAGCCAGATCTTGGACCCAAGCTTACTAGAGAGGAAAGACAGAGGGTTTGGAGGTTCTTGAGGAGTCACACGAGTTGTTTTGCCTTCAGTATGAAGGATTTGGGTGCTTTGAAGGGACCTGGTATACGGATTAAGCTAACTAGCGACACACCTGTTTTCCGACGTCCTTATTGATATAGTGATGTGGAGAGGACATTGATTCAGAGCCGGAGTAGTGACCTTTTTGAGGCTAGTTTGGTGGAGATTTCACATGCAGAGTATGCAGCAGCGACAGTGATGCCAGCCAAGAAGGATATGCATGGCAACTATACAGATAGGCGGACGTGTGGAGATTACCATCCTATCAACCGACAGACTAGGGCTGATCGGTATGCCATGCCTACACCGGAGGAGATTTTGATGCGATTGGGCATGCAAAGGTCTTCAGTACTTTGGATCTTCGAGCGGAATATCATCAATTGCCGATTAGGGAGGAGGATAAGTCCAAGATAGCATTTTGGGCTATTGATCCTCACGGCAAGGATGTGTTATATCAGTGGAGGTTCTTACCATTTGGATTGAAGAACGCTCCTGCTGAGTTCCAGAGGGTCATGGATAGGATCCTAGCTAGATTGGATTTTGCTCGGTGTTATATTGATGACATTTTGGTCTATAGCACTATTGTGGAGGAGCATGAGAGACAGTTGTTGGAGGTGTTTGAGAGGTTGAGATCTCATGGACTCAAACTACATCCTGGGAAGTGTAGGTTCTTCCATGAGCAGGTTGAGTATTTGGGTCACACTATCTAC
Source organism: Lunularia cruciata (assembly GCA_948567375.1). NCBI lineage: Eukaryota > Viridiplantae > Streptophyta > Marchantiopsida > Lunulariales > Lunulariaceae > Lunularia > Lunularia cruciata. The sequence continues at coordinate 12,454,715 of OX419760.1, forward strand.
CCCGGAGGACTTGGTGTTCAGCAGACCAAGATGGAGGCTATTGCACGTTTTCCTCGGCCTACGGATGTGAGCAGAGTGCGAGCATTCCTTGGGTTGGCAAACTTCTATCGCCGCTATGTCAGAGGATTTAGTGCCATTGCCAACGCCTTGACGAAGCTGACCAAGCTTACACAGGAGTGGTGTTGGGGAGATGAGCAAGAGAGAGCTTTTGTAGAGCTCAAGGAGAGGTTGACATCTGCTCCTATTTTGAGGAGACCGATCAGGGGACGACCATTTCAGGTTCACACTGATTGGAGTATGTTGGGGCTTGGAGCGGTGCTCACCCAACATGATGATGAGGAGAAGGAGTTTGTGGTGGCCTATGCTAGTCGCTCCAACAATTCAGCGGAGGCGAAGTATAGTTCATATGAGGGAGAGTGCTTGGCAGCGGTTTGGGCAGTAACACATTTCCAATGTTACCTATTTGGTAACCCCTTCACTCTCATCACTGATCATCAGCCGCTGAAGTGGTTGATGGAGTCGGACAAGCTTTCAGGGAAGCTTGCACGATGGGCTCTGATTTTACAGGAGTATGATTTCACGGTTATTCACAAACCTGGAGTGGTGAACCGTGATGCAGATGGGTTGAGTAGAAACCCATGTCCCAGCCAGCAGGATCAGACTGGAGCACGTTGGCATGGTGAGACAGATGAGGAGATGGTGCCAGGTTGGCATGCATCGGCCTTTCTGTGTATATTTGCAGAGGCTTTGGTGGTATCTCTCTCAGCGCATACAGGAGGTGTTATTGAGGTCACAGATCCAGAGAGTGAAGATATTGGTACAGTTCAGCGAGACATTCATGATGATGTCTTAGTGATGGACTATCTTTGCATTGGTGTTGTGGGTGGCACAATTGGGGCCAAGGAGAGAGACTGTGTTCTTCAGCGAGCCAGACGGTTCAGATTGGAGGGTAGACACCTTTTGCGTGTATGGGACAATGGTAGAGTGCTAGTAGTACCACTTCCATCACAGAGACCACAGTTGGTCCGTCATGCTCATGAGGAGCTAGGACATTTTGGAGTAAAGCGTACATATAGCTTACTCCAGAGTCATTATTGGTGGCGCGGTATGCAGACCTAGGTACAGCAGTTTGTTGCCAGATGTATGGTTTGTGACCGAGTTAGAGCATCATTCAATGCTCCTACGCCACAGTTACATCCATTTCCTATCATGGGATTGGGTTACCGTTGGAGTTTGGACTTCGCCGGACCTTTATTAGCTGACTGTGAGACATCATCGGTACATTTTGGTGATGGTGGAGCACTTCTCTAAGTGGATTGAGTTGGTTGCACTTCCTGACAAGTCTAGTGAAGGGACGGCTTACTCGTTCCTGGATCAAGTTCTTAGTCATTTTGGTGCACCAACTAAGGTTTTGACTGATCAGGGTACAGAGTTCTTGGGGGAGTTTCAGGTCTTGTGTGACAAGGCTTTGATTGATCATCGTACTACATCCCGAGATCACCCTGAGGCAGATGGCTTAGCAGAGAGAGTGGTTCAGACGGTGAAGAGAGGATTGCAAAAGTATGGTTTGCAGAGAGGCCACTTGGGAGATTGGGATCTCTAGTTACCTTGGTTGGCCATGGGCTATCGGTTCAGCCGGCAAGCCTCCTTAGCATCCTTCTCTCCATACTCTTTCTACTCTATGAACGAGATCCAGATTTACCTGCAGCCATTCATCGAGATGCTACTATAGTTTTGGACTTGGATGACCCCAATGTGTGGATGAGCGCATGTTCTCAACGGGCAGAGATCTTTCGGAGAGTGATGCCGATGGCCTTTGAGAACTTGGCGATTGCTCAGCATAGAGATACTTTACGTTATGCTACCATTTGAGGAGGAGGTTATAGACCCTCGATCCATCGATTTCATCCAGGCGACTATGTATATCTACAGCAGACAGCACCGACGACACTTGATGTTTCTACAGGCCGCACTATCTTGAGGGTGCACGAGATTTTGCCATCTAGAGTCCTTGTGTTAGAAGGATGTGATGGTGTTGTTTGGAAGGATCATGTGCGCAATTGTGCACTATGCCACCTCCCAAACATTGATGGTACTATGGACCCAAGCTTGGCACTTGTACGTGCAGGCTTGAGGTGTATGTTATGTGGCTCTTCTGGTGGAGTTGCTACTATGTTAGTGTGTGATAGCTGTTCGAGAGGATGGCATATGGCATGTATGACTCCTCCCCTCATGGTGCTTCCTCAAGGACAGTGGTTATGTCCTAGATGTACTTGACCTATAGCTAGTTCATTCTTTATATGGTATAGAATGCAGACAGGCGACTAACGATGGGGCTCCATAGCACCCGGCCTCCTCATCTTTGGCCATTAGAGGGTATACCATATACTTAGAGTAGATGGCTATCTGGAGTTAGAGGGACCTAACCGCCAGCTAGGGGGGCGATTGTGGCACTTTAGAGTCTATGTATGACTTATCTGATTAGTTGTGCTTCTATAGTGTATGATGTTGACAGCGATGTATGTTGTGTAGTGATGTATATACGCACGACAGCTATCACGCCATTTGTAGTCCGCATCTAGTTGCTCGGACACTGGAGTTCCAGTGATAGTAGTTAGAGTTATTCTAGTAGTTTCTCAGGGACTACTTTCTGACATTCTGATTTGGTGTTCGGGGTACTGACTTCATGGTGGGGCCCACCGTCACTTTGCACCGTTCACACCGTCAAGTGTGCCGTCAACGGGACCGTTAGGGTTCCAGTGCTAGCTCAAGTCCAGGGGGTATAGTTTCGAAGTGAGCTCCAGAGAGCTCACTTCTTTGATGTTGAGCCTTCGAGTTCCTGGCTATGGTGGACAGAGGCCGGCGAGCGTCACCTGGATTCTCTATGCTTGAGTGGGTGTGGCTTGATTGTAATCAGTGCCCAGTTGTTGGCAGTTTATAGAGTGACAGATCAAGTAACTGATCTGAGTTGAGTTGAGTGGAGAATGTTAAGCAATCTGATTATTGTGGCACTTTAGAATCTATGTATGACTTATCTGATTAGTTGTGCTTCTATAGTGTATGATGTTGACAGCGATGTATGTTGTGTAGCGATGTATATACGCACGACAAAGCCCTTCCATGCCATGAAGGGTGTGAACAAATTCAGGTTCCGTATTTGTTGCAAATCAAACCAACTATCAAACTCCTGGACGAAGTCATCCAACTCAATGGTACTCACTATACTAGAGAAACATTTGGGACCTTTGGAGGCCCCATAAATCTCATCCATGTCCCACAAAAATGGTGTAGACACAACAAGTGTACTCTCAATTAGGTCAGCTCTTGTGTCAAACTCCAACTCATAGTCAATCTCCTCCCTCACTAAGACCTAAGATATAGGTTGATACCAAGCGCCACTCTGAGTAAACCCATCGTGTATTGCAGTGTTATCTCCTCCAAAATCCCCAAAGAACTCCATTGTGACAAAGTAACCAAGAACTGCAACCCTCAACTATAATCTCCACAAGTACTCCCACCAAGTGCAAACACCACTAAGTGCCAATACCTCCAAGTGCCAACACCACCAAGTGCCAATACCTCCAAGTGCCAACACCTCCAAGGGCCAACACCTCCAAGCGCCAACACCACCAACTAAATGTCACCAAATAATGTAGCTCAAACTACGACAACTACATTAGGAGAAAAGGCAACTTGTAACCTACCATCACAACATACACTCTCACGGTCTACATGTCATCACTTCCTACCTCATCAAAGAAAAACATAGATAGTCTGATTGGTCATCACTCCAACCTCACTACCAAGACCACACCAAAGCACCAACGCTCTAAATTCAAGGCACCTCACATAAACACAGTGCACAAATAAGAACTAGAGAATGGAGTAGGTCCAATCACAAGAAGTCTAAACTAAAACCCTCCATCTCATAAATCAACACTAGACCAACTTTGCCACCATTTGGCACTTGACATAATCGGAGAATTTCTTGAGCTATGAGGATCACCGGAGAATGCGATCAAAATTCCTCTTGCCAAAATCTGATGTAAACCCTTTGTAAAATCTTAGGTAAAATTGACATAAATCCCTAAATTTGGCTGACTGCTAAATCCTCCACTAACTCTTTACTCGAGCCAAATTAGAAAAATTGGTTTCATTCAATCTCTAATTCAAGGGAGTGGGTTCCCAACTCCGCTTTCAATTTCACTGTTTGAGCTCAACTCGCACAAGATTGGTCTTGTGTACACCTCTTGAGCTCAAAATCACAACTACCGCTTGAAATCAAATCTCTCTTGCTCCAAATTTGGCCAGCACTTCCGCACACAATCACTCCCAGGGAAATCAAAATTGTGATCACGATACCACGATCCACCAAGCTTGGAGATACCACCACCATCCTCAGTTCTTGCACCCAATTTCCTCCTAACTCTCACTTCTTTGTTGTAATCAATTCAGTTACACAACTCAAATCACACTCAATCAAATTAGTACTTGATCTATCACTTAGTGATCTGCCAACAATTGTGCACTGATTATAGTCAAGCCACATCTATTCTAGCTAAAAGACTCTAGGTGTCACTCACCGACTTTCTGACCACTCTAGCCAAGAACTCGAAGGCTCAACAACAAAGAAGTGAGCTCTCCGGAGCTACACTCCTAGGGTATACTCTTGATTTTGACCTTAGTCTCACACCAATGGTTCCATTGATGGCACACCTGATGGTGCAAATGGTGCAAGTTATGGTGGGGCCCACCATGTAGTTAGTACCGAAAACACAAAATCTAACCGATGGCAAGTAGTCTACGAGTAATTGTCAAAATACCTCTGACTACTATCACTACTACTCCAATGTCCAAGTAATCTAGATGCAAAGCTACAAATGGTGTGGCAACATCTGAATCAGATTTAGATGTTGTCATCTCCTCCAATGAGGTCTCTTCTTCCATGATTGTGTCTACACCCAAAGCTCCTTCTTTTGAATGCAATTCCCAATAATCAAAAGATGATGTATTCGAATGTAAAATGTGGTGGGTGTTGGTTATAGGAAGTGTAACCCAATGGTTTGATGCCCAATTCTCAAGTAGCACTTGTGCCATCAATCAGTTATACAAGTTGCTCTCAACCATGGCCTCCCAAGAAGCAAATCACAATTGGAATCCTTCAAGATTTGGACAGTCATGGGATTTTGGAATTGATACTACCACCTTGTCCATCATCCCCATTGATCCCCATTGACTTGTTTGTTATGCTTACCATAAAGCTTAAAGGCTTGATGTTATTATACCCAACTTCTTCATCAAATTATTGTAATACTAAGAGCTAGCCATATGATCTAGATGTGAAATTTGGTTTGGTAACATCTGGAATGATGCATCATGGTCAAAATAGATCAGATAGAAGTATCACCAAAAGAATACTTCTACTAATAGGGCAAAAACCAAAATAGACTTAAAAACCTTAGAACCAATAACTAGACATATGATTTAAAGGTGAGAATTGGTTTGGTAACATCTGGAAGGATGTAACACGTGATGGACTAAATAGATCAGACAGAGGTATCACCAAAAGGGGACTTCTACTAATAGAGTAGGAACCAAAATATACCTAAAATCTTTGAAGGCAATTTTGGAAATCTGAACGGATGAATTAGGCCTTAAAAATGTGCAGATTCCCCCACTCCTCCCCATAGAGGAAAGGTTGACCTTCCCTCCCCTTGGTTTGTCTCATTGAGAGCTTTCCAATGGTACCTCACCATGTGATTCTGAGATTCCTATAGGAAGATTCCCTAAAAGATTCCCTCTAGTCAAAGCTTGTTTGACCAACTAGATAGGACCATGATCTACATGTCACCCATCCAAGTAAGTAATCCAAGGGTGGAGCTTGCTAACATGTCACCTATCTATGTGCCTAATCCTATGGTGGAGCTTCCTTGGAGGAGATCCATTTTGTCTGCATAATAAAGAGAAGGTGCTCCTTTGGGGCATCGGAGGTTTGAGTGTGAACTTGTGTGTTTTTCATGGTGTGTTTCTCTTCAAGTCTCTTATCCTTGGAGTATTACACCTATTTGACAAAACATTCATTGTAGATCCATCATCAACAAGTGCATCCTTAATTTTGTAACCATTCACTCTCATATCAATTTTTTAGGCATCTTCACAAGCCTCCCTTGGTGTTGGTTTTGCATCCACCACTTCCATGGATATCTGAACTTTTTCTTTTTCTTTCTCTTCCTCCTTGTAAAACTCAAACCACTTCTAAGCTCCATTCTCAAGGTAGGTTTCAAAGCAATTAGTTGGCTCACTATAATGTTAACCTTGTGACTACCAACATCCTCCAACACATTGTAGTCCCATTATTGCTTTGAGATCAAGAAATCATTCATCCTCAACGTCTTCCTTGAAGTCTTTGTTGTTGAAGGTGTTGAAGTGCTTGTATGAGTACTTGTAGTAGACATAGGACTATTGTTGCTAGGAGTGAATCCTTGAGACGAATGTACATCATCTTCAAATGGTCGTTCTTTTTCTCTTGTGCCAAAAGTTCCAAGTTAAGGCCTTTGGAGTTTGAGCACTCTACTTCTCATGCTTTCCAAAACATCAATGGATGCTATTTCCTTACCTCTATTTTAAGTAGGAGGTACTTGGGTTTCACTACCTCCTTCCTTTTCTCTATTGGCTCCCTCATAACTTCTTTCTCCATGATAAGTGGAATTTGGACAATTCCTTTGGATGTGACTTTTACCTCTACAATCAAACAATTTCTATCATTGAAATTGATGGTTGGTTAGCCTCCTCTATATGAATAGTGTCTATAACTGCTAGACCCTTTTCCAACATTTTGATCCACTTCCTTCTTCTCCCATAGTTATACTACATTGATCTTGAGATATGCAATTCATGTATGATAGTTTGAAGCGGATCCTTTACTGTAGATGCAAGAACCATAGCAATTACTACTTGTGATGCGACCCTCAACACCAAAGGATTAGAAGCTCTACCATACTTGTAGAGTCTTGGAGGATTCACAACCTCCTTCACCACCAAATCACTCTCATCCCTTTCGAAACTCTCTTCCATATGAACTTGTCTCATATCTCACCTTCATTTGCATTTGTGGTTTCAACCCTCCCACCAAATTCTTTGTGAGCATGGCTACAATACCAATCATCTCCATGCTTTCTCAACACTATGTTGAATTGGGACTCTAAATTTTCCAATCTTTTAGTATATGCTCTCACTTTCTGTCTATCTCCTTGCTTGAGGAAGGTAACCTCGGTCATCAATATCTCATAACTTTCATTCAAGAGAAAGCTCTCAATATGTGCAATATTCATACCTTCCCAAGACTCCTCTTGGTCATCTCTCCTCTCTTTCTTCTTCTATTTTGACTCATATGACATAAGAGCCACATCCTCAAAGACATCCAACAATGAGGCCCACTCATTTTTCCTTCTCTCATTGTTTCCCTATAAAACTTCTCTTGAAGTGTCTCACAAAATCCTCTACTTCTTCTCCATCCTTTCCAAAGAAAATTGGAAGGTCCTATCTTAGCCTCTCACTACTTTTCTCTTCTAACGAACTTTTTTTTCTCTCATCCCATAACTAATAAAGTACAGATATGATTAATATCATTTGAGAGTAATTAACTATAGAGAACATAAAAATTCAAGTTGCTTCAAGATTTCCACCACATAATCAAATCTTAGAGTGCATATTAATTAAACAATCATGGATAGTTTATCCATAAATTGAAATATTAGTTCCATCATTAATCTTGAGACTTCTCTCATGGAGGTGGTAGTTTCTCCATAGATACACTAAGATTCTCTCCAAGATCTTCACCATTATCTCCAACAATGTTATTTCTCCAATACGTTTAAGGCTCTTTGGAACTCCTTTCATTCCACAACCACACACAACTCCATGGTCCTAGATCTCCTTCCTCCTACTATAGCTGAAGAAGGTCCAACATGCAATCCCAAGTCAAGTAAACCTCTCTTTTCTCTCAATCTCTTGCTCTCAAAACTCAATTCATATGAATTTGCCTTACATCTCTTCTCTCTACACAAAAGACACTTAGAATCACCCTTTACTCCAAAAAATATAATTTTCTAGATCCTATTACCATTCTCTTCAAATTTTACTTTAAACTCTCCTTTCTTCAAATCAGCCACTACTATCACCTCAACCCTTTGGGAAACCTTACAGAACTACAACTTCACTCTTGATTGCACTCCATGCTCCTAAGATGTGTCTAACCATTCAAACATGCTTTTGGTTATTCTTATACTCCTCCTCATGAGAGCTCAACTCTCCAAAAATGAACCACCCCTCACAATGCACATCAATTCTCCCAAATGGCAAACATTTCTTTGAAATTTTGCACACTTAATAAGCACACTAAAACATTCTCCCTTTGAAAAGTTAAGCCCTTTTGGCATTGAGCTATTTGGCATATGCACCTTTCTATTCAATACCAATCTTTCCTAAATTTAGTCTAAAACTAAATCCTTCACTTCAAAAATTTATAACTCTCTTTTAAAATGCTCTTGCTTTGATTGTTAAGCCAAAAGATGGCTTATCTACCATTGAATTTTTTTAAAAGTTTCAAGGTAATTTAATACAAAATGATGAATTGGTGAACTCTATATAATTTTCTAAGGAGTAGTGACTCTCATACTAATTTTAAGTGTGCTAACCGAGGGATAATTCTAGCTATCATCTGTGAAAATTTCAAATCCAAATGTTAAATTTGAATTTTTGCCCCAAATAACCATAATTCCTAAAATTTGTGGTCCACCTTACACAATCTCTCCAATGCCTCTCATTTGTAGAGTATATAGTATCACCTTAGAAATATTATAGTGAACTATAGAGTATACAAATGGATCTAAGTTCTCTAACATAGGTTCATCCCTCTCCCCCTCTCATGTTCTTTGCGAGTGAGCTCTCATAACCTCTTTCTATCTAATATAGAATTGAACATGGAACATTACCTTACCTTCCAGAGAGGTCTCTATAATGAAACCAAAAATGTCAGTCAACTTGTCTCTCATTTAAAATGAACCTCTAATGGTTATTAGAGTAGGACACCATGGACTAAGAAGAAAAAGAACTAAACTCCATCACATTCTTCCAAGGCTAGTACTCCAAGGTATCTCCAAGACTCAAGAAATTATTCACTAGAGAACTCAATAAAGAATTGAGAAAGAGATATAATTGCAAATGAAAAGATAATGAGTACCTCCTGATCTCTAGTTTATATACTTATGAAATAATTATACACCAAATTTATTAATTACTATAGTAACTCAAGTTATTAGGCAAAAATTTATATAGAATCAAAAGTCTTAAGAAATATTCAAGTTCATGAGAATAATCTACTAACCATGGGTCATATCTTGACCAAACTAAAAAATCAATTATTCTTTCCAAGGACTACATTGGTTATCTATCTTTGGACTATAGAAGAATTCAAAACAAAAACACTTGTGGGTCCAAGAGTTCTCAATTTTTTCTCAAAACTAAACACCTAGGAATAATACCAAGTTGATACACTAGAATCCAAAATTCACTCTTTCACCTTCCTCTAAAGTAGAGTCACCTCTATCTTGGCAATGATTAACTCTAGCTTATCATTTTCAATGCAGAAATTTTCTTTAATACTATATAAATAATATATTTCAATTACTTGCAATACCAAACTAACTATCATAATAGAGCATACCTATATTTTGTATTTTGATGAGCTTTAAAGAACTGTATTTTTGAAGCTGAATTGAAGCCTAGTGAAGAAGAAAAGAGAAGAAACGTGTGGAGTAGACCCAAAGAAGTCAACTTTGCAATAGAGGAAGGACTTAGATCGGACTTACAGCGTGGTAGACCCAAAGTAAGGTTACTTTGCATTGGGATGATCAACCTAATCCAAAAGGACTATAACAACTTTTCCTCAGGCCTAGCAAATTAAGAAGGTATGTGTAAAGAAAACAACTACTTTGAGGGGATGAAAGTTAAGAGTGATAGGAAACAAACATACAGAATCTATGAGTGCAATTCCAAATTGATTGAAGAATGTTTACACAACAAAACACTATAAGATCAAGACTTTGTCAAAGGAAGTTCAAAAATGTCATGATAATATCCTATGGCTCTCAATAGTTGTCTTGAAGGAGTTAGAATCTTGGATCCAGTCAAGGGTTTTAAAGACCAAGGGTTAGAACACACGTGATGTGAATGAAAGGTAATAAGCAAAGTCCTTCACTTGTGGTGAGGAGTCTAGCAATTTGGAGATTAGATGTAGTGGTAAGGATCAAAATCTTGAGTAGACTTTAGATCATATTTTTGGCATGGAATTGGAACCTAAGTTTTATAGGATTCATGGCAAAAATAGCTACTGGTAATTGTGAAGACTGCCCTAAGAAAGAAGGAAAGAGAGGAAATATGACTCAATGGATTGAGTTGGATTGGAGATTAGTCTTAGGAAGAGAAATGGGAGAAGTAGGAGGAGTCACCTTCTATTAGAAGTGTGATCCTTTGGAGGAGACCGCAAAGGTGAGGTATTCCTTTAGTGTTGCTTGCACTAAGAATGGGTACAAGGTAGATAGTTATAAAGACTTGATAAGGTGAGGTATAGTTGGAGCTCTAATGGCAATGTTTAAGCCAAAGCAAACCACCTATGTAACAAAGCAATAAGCAATATTCTTTCACCATATGTTTGTAGGGGAAAAGGTGAATTGAGCAAAGTGCTTTCACCATAGAGTAGGTCAGATGATTGGGGGTTAGAGAATGGACTTGTCGCTCCACTACTTCATGTCATTTGTAGCTCAGTTCTATTTGGGATTGAACATATTGATCTTGGAGGAGAAAAGATAGATGGTGTCACACTTTCACCTTGATCTATGTCCAGATGTGGATGTAGACAAACAATACTACATAAAGTATACCCATAGAGGAGATGAATCTTTGCCAAGATAGGGTAGGAAAAAGTAGTGGTGGTAAGTATCTCAAGGCCAAGGAAGCAAGGTAACCCAAAGAAGGAGTATCACCAATTCAACCACAAAAGATAAGAAATGGTGGTAGTATACTTGTCATTGGATGCAAAATCCAAAGGCAAGGCAGATTCTAAGTACAAAGACTCCAAAGAAGAAGAACTCATGCTGCAAAGTTAGGAGTTGAGCAAGAGTGATAGAGAGCCTAAGGCTCAGCAGTTGGTGGATGAAGGGGCTATTGAAGAGGAGAAGGAGTTCCATGCACAAATTGAACATATGGAAGGAGGAGATGGCTAGTAAATGGAGTTGCTCAAAGACAATATTCTGGAGGAGAGGGAAGAGGAGCCAATGATGGTGTTTCCATGAGGGGTTAGATAAAAGAGAGGTTTGCATTCTGCACTTGCAGAACCAAGCCAATTGAAAGGAGATGAAGATAGTTGGGAGGAAGTCAACTTGAAGGTGAGATGATCAAGACTTTGGAGGAAGGCACCAAGAGAAGAATTGCCTATCAAAGTTGAGGACAAAGAAGACAAAGGTAAAGTGGAGGAGTACCAAAGGGTGGAGTATTTGTCCAAGATTGTTTGTCCATTGCTTATGGAGTTGCAGAAAATAAGAAAAGAGGTGGAGGAAGAGCATCCCAAAGTAAAAGATGAATTGGATGTAGTGAAGTACATTAGCATCAAAGTTTTTAAGTTAAAGGTGAAGTTAATCTAAGGAGAAGACAAAGCCAAAGTACTTTGGATTGATGATGCACTTTGGAAGCAAAATTTTGAGAATTTGTAAGAGAGTTTTGAAAAGTAGGGAAGTATTATTGAGAGTGAAGAAGAAGCATTAAGGGGAGTAGAGAATGGCATTTGAAAGACTAAATGCCAAGTTCAATGATGCACAAGTCAAAGTAGTGCACTCCATGGCAATAGCAATAGTAATGGAGCAGGCTTGGATAGCTTGAGATCAGTGGGAGCAAAGAAAGACCAGGCTTGGCTTGTGAGTAGAAGTTGAGAAGAAGAAAGATTATGGGATTTGGTGAGAAGCACAAAGTCTTAGTGAATTCAATATGTAAAGGAGAAGGAGAATTGAAGGGAGAGTATGAGGAAGAATTGCAAATGTATCGTGACAAGTTGCAGGTAAAGAGAACTTGGAAGAATACATTAGATTCAATAAGAGAGATCATTGGGAAGATAAAGGTGATATTGAGTACTGAGTCAAAAGTGAAATTGGAAGAAGCAAGACTATATGTGTTGAAGTTCTTAGTGTAGGAAACTTGGAAGAGAAATGCAAAGGACACTAATATGAACAAATTGTTGATTTTCCTTAGAGAGAAGGTAAATAGGAAGATGGTAGAAGTAGGAGACAATGTTATCTTAGACAAGATTTAGTAAGATCACAATTAGATGAACTTTGTAGTAATGTGAAGGAAGGAATTGAATGTGAATTAGTTGAAGTAGGAGTATAGGAAATTTTGGGTGAATCATGTGAGTCAATTGAAGAATTTAGAGTAGAGGAAGTAGTTAGTAGACCCATGACTTCAATTTCAGTTTAGACTGAAGATGGTTAAGAAGAAGTAGTAGTAGTAGTAGTAGATGAACCCAAAGTGCAAGAGGTGATTGTAGTTATATCAGGTGTACAAGCCAAAGTAGAGTTAGATATCAGATCGGATTAGTAAAGTTTTGAGATATGAAGGGATAGCTATGAAGAAATAGAATAACTTTTTAGATCTGCATGTTGGTAAGTTGTAGTTGAAGCAATTTAGGTAGTTAGATAATTGTTGAGTGTGCTGCCTATTGTAGTGCATTGATGTTCAGTATTTTATTTTTGGAGTTGAGTAAATTGAAGTGCTATAGCTTAGTGCTTGTCATTTTCAACTTAATTTGGAGTATCAATCTTGTGTGTGTGTGTTTGTGAGTGTTTGGAGAAGTTCAAATTACAATCTTAGTGAGAGTTAGATGTTGGATTCTATGATGATGATGTTTATTTTGTGTGTCTGATCTTGAGTGAAGTGCAATCAAGGCAATGCCTTGATACATTTGTGGGGAATTGTAGAGTTGGTAATATTCTACATTTATGATCATAGTGTTGGATTGATGCAAAGCAACTTTGATTGAGGAAGTTGTGCCTTTATTGGAGGGGTGGAACACAATTCCAAGGTAAATTTATTTCAGAATGAAGTAACCTTCTTTGGGAAAATTGAATCATCACAATCAATGTCAATTTGGAAAGGATTTGAAGACTTGTGATTGTGGGTGTTGTAAATTTGTGACAAGACTGCAATTGAGTGCTTGTTACACTCTTTTAAGTGTTTTTTCTACCCAAGAGACTAAAGACACAACCAAGAAGAACTAGTTTGTTTATTTTACTTTGAATTTGACCATTTTTGATTGATATCTCTATGAGAACAAACAATTAACTTATTGATTACCGCAAAAGTGATACTTGTTGGGTTGTCACATGCACCAATGGGTGTTATAGGACAAAGGTTAGCAAGCATCACCTTGATTCTTATAGCTAGAGTAAGTATGGCTTGAAAATGTGATCAAGAAATGATATAGAACTTGATATTGAACAACCTCAAACTATAGCTCTAGAGAGCTCACTTCTTTTATGTTGAGCCTTTGAGCTCTTGGCCATGGTGGACAGAGGCCTGCAAGTATCACCTTGATTTGCTATGGTAGAGTAGGTGTGGCTTGAAAATGTGATCAAGGCCTTTTGGTTGTGTATATTGAAGAAATGAATGTTGGTTGCTCTTGGCTATGGTGGACAAAGGCCGGCTAATATTACCTTGATTCTCTTAGCTAAAGTAGGCCATTTAGTAGTGTATATTGAGGAAGTAATCTTTTATGTTGAACCTTTGAGCTCTTGGCTATGGCCAATAGAGGTTGGCAACCATCACCTTGATTTTCTTAGCTATAGTAGGCTTTTTGGTAGTGCTTATTGAAGAAGTGAATGTTGGTCAATCTTGGCTGTGGTGGATAAAAGCCAATGAGCATCACCTTGATTCTCTTAGCTAGATTAAGTGTGTCTTGACTATGTGATCAAGGCCATTTGGTAGTGTACATTGAAGAATTGAATGTTGTTCTCACTTGGACTCTTTCAACTAGAGTAGGCCTTTTGGTAATGTATATTGAGGAAGTGAATGATAGCCACTCTTGGCTATGATGGATATGTGATCAAAGCCATTTGGTAGTGTATATTGAAGAATTGAATGTTGTTCTCACTTGGACTCTTTCAACTAGAGTAGGCCTTTTGGTAATGTATATTCAGGAAGTGAATGATAGCCACTCTTGGCTATGATGGATAGAATCTGGCAACCTTCCACTTGAATCTCTTAGCTTCCTTTAGCTAGAGTAGGCATTTTGGTTGTCTATATTTGGTTCTCTTATTCTCTTAGCTAGAAGAAATGAATGTTGCTATTGGCTATGGTGGATAGAGTCTGGTAAGTATCACCTTGATTCTCTTAGATGGAATAGGAATGTCTTGACAATGTGATTGGGGCCTTTTTAGTGGTGTATATTCAAGAAGTAAATGTTAGCCTCACCTTGATTCTCTTAGCAAGGAAGGCAGAAATTAGGTGTAGAATAATGGGCCAAATTTGGGAACTATTCTCCTAGATTAAGGCCTTTTGATGTTGTATACTAAAGAAGTAAATGCTAGCCTTACCTTGATTCTCTTAGCTAGCTAGAGAAATGGGCCAAATTTGGGTATCCATTCTCTTATATTAAGGCTATGTGGGCTAAATTTAGGAACCTATTTCCTTGGACTTTTGGTACCCTTTGATAGTGTATATAGTAAGGTTTGAATCTTAAATCTTTGGTTCCTAGATTGGTGCTTTAGCCAACTATTCCATCCTCAAGTGATGTCTTAAAGACTAGTAAACTCATATCTATACCTTTGTAGTTTTGGTTAGAAGAGGATAGTTGATCTTATACTTGGTGATCTTGGTAATGTAGGAATAGATAAATGCTTCTATTATGTCAAATACCAAATGGTGGTACATTCAATCTAATTGGATTTTTAATATGGAGGATTAACATTTGGACTTCTTGTGATTGGATTCCCTCCATTCTCTACTTGTTTGTGCACTATGTTTGTGTGAGTTTCCTTGATATTTGGAGCATTTGTGCTTTGGTGTGATTTTGATTGTGAAGTTAGAGTGATGACTAGTCAAACTACTATATTTCCCTCTAGTGAGGTAAGAAATGATGACCTATTAATGATGAGAGTGCATATTATGATGGTAGGTTATAAGTTGCACTTTCTCCTGATATAATTGTAATAATTAGAGGTACTTAGGTAGCATTAGTGGGTGGTGGTTTGGGGTATATTACCACAATGAAGTTATCTTAGGATTCAAAAAGGAGGTTTTTATTGTAGTACCCAATGGGTTTATATGGAGTGGCACTCAATATTAGCTTATATCTCAAGTCCCAAAGAGAAATAAAATTGATTTTGGTTTAGAGTTTGACACAAGAGCCAATGTAGTTGAGAGTGCACATTATGTCTCTACACTAACCTTTTGGGATATGGACAAGGATTATGGGGCCTCTAAAGGCCTTAGGAATTATGCTAGTACAATGGGTATCATTGAGTTAGATGATTTCATTCAAAATTTTGATAGTTGGTGTGATCTATAATAGCTATAGAACCCAACTTTGTTCATATCTTTCATGGTATGGAAAGGATTGTTCTAGTAGCACTTGGAGTGTCCACTTATGGACAATGAACACAAGTTCACTAGAACTCACTTGGAGGAGATTGAACTATAGAGAGAGTATTGGTCTTTGAACTTCATCTCCATCATTTCAAGCTTAGTTTCCAAAGGTCAACCAATAGAACCAACAAGTTCTAGCTCTAGTAGTGTTAGTGTATCTAATGGAGGTACATTTGTTGGAGTTGGGGTTGTGCAAGTGGAGGTACAACTATAGGAGGTTGCGGTACACACATTTTTTGGTTTTGGATGGTTTTCATAGAGCTTTGAAGAAGAAGTATGTTGGTAAAGCCAAAGGAAGTCTAAACATGAAGGAAAATGTGAAGGATCATGTGTTTAGGCAAAACCCAAAGTTGACCTTAGGTCAAGTCCAAAGGACCCAAGATGGACAAGAGAGAAAGGCAAAGAAGAGGACTTGTATTGGGTAGCATAGCTTGATCCAAAGAACTCGTAACAAACTTCTTTGGGGTTTTGCCAATCAAGAAAGTATGCGGGAAGAAAGTGACAACATTGGGATCAAGAAGTTCTTGACAATGACAAGAAACAACCTCACATAATCGATGAGTGGTGCGGAGAAGCAACTGAAGAATGACTGATCAGCAAAGGACAATAAAATCAAGATTTCTGCAAGGAAGCATTGCAATGTCCAGATGCTACCCTGTCCCTATTCAGAGTCAAACCAAAGTAATGCAAATTGCAAATTTGCAAGAAGACAAGTGAGTTAGGATCTCAGGAATGATCTTTCACAAGAAGCGAGTGAGGAAACACACAATAGCTCTGAAAATGAGTAAGCAAAGTGCGGTGAGAGGTCTTGCAATGCATAGATTAGATGTAGTGGAAAGGATCAATGTCTTAGCAAGACTTTGTATCACGTTCCTGACCTAGAACTAGAATTTTAGTTTTCCAAGTTAGTGTGATTGCAAGGATGGGCCAAAGCATGAAGGGAAGAGAGAATCTGGCTTGATGGACTGAGTTGGATTGGAGATTAGTCCTGAGGAGAGAAGCATGAGAGGTAGGAGGTACCACCTTCTATCGGAAGTGTGATGCCTCAGAGGAGACTGCCAAGGTGAGAAATTCTTTCAATCAACCTCGCACCAAGAATAGGTATAAGGTGGATAGCTATAGAGACCCCAAGCGGAGAGGGATTGTGAGCACAATGATGGCAATGTTCAAACTAGAGCAAACCACCTATGTCACGATGCAATATGCAATGTTCTTTCACCAAATGTTTGCATGAGAAGCAGTGGATTGGGAAAAAATTTTGCATCAATGAGTGGGGCAAATGATTTTGGGTTGGAGGATGGACATGCAACCACATTATTTCATGCCCTTCACAGCTCATTTCTACTTTGGGCTGAACTTACTGACTTTGGAGGAGAGAAGCTAGATATGATTGCACTTTTATTTGGATTTGCGCAAGGAGCAGATGTGGATGAACAATATTATATGGAGCAGGTGCAAGAAGGAGATGAGTACTACAAGAAGAGTGGGAAGGGGAAAATTGTAGCAATTGATATCCCCAAGGCAAGTAAGAGAACTAAACCTGAAATTTGTCTTACAGTAGTACAGCCGTGGAAGATGCAAAAGCCTAACCCAAAGGCAGTACTGGTGAAAGCAAAGGAATCAACTCTAGAAGAAGAAGAGGAGTCCAAAGGAGAAATTGAGTTGAAGGAAGAAGCTTTGGGAGGAGAAGAAGAATTCACATTGCAAAGTGAAGAGTCAAGTAGTGGCAGCAAAGTGAGGTAGAGGTTCAAAAAACCCAAAGATGGAGTGTGGAGGCAAGGAAGCCAAGTCCAGAGGTGTCCACCATCAAACAAGGCGTGAGAAGGAAGAAAGATTCTTGGTATGTCCAAGAACTGCCAGGGGGATAAGAAGTGTGCACATAGCCAACATCGGGCCCAAGAAAGTCACCACAAAAGAGGAAGAGAGCTCAAAGGAGGAGACATTGAAGGTAAAAAGATCACAACTTTGGGGTAAGGTGACAATAGAAGAATTACTTGCAGAGCGTAACAAAGTCCGGGCCAATGACAAGAAGTACGATGGAGTGGAATACTTGTCAAAGGTTGTATGTCCATTGTTAATGTTTCTGCAATAGAACAAAGCAAAGCTGGCAAGTGCTAACCTTGATGTGAAAAGATGAGTTAGCAGTAGTAGAAAAGTGGAGTGCAAAGACCTCGTTGTTAAGAAGTAAGTTAACATGAGTAGAGATGGAGTCCAAAGAACTTTGGGTGGAGGAGATTCTTTGGGGTAAGCATTCAAAAGCAATGAAGGAGGATTTAGTGAAGAGTCAAGAAGTAGTAAAAGAGAAGATGGTGTTGGTGGAAGGGCTGAAGGAAGAAATTGCTTACTTGCGAGTAGAACTAAGACATTCTAAGGCAAGTGTAGCAGTAATGGAGCAAGAGTTGGAAAGTCTAAAGAAGAAGGCAGCCAAGAAATATCATGCTTGGCTGTGGGATTTATCAAAACATAGTAGGGAAGAAGATCAATTGTGAGGATTTTTGAGAGTGACGGAAGAAAAAATTGCATTAAATTGACAAGAGAAGGAGGTGATGAAGGCTGAGTTTGAGGACAAATTGTAGATGTATCGCAATGAATTAGAAGAAGAAAGAAAGAAGGAGAAGCTCAAGATAGTGGTGGAAGCCGACGACGTAGCAGGAGTAGTAAGCAAGATAAAGAAAGTGATCAGCACGGAAGTCAAAGGGAAGCTAGAAGAAGCCAGACTACACGAGTTGAAAATTTTAGTACAAGAGACTATGAAGTGAAAGATGAAGGACATAGAGCTGAATAATTTATTAAGTCATCTGCGAGAATGGGTAGATAGGAAGATGCTAGAAGTAAGAGACAATGTGAGTCTCAGATTAGATCTTGTTAGGACAAAGTTGGATAAACTTTGTAGTGAAGTGCAATTAGTCAGAAGACCCAAAGTAAGTGAAGTAGGAGTTCAAGTGTCTTTGGATCAATTACTTGAGACATTAGAGAAGAATGGGTTAGAAAATACTCATGAAGATAGAATAGATAGGAGTGCAATTGTAGTTTGTAGTGAAGAAATCATAAAAATAGAGGATTTACGAGTGGAATTGAGTAGACCCAAAGAAGGAGAAATCCTTGAAGAAACATCGGGGTTGGAGGCCAAAGTCGAGGTTAACATCGGATTGGATTAATAGTATATTAGAGATTTGAAGAGGCAGATATGAAAAGGTGTATTGTCATTTTGGATTTGTAGGTTGGAAAATTTGTTGTAGAAAGGTATAGTTGTTAGTAACTATCAAGTGCTTAGCCTATTTAAAGGAGGCATCCACAGTCTTATGTTGTTCAATATTTGTAATTTCTGAAGGTCGATAAAGCAAAGTGTTGAGTTTAGTGCTCATTGCTTAAGCTTAATTCTGAGTATCAATCATGTGATTGTATTTGTGAGTCTATGGAGAATTCTGAAGTGCAAGTCAGTGTGATTGTTGGATGTTGGATTCCATAGCCTTGATCTTCATTCTAAGTGTTTGATCCTGAGTTAAGTGCAATCAGAGCAATGCCTTGACAGATCTAAGAGGAATTTCAGTTTTGGTAATATTTTTCATTTGTGAGTGTAGGGCAAGGTTGAGGCAAAGACATTTTAATCAAGGAAGTTGTGCCTTCAGTGGAAGGGTGGAACACAATTTGGAGGTGAAGCCATTTTGCAGTGAAGTAGCAATCTTTGGAGGAATTTGAATCATCACAATCAAGAATTGTTTGGATAATATTTGATAGAGTTGTGATTAGTCCTTCTTCTTCTTGTCCTTTTGACTTAAGATGACGTAGATGGCAATGGACAAAGTGTCCACATATACATGAAAAGGGACGTCCCAATTTGGGGCCCTCATAACTGGTGCTTCAACCAGTTTCTTCTTCAACACCTGAAAGCTTCTTCTTGATTTGCTTTGCACAGATAGTCTTTGGATTTCTTCAGAAGCTTTGTAAGGGGTGCAGCAAGCACCGCATAGTTTGACACAAAGCGTCTGTAGTATCCGACATGTCCCAAGAAGGCTCTCAACTCCCAGATGTTCTTCGGGGATTCCAAAGCTGCGATTACTTTAACCTTCTTGACATCGAGTCCAATACCTTGGCTTGACACCCGATGCCCTAGAAGAATTCCCTCCTTCATTGCGAAGAAGCATTTCTCCGGGTGTAATGACAATCCGACAAAACGAGACCTTTCAAAAGTTTGACAAAGGTAATCCAAATGTACATCTCTTCGCCCAAATACACAAAAATCATCAATGAATACTTCCACAAATTTGCCTAGGAAATCGTTGAAGATTGAATTCATCATCCACTGGAAAGTAGCGGGAGCATTACACAACTCAAAGGGCATTTGATTGTAAGTAAAAGTTCCCCAATCGGTCGTGAACGTAGTTTTTTCCTTGTCTTCTTCTTGGATGGATACTTGATTGTACATTGAGAATCCATCAAGAAAACTATAACAAGGGTGACCAGCTACTTGGTCTAAAATTGTATCGGTAAAAGGCAAGGGATGATGATCTTTCCTTGTGACTACATTCAACTTACGGAAGTCTTGGCACAAGTCTTGATATAGTCTTGGCATGGATCTTCCTTGTTTTCTTCTCTGGGACAATGACAATGGGGGAGGAGGGGGGACCCATTCACTGTTTAAGATAGGGAAGATGATTCCGGCCCCTAAGTACTTGTTGATGTCATCTTTCACCAAAAAGGAGTACTTTGGGTTAGGCGGTATTGTCTCTGCCAAACCGAAACTACACCTTCAACCAGATCAATCCGGTGTTCTCCAAATTCTTGTGGAATACCCGGCATTTGATCAATAGACTAGACGAATACATCTTGGAATTCTATAAAAAGGGCAATGTATCCTGCCAACTCCTCCAAAGTGACTATCTTCAAAAATTTTAAATTTTCCCTTCAGTCCAAACAACATCTTGACAATCATTGAGGTTGATGACTCCTTCAACGTGGCTTACTCAGCTTAACCCAAGGCAAGTTGCCATCAAACCCCGCCTCGTAGCATTCCAAGTAATTGACTTGGACTTTGTCTTCGGATTTGTCTAAGGACAAAGACAATGAGTCTTTGGATTTGTCCTCATCTTTTGACAAACTAGTTTCCCCAAGATGGGGAAATTTCATCCAGCTCACAATCACCAGCTTTTGGTCTTCGGACAAAATGTCCTTGAACCAAAACTTCTGCTGATGCCAATTGTGACAACCCAGCAAATATGACTTTTGCGGTAATCATGTCAGTAAAGTTTGTTCCCGCAGAGATACTATCCAAAATTGTTCAAATACAAAGTCAAAAGTCACAATGTCAGTTCTTCTTGATGGCTTCTTTAATCTCTCAGGTAGAAACTACACCCAGAAGAGAGTAACAAGCTCACAATCTTGACAACTTATCATGAATACACACACATAATCACATCATAGTAAATTCTATCCAAACAACTCTTGATTGTGATGATTCAGATTCTCCCAAAGACGGCACTTCATTGCGAAGACCGATTTTGCCTCAGAATTGTGTTCCACCCCTCCACTAAAGGCACAACTTCCTCGATCAAAATTGCTTCACATCAACTTTGTGTTGCACTCACCAATGCAAAATACTAACAACATTACAATTCCTCTCAGATCTGTCAAGGCATTGTTCCAATGCACTTCACTTAGGATCAAACACACAGAATGAAGATCAAGGCTGTAGATTCCAACCTCCACAAACACATTGACTTGCTCTTTGGAATTCTCCACACACTCACAAACACAAACACAAAATTGACAATCGGAATTAAGCTTAAGCAACGAGTTTTGAGAACAGCACTTTGCTTTATCTATCTTTAGAAAGTTGAATATTGAATAACATCATATTGTAAGTGCTTCACTTAAATACTGAAGCAAACGGCAGACTTGCCTACCTAGGCACCGCTTCCTAACATCTTTTCCTACCTGCAGATCCTAAGTGACAGTCTATCTTTTCATATCTGCCTCTTCTCATCTCAAAATTGACTTCTATCCCGATCCGATGTCTACCTCATCATCGGCTTCCAAACCCGATGATCTTCCTACTATTTCACCTTCTTTGAGTATGACGGATTCTACTAATTTCTTTACTAATTCTACGACTTCTTCACTACAATCTACAATTGAGCTCACGGGTAATCTATCTACATTCTTAGTTCTTGACCCACTCTTCTCTAATGTATCAATCCTCAAGTCCGATGATACTTGCATACTTACTATTGCGACATCGGATTTCTTCTCCATTGTCACACTATTCCAAATTTTCTCTAACTCCAAATTGACTAAATCCAGTCTAAGACTAACATTGTTCTCTACTTCTAACATTTTCCTATCTACTCGTTCTCTTAATCGGATCAACAAGGTGTTCATATCTATATCTTTAGCTCTTCTCTTCCGAGTTTCCTGTACAAGCAACTTTAGCTCATGTAGGCGTGCTTCTTCCAATCTCCCTTCAGCCTCCATGCTCAAGGTTGCTCTTAATTTCCCTGCCACTTCTCCTACTGATTCCGACTCATAACCTTGAGAGCATTCTACCTTCAACTCCTCCCAATACATCTTCAACTCGTCTTCGTATTCTGCAGCAAGCATCTTCTTCTCTCTACATACTGCATATTCTACTGTTCCGCACTCTAGACAAGTTCTCGCAATCGCTCTTCTTCTTCTTGTCTGGATGCCAACTCTCTCTGCCATGCTTGATCTTTTGCTGCGGCACTTTTCTTCAAGCTGTCCAACTCCTGCTCCATTACGATGTTCATCGCCTTCAAATGAACATTCTCGATGCACACTGTACTCACTTCTTCCTTCGTTTTGCTCAGCCACATTGCCTGCTCCTTCAATTCTCCAGCTTGCCTCTGCAATTCCTTCTCCTTCTCTACGCAGCTTCCTTGTAACAAGGCCAGCGTTTTCTTCACTAAGCATTCCTCCCTCTAAAGTTCTTCCACTTCCTGTGATCTTTGGACTTGTTGTTCCTGCAACCCCTTCACTTCACTCAACAGATGCTTCACCACCTGCAACTCATTCATCCCCTTTCTACGATCTTGGGGAATTTCTCTCCGATGTTCCTTTAACAGCTCCAGCAATGGTGTGACTACCTTCGTTAAATACGATATCCCGACGAAGTTTTCTTCTTCTTCCTTGCCATCTTCATCTGCAGTTGTCCCTTCCATCATCGGCTCCTTCATCCGAAGTTGCGATCTTTGTATCTTCATCGTGTTGGCGCTGTCTTTGTTTTGGCCTCTTGAACTCGGCCCCGCGAGATTCTCTGCCTCCTCTTCTAGTCTTGACGTGTTCACCACCATTGCCTGACCAGCCTCACTTACTACCACCGATTGCTGGACTTCTGGCTCCCTATCACTTTTGCTCCCAGACTCCTCACTTTTCAAGGTGAGCTCCTCTTCTTCCGAGTCCTCTTCTTGCGACTCAGTTTCCATTCCAGACTCCGATCCCGATGATGCCCCTCTTACGACTTTTGTTGTCTTCAACATCAGCCGCCAAGTCTTTCTTTGCATGGGAGATGACTTGGCTTCTTTGGGTTTGCTGCGCTTCTTTGTCTTTGGACTGGTAACATCTTTGATTTTCCACTGTCCCGTCCTTGCAAAGTACTCATCATTCGCTTGTAGATGAAGCATATACTGGCGCTCCTCATCGTCTGCTTCCCATCTCAAATCGGGGTGCATGTGCGACACCATATGATGACGCTCGTCTTTGGATTGCAAGTTCAGCCCGAAGTAGAAATGAGCTATGAATGGTGCAAAATAATGCGGTGGCAAGCCCGTTCTCCAATTCACCACCATCTGCCTCATTCGGTGATGAAAGCACCTCGCCCAATTCACTAGAACTCCTGCAAACATTTGGTGGAAAAAAACAGCCTGCTGCATGGTCACGTAGGTAGTTTGTTCTAGCTTGAACATGGCCATCATCGCCCCCACAATACTTCTTTGGATCGGGTCCCGATAGGACTCCACCTTGTAACCATTTGTAGTTTTGGGAGCAAAAAACAAGTTATGGATCTCCGCCGTCTCCTCCACCGCATCATACTTCTGATAGAAGGTGATCCCTATCGGCTCTCCTGCTTCTCTCCCCAATACTAACTTCCAATCCGACTCAGTCCATCGAGCCGGATTGCCTCTCTTCCCTTCCACCTCGGGACCCTCCTCACAATTACTGGCAGCAATTTCTGCCATTACTCCCGAGAAACTGAAAATTCCAATTCCATGCTAAAAATGTAATACGAAGTCTAACCAAGACTTCGATTCTAGCTACTACATCCACTCTTCGGATTGCGAAACCTCTCACCGCCAGCGCATTGGCCACCTTCTTCACCATGATTTGTTCTCTCGTTCTACGCGGTTGGAAAACAAGACCCTCTCCTGGACGAGACACTCTAACTCCCTTAGGGTTTTGGAAAATCTCACTCTCGATGGGCTTCCTGACACGCATTACTGTAGGACGACTACTCAAAGGAATTGGAAATTTACTCAAAGTGTTCAACTTCCCCCTGCAAAGTTGCAATTTTATATTGCCCCAAATTGTAGTCATTCTTCAGTCAATTTCATCGGTGAATTTCTCTCTTCTGCATGCACTCTCGGTCACTGTCAAGACATGATTCTTTTGCCTCCGCCATTTTTTGAAATGTACTTTCTTGCCACGTATAGAGGTTGTTAAACGGTCTTTGTCTTTCCTACGTTTTCCAACCCGAAGACGGTGATCTTTGGACTTTTTTCCGGCGTACTCCTCTTCGGAGTACCTCCATCATTAGATCCAATGTCAGCTTCTTTGGCTTTCCTCCAAAGTTACTTCCGTCTATTCTTTGTCCGCAATTCAACTTTTCCGTGCTTACTTTGTCTCTTAAACACTACTAACCATAGAAATACAAAAAATGTGGGTACCATACCAATCCACCACAACTTGGGCACTGTACAACCAGGGTCTTCCTATCAAGAGAGAGTAACCAATCTTGGTCACTGGTCGCAACACAATGCACCCCTCCAATGATTATGGTAATGTTTGAAAGCATGCCCAAAGGCCGTCTCCTGGTTTGGTTTGCAAATTTCAAGACTTGGGGTGTTGGCTCAAACATATGATACCCCAGCCAATTTGTAGTATCCTTGGTCATGACATTCACACCCGACCCCGAATCAATGGGAATCAATGTGATCATGCACCCTGCAATCTCCACATCAACCTCATGAGATCCTAGATCTTCTTGTTCAATACGATAGATAGCTGGCCGGTCCTTCGACATCGACCTTACCTTCTTAAGGGCCAAATTCAGGTGCTTCTTGTATAGCTTGTTGTCTTCCCACAATTGCTTGAATGTGACGTTGGCATTTGTGGCTGCCAAATCTGCTACAATATCGTATTGGGTACTCCTCCCAATTTGACCGTCTTCGTCTTCGGCTTCGAGTTTGAAGTCTCTCCATGTTTGATTTTGACTTTGGGACGTTTCAGAATGGTGATCGGATTGCTAGTGGCCTTGACCCGAGGTTCCTTGGGTTGGCCCACCTCAGCTTGGATCAGACCCTTTACTTCGGATTGGATGTCCACCAGAAAAATTGGAGGCTTTGTCTTTGTCTCCTCCTCCAAACTCAGTTCCCGAGTTCTGAGTATCGCTTCCTTAAGTTCTTTCTGCAAGGCTTTAGCTTTAGCTTAAGCAATGATCTTTTCCTCCTTGGCATAAAGAATTGCCTTTGGGCGTAGTCTCTTTGCCTTTCTAGAAGACGATGAGGTCGTACACAACTCTTTGGGGTCACGCTTCTTCTTACTTGCGCGTGTCTCAACCTTGAAAATTTCAAGGTCCGGCCATTCCCCTTTTGAGGCCGGACTCCCTTCCTAGTAGTCTCTCCTTCTCAAGTGTTATACAATTTACATTTGTATCACCTTTTGCCTAGAGCATTGCACGCTCAACAGGGTCTATACATATTTTACAGGTGGCTTTGAGTTCGGTTGGTGAGGGCATTGGTTGCCTATATGGCCCAATCCTTTACAATTTCTGCACAAGGGAATGTACCCAATTTGCCTTCTTGGCTCCGGACAGTTTGGAGACCAGTGTCCCATCGAGCCACAATTGTAACATGCTCCAGGTGCAACATTTTGAGGTCAATTTTGATTGCTCATCGGTGGTCTTCATGGAAGAGCATTGGGGTTATACTCCCTTGTTCCGTACCTCGGACCTTGATATGTTGTGCTTGCATGAGGCTGTACCTCTTGGGTTTGGTACACAACCTCTTCTTCCTCTTCTTGGTTCCATCCCGGAACCCGCTCAATCTACTGCACCGAGAATGCATTACGAGTATTGCATTCCGTGTTTGCATGGCTTGACTTGCCACATGCGGTGCAACATATGTTTGATCTGCCAAATGCCGGGCCCTTCCTTTTGTCTTTAGCCCCAATCATCTGGATCTTAAAATCCAAAAACTCCTTGATGAGGGCGTCCAGCTTGGTATCCGCCTTATGTACACTCTTTGTTGGGGGAGTCACTGGTTTCTTACCCCCATGTCTTCGTACTTGTCTTGGCTCTGATTCTTCTTCAGATTCCAAAGAAGAGCTTGAAAACATGGAGGATTCCTCTAAACAAAGGGATGTACTATAAGAAGCTCTCCTTTTGGGCTTCTTGCCTTTCTTCTCCCGGTTTCTTTGATTGCCGGCAGAGTGAGAGTGAGCCACCTTGTAACGGGTGACATGTTTGAGTACCTTGTCAAGGGAAGTTACGTTCCTCCCCCTTGCAAAGATTCAAATCTCTAGTGAGAGTCCTCCTAGGAACCAGGTAATGGCTTGGGCATCAAAGTAACCCACCACACCCGATTGCTTTGGGACTTGGTTCAGGAGTGCCATGAACCGCTCAAAGTAGACTCTCAACTTCTCCTTCTTACCTTGGTCTAAATCGTTGAGTACCGCAAAGACACTTGTATCATAATCAACCTCCCAAAATTTTTCTAGGAAATTTTTTCTCAAATCCACCCGATCCGCCGGTACAAACCCCTTTGGGTTACATGGGTGTACCAACTCCAAGCTTTCTTTTGGAGCAGACTTGGGAAAATTTGCAGTCAATCTGCCAAGTCATGCTCCTTGTTAGCAAAGGAGATGACTTCAAATTCTTTGATGAATTCATTGGGGTCTTTGTCTTGTTTTGTCCCCTTCTACTTTTGATAGGCGTGTCAGGTGACAGGCAGCAAAGTCATTGTTTGATTCGATGGGATCGGCTGGGGTAAATTTGAACTTGACAAAACCTAGGAACTGGCTAGAATTAATGCCATGTTGTCAGCCCAAGGGTTCCAATTTGTCAAATTCAAGGTAGGGTCTTCTTCAAAAATTTCTTCTCTAAGGGTGTTGACTTCAACCCGGTTGGAAGAATTAGGCTCAACACCTTTGATGTGTTCTTCAAAATTCCTTTGGGACAACCAAGGAATCGTTTGTAGAAGATGTTGACACTCTTCTTCCGTCAACATTCGTGCTGTCTTTTCTTGAACAAAGTTCTTTAAAGATGCAACTTCCTTTACAACTCTAGGGGAAGTTGGTGTATTGGGCCGTAATGCATATGTCTGGCCAGTCTAGTCTTTCTTCTTCTTTGAGGAAGAGGGGGATGCGAAGTAGCCTTGCCAACCACCTTCATGTTTCTTATGGTCAAGTTCTCGCATGGCTTCTTGCACTTTGTGAAGGAGTTGAAAGTCCAACACCTCTTGTTTGGTTTTGTCAAAAGTGGATTGGATCTTTAGATGTTCATCTTCCTCATAATGCAACACTCATCTTCAAACTCTCTCTTCCCATTGTTCTCTCAATGCAAACATTCATATTGCTTTGATACCCAGTTTCAAATTTGGCTTTCTATTCTTCCACTTCCAAGATTTGTATGGGGATACAAATCTTGGAAGTAGAAGAATCCAAAGTGAAATTCAGCAGTGGTGTCAAAAATCATGTGACAACTCGGAAAATATCACTTTTGCGGTAATCAGGTAAGTAAAGTTTGTTCCCACAGAGATACGATTCAGAATTGGTCAAATACAAAGTCAAACAGTAGTATGTAGTTCTTCTTGAGTTCTTCTTTAATCTCTTAGGTAGAAACCACACCCAAAGAGAGTAACAAGCACTGATTCGCAGTCTTGTCACAAATTAACACTCCTTAATCACAACTCTATCAAATCTTTCCAAACAATCTTGATTGTGATGATTCAAGCTCTCCCAAGAATGGCACTTCATTGCAAGAAGACTTTGCCTCAGAATTGTGTTCTACCCCTCCATTGAAGGCACAACTTCCTCAATCAAAATTGCTTCACATCAACTTTGCACTACACTCACAAATGCAAAATACTACCAACACTACAATTCCTCTCAAATCTGTCAAGGCATTGCTTCAATTGCACTTCACTCATGATCAAACACACAGAATGAAGATCAAGGCTACAAAATCCAACATCCAACAAGCACACTGACTTGCACTTCAAATTTCTCTACACACTCACAAACATAGACACAATGTTGATACTCGGAATCAAGCTCAAGCGATAAGCACTACTTCACAACACTTTGCTTTATCTATTCTCAGAAATTATGAGCACTGAACAATAATTTCCTGCAAATGCCACTCTTAAAAAGTGAAGCAATTGACAGTTATCTTCCTAATGTACCTCTTCCTAACAACTCTACAAACCTACAGATCCAAAATGACAATGCATCTTTTCATATCTAACTCTTCAAATCTCAAAACTGTTACTAATCCAATCCGATGTCTACTTCTTCCTTGGCTTTCAAACCCAAACCCAAAGTAACTTTACTTCCTATTACTCTTTCCTTGGGTTTCATAACTCCTACATCCTCCACCAAATCTAACAGTTCTCTTTCCTGATCTGAAATTTCACTTGTAGGTAATCTTTCTAACTCCTTATCTCCCGACCCACTCTTCTCTAATGTCTCCAATGGCAACTCCGAAGACATCTGTACTCCTACTTTTTCTACTTCGGGTTTTGCTCTAACATCTTTTCGAAGTTTATCTATCTCCAATTTCACTAAGTCTAATCCAATTGTGATATTGTCTTCTACCTCCAATATCTTCCTATCTACACGAGTTCTGAGACTAATCAACAATGCATTCAAATTGGTGTCTTTTGCATGTTTCCTCCTCGTCTCCTTAACCAACAACTTCAACTTGTGCAGCCTTGTCTCTTTGATACACACATTGGTCTCTGTACTTAGCATTGGGTTTATCCTAATTAGAATCTCCTTCAATGACTCCAGTCTCATTTTCCTCTCTTGTTCCCAATCTGCAAGCCAATCCTCTCGGTACATTGCCACTTCTACCTCAAACTTGGCTTTCACAACTTCCTTCTCCTTCTGTACAATCTTCTCCTCTTGATTACGAAGTAACTCTTGCAACCTCTATTCTTCTTTATATCTCACTGTCAACTCTTGTTGCCACAGCAGCTTCTTCTCTTCTACACTCTCCATCACCCTATCAAGCTCTTGTTCCTTCTCGGCTATTCTTGCCATAGCATGGATAATCTCTAATCTCAAAGCAGCAAATTGTTGCTTCAAGATCTCATTCTCAGCTACTTGTCTCTCCCTTGCTATGTCACTCTGCTTCACAAGTTCCTCTTGATTCCTTGCTTCTCTCCTCAAGTTCTCTATCACTTGATTCTGTACTACTGCCTCTACTCGTAGTACTTCCCATTCCTCCTCTCCTCGGATTATACTCCTCTTCAATTCCGAGTTCTCTTCTTCCAATCGGGCTAACACCTACAACACAGTCTTCATCTCCAAACAGTTTGACTACATCTCTTTCTTCTTGTGTTCCAATTTCACCAACAAAGGACACACAACTTCACAGAGGTACTCCACTTTGTCACTCGGAGCTTCTTCAACTTGCGGAATGATCTCCTTCTTCACCTCTTCTTCTCTCGATACTTGCTTTCTTTGTTGTAGTCACTGTGTCGGAATAAATGCTTCACTTCCAAAACTGGCATTTGCCTCTTCCCTTACCTTGCTTGGACCCGCTTCACACTTCACCTTTTGCCTAGACCAAACTCCTCTTTGAATGGTAACTTTTCTCTCCTCTTGTGCTGGCACTTCGTCTTCTAAATTCACGTTACCTTCCTCCTCAAGCTCCATTTTGAATTCTTCTTCTGCTGTGGGAGAGATGATGACGCTTCACTTCCCGAACTGGCATTTGCCTCTTCCCTTATTTTGCTTGGACCTGCTTCACACTTCACCTTTTGCCTAGACCAAACTTCTCTTTGAATGGTAACTTTTCTCTCCTCCTGGGCTGGCACTTCGTCTTCTAAATTCACATTACCTTCCTCCTCGAGCTCCATTTTGACTTATTCTTTTGCTGCTAGAGAGATGATGTCGGTGTACCGACATAATCTCTCCACCTTTGTTGCTATCACTACTCATGTCTCCACTTTGTAGTGTGAGCACGGGTTCTTCCTTGCATTCCGAGTCTTCGGACTTGCACTCGGCTTCGCCTTCCGATTCTTCTTCTAACGATGCAATTACTACCATACCTTTCCTCGGATTTACCCTTTTGCTCTTTTGAGGTCCTGTTCT
The DNA here is from genome assembly GCA_948567375.1 of Lunularia cruciata. Lineage (NCBI taxonomy): Eukaryota > Viridiplantae > Streptophyta > Marchantiopsida > Lunulariales > Lunulariaceae > Lunularia > Lunularia cruciata. Next base: position 12,484,952 of record OX419760.1, read on the forward strand.
CTTGGTGTCTTTGCCTTCTCCTTGTCGACTCCTCTTCTTTGACTTTGGAATACTCACGTCCACCTGCACACTCTTCCCTGTCTATGAGTAGTACTCATTGCTGCTTCAGATCTGAAGAATGTACTGCTGCTCCTCCGCGTCAACCTCCTTTCTTAAGTTGGGATGAAAATGCGACACCATTCTGTTGCGCTCCGCCGCATTGAGCAGATTCAGCCCTAGATAGAAATGTGCTGCAAATGGCACAATGTAATGCGGCAATTTATCCCGCAAGTTCCACATCATCTGCCTTGTTTGCCCATGGAAGCACCTCACCCAGCTAATTGGCTCTCTTGCAAACATCTTATGGAAGAACACCGCTGGTGCTTCATCACATAAGTCGTTCTCTCCGGCTTCAAGATTGCTATGAGAGCACTCACGATCCCTTTCTTGACAAGATCCTTGTAACTCTCTACTTTGTACCTATTCTTTGTACACTTTGAAGAGAATGCATCCCTCACTTCTTGGGTTTCTTCGGCTACCTCTCCCTTCCCCAAGAACGTGGCACCCAGCTCCGCACCTGCCTCTCTTCTAAGTACTAATCTCCAATCCAACTCCGTCCAACAAGCTAGATTTCCTCTCTTCCCCTCTTCCTCGGGACCATCAAGACATTTACTCTTGATTATCTCGGTCATGAATCCAAGAAAGCTCACATTCCAATTCCATGCCAAGAATATGATCTGAAGTTGGCTCAAGACTTCGATTCTTGCAATCACATCTAACCTCTGAATTGCATGATTTCTCATTACAAATTTGGAGTTCTTCTTTCCTCCTCCCATCTTTCTTTCTTCCTCACTATCTCTCGGATTAGCTCTCTCGAATTCTCCTCTACATACTAGCGTGTCTTTGACTCTACTTCCCTTCCCACGATCTCCTGCAGGATGACTCCTCAATGGCAAAGGAAAATTGCTTGACATTGCTTTGTCATAAGCCCAATTTTTATAGAGTCACGCCTTCTCCGTTGCTTTTCAATTCAAGTTTCTACTAAGAAATCACACCTCTTGCATGCTCCTATCACTGTCAAGTGTCCTTCACGCGTATGACCGCCGGTTTTTGAATGGTCCCTTCTTGAATTTCTCGCCCTAAAGGAAAGTTGTTACATTGTCCTCACCTCAGGTTGAGCACCCCCCCGATACAAAGACTTCTTACTTTGGGTTGTATGGTGATAGGGCAAGTCCGAGTACTTTGCCTTATGACCCGAAGCCATGTTACTTCGGGTTTCATCCCGAAGACTCTTTTCTTTGCGTTCTTTGGCCATACAGGCGCACTCTAACTTCTCTATACACTTCTTCTTCTACATTTCAAAAAAAACAAAAAATGTCGGTACCATAATAGCCCATGTGAAGGAATATTTGACTTAGTGGTTGGGTCAAGATAAGACCACATGCTTAGGAGAATATTCATATGAGTATGGATATTCCTTTAGCTTTTTAACTTTATTTGACTTTTAACCAAGTAACTTTAGTTACTCCAATCATTAGTAACTTTGGTGCTAACTATTTCACAAGTATATAAACTAGGGTGAGGAGGTACTCATCATCCTTTCATTTTCAATTATCTTGCTCTCATTGAGTTCTCTAGTGAGCAATGGTTTGAGTTTTGGAGTGTTAGCCTTGGAGGAGTATAATAGAGTTGGTTTCTTGCCTTCTTAGTCCATGATGTGCTACCATAATAGCCATCAAAGGTTCATCTTGAGTAAGAGATAGGCTGGCTCACAACTCTCTCTACATGCTCTTATCATTGCTAGTCTTGTTCATCCACAATCAAGTAAGGTGATCAATTTGTTGTTGCATAGCAATGATAACCTCATGCATTGCCGCCATGGCTATTACTCTATCACACTATTCCCAATTTATCTAATTTACTAACACATAGATGCAACACATACACCATTCTCCATAAGTTACAATCGGAAGTACCAAGGGTTCCTCGGACAAGGTGATTGCATTTAGAAAATTTTGCCCAAAATGTGAGGTGATGAACTATATGAAATGATACTTGGATAGAACCTTGTTGTGTGTATATACATCGCTACACAACAAACATTGCTACACAACATACATCACTACACAACATACATTGCTACACAACATACATCGCTACATAACATACATTGCTGTCAACATCATACACTATAAAAGCACAACTCACACGTAAATCATACATAGACTCTAAAGTGCCACAATCAATCAGATTTTTTACCACTCTCAACTCAACTCAACTCAGATCAGTACTTGATCTGTCACTCTATAAACTGCCAACATCTAGGCACTGATTAAAGTCAAGCCACACCCACTCTAGCATAGAGAATCCAGGTGACGCTCGCCGGCCTCTGTCCACCATAGCCAAGAACTCAAAGGTTCAACATCAAAGAAGTGAGCTCTTTAGAGCTACACTTTGAAAGTATACCCCCTGGACTTGAGCTAGGTCTGAACCCTAACGGTCCTACTGACGGCACACTTGACGGTGCAAACGGTGCAACGTGACGGTGGGCTCCACCGTGAAGTCAATACCCCAAACATGAAATCTGACTGTCAAAAAGTAGTCTATGAGTAATTGCCAAAATGCCTATAACTACTATCATTGGAACTCCAGTATCCAGCATCTAGATGCAACACTACAAATGGCGTGATAGTTATTGTGCTTATATACATCACTACACAACATACATCACTGTCAACATCATACACTATAGAAGCACAACTCACACATAAGTCATACATAGACTCTAAAGTGCCACAATTGCTCCCCTAACTGGCGGTTAGGTCCCTCTAACTCCAGATAGCCATCTCCTCTAAGTATATGGTATACCCTATAATGGGCAAATATCAGGAGGCCAGGTGCAATGGAGCCCCATTGTTAGTCACTTGTCTGCAATCTATACCATATAAAGAATGAACTAGCTATAGGTCAAGTACATCTAGGACATAACCATTGTCCTTGAGGAACCACCGTGATGGGAGGAGTCATGCATGCCATATGCCATCCTCTTGAATAGCTATCACACACTAACATAGTAGTAGCTCCACCAAAAGAGCCACATAACATACACCTCAAGCCTGCACATACAAATGCCAAACTTGGGTCTATAGTACCATCAATGTTTGGGAGGTGGCATGGTGCACAATTGCACACATGATCTTTCCAAACAACACTATCACATTGTCTTACTTTTCTTTTCTCTCTTTGGGAACACACAGGGTGCCTAGCTGTGGAGACTATAGATCAGAGGCTAGAGGTAAACCTGTAATGACTTGATAGAACATGCGTGTGACCCTTATTGCCAGAACCCTCCTTTCTCATAACTAATATTCTTGCTATCGGGAAGGATAGTATCGGGCAACCTAACTTGTTATCACAACATGCACTCATGGTCTACTGGTCATCACTTCAAGCATAACCAAGCAGAAATACACTGCACTCCTAGAAGGAAATAATCTGAGCATAGTGCCTGCACACCAATCCAAGCCAATTGGACATACAAACAGGCATACAAGCACAGAGAGGATCCAATCACAAGAATAAGGCAACAACTCTCTGTACTTTTTTTCGGGAAAAGAGTTTCAAAGCCTTCTTGCTATGTCATCAAGCTCATTTGAACATGTACTCCAAGCCTCCTCCCATCAGTACTTCAAATCTCAACAAATTTCTACTTCATGTGGGGATTTTCTATGTCTTTTTTATAGGGAAAACTCTACGCAGCTCATATGCAAGTAACTATTTTTATATAACTTAGATTCAAGTGATATAGAATTCATTGGAAAGACTGTGAGATAAGCTTTCCAATGATATAAAAACACTTCAATCAGATTACTACAACTCTCCAGATAAGCTCTCAAAGTTGGCCAAGGCTTTTTTTTCAACTTCACCCTAATTTTGAAATCTTCTTTTGATGGGTTTGCTCCTGGTTCTTGGCAAATTTTTCCTAGATTTCTGATTCAAGAATACACTTGATCCTCAAAAACACTTTGGCAATCTGAAACTCTCAATCATAGTCACAAGATAGGAGACTTGATATCTAATCAAGATGAAAGATAAATTTGCTCTACCGAGCTTATGATAGTATTTTCAGCATGATGTTTTGCATTAGATGTCAGTCTTCACAAACCTAGAACCACCCAAATTTTCCACAATAGCTGTTTGTGTTTTTGTATAAACTCTTAAAAATTTTGGTAACCTAATCCAGCTCTAGTCTTGAGATGTGGATCAATTCATGAGCTGGGCTAACTTGTGAGCTCTACAGACCCAGGTATACTTGATCCAAGACCCTGATTTCTCTATTTGAAGAATTCACATGAAATGTTTGCACAAAGGTGCTAAACCTATCCACCAACAACTTTGGAAAGTTTCATAAGGAAATTCAAACCACAACTTGGAGAGTGACCAAAACTCCAAACCTGATCATTAGCTCTTCTCCAACACCTTAAATCCATAAGCTTCAACTTCAATCAATTGGATCTGATTTGAGATTGACCCAAAACTGGAATTTATTGCTCTCAGTACTGTAGAACATTTTCTACTCTCCAATCCCATTGACATATAGTTAAAAGTCTCAAGAAGCTCTCTCAATTGACTACTTTGTGCTCTTGGGTATGAATTCAAACCCCCCTTCACTCAATTGATCATATCCCTCTTAAAATCAGCTCAAATTGCATGATTTCTATCTTCAGATTGTAGCCTATAATCTCATCTTTCCAACCATGTCCTTTATTCTCCAAATGGCCTCACTGAACTCCCCAATGGTTGAAAAACTCCCGACTTCTCTCTTGGGACCCAAGCTCTTGCACTTTGTCCTTTAGTCTTTTTACTTTTTGACAAATGGACCCCACAACTCCACCTTGAAGCTTATGAGCAAAATTTTAAGCATTCCCCAACTATAGAAGGACATATATTGTCAAGTCCCAGACATTCTCATAAGTAAGCACCAGAAGGACGATAGGATCTGGGTTTCCCATCATCGACTCCACAAACACCACCCCAAAACGTGCTACCAACCAATCCCATAAGTCGTCACAGTGTAAAATCTAAAGCTTGATGAGAAAAGGATTTGGGAGTAGCAGATCAGGAGCATGGGACATCTCATGCTCAAATGCTTCCTCCGATGCTCTAACACTCGCTCTCTACTACAACTCTCTCCCAACGTCCTTCTCCTCTCGAGACTCTCCAAACTAAAACACACTCATCTCTCCACTCGCCCTCATCTTTATTCATTAGAGCCCTCAAACTTGATAAGATTATAACCCACGTGGCCAATCACATACATGTACATAGATGGCTCACATGGCAACATCTCATCTGTCGGATCTAGCATGCAACCTACCTCCCTAACGTGGAGATAAATTATGATAAGTCACTTTGTTACAACATATGCAAACCACAACACGACAACATCCTTCTAACACAAGGACTCCAGATAGCAAAACCTCACGCACTCTCAAGATAGTGCCGCATGTCAAAACATCAAGTGTTGTTGGTGCTATCTACTGTAGATATACATAATTGACTGGATGAAATTAATGAATCAAGGGTCTATAACCTCCTCCTCAAATGGTAGCAAGGCATAAAGTATCTCTATGCTGAGCAATTGCTAAGTTCTCAAAGGCCATTGGCATCACTCTTTGAGAGATCTTTGCCTGCTGAGAACATGCGCTCATCCATACATTGGGGTCATCCAAGTCCAAAGTAACATCTTGACAAATGGCTATAGGTAAATCTGGATCTCATCCATAGAGTAGAAAGTACAAAGAGAAGGGTGCTAAGGAGGCTTGCCGGCTAAACCGATAGCCCATGGCCAACCAAGGTAACTGGAGATCCCAATCTCCCAAGTAGCCTTTCTGCAAACCATACTCTTGCAATCCTCTCTTCACTGTCTAAACTACTCTCTCTACTAAGCCATCTGCCTCAAGGTGATCTCAAGAGGTAGTATGATGATCAATCAAAGCCTTGTCACACAAGACCTGAAACTTCCCCAAGAACTCTGTACCCTGATCAGTCAAAACCTCAGCTGGTGCACCAAAATGACTAAGAACTCAATCTAGGAACAAGTAAGTTGTCCCTTCCCTAGACTTGTCAAGAAGTGCCACCAACTCAAACCACTTGGAGATGTACTCCACCATCACCAAAACATACTGATGATGTCTCACAATCAGCAGTAAAGGTCCAGCAAAGTCCAAACTCCAACGGTAACCCAATCCCATGATAGGTAAATGGGTGTAATTGGGGCATAGGAGCATTGAATAATGCTCTAACTCTGTCACAAACCACACATCTGGCAACAAACTGCTACACCTTGGTCTGCATACCGTGCCACCAATAGTGACTCTAGAGTAAGCTATATGTACGCTTGACTCCAAAATGTCCTAGCTCCTCATGAGCATGACGGACCAACTGTGGTCTCTAAGATGGAAGTGGTACTACTTGCACTCTACCATCCTCCCATACATGCAAAAGGTGTCTACCCTCCAATCTAAACCGTTGGGCTTGCTAAAGAACATGGTCTCTCTCCTTGGCTCCAACTATGCCACCTACAACACCAGTGCAAAGATAGTCCATCACTAAGACATCATCATGAATGTCTTGCTGAATTGTACCAATATCTTCACTCTTTGGATCTGTGACCTCAATAACTCCTCCTGTATACGCTGAGAGAGATACTACAAAAGCCTCAAAAAATATATATAGAAAGGCAAATGCATGCCAACCTGGCACCATCTCCTCATCTATCTCACCATGCCAATGTATCCGGTCTGATCCTGCTGGCTAGTACATGGGTTTCTACTCAACCTATATGCATCATGGTTCATTACTCTAGGTCTATCAACAACCGTGAAATCACATTCTTGTAAAATCAGAGCCCATCATGCAAGCTTCCCTAAAAGCTTGTCGGATTCCATCAACCACTTCAGTGGTTGATGATCAATGGAGAGAGTGAAAGGGTTACCAAATAGGTAACATTGGAAATGTGCTACTACCCAAATTGCTGCCAAGCACTCTCCCTCATATGAACTATACTTCACCTTTGCTGAATTGTTGGAGCGATTAGCATAGGCCACCACAAACTCCTTCCCCTCATCATCCTGCTAGGTGAGCACAGCTCCAAGCCCCAACATATTCCACTCAGTATGAACCTGAAACGGTTGTCCTCTGATCGGTCTCCTCAAAATAGGAGCAGATGTCAACCTCTCCTTTAGCTCTACAAAAGCTCTCTCCTACTCATCTCCCCAACACCACTCATGTGTAAGCTTGGTCAGCTTTGTCAAGGCCTTGGCAATGGCACTAAATCCTTTAACATAGCGGCGATAGAAGTTCACCAACCCAAGGAATGCTCACACTCTACTCACATCCGTAGGCCGAGGAATACATGCAATAGCCTTCACCTTGGTCTGCTAAACACCAAGTCCTCTGGGGTAGATAGTGTGACCCAAATACTCAACCTGCTCGTGGAAGAACCTCCACTTCCCAAGATGTAATTTGAGTCTAGAGATCTCAACCTCTCAAACACCTCCAACAATTGTCTCTCATGCTCCTCCACAGTAGTGCTATAGACCAAAATCCCATCAATATAGCACCAAGCAAAATCCAATCCAGCTAGGATCCTATCCATGACCCTTTGGAACTCAGCAGGAGCATTCTTTAACCCAAACAGTAAGAACCTCCACTAATATAACACATCCTTGCCGTGAGGATCAATAGCCCAAAATGTTATCTTGGATTTATCCTCCTCTTTGATTGGCAACTAATGATATCCCGCTCAAAGATCCAAAGTACTGAAGATCTTTGCATGCCCAATTGCATCAAAAATCTCCTCCGGTGTAAGCATGGCATACCAATCAAACCTGGTCTATTGGTTGATAGGATGGTAATCTCCACACATCCGCCTATCTATGTAGTTGCCATGCATATCCTTCTTGGCTGGCATCACTGTCGCTGATTCATACTCTCTATGTGAAATCTCCACCAAACCAGCCTCAAAAAGGTCACTACTCCGGCTCTGAATCAATGTCCTCTCCATCTCACTATATTGATAAGGACGTCGGAAAACTAGTGTATTGCTAGTCAGCTCAATCCGTATACCAAGTCCCTTTAGAGCACCCAAATCCTTCATACTAAAGGCAAAACAACTTGTGTAGCTCCTCAAGAACCTCCAAACCCTCCGTCTTTCCTCTCCAGTAAGCTTAGGTCCAAGATCTAGTTCCCAAGTATCCTCTGTAACTGTAGTAAGAGTGGAAGATGTACTGACTAGCTACTACACTGGGCCCTTGGAAGCAAAAGTGTCATGCCCTTGACCACTAGAGGTCCCAACCTCTGTGTGAAAAACTCCCTCTACTCTGGCTACAAGCTCCACACGTCCTCTAGTTGCATCCTAAGTGGACCAAGGGTGTACTCCAAGTAGCCTACGCTCACTTGGATGGACTCCAAGTAGACCACTCTCCTTAGTAGCTACTGTTTGTGTCCCAAGAATACCATGTCCACTCAGTCCATCGCCCCTAGCATGTGCTTGAATCGTCTTGATAGTCACAGGGCTCACAAGTGTCCGAGTGGTGATGCCTATCAAGTGCATCCTACACTGCTATGCCAAGCCAAGGCTCACAATCCAGGTCAAACAGTTTTGGTCCATAGCCTAACCTAACACCTCACGCTTAGATGCCTCAACACTATTAAAACAATGGTAATACCGGTGCAAAAACCCATCATCCGCTCTCTCTCATCAGCGTTGGGCTCCATCAACTGTTGTAACTGTGAGTCCCAAACAAGTCCAGGTCCTTCCTTTTGAAAAGCATGAGAGCTTGGGAAACTCATGAGTGAGGAAATGCGGCTCTAGGCTATCCAACTAGGTTCACCACTGCCATAGGTGACCTATTAGCCACTACCACTATCTGAGACTGATGCCCAACATCCAAGATATCATCAACAATGATGTAGTCAAGTCGTTGAATCCCATCATAAGCATGATGTAGAACCTCTCTGGGTAAGAGGTTCATCTACCAAAGATGAAGACAATGAGCCCGTGATCCCACTCTGGCTGCATGTAACAATACAGCAGGTCCCATCCAAGAATGGACCTGATATGTACTTGCCACCACTCTGGTGCGAGAATCACCCATCAAAGGCATGTTCTCCAAAAGGTAAGCTTGAGAAACAAACTGATGAACCTAGAGATGTTGTAGTATTCGTAACATCTCCCAAAACACACCAAAACAAGGATTTTGAAGACCCAAACCTCTACCAACATGTGTATGCCCCTGACATGGCCATCCAGAAATCACCAAGTGAATAGGCCCATGTCTCTCTAGATCATGCACTCCCAATAAGAAAATGTCTGCTAGTAGGACCTTTTGGTAACCTCTAACTACTGACATTGGTAATAACTCTGGATACTGATAGGCCAAGTGTGCCATATGATGTAGAGAGACTTGCCTAGAAATCTCATCTCTCTCTACATACAAGTACCTCTATACTCGTATACCCGCCTGTAATACCGCAGCTAGTCCGGTGCTAATCCCACCAAACAACTCCAATAGACATATCCCCTCTACTGGGTACTGCCAAGCAATGAGTGTGGTATCCAGAGGTGTCAAAGAAATTGACTCTAGAGGCTCATCCTCACACTCATCTCCTGATAGTACGAAGGCTCCACTCCAAGCCTGTTGCACCAACTGATCTACATGTTGCTGTAATGCCTCCTCTAAACTCCACAATAGAACATCCAAGGTAGATGGAACAATCCCACTTGTACTCCAAATCCGAGTGATCTCCTTTAGTATTGGAGTATCCTCTGCATGGGTGTTCCCCTCCAACAAGTCACCAGGCCAAGTAATTGCACCACTAAAAGCTAAAACTGATGTTGCCATCGTCCTGGGCTGTAGTGAGCCAAGACTGCCACTACTGACGTACTAGTAGGCGACATACTCGTCCCTCACTGGACTTCCAACCGGGTCTATAGAAGGTTGTCTCCTCCCAATAGTCAATGCTGAAACCCATGGGGTATAACACTGCTCCCCCAACTAGCACATCATACGACTCAGCTATCATTGCAATAGGTTGAGCTCTCACTACTGAGCTATCAATCAGATGACCAGGCTGAACCTGGATAACAAGTTCCCCACAGGTGATGTATTATGTCAAACCACCACCTAGAGATGTATGGATTTGAAATGGACACCTTTCCACATCGGTCTTCTGTTACTCCAAACCGACCACTGTCGCCTTCTCCAACATAAGGAGCTACGCACTAGAGTCTAACAAGACTCTCTGGGGTGTATAGACCTTCCCTGAACATCCCACCGAACGGAAAATCCCCCTTGGTTATCCAATAGGAGAACACTAGGTATGAACCGTGCTCTCTCAAAGGCCGGTCTAGGTGGCAACTCCTCCAGTCTAGCCGTTGTTGCCTGCCATAAACCATTGGTTGCTGAACGGATCCCATGCTCCTCAACAAAGTCAGTTCCACTACCAACCACCTCTGCTCTAGTAGTAGGAACCACATAATCCCTACTTTCACAAAGCATGGCACCCAACTAGAACACTAGGTTTGGGTCAACTCCCAATGTAAACATGTCATTGGCTGAAAACAAAGGACGTTGCATAATCAGCTGAGCCGCCCCCAACATATGCTAGACTCAATCTGTGTAGTAATAGGTGGCTGACTAGCTAGTAGTCTATCATGCACTCCATCACCACCTACCACACCTGCACTAGGACATCTAGGAACCATGGATGTTGTCTGCAATGCCTCAAATAGATTGAAAGACTGGGGAAGTCTGACCTATCTTCCAACCTCTCCTCTCTGTGGGTCCAACTCCATTGATGCTCCTCTAGGCTCAGGAGCATATACTGCACTCCTAGTCATTGCTGCAGATGCATCCACCTATGTTGCTCTGCACATGAAGTCCAAAGCATCTCTGTCACCAGCATATGAGGTGGAAGCCTCAGCACCCAAATCTAATCTCCTTTGAGCAATAACCATACTAGCCAATCTCTGCTCCAATTGCTCAATCCGAGTAGCCATAGTTGTATCAGAAGTAAGGGCAGGTGCTGCACTCCTACTAGGTGTAGATCCTCTACCACCTCATCCTCCATGGACTGGAGCTCCTCTTCTACCTACCATAGCAGCCCTACCACTCCGTAACTCCGGGTGTAAGGTCAAAACACCGGTCACTATTGTGACCAAATCTATGGCAATGCTCACACTGCCTTTGTGCTGGCTGTGATGCACCCAAGGTATCAGGTCCACTACCCTGAGTACACTCTCTCTAATGGTGATGTCCACCACAAGTCCAACAAGCAATACCCTATTGCTGGCTATTGCTAATCCAAAAATGAAGGTAAGGGTCTAGCTCCACTAGGCCCTCCACTCGCTCCATAGGATCTAGGCTGTCCACCCTGTCCTCAAAAACCAACTAGGCGTGATGCACTTTGTTGCACTCTAGAAGAAGTCACAGTTGTGGATGAGGTCTCCCTACCAAATCCAGATGTCACCACTCTCTCCTCCACCATGTTGAGCTCAATATGCTCAACCAAACCAAAGACCACTGCCAAAGTAGGCAAAGTAGCATGTAACAACATAGCATGACAAACTCTAAGTCGCAACTCCCTATCCAATATCCCATACCAAAACTGGACTGCCTGGGCCTCAGTAACTCCCTGAGTGAAACTGATTAGCCATCTCATGCAAGTGTATGCCTTGCGTAGGCTCTCTCCAGCCTTCCGCTGGAACTCCTGCAAGCTCCTCAGCTTGTCAATCCGCACTCCCTGGTAGTTCTGCCTCAAACATAGGAAGAACTCCACCATGGAGTTAAACCATGGTACCACACCACCTCCTATAGCAGTACCTCCACCCGTAGTAGCACTATCTCTAGCTAGTGCACCTCCACAAGCTCCACCAACACTACTTGAGCTAGAACTCGTAGGTACAGCCAATCTACTCCTAGCCACCGAGCATGAAGTGATAGAGACATAGTTTGGAGAGCAATACTATCTCCATAACTCAATCTCCTCCACATGAGCTCTCTTGAACTCATGGTAGTCATCCATCGATGGACCCTTCAAATGCTGAAACAACCCTTTCCATGCCATGAAGGGTGTAAGCAAAGTTGGGTTCCGCATCTGTTGCAAATCACACTAACTATTGAACTCCTAGATGAAGTCATCCAACTCAATGGTACCCACTGTACTAGAGTAACGCATAGGGCCTTTGGAGGCCCCATAAATCTCGTCCATGTCCCACAACAATAGTGGGAACATACCAAGTGCACTCTCAACTAAATCAGCTCCTATGTCAAACTCCAACTTAGAGTCAATCTCCTCCCTCACTGGGACCTGAGATACATGCTGATACCAAGTGTCACTTCGAGTAAACCCATTGCGTATTGCAGGGCTATCTCCTCTAGAATCCCCAAAGAACTCCGTTGTGACAAAGGAACCGCATGACAAAGTAACCGCAACAACAAACTAGAACCACCAACTGCAACCGCAAGTCCCAACCGCAAGTACACCACCAAGTGCCAACACCACTACGTGCCAACACCACCAAGTGCCACTACCAACTAAGCACCACTCACTAATGTAACTCTAACCAAGATAATTACACTAGGGGAAAGGGTAACCTATAACCTGCCATCATAACACGCACTCTCATGGTCTATAGGTCATCACTTCCTACCTCATTGGAGAGAAACAAAGGTAGTCTTATTGGTCATCACTCTAGCCTTACTACCAAGAGCACACTAGAGCACAATACTCAAAAGTCAGCGGACCTCACACAAATGTGATGCACAAACAGGAAGTAGAGAATGGAAGGAGTCCAATCACAGAAAACTAAATGAAAACCCTCCATCTCATAAAACAACAAGGGATTGACTCTGTTACCATTTGGCATTTGACATAAGAGAAGATTGTATCTAAGTCTTAAGCTACTAGGATCATCAAGAATGGGATCAAATTGCCTCTCCTAGCCAAAGCTACATGTGTATAGATAATAGTGGTACAATCACTAGGACAACAAGTGAGGGTGGACCAGTTGGCTAGGACAGTTGTCTAGGAACAAGAGATCTAAGGGTCAAACCTTGTTGCACAATCTAGCAAGAAAGGCAAATTTTGCCAACCAATGATCAAGATCTACTCTAAACTAGCTAGCCTCACGCTAGCAACCTAGCTTGCTGGCCCTTCTAGGCCTTCATAGCCCACACCCATATGCCTCAATGCCAAAATTCAACCAAATGAGACCAAATCACAAATTCATATAAAATCTTCCCAACTCCACCTTCAATTTTACTTTCTGAGCCCAACTCGCAACAAATTGGTCTTGCCTTCACCTCTTGAGCTCAAAATCACAACCACTGCTCAAAATTTGCTCCTTCTTTGCTCCAAAATTGGCTAGCACTTCTGCACATTGTCTGCCTTATTGCCAAATTTGCATCAATTGAACAAGCTTCTGCACACTAGAGAAAACTGAACTTGAATCAAGCTACCAACGATCCACCGAGCTTGGAGATACCACCAACACTCAAAGTTCTTGCACTCAATTTCCCCATGACTTCACTTCTTTGATGTAATCAGATTGTTTACCACTCTCAACTTAACTCAACTCAACTCAGATCAGTACTTGATCTGTCACCCTATAAATTACCAACAACTAGGCATTGATTACAGTCAAGCCACACCCACTCCAACATAGAGAATCCAAGTGACGCTTGCCAGCCTCTGTCCACCATAGCCAGGAACTCAAAGGCTCAACATCAGAGAAGTGAGCTCTCTGGAGCTGTACTTTGAAAGTATACCCCCTGGACGTGAGCTAGGTCTGAAACCTAATGGTCCCGTTGATAGCACACTTGACGGTGCAAAGTGATAGTGGGCTCCACTGTGAAGTCAGTATTCCAAACATAAAATCTGAATGTCGGAAAGTAGTCTATGAGTAACTGCCAAAATACCTATAACTATTATCATTGGAACTCTAGTGTCCGAGCATCTAGATACAACACTACAAATGGCGTGACAACTTGGACACAAAAATCCCAATGGTTTGGAGAAAATGGATTTGGTGTCCATAAATTCCATCCATCTATCCCATTCTTGCTCTAATACCAATGTAAAAGATCAAGACCAAGAGGGGGAATATGAGAATTGAAGATCATATTGGGACACTTGAATGAGGGAAAACTCCAGATGCCTAGCATGAGTTTTGGCTTTGGTATTTCTAATGACCATACAAGGCTCTTGAGAAGCTTCTTCTAGAAGCCGCCTACTTGGCTTGCAAGCTAAGCTAGTTGAAGCTTCTAGAAGCTTCCTTTTAGAAGCTACCTACTTGGAGTACATGCTAAGCTAGCCGGGAAGCTTCCCAAGAAGCTTTGTAGATACTTTCAAATATTCTAGGCTAATTTGGCCTATTTGCTACTTTGGTAGCCCTAACTAACTTTATTGCTAAATTCCATATTGTTACATTTGCCATCCTCATGGATTCAATTTCCTCCATCTTGGCCATCCGTGTGGCTTCAATCACAAATAGTTTCACCCTCCTTTTGGTAACCATGACCTCCTTCATCATTTTGGTTTGGTTAGCAAAGTCTTGTGCAAATCCAAACACTAATAGTGTAGGTTTTACAAAACCTTTAGAGAACTTCCTCTTTTTTCCAAGATTTACTTTATGCTTCTTTCACTCTTAGTACTAAAATTATCATCCTTTGTGCATAACCTTTCCCAAATGGAACATCATTGAATTCAAACATCAAGGGATGAACAAACTTAGAGTGTACCATACTCTCCTTCTCTCAATTATCTATCATATGTATAGCATTTTTTGTATCTCCTTCCCCTTGCATACTTGGAATTGGGAAGATATGTGGAGTGTCCTCAACAATATATTCATCCTCCTCTTGAAAGTCCTCATGTGTAACTCTAGGTCCTCCCATTTCCAATACTTCAATCTCTTCCTCTTCCCATGAGCCAAAAACATCAACAACATTAGTCTCATCTCCTTTATAGTAAGACCTTCCATGTTTGCTTTTCCTTCTATTTTCAAGTTGACTTGTAGTATTTCCATGTATCTTGCTCACTTCATATACAACTTCTCTATGTTCATTGTATCAAGAAACCCAATCCCAAATTTCATGAATGTAGAGGAGGGAGGTATAATTGGCATCACTCTCAATAGATCTTGGAATCAAGAGGTCCAAAATGATGTAGTCAAAGACTCAATACAAAGAGACTTGTGTCATGCCATTTGTAATGTCACATCTAGATTGCTCAAACATTGGAGTTGCAATGATAGTAGTTAGAGTTATTTTAGCAGTTTCTCAAAGACTACTTTGCGACGGTCAGATTTTGTGTTTGGGTACTAACTTCATGGTAGGGCCCACTGTCACTTTGCATCATTTGCACCGTCAAGTGTGCCGTCAATGGGACCATTAGGGTTTCAAACCTAGCTCAAGTCCAGGGTTATACTTTCAAAGTGCAGCTCCAGAGAGCTCACTTCTCTGATGTTGAGCTTTTGAGTTCTTGGCTATGGTGGACGGAGGCCGGCGAGCATCACCTGGATTATCTTAGCTAGAGTGGGTGTGACTTGACTGTAATCAATGCCCAATTGTTAACAGTTTATAGAGTGATAAATCAAGTATTGATCTGAGTTGAGTGTATTTGAGAGTTGTAAACAATCTGATTATATCAAAGAAGTGAAATTGAGAGAAATTGGGTGCATGAACTTTGAGTGTGGTGGTATCTCCAAGCTCGGTGGATCATTGGTAGCTCAATTGAAATTCAGTTTTTCCCTAGTGTGTAGAAGCTCATTGCTTGATGTAGATTTGGCAATAAGGCAGACGGTATGCGGAAGCGCTGGCCAATTTTTGAGCAAAGAAGAAGCAATTTTTGAGCAGTGGTTGTGATTTTGAGCTCAAGAAGTGAAGGCAAGACCAATTTGTTGCAAGTTAGGCTTAGAAAGTAAAATTGAAGGTAGAATTGGGAAGCTATTCTTGTGAATTTGTGATTTGGAGAAACTTGTGTTTTCAATTTAGCTCGAGTGAAGAGTTAGTGGGGGATTTGGCGGTCAGCCAAATTTAGGGTTTATATCAAATTTTGCTAGAATTTATGTCAGATTTTTGCCAGATTTAGAGGAGTTTCATTGGTTGGCTAGATTTGGAGGACTTTTGCCTATTTAGAGGACTTTTGCAAGTTTGGAGGAGTTGTGCCAAAGAGGCTTTGAGGCATAGGGTTGTGGGCTATGAGGAGCTTCAAAGGCTAGAAGGGCCAGCAAGCCAGCTTTCTAGCATGAGGCTAGCTAGTTTAGAGTAGATCTTGGTCATTGGTTGGCAAAATCTACCCATGTTGCTAGATTGTGCACAATAGGGTTTGATCCCTAGATCTCTTGTTCCTAGACTAGTGCACTAGCCAACCAGTCCACCCTCACTTGTTGTCCTAGTGACTGTGCCACTATTATCTATACACTTGTAGCTTTGGCTAGGAGAGGCAGTTTGATCCCATTCTTGGTGATCCTGGTACCTTAAGACTTAGATACAAACTTTGCTTATATCAAATGCCAAATGGTGGCAAAGTTAGTCTCATGTTGTTTTATGAGATGGAAGGTTTTTTTTTAGATTTCTTGTGATTGGACCCCCTCCATTCTTTACTTCCTATTTGTGCACCACGTTTGTGTGAGGTGCCCTGACTTTTGAGCGTTGGTACTTGGTACTTGGTACTTTTGAGCGTTGGTACTTGGTGTGTTCTTGGTAATGAGGTTGGAGTGATGACCAGTCAGACTACCTTTGTTTCTCTCTGATGAGGCAAGAAGTGATGGCCTGTAGATTGTGAGAGTGTGTGTTGTGATGGCAGGTTATAGGTTGCATTTTCTCCTAGTATAGTTATCTTCATTAGAGTTACATTAGTGGGTGGTGTTCCATGGGTATTGGCACTTGGTGGTGCTTAGTTGGTGCTGGTACTTGGTGGAGTACTTGCAGTTGCGACTTGCATTTGCAATTTACGGTTCCGGTTTGCGGTTGCAATTACGGTTATTTTGTCACAATGGATTTCATTGGGGATTCTAGAGGAGTTAGCCCTGTAGTACACATTGGTTTTACTTGGAGTGGCACTTGGTATCAGCTTGTATCTCAGGTCCCAATGAGGGAGGAGATTGACTTTGAGTTGGAGTTTAACATAGGAGTTGACTCAATTGAGAGTGCACTTGGTGTGTCCGCACCGTTGTTGTGGGACATGGACAAGATTTATGGGGCCACCAAAGGCCTTAGGTGTTACTTTGGAACAGTGGGTACCATTGAGTTGGATGACTTCATCTTGGAGTTCAAAGTTGGTGTGATCTGTAGTAGATGCAAAACCCAACTTTGTTTACACCCTTCATGGCATGGAAGGAGTTGTTTCACCATTTAGAGGGTTTGCCGATGGATGACTACCATGAGTTCAAGAGAGCTCATTTGGAGGAGATTGAGTTATGGAGACAATAGACAGTTTGGAGGAGATTGAGTTATGGTCTCCGAACTATGTATCTATCACTTCAGTTTTGGTGACCAAGAGTAGATTGGCTATACCTACGAGTAGTGTTGGTAGAGCTAGTGGAGGTGCACTAGCTGGAGATAGTGCTACTACAAGTGGAGATACCGCTACAAGAGGTGGTGTGGTACCAAAGTTTAACCCCATGGTGGAGTTTGCCTATTGTTTGAGGCAGAACTACCAAGGAGTGTGGATTGACAAGTTGAGGAGCTTGCAAGAGTTCCAACAGAAGGTTGGAGAGAGTCTACACGAGGCATACACTCTCATGAGGCGGTTGATCAGTTTCACTCAGGGAGTTACTGAGGCCCATGTAGTCCAATTTTGGTATGGGATACTGGACAAGGAGTTGCAACGTAGAGTTCATGATGTTATGTTGTTACAAGCTACTTTGCCTACTTTGGCAGTGGTCTTTGGTTTGGCTGAGCATATTGAGCTCAACATGGTGGAAGGGAGAGTGGTGACATTTGGATTTGGTAGGGAGACCTCATCCATAGTTGTTAGTTCTTCTAGAGTGCAGCAGAGTGCACCACAGCCAGTTGGTTTTTGAGAACAGGGTGGACAACCCAGATCCTATGGAGCGAGTGGAGGGCCTAGTGGAGTTAGACCCTTATCTTTATTTTTGGATCAATAGCAGCCAATGAGTAGTGGTGTTGCTTGTTGGACTTGTGGTGGACCTCACCATTGGAGAGAGTGTACTCAAGGCAGTGGACTTGATACCTCATGTCCATCACAGCCAACACAAAGGCAGTGTGAGCATTGCCACATATTTGGTCACATTTGACCTACACTTGGAGTTATGGAGAGGGCTACTATGGCAGGTAGTAGAGGAGCTCTAGTTCATGGAAGACAA
The DNA here is from genome assembly GCA_948567375.1 of Lunularia cruciata. NCBI lineage: Eukaryota > Viridiplantae > Streptophyta > Marchantiopsida > Lunulariales > Lunulariaceae > Lunularia > Lunularia cruciata. The sequence continues at coordinate 12,503,328 of OX419760.1, forward strand.
GGTGGTAGAGGTGATGGTAGAGGATCTACACCTAGTAGAGGTGCAGCACCTGCCCTTACTTCTGATACAACTATGGCTACTTGGATTGAGCAGTTGGAGCAGAGATTGGCTAGTATGGCCATTGCTTAGAGGAGATCAGATTCAAGTGCTGAGGCTTCCACCTCATATGTTGGTGATAGAGATGCTTTGGATTTATGTGCGGAGTAGCTCAAATAGATGCATCTGTAGTAGTGACTAGGAGTGCATTACATGCTCCAAAGCCTAGAGGAGCATCAGTGGAGTTGGAACCACAGAGAGAAGAGGTTGGGAGACAAGTCAGACTTCCCCAGTCTTTCACACTATCTGAGGCATTGCAGACGATATCCATGGCTCCTAAACGTCCCAATGCAGGTGTGGTAGGTGGTGATGGAGTGCATGATCGACTACCTGCTAGTCAGCCACCTGTTACTACATAGACTGAGTCCAGCACAATATTGGGAGCTGCTAAGCTGATTATGCGGTGCCCTTTGTTTTCAGCCAATGACATGTTTACATTGGGGTTTACCCAGCTCCAGTGTTCCGGTTGGCTGGCATGCTTTATGAGAGTAGGGATGATGTGGTTCCTACTATTAGAGCAGAGGTGGTTGGTAGTGGAGATGACTTGGTTGAGGAGCATGGGATCCGTTCAGCGATCCGTGGTTTATGGCAGGCAACAATGGCTAGACTGGAGGAGTTGCCAACTAGACCGGCCTTTGAGAGAGTGCGGTTCACACTTGGTGTTGTCCTATTGGATAACCAAAGGGGGATTTTTTGCTTGGTGAGACCTTCAAGGAAGGTCTATACACCATAGAGAGTCGTTTTAGACTCTATTGTGCAACCCTTTATGTTGGGGAAGGCTGTAGTAGTCGGTCTGGAGTTACGGAAGATCGATGTGGAGAGGTGTCCATTTTAGATCCAAACATCTCTAGGTGGTGGTTCAACACAGTACATCACACATGGGGAGCTTGTTGTCTAGGTTTAGCCTGGTCATCCGATTGATAGCTTGGTGGTGAGAGCTTAGGCTATTGCAACAATAGCTGAGTCATATGATGTGCTAGTTGGGGGAGTAGTGTTATACCCCATGGGTTTCAATATTGACTATTGGGAGGAGACAGCCTTTTATAGACCAAGTTGGCAGTTTGGTGAGGGATAGGTATGTTGTCTACCAGTACGCTTCAGTAGTGGTAGTCTTGGCTCACTATAGTCTGGGACCATGGTAGCATCTATTTTAGCTTTCAATGGTGTAGTTATGTGGCCTGGTGACTTGTTGGAGGGGAACGCATATGCAAAGGATACTCCAGTACCAAAGGAGATCACTCGGATTTAGAGTATGAGTGGGATTGTTCCATCCACCTTGGATGTTCCATTGTGGAATTCAGAGGAGGCATTGTAGCAGCATGCAGATCAGTTGATGCAACAAGCTTGGAGTGGAGCCTTTGTACCATCAAGAGATGAGTGTGAGGATGAGCCTCCAAAGTCAATTACTTTGACACCTCTAGATACCACACTCATTGCTTGGTAGTATCTAGTAGAGGAGATATATCTATTGGAGTTATTTGGTGGGATTAGCACCAGACAAGCCACGGTATTACAGGCGGGTATACAAGTACAGAGGTACTTGTATGTAGAGAGAGATGAGACTGCTAGGCGAGCCTGTTTACATCATGTGGCACACTTGGCCTATTGGTGTCTAGAGTCATTACCAATGTCAGCAGTCAAAGGTTACCAAAAGGCCCTACCAACAGACATTTCCTTACTAGGGGCGCATGATTTAAAGAGATATGGGCCTATTCACTTGGTGATTTTTGGATGGCCATGTCAGGATGTGGTGCCCACATTTTTTGTTTTTTTCTATTAATTAGCATTTGGGAGAAGAAGTAAACAAAGAAAGTTGAATTGAAAAAGAAGGAATGGACCAAAGTGACTTTGGAGGAAATCCAAAGAAGTCAAGATCGGATCCGATGATGGAGGTACTCAAGAGGGAAGTACAAAGGAAGAATTCCAAAGAGCATTGTCTTTGGATCGAGAAGCAAAGGCCAATACAAAGACCGTCTAACAACCTTGGTATGTGGCAAGAAAGTACACTTCAAGAAACGGCAGAGGCAGAAGAAGCATGTCTTTACAGTAACAGGACAGCAACACGCAAAAGAGGGGAGGTCAATTTTGAAATCGATTGAAGAATGACTGCAATTTGAGATAATATAAAATTGCAATTGTGCAGGGATAAGTTGAATATGCCAAGTAAATTTCCAATCCCTCTAAGTAGTTGTCCTGCAATAATGCGTGTCAGGAAGCCAATTGAGAGTGCAATTTTCCAAAATCCAAAAGGGGTTAGAGTGTCACGTCCAGGAGAAGGAATAGTCTTTTAGTGCCAAAGAACAAGAGGGCAGATCATGGCGAAGAAGGTCATGAATGCTCTGGCAGTGCAAAGTTTTGCAATTTGTAGGTTAGATGTCATAGCAAGAATCAAAGTCTTGAACAAACTTCGTATTACCTTTTTAGCATGGAACTTGAATTTCAGTTTCCCATAAGGTATGGCAGAGATAGCTGCCAGTAATTGTGAGGAAGGCCCCAAAGTCGAGGGGACAAGAGGAAATCTGGCTCGATGGACTGATTTGGATTGGAGGTTAGTGCTGGGGAAGGAAGCAAGGGAACCGACGGGGATCACCTTCTATCGGAAGTGTGATGCTACAGAAGAGACGATGGAGATCCAAAAATTTGTTCTTTGCTCCCTAAACAACAAATGGTTATAAGGTGGAGTCCTATCGGGACCCGATTAGACAAAGTATCATGGGGACGATAATGGCCATGTTCAAACCAGCACAAACAACTTACGTGAACATGCAGCAGGCGGTCTTTTTCCACCAGATGTTTGTAGGAGTGAAGATGAATTGGGCAAAGTGTTTTCACCAATGAACAAGGTAGATGGTGGTCAATTGGAGGATAGGTTTGCCTCCACATTATTTTGCACCATTTGCAGCACACTTCTACTTCAGGTTGAATTTGCTAACAGCAAAGGAGAGGCATCGCATGGTGTTGCATTTCCATCCTGATTTGAGACAGGAAATGGATTAAGAAGAGAAACAATATATGATACACTTGTGACCTAGTGATGATCACTTCTTGGGGACCAAAGAAGAAGAAGCGTAGTAAACCCAAAGAAGCAAAGCCGCCTCTAGCACAAAGGAAGACCTAAAGACTGGTTCTGCAGAGTAAGAAGATGATGAGAGAAGCATTGTTGGAATCTGAGTCTGAAGGGGAGACAAAGTCTTGAGGAGAGGACTCAGAAGAAGATTAATTCACTTTACAAAGTGAGGAATCCGGAAGTGAGAGTGAGGGGGAAACCGAGGTTCAGCAATCGGTTGGAGTGAGTGAAGCTTGTCATGTGATGATTGACAGTGTACCAGAAAAGAAGAATCATTGCGTAGCCTTAGTTGTGGAAGAGAAGGGGCCTAAAAGATGGAAGGAGTACCCTACGGGGCCACGTTCAATAGGTAAGGAAGAAGGAAGCTCGGAAGTAGTATCTTTGAAGATATGAAGATTGTGATTTTGGTAGAAGGAGCCAATAGAAGAGGCAAAGTACAAAGATGGGGCCAAAGACAAAGAGAACTATGGTGGAATATAGTATCTATCAAAGCTTGTCACTCCACTATTCGAACTATTGAAGGAGCATCCAAAGGTTATTCCCCAAGATCCTATGAAGGTGACGAATGAGTTGCAAGTGGTGAAGTATCTGCTGGTTGAAGTGAAGGGTTTGCAGGAGCGAGTAGTCCAAAGAGATGAGGAAGTTGAAGAACTTCGGGTGGATGCAGTCTTGAAGAAGAAGACTTTCAAGATGTTGCAAGAGAGTTTTGAGTCAAGAGGTCAAGAACTGCAAAAGCAAGTTGAAGAATTGAAGGAGCATGCAATGTTGCTGACCAAGATGAAAGAGGAAGTCTGTGATGTGCACATTGAGAGTATTCATGTGAAGGCGACAGCCGTGATAATAGAGCAAGAGTTAGAAAGCTTGAGGAAGAGTGCAGCCGGGAAGGATCAAGCATGGCAGAGAGAGTTGGCAGTCAGGCATCAAGAAGAAGAAAGATTGCACGAGCTAGTATGAAGTGTTGAGTTACAAAGTTCACATTATGCGGAGGAGAAGAAGATGCTCGCTGTTGAGTACGAAGATGAGTTGAAGATGTATCACAAAGAGTTGAAGGCAAAGTGATCTTAAGGGTATGAGTCAAAATCAGTAGGAGAAGTTGCATGAAAGTTGCAAGCAATCTTGAGCACGGAGGCTGAAGGGAGATTGGAAGAAGCACATCTACATGAGTTAAAGTTGCTTGTGCAGGAAACTCAAAAGAGGAAAGCCAAAGATGTAGATATGAACACTTTGTTGATCCGATTAAGGGAGCAAGTAGATTGGAAGATGTTAGAAGTAGGAGACAATGTCAGTCTTGGATTAGATTTAGTTAAATCAGAGTTAGAGAGAATTAGGAGTAGTGTGACAGAGGAGAGGAAGTCCGATGTTGCAGAAGTAGGAATTCAAGTGTCATCGGACTTATTATTAGAGATATTAGAGAAGAGTGGGTCAAGAGATAAGGAAGTAAATAGATTACCCATGAGCTTAATTGTAGTTCCTAGTGAAGGAGTAGTAGAAATAGTGAAGGATTTGGTAGTGTTAGATATACCCAAAGAAGGAGAAGTGGTAGGAAGATCATTGGGTTTGAAAACTGATGAAGAGATTGACATCGGATCGTAGTAGAAATAGATTGAGATCTAAAGAGGCAGATATGAAGCGGTACATTGTCAATTTGGATCTACATGTAGGAAGAGATGTTAGGAAGCAATACAGTATGAAAAGAACTGTTGTTTGCTTTAGTATTTAAGGGGAGCATTTGTAGTATTATGTTGTTCAATATTCATATTTCTAAAGATAGATAAAGTGAAGTGTTGTTTTCAGTGCTCGTCGTTTGAGCTTAATTCCGAGTGTCAATTATGTGTGTGTATGTTTGTGAGTGTGTGGAGAAATTTGAAGTGCAAGTCAGTGTGCTTGTTGGATGTTGGATTCTGTAGCCTTGATCTTTACTATGTGTGTTTGATCTTGAGTGAAGTGCAATCTAAGCAATGCCTTGACAGATCTAAGAGGAATTGTAGTGTTGGCAATATTCTACATTTGTGAGTGCAGCACAAAGTTGATGTGAAGCAATTTTGATCAAGCAAGTTGTGCCTTCAATGGAGGGGTAGAACACAATTCTAAGGCAAAGTTATTTTTGCAATGAAGTGCCGTCTTTGGGAGAATCTGAATCATCACAATCAAGATTTGTTTGGACAGAATTTGCTATGTTGTGATTATGGGTGTGTGTATTCATGACAAGTTGTCGAGATTATGAGCTTGTTACTCTCTTCTAGGTGTGGTTTCTACCTGAGAGACTAAAGACGCAACCAAGAAGAACTACATGTTACTATTTGACTTTGTATTTGACCAAGTCTGATTTGTATCCTTGCAGGAACAAACTTTACTTACCTGATTATTGCAAAAGTGATATTTGCCAGGTTGTTACATGATTTTTGGTGCCGCTGCCAGGGATACAAAACTCGGAAGTGGAAGAATATGAAGCCAATCTTGGAATTGGGCGTCAGAGCAATATGAATGTCTGCATCGAGAGAACAATGGGAAGAGAGAGTTCAAAGATAAACGTTGCATCGTAAAGAAGAAGAACATCTGAAGATCCAATCTACTTTTGACAAAATCAAACAAGAGGTGTTGGACTTCCAACTTCTCCATGAAGTTCAAGAAGCTTTGCGAGAACTCGAACAAAAGAAACATGAAGGAAGGTGTCAAGGCTACTTTTTGTCCCCCTCTTCCAAGAAGAAGAAAGACTCGAGCGGGCAGACATATGCATTACAACCCAGTACACCAACTTCCCCTAAAGTTATAAAGGAAGTCAAATTCATTAAGAAAATTGTTTGCAAAAAGACAGCACAAACACTTACGGAAGAAGAGTGTCAACATCTTTTACGTACAATTCCTCGGTTGTCTCGAAGGAATTTCAAAGAACATTTGGAAGGTGTGGAACCTCTTACTTCTATTCGGGTTGAAGTAGACACGACCAGAGAAGAAGAAATTGTTGAAGAAGACCCCACTTTGAACTTGACTAAATGGAACCCTTGGGCCACCAACACGGCGTCCATACCAAGCAGCTCTGTGGTTCCCTCAAGTTCAAACTTACCACAGCCGATTCCGCCAAACCAAACAATGACTTCGTTACTTGTGACCCGACACGCCTATCAGAAGTATAAGGGGACAGAACAAGACAAAGATCCTGATGAATTTATTGAAGAATTCAAAGTCATTTCCTTTACCAACAAGGAACATGACTCTACGGATTGTTTGCGGATTTTTCCAAGTCTGCTCCAAAAGAAAGCTCGGAGCTACTATACCCATGTAACTCAAAAGGGGCTCACACCAGCAGACTAGGCAGACTTACAAAATGGCTTCCTAGAACAATTTTAGGAAGTGGATTATGATACTAGTGTCTTTTTGGCACTTAATGATTTGGACCAAGGGAAGAAGGAAAAGTTGAGAGATTTCTTCGAGCGGTTCATGGCCCTATTGAACCAAGTTCTAACACAATCCGGTGTGGTGGGTTACTCCAATGCCCAAGCCATTACCTGGTTCCCTAGCGGACTTTCACCGGAGATTTGTATCTTTGCCAAGGAGAGGAATGTAACTTCCCTGAACAAAGTCCTCAAACATGTCGCCTGATATGAGGCGGCTCACTCCTATTTGTCTAGCAACCAAAGAAATTGGGAGGAGAAAGGCAAGAAGCCTAGAAGGAGAGCTTCTCGTAGCACATCCCTTTCTTTGGAGGAATCCTCCACATCTTTGAGTTCTTCTTTGGAATACAAAGAAGAATCCAAGCCGTGAAGAATACGAAGACACAGAGGAAAGAAACCGGTAACACTACCATCAAAGAATGTACTTAAGGCGGATCAGAAGCTAGAGACTCTTATTAAAGAGTTTGTGGATTTCAAGGGTTTAGGGATCCAGATGATTGGAGCTAAGGAACAAAGAAAGCCTCCGTCATTTGGTCGACCAAATGTATGGTGCATTGCATGTGGTAAATCCGGCCATGCTAATACGGAGTGTTTGACCCGCATTGCATTTCTAGTGCAACAAATTGATTGGGTTCCCGATTAGGACCAAAGTGAGGAAGAAGAGGCTGTGTCCCATCAAGAGGTACAGCTTCAGGCAAGCACATCATATCAAGGTTCAAGGTATGGACCAAGGGAGTACAACAATGACGCTTCCCCATGAAGACCACCAATGGGTGGCCAAAATAGACCTCAAAATGTTGCATCGGGTGCTTGTTACAATTGTAGCTTGATGGGACATTGGTCTCCAAATTGTCCAGAGCCAAGACGGAAAATTGGGTACATGCCCCTTTGCAAAAATTGCAAAGGATCGGGGCATACGGGAAATCAGTGCCCGCAACCACCCAACCCAAAGCTGCTTGTAAAGTATGTACAGACCTCCGCTGAGCATGCTGCACTCCAAGCGAAAGGGGATACATATGTAAATTGTATAACACTTGAGGAAGAGAGGCCTCAAGAAGGAAGTCCCGCGTCAGAAGGAGAATGGTCGGACCTCAAAATTTTGAAGGTAGAGACACGCATAGAGAAGAAGAAGTGCGATCCCAAAGAAGTGAGTACTACTTCTTTGTATTCACAAAAGGCAAAGAGACTACACCCGAAAGCTATCCTTTTTGCTAAGGAGGAAAAGATCCTAGCAAAAGCTAAAGCAAAAGCCTTGCAAAAAGAAATCAAGGAAGCGGTACTCCGCACGCGGGAGATGAGTTTGGAGGAGAACACAAAGACACAGCCTCTAGTTTTTCTAGTGGATATCAGGTCCGAAGTAAGAGACTTGATCCAAGCCAAAGTTGGTCAACCTGAAGATCATCGGGTCAAGGCCATACATATTCCAATTACTATCCTAAAGCACCCCAAAGTCCAATTTGAACAAGGTCAAACTTTGGACCCAAAGACGAAGGCAAAGAAGGTGAAATTAGGAGGAGTCCCACAGTATGATATTGTGGCTGATATGGCATCTACAAGCGTTAATGTCACATTTAAGCAATTGTGGGAGGACAACAAGCTGTACAAAAAGCAGTTGAGTTCAACCTTCAAGAAAGTAAGGGCGATGACCAAGAAAGACTTGCCCGCAATTTATCATATTGAACAAGAATATATGGGATCTCCCGAGGTGGATGCGGAGATTGTAGGCTATATGATCACATCCATACCCATTGATTTGGGATCGGGTGTGAATGTCATGACAGAAGACTTTGCACATCGACTAGGGTATACAACGTTTGAACCAACACCCCAAATTCTGAAATTTGCGGATCAAACCAGGAGACAGCCCTTAGGCATGCTGTTGAATATCACCACAATCATTGGAGGGGTGCCCTTCAAGTTAAATTACATTGTGTTGCGACCAGTAACCAAAACTAGTTATCCTCTCTTGATCGGAAGACCCTGGTTGTACAATGCCCAGGTTATTGTGAATTAGCACCAGCAAAAGTTAAGGTTTAAGGACATTTTGTCCGAAGATCAGAAGCTGGTGACTGTGAGTTGCACAAAGGTTCCTCACCTTGGGGAAACTACTTTGTCTGAAGACAAAGATGAATCCAAAGATTCATCATCTTCGTCTTTCAAAGACTTTGAAGACAAAGTCCAAGTTAATTATTTGGAATGCTACAAGGTAGAGGTCAAAGACAAAGACCCATACGACATCACCTCGGGTGAACAAGACTTGGAGGAAGGGGTTTTGACTGTAGTATGTCTTGGATTGAGCCAAGTAAGCCATGTTGAAGGCCTCATCAACCTCGATGATTGTCAAGATGTTATCTTGACTGAAGGAAAAATTTTGAAGATTTCAAAGACAATCATTGCAAAGGAGTTGGCAGAATACACTGCCCTATTTATAGAATTTTAGGATGTATTTGCCTGGTCTATTGATCAAATGCCGGGCATTCCACGAGAACTTGGAGAAAACCGGATTGATCTAGTTAAAGGTGCAGTTCCGGTTTGGCAAAGACAATACCGCCTAAACCCGAAATACTCCCTCTTGGTGAAAGACAAAATTGACAAGAACTTAGGGGCCAGAATAATCTTCCCTATCTTGAGCAGTGAGTGGATTTCCCCCATTATCATTGTTCCGAAGAAGAAGACGGGAAAGAGTGAGTGTGCGATGATTTTTGCAAGTTGAACACATTAACACGGAAGGATCATATCCTTTGCCTTTTATTGATACAATTTTGGACCAAGTAGTTGGTCATCCTTGTTACAGTTTTCTTGATGGATTTTCAGGGTACAATCAAGTATCCATCCGAGAAGAGGACAAGGATAAAACTACATTCACCACCGATTGGGGCACTTTTGCTTATAATCAAATGCCCTTTGGGTTTTGTAATGCTCCTGCTACTTTCCAACGGATTATAAATGGGATCTTCAAGGATTTTCTGTGCAAATTTGTGGAAGTCTTCATTGATGATTTTTGTGTGTTTGGGCAAAGAGATGTACATTTGGATTACCTTTGCCAAACTTTTGAAAGGTCTCGTTTTGCCAATTTGTCATTACATCCGGAGAAATGCTTCTTTGCAATGAAAGAGTGAATTCTTCTGGGGCATCGGGTGTCAAGCCGAGGTATTGAAGTCGATGTCAAGAAGGTCAAAGTAATCTCAGCTTTGGAATCCCCAAAGAATATCCAGGAGCTAAGAGCCTTCTTAGGACATGTCGGATATTATAGACTCTTCCTTTCAAACTATGCAATGCTAGCTGCATCCCTTACAAAGCTGCTGAAGAAGTCCAAAGACTACTTGTGGGAAGCTGCACAAGAAGATGCTTTCCAAGTATTGAAGCAAAAATTGGTTGAAGCCCCAGTTGTGAGAGCTCCAAATTGGGACGTCCTTTTTCATGTGTATGTGGACACTTTGTCCATGGCAATCAAAGTTGTCTTAAGTCAAAAAGACAAGAAGAAGAAGGACTATCCGGTTTATTATGCCAGCCAACAATTATGAGTCTCAAAAAAGAACTATTTGACAACTAAACAAGAAGCACTCGGAATGGTGTATGCTTGCAAGAAATTTTGCCACTACTTGCTGGGATACAAGTTTGTCTTCTATGTTGACCATTACACATTGCAACATTTGGTAAAGAAGACAGATTTGTCCGGGCAAATTGCAAGATGGATCTTGTTATTACAAGAATTCACATACACTATACAAGTAAGGAAGGGAGCTTCACATTCAAATGTGGACTTCTTATCCATGTTAGAATCTCAAGACCAAGACTTGGAAATCGATGATTGGTTTCCTGATGAAGAGCTATATCATCTGATGGTTGTTCAAAGTACAAGGTATGGGGCCAAATATCACTATCTGCATACGTGTCATTGTCCTGAGGGGCTGGACCCGGAGCAGAGGGCAGTCTTCCTCCGGAAGATGGGACCGTACCAATTAAAACACAACATTTTGTTTAAGATGGGCAAAGATGAAGTACTTCGGAGATGTTTGGAGGCATACAAAGTTAGAGGAGTCATTGAATTCTTACACTCTGAAGCATCAAGAGGACATTATGCCCTGAAAAATATGGTGAAGAAAATTCTTTCAGTAGGGTATTGGTGGCCTATAATGTATAAAGATACTTATGCCCATATTCAAAGTTGTGATGCCTGTCAAAGAACAATGAAACCGACGGCGACTTCCTAATGGCCTTTGAAACCAATTTTTCCATTGGCCCCATTTGAGAAATGGGGTATTGATTTTATGGGTCCCATTCAACTAGTGACTAGAATCACGGGGAAGAGATACATCTTGGTATGCACTGATTATGCAATTAAGATGGTAGAAGCGGAGGCAACACAAAGAGATGATGCGGAAATAGTTGCAACACTTTTCTTCCAAAACATCATTCCCGTTACGGGTGTCCTCTGGAATCGGTCAATGATTGGGGAACTCATTTTTTGAACTCAATGGTGGAAGCGTTAACCAAGTACTTCCAAAGTAAACATTGGAAGACCACGCCTTACAACCCAAAAGCGAATGGACTCACAGAGAAGGCCAATGGATTGTTATGCAAAATTTTGAATAAGGTGATAGTCAATTATGCCTACAACTGGGACACAAAGTTACTTGCAGCTTTGTGGGCATATCAAACGACTGAAAAGATTACTACCAAGAAAACTCCTTATTTCCTGACATACGGATTTCATCCCATACTACCGGTTGAATTTGAAGTACCGACATACTGGATTCTTTGCGAAGAACAATTGTCGGAGGAAGAAAGCCAAGATCTTTGGATCCATCAACTGATGTGGTTAGAAGAGAAAAGGGACAATGCAATGCAAACCACAAAGAAGTACAAGAACAGCGGAAGGTCAGGCATGATAAAAGAATCAAGCCTGTGGCTGTTCAGGAAGGGGACTTGGTGTTGTTATATGACAATCGCCGCATATTTTTTCTAGGAAAACTACATTTGAGGTGGATGTGGCCATATCGTGTTATGCACATTTATGCCAATGGCTCTATTCAACTTGCAGACCTGGATGGAAATCCTTTTGCCACTCAAGTAAATGGGTGGAGGGTTAGAAAATATTGGACCACGGACCCAACTTTGTATAAAGAACCGGCTATCGGTGTTTGCAAGGATGCTCACATTTGAGGGAGGGGTATGTGGTGCACACATTTTTTGTTTTTTTATTTATTAGCATTTGGGAGAAGAAGTAAATGAAGAAAGCTGAATTGCAAAAGAAGGAATGGACATAAGTGACTTCGGAGGAAATCCAAGGAAGTCGAGATCGGATCCAATGATGGAGGTACTCAGGAGAGGGGTACAAAGGAAGAAGTCCGAAGAGCATTGTCTCCGGATTGGGGAGCAAAGGCCGATATGAAGACCGTCTAACAACCTTGGTATGTGGAAAGAAAGTACACTTCAAGAAACAGCGGAGGCAGAAGAAGCATCTCTTGACAATGACAAGATAGCAACACGCAGAAGAGTGGAAGTCAATTTTGAAATCGACTGAAGAATTCTTGCAATTTGGGGTAATATAAAATTGTGATTGCACATGGACAAGTTGAATATGTCAAGTAAATTTCCAATTCCTCTGAGTAGTCCTCCTATAGTAATGCGTGTCAGGAAGCCAATTGAGAGTGCAATTTTCCAAAATCCAGAAAGGATTAGAGTGTCTCGTCCAGGAGAAGGAATAGTCTTTAAGTGCCAAAGAACAAGAGAGCAGATCATGGAGAAGAAGGTCACGAATGCTCTAGCAGTGCAAAGTTTCACAATTCATAGGTTAGATGTCATAGCAAGAATCAAAGTCTTGAACAGACTTCGTATTACCTTTTTAGCATGGAATTGGAATTTCAGTTTCCCATGAGTCATGGTAGAGATACCTGCCAGTAATTGTGAGGAAGGCCCCAAAGTCAAGGGAAAGAAAGGAAATCCAGCTTGATGGACTGATTCGGATTGGAGGTTAGTGTTGGGGAAGGAAGCAAGAGAACCGACGAGGATCACCTTCTATCGGAAGTATGATGCTACAAAAGAGACGGCGTAGATCCCAAATTTGTTCTTTGCTCCCTGAACAACAAGTGGTTATAAGGTGGAGTCCTATCAGGACCCGATTAGACAAAGTATTGTGGGGACGATAATGGCCATGTTCAAACCAGAACAAATGACTTACGTGAACATGCAATAGGCGGTCTTTTTCCACCAGATGTTTGCAGGAGTGAAGGTGAATTGGGCGAAGTGTTTTCACCAACAAACAAGGTAGATGGTGGTCAATTGGAGGACAGGTTCACCTCCACATTATTTTGCACCGTTTGTAGCACACTTCTACTTCAAGTTGAATTTGCTGACAGCAAAGGAGAGGCGTTGCATGGTGTCGCATTTCCATCCTGATTTGAGACGGGAAGTGGATTAAGAAGAGCAACAATATATGACACACCTATGACCTAGTGATGATCACTTCTTGAGGACGGGACAATGGACAATGGAAGAAGTCACAAGTCCAAAGAAGAAGAAGCGCAGTAAACCCAAAGAAGCAAAGTCACCTCTAGCACAAAGGAAGACCCAAAGACTGGTTCTGTAGAGTAAGAAGATGGTGAGAGAAGCATCATCGGAATCCGAGTCTGAAGGGGAGACAAAGTCTTGAGGAGAGGACTCAAAAGAAGATGAACTCACTTTACAAAGTGAGGAATCCGGAAGTGAGAGTGAGGGGGAAACCAAGGTTCAGCAATTGGTTGGAATGAGTGAAGCTTGTCATGCAATGATTGACCGTGTACCAAGAAAGAAGAATCATTGCGTAGCCCTGGTTGTGGAAGAGAAGGGGGCTGAAAGATGGAAGGAGTATCCTGCGGGGCTGAGTTCAATAGGTAAGGAAGAAGGAAGCTTAGAAGCAGTGTCTTTGAAGATACAAAGATTGCAACTTTGGCAAAAGGAATCGATGGAAGAGGTGAAGTACAAAGATGGAGCCAATGACAAAGAGAACTATGGTGGAATATAGTATCTATCAAAGGTTGTCACTCCATTGTTGGAACTGTTGAAGGGGCATCAGAACGTAATTCCCCAAGATCGTATGAAGGTGACAAATGAGTTGTAGGTGGTGAAGTATCTGCTAGTGAAGTGAAGAATTTGCAGGAGCGAGTAGTCCAAAGAGATGACAAATTTGAAGAACTTTGGATGGATGCAGTCTTGAAGAAGAAGACTTTTGAGATGTTGCAAGAGAGTTTTGAGTCAAGAGGTTAGGAACTACAAAAGAAAGCTGAAGAATTGAAGGAGCATGCAATGTTGCTGACTAAGATGAAAGAGGAAGTCAATGATGTGCGCATTGAGAGTATTCATGTGAAGGCGATAGCCACAATAATGGAGCAGGAGTTGGAAAGCTTGAGAAAGAGTGCAGCCGGGAAGGATCAAGCATGGCAGAGAGAGTTGGCAGTCAGGCATCAAGAAGAAGAAAGATTGTGCGAGCTAGTATGAAGTGCTGAGTTACAAAGTTCACAATATGCGGAGGAGAAGAAGATGCTTGTGTTGAGTACAAAGATGAGTTGAAGATGTATTGCAAAGAGTTGAAGGCAGAGTGATCTCGAGGGTAGGAGTCAAAATCAGTAGGAGAAGTTGCTAGAAAGTTGCAAGCAATCTTGAACACGGAGGCTGAAGGGAGATTGAAAGAAGCACGTCTACATGAGTTAAAGTTGCTTGTGCAAGAAACTCAAAAGAGAAAAGCCAAAGATGTAGATATGAACATTTTGCTGATCTGATTAAGGGAGCAAGTAGATCGGAAGATGTTAGAAGTAGGAGACAATGTCAGTCTCAGATTAGATTTAGTTAAGTCATAGTAAGAGAGAATTAGGAGTAATGTGATAGAGGAGAGGAAGTCCGATGTTGCAAAAGTAGGAATTCAGGTGTCATCGGACTTGTTATTAGAGACATTAGAGAAGAGTGGGTCAGGAGATAAGGAAGTAGATAGATTACCCATGAGCTTAATTGTAGTTCCTAGTGAAGAAGTAGTAGAAATAGTGAAGGATTTGGTAATATTAGATATACCTGAACAAGGAGAAGTGGTAGGAAGATCATCGGGTTTGAAAGCCGATGAAGAGATTGACATTGGATCATAGTAGAAACAGATTGAACTCTGAAGAGGTAGATATGAAGAGGTGCATTGTCAATTTGGATCTGTAGGTAGGAAGAGATGTTAGGAAGTGGTACATTAGGAAGAGAATTGTCGTTTGCTTCAGTATTTAAGGGGAGCATTTGTAGTATTATGTTGTTCAGTATTCATATTTTTGAAGATAGATAAAGGGAAGTGCTTTTTTCAATGCTTGTCGTTTGAGCTTAATTCCGAGTGTCAATTTTGTGTGTGTTTGTGAGTATGTAAAGAAATTTGAAGTGCAAGTCAGCATGCTTGTTGGATGTTGGATTCCGCAACCTTGATCTTTACTCTGTGTGTTTGATCCTGAGTGAAGTGCAAGTGGAGCAATCCCTTGATAGATCTGAGAGGAATTGTAGTATTCTACATTTGTGAGTGCAACATGAAGTTGATGTGAAGCAATTTTGATCGAGGAAGTTGTGCCTTCAGTGGAGGGGTAGAACACAATTTTGAAGCAAAGTTGTTTTTGCACTGAAGTGCCGTCTTTGAGAGAATCTAAATCATCACAATCAAGATTTGTTTGGACAGAATTTGCTATGTTGTGATTATGGGTGTGTTTATTTGTGACAAGTTGTCAACATTATGAGCTTGTTACTCTCTTTTGGGTGTGGTTTTTACTTGAGAGACTGAAGACGCAACCAAGAAGAACTACATGTTACGGTTTGACTTTGTATTTGATGAATTTTGATTTGTATCTCTGCGGGAACAAACTTTACTTACCTGATTACCACAAAAGTGATATTTGTCGGGTTGTCACACAAGGACACACACGTATTGGCCGAGGTTTGGGTCTTTAGGATCCTTGTTCTGGTATGTTTTGGGAGATATTACAGATACAATGACATCTCTAGGTTCATCAGTCCGTTTCTCCAGCTTACCTTTTGGAGAATGTTCCTTTGATAGATGATTCTCACTCCAGAGTGGTGGCGAGTACACATCAGGTCCATTCTTGGTTGGGACTTGTTGTATTGTTAGATGCAGCCAGAGTGGGATCACGGGCTCATTTTCTTTGTCTTTGGTGGATGAACCTCTTACCCAAAGAGGTTTTACAGCGTGCATATGATGGGATTCAATGACTTGACCATATCCTTGTTGATGACATCTTGGATGTTAGGCGTCAGTCTTCAACAGTGGTAGTGGTTGATAGGTCACTTATGGCAGTGGTGAACCTAGTTGGATAGCCTAGAGCCACATTTCCCACACTCATGAGTTTCCTAGGCTCTCATGCTTTTTGAGAGGGAGGACTTGGACTTGTTTGAGACTCATAGTTACAATAGTTGGTGGAGCCCAACACCGATGAGAGAGAGCGGGTGATGGGTTTTTGAACTGGTATTACCATTGTTCTCATAGTATAAGAGGTATCTAGGCATCAAGTGTTAGGTCAGGCTATGGACCTGAATTTTTTGACCTGGATTATGAGCCTTGGCTTGGTAGAGCAGCGTAAGATGCACTTGATAGGCATCACCACTCGGACACTTGTGAGCCATGTGCCTATCAAGACGATTCAAGCACATGCTAGGGGCAATGGACCGAGTGGACATGGTATTCTTGGGACACAACCAATAGCTACTAAGGAGAGTGATCTACTTGGACTACATCCAGGTGAGTGTGGGCTACTTGGATTACACCTTGGTCCACTTGGGATGCAACTAGGACGTGTGGAGCTTGCAACCATAGTGGAGGGAGTTTTTCATACAAAGGTTGGGACCTCTAGTGGTTGGGAGCAGGACATTATTGCTCCCAAGGGCCCAGTGTAGCAGCCAGTCAGTACGTCTTCCACTCCTATGACAGTTATAGAGGATACTTGGGAGCTAGATCTTGGACCCAAGCTTACTAGAGAGGAAAGACGGAGGGTTTGGAGGTTCTTAAGGAGCAACACAAGTTGTTTTGCCTTTAGTATGAAGGATTTGGATGCTCTAAAGGGACCTGGTATACAAATTGAGTTGACTAGCGATACATAAGTTTTTTAATGTCCTTATTGATATAGTGATATGGAGATGACATTGATTCAAAGCTAGAGTAATGACCTTTTTGAGGCTAGTTTGGTGGAGATCTCACATGGAGAGTATGCATTAGCAATAGTGATGCCAGCCAAGAAGGATATGCATGGAAACTACATAGATAGGTAGATGTGTGGAGATTACCGTCCTATCAATCGACAGACCAGGGCTGATCAATATACCACGCCTAGACCGAAGGAGATTTTTTATGCGATTGGGCATGCAAAGGTCTTTAGTACTTTGGATCTTTGAGCAAGATATCATTAGTTGCCGATCAGGGAGGAGGATAAGTCCAAGACAACATTCTGGGCTATAGATCCTCATGGCAAGGATGTGTTATATCAGTGGAGGTTCTTACCGTTTGGGTTAAAGAACGCTCCTACTGAGTTCCAAAGAGTCATGGATAGGATCCTAGTTGGATTGGATTTTGCTCGGTGCTATATTGACGACATCTTGGTCTATAGCACTACTATGGAGGAGGATGCGAGACAATTGTTGGAGGTGTTTGAGAGGTTGAGATCTCATAGACTCAAATTACATCTTGGGAAGTGTAGGTTCTTCCAGGTTGAGTATTTGGGTCACACTATCTACTTCGGAGGACTTGGTGTTCAGCATACCAAGGTGGAGGCTATTGCACATATTCCTTGGCCTACGGATGTGAGCAAAATGCGAGCATTTCTTGGGTTGGCAAACTTCTATCGCCGCTATGTTAGAGGATTTAGTGCCATTGCCAAGGCCTTGACAAAGCTGACCAAGCTTACACGAAGTGGTGTTGGGGAGATGAGCAGGAGAGAGCTTTTCTAGGGCTCAAGGAGAGGTTGACATCTGCTCATATTTTGAGGAGACTGATCAAAGGATGACCATTTTAGGTTCATATTGATTGGAGTATGTTGGGGCTTGGAGTGGTGCTCACCCAGCATGATGATGAGGGGAAGAAGTTTGTGGTGGCCTATGCTAGTTGCTCCAACAATTCAATGGAGGCAAAGTATAGTTCATATGAGGCAGAGTGCTTGGCAGCCATTTGGGCAGTAGCACATTTCCAATGTTACCTATTTGGTAACCCCTTCACTTTCATCACTGATCATCAGCCACTAAAGTGGTTGATGAAGTCCGACAAGCTTTCAGGGAAGCTTGCATGATGGGCTCTGATTTTATAAGAGTATGATTTCATGGTTGTTCACAGACCTAGAGTGGTGAACCGTGATGTAGATAGGTTGAGTAGAAACCCATGTCCCAACTAGCATGATCAGACCAGAGCATGTTGGCATGGTGAGACAGATGAGGAGATGGTGCCAAGTTTGCATGCATCAGCCTTTCTGTGTATATTTTCAAAGGCTTTGGTGGTATCTCTCTCAGCGCATACAGGAGGAGTTATTAAGGTCACAGATCCAAAGAGTGAAGATATTGGTATAGTTCAGTAAGATATTCATGATGATGTCTTAGTGATGGATTATATTTGCACTAGTGTTATGGGTGGCACAGTTGGAGCCAAGAAGAGAGATCATGTCCTTCAACAAGCCAGGCGGTTGAGATTGGAAGGTAGACATCTTTTGTGTGTATGGAAGGAGGGTAGAGTGTGAGTATTACCACTTCCATCTCAGAGACCACAGTTGGTCCGTCATGCTCATGAGGAGCTAGGACATTTTGGAGTCAAGCATACATATAGCTTACTCCAGAGTCATTATTGGTTGCATGGTATGCAGACTGAGGTACAACAATTTTTTGCCAAATGTGTGGTTTGTGACCGAGTTAGAGCATCATTCAATGCTCCTATGCCACAAAACCCGTTACCTATCACGGGATTGGGTTACCGTTGGAGTTTGGACTTTGTTGGACCTTTACTGTTGATTGTGAGACATCATCGATATGTTTTGGTGATGGTGGAGCACTTCTCCAAGTGGATTGAGATGGTGGCACTTCTTGATGAGTCTAGTGAAGGGACAGCTTACTCATTCATAGATCAAGTTCTTAGTCATTTTGGTGCACTAGCTGAGTTTTTGATTGATCAGGGTATAGAGTTCTTGGGGGAATTTCAGGTCTTGTGTGACAAGGCTTTGATTGATCATTGTACTACATCTCAAGATCACTCTAAGGCAGATGGCTTAGCAGAGAGAGTGATTCAAAAAATGAAGAGAGGATTACAAAAGTATGGTTTGCAAAGAGGCCACTTGGGAGATTGGGATCTCTAATTACCTTGGTTGGCCATGGGCTATCAATTCAGCCGGCAAGCCTTCTTAGCATCCTTCTCTCCTTACTTCCTACTCTATAGACAAGATCCAGATTTACCTACAGCCATTTGTTGAGATGTTACTTTAGTTTTGGACTTGGATGACCTAGTTGTATGGATGAGCATATGTTCTCAGTGGGCAGAGACCTTTTAGAGAGTGATGCCAATGGCCTTTGAGAACTTGGCAATTGCTCAACATAGAGATACTTTACGCTATGCTACCATTTGAGGAGGAGGTTATAGACCCTTGATTCATCAATTTCATTCAGGAGTTTATATATATCTACAGCAAAAAGCATCAATGACACTTGATGTTTTGACAAGCCGCACTATCTTGAGAGTGTGTGAGGTTTTGCCATCCAGAGTCCTTGTGTTGGAAGGACGTGATGGTGTTGTTTGGAAGGATCATGTGTGCAATTGTGCACCATGCCACCTCCCAAACATTGATGGTACTATGGACCCAAGCTTGGCACTTGTACGTGCAGGCTTGAGGTGTATGTTATGTGGCTCATCTAGTGGAGCTGCTACTATGTTGGTGTGTGATAACTATTTGAGAGGATGGCATGTGGCATGTATGACTCCTCCCCTCATGGTGGTTCCTTAGGGACAATGGTTATGTCCTAAATGTACTTGACCTATAGCTAGTTCATTCTTTATATGGTATAGAATGCAGATAAGCGACTAACGATGAGGCTCCATAGCACCCGGCCTTTTGATCTTTGCCCATCATAAGGTATACCATATACTTGTAGATGGCTATCTGGAGTTAGAGGGACCTAACCACCAGCTAGGAGGGCGATTATGGCAATTTACAGTCTATGTATGACTTATGTGTGAGTTGTACTTCTATAGTGTATGATGTTGACAACAATGTATGTTGTGCAGCAATGTATATATGCATGACAGTTGTAATGTCATTTGTAGTGTCGCATCTAGATTGCTCTAACATTGGAGTTGCAGTGATAGTAGTTAGAGTTATTTCAATAGTTTCTCAAAGACTACTTTTCGACGGTTAGATTTTGTGTTCAAGGTATTGATTTCACGGTGTGGCCTACCATCACTTTGCACCATTTGCACCATCAAGTGTGCCGTCAACATGACCATTAGGGTTTCAAACCTAGCTCGAGTCCAAGGGTATACTTTTGAAGTGCAGCTCCAGAGAGCTCACTCCTTTGATGTTGAACCTTTGAGTTCTTGGCTATGGTGGACAGAGGCTGGTGAGAGTCACTTGGATTCTCTTAGCTAGAGTCGGTGTGGCTTGACTGTAATCAGTGCCCAGTTGTTGGCAGTTTATAGAGTGACAGTTCAAGTGTTGATTTGAGTTGAGTGTATTTGAGAATTGTAAACAATCTGATTGTTATGGCACTCTAGAATCTATGTATGACTTATGTGTGAGTTGTACTTCTATGATGTTGACAGCAATGTATGTTGTGCAGTGAGGTATGTTGTGCAGCAATGTATATACGCACTACACTTGGAATTTTGATTTGAAAGTGGAATCAAACAAATTGATCAAATAAGACTTGAAATGAATTAAAAAGTAAAAGCTCCTACGGAGGAAGGAAGTGCAGAGACAATTGAGGAGAAATAACTATTGGAGAAGACCTTAGCCATAGCTGAACGAGTAATGTTTCAATGAGTGATCAATTTTTCCAAAACCAATTTTCAAAGTTGGTGAACTAATTCTTGAAGTCTACCATAACAAGACCTTTAACTCCTCAACCAGTCCCTAAAATTTGCATCTGCTATTCAAACTCGGAGTAAATCAGAACTCGTGTCTCAATTACTTGATTCAATGAAAATTTGAATGCTTGGGAAAGTAATGGAAGAGGTTCAACGGATTTAAATTTTTAAATGGGGGAATCCATGCATAAAGTACACTTCTCTTTGTCACGCCATTTGTAGTGTCGCATCTAGATTGCTCAAACACTACAATTCAAGTGTCCGAGCAATCTAGATGCGACACTACAAATGGCGTGACAACCGTCATTGTTACACTTTAGAGTTTATGTACGACTTGTGTGTGAATTGTATTTCTATAGTGTATGATGTTGACAATGATGTATGTTATATAGCGATGTATATACGCACGACATCTTCCATGTGGCAGCCATAGTACCTTATAATAAAATGCGGCATTTTTTCACTCATTTGTAGATTTAACCCATCATAAATTTTAGAGACATTTCACGAAATGCAGATTTTTCGATTTATAGTTACCCGAAAATAAACTCATTCTACCCCGAAACCACCGTGAATCGTACAACTGAAACCCCCCAAATATATACGCGTGGGGAAAAAGAAGCAAAAACCATTACAAGGTTCCGTGAAACTGGCAACGGACTAGCTTGAAAATCCAACCTAGGTCCGTAGGAAATCAGTCCGGTACCTACCATTCCAAGATTCGCAGGTCGTTTCGGCATTGCTCCAACCGCGTGGATTACCTACAGCCGTCGATGCAAACGAGCTCAAACCCTAATTCCGGATCTGCTGTGGCTTTCAGGCTTCATGGATTGGTGTATAAGGCCATTCGTAGAGCTGCACAGATCGAGCTAGGTTTTGAACCCGATGCTATGGGAAGGAAACATGTGGTTGTATCCCGGGTTGCAGTAGTGAGGAATTGAAATCGCATCGACAGTTCCTTTGCCGTCTTGTGAGAAGGATGCCGTAGCTGGATGGAGATGACAATCACAAGGGATGGCCACTACGAGAAGTGATAGTGGTTTTGAGATTTATCGCCCCCATCTCCATGATCCTCTACGTTGGGAGTCAGGATCCCGTTAGGATTTCACGGAGGATCCCACATCTGCCTGTTGTTTGTATGCCCGTCTGCCAGTCTTAGGCCCTCCTTCTGTATTGTAATTGACCCCAGTCCACCTCCTATGAGATCGTTCTCTGTAGGCATAGATCGTGTTACTGTGTGGCTATGTTTCGTAATCCTATTTTTAAACGTTTGCTCACGCACGGCGGCTTATAAGAGTCACTTCGAAGCCTCATGAAATGGTTTCTTAAGGGGTAAAAGTCGCCTGAATCAAACTCGGTACTACCATGGTGATCAGTTTTCACCTCGGTGTTCGTTCCAGTCGGTTCCAACCAGTTTTCCAACCTGATCTTACATTCACCTTACGTTTGAGAGACGTAAGCAAGTCAAATTATTAACAGCAAGTTGAAAGTTTAAACTTGTCTATTATTGCGACAGCTTCTCTTGTTTTCGGGCAGAACGCCATCAGAACAAGATAGCCAACAAGATTCCATGATTCTTAGCGTATCAAGTGGACGCGGAAGATATTGATAACTTGACTCACTGACATGAGTCAATAATAAAGTCGGACTCCGCAAGGTCGGCATCCGCAATAATTAAAGAGTTCGGGAGAGCTCTCGATCCTGGTAAAGACGTCAAGAAGCCCCCTGTACTACTTGCGGTGCAGATGATGTGAAATCATAATCCAACCCCTAAATCATGTAATGGATTCTACATGGATATTTTTAAAGCCCATACTGTTGATTTCGAGATACCAAAGCTTCGTGAGACACCACATGCTGCACGTTGTGTCAAATGCATGAGAAGCCTGCTCAATCAACCATCCGATTTCTCTCTTACATTTTGTGTTAATTGCGATGTTGAACAATGAGATGTGATAGCGGCAGACACCCAACACCGTATATCCTCTTCGTTATCCATAATCTCGGTCATTGCCTACCACGATTTCGGAAACAGAATGTCACGTGGGACACTCCCGATCTCACGATTAATGACTAGAATATTGTGGGCTAAACGGTGCATGACACTACTCGTGGAGATGCGATCACAAGGGAGAAAAATTGCAATCTACATCCGATTTTGCACTTACGGTACTTGTTTCACCTACAAAGCAGTAGCTCAGGTTCCACGTGTAACTTATATGCGCCAACGTGAATTTTGCTTGGTGATTGTGAGTAATGCCGGCGTCACGGTGACACGTTCAACTGAGATGAGCAGCAATAAAGCTTGGAACTCTTACTCGGACTTTCTAAAGAATCGACCGAATAACATCTGACAGGCAAACTTACGAAGCTCGTAGAACATCAAACCACCAATTTACACTCGGGGCACGCAAGTCAGTACTTGCATGGGAGGAAACGCATTAGGGCATGTAGCACAACATGCTATGGTTACTTGGCGACTACGCAGTATATAGAATCAACTAGGGTCATGGGTATCCCAAATTAGAGTCCAGACCAAAATTACGGTCCACCAGAACGGCTGCTTAATCATGTACGAAAAAGTAACTCCATGGTCTGTTTTTTCTCGTTGACGTAAAGTAAAGATGGCTCGGAGAATCAGAGCAGCAATCTTTTGACCGATAATCCGCCTCGTTGTGTCGACTAAATACGCAGATTAAAGCATATAAAGAAGTTGTGGTAGAAAAGCGCTGTATGCGAGCAAACAACTAAGGCGAGACAAGACGGGACGAGATAGGACATCATTACGAAATTATGGAATATGAAATTTGATATGAATCTTAATCACTCGCTTTATGAACATATCGTGTTTTTGACGTCCTTCCCCAGGGAGAGGATCAACTAACCACTAACAATTGAGAGTATCGAGCTAAAGAAGGCCATTTACTATTTCACACGCTTAACTCCCTAACCCAGAGCGTTCGCATGCCCAATGTAGCAAATCGTACTTTCTTCATCGGCAGCACAGCGTCTGTTACAATGGGAAAGAAAGAAACCCAGCAACAAAGCCGGCCACTGTCAACGCTCCCCTACTGTACCTCAATGTACACTGCATCTAAGTCGGCGCGTCATCCTGATCTAGTAACAACTTTTACATGAAGTCCCTCATGCAGCCTTCGGCAGCATGGGAACACTTTTTCTAGAGTGTCAAGTACTGTACTGAAGAGACAATGGTAGTTCTAGAAACGATAACACGTAAGTAAACTTTGGGTGGCAGAAACTCTTTCCCGAAGTGTTTGAAGGATTTGTGGCCCAAACACTACAATCGTACACTACGTACAAGACTCCTCTAGACAAGTGGAGAGGGAGATGAAGCTACACTGCGTTGAGATCAGTGAATTCTCCCGGTTGTGGGAGCTCCTCGTGAGGCATTCTGTGCGGAGCCTCTTCCTTCTCCTTGGACTCGTGTACGTCTATCTCCTCGTCCTTGTCCTCCTTACCGTTGGTATCCTCTGCGGTGCCATTTGTCTTCTCGGCTTCGTCGCCTCCAAGCTGCCAAACTGGCTCCTCTACTGCAGCCACATCGTCGACAGTTTTCTCTCCTGCTGGTTCAGACTTTTGCTTCTTCCTGCTACCGTTCTCTTCCCCATCCGGCGCCTTGTGGGTACCATTGGGGTGAACTTTTTCCTGCGCCTCCTCTGTTGGTTCTACTGTCTCCGTCCCTTCCTCTGCATGTACCTCCTCGTCTTCATCCTCTTCCTCTGCACCATTCTGATCGTGAACCCTGTCATCCTCGCCTTGGTGCTCTCCATCATTGATCTTCTCCAAAGTTTCTGGGTTCCGGATAGCCATCTTCCCCGACTTGTCACTCTTGATTTTGTACTTGGGTTCCTCGGGCGAAGCCTGGAACTTCTTGGTGCCTAGTTTCGCGGGTTCCGTAAGCTTTTCTACAATATAACCAGTGGCCTTTCCCGCTCCATACTTCCAAGATACATAATCTCCTTTCTCGAACTCTGGCTTCATTTGAGCCATCTCTCAATCAGTTTTGGCTCCTTACACGCGAGGAGAAGCGTCGGCTGCAGCCAAGTCTACGCTTTCTATCCACTAACTCGGCACCTCCACAAACTCCCTGCTGCTTCTTCACCTCTCCTTATATTTCAATCCTGCAACACCGGCCGCCTACAATGTGAGAACCAAGAGAAGTCTTCAACCCAATAGAATTAACTACCACGTTTCAAAAGCAAGCTATTTGACCCCACCTCACAAAGTGGTCAAAAGGTACTCGAATGAGTATCTCCTAGAACTTAATGTGCTCTAATCAGGAATTGAAGAAAACTCACAAACAAGAAGCTTCGCCTCTCTCAAGAACTCTCAAGAACCTTCACAGACTATCCCTCCTCTCTCCCTCTCTTGCCTTACGACTGACCACTTCAAACTCGACACATTTGTTTTCCCCCAGAATGATTGGAAGTCATGTCTACGGACCCTACACTCCAAAAAGAGAACAACCGCACAAACTGTCCATCAGCAGATAAGCCTCTGAACGCAGCTAAGGCCTCCCCCTCGTACGTCATGCTCTTTGCTTCCGGACGGTCCCACATGCTACCGAGCACGTTGCATAATGCGAAGTTCCACAAATGCTCGGCAGCAGTCATTGGCAGCCCCAAAGCTCCCTCACAAAATTGAAGAATGACTCACCAACTGCTTTCCTCGGGCAAAGTCTCGGACAAGGCTCGAGTTACATGCCCACAAACTCAACACACACTGCTCACGGACCCACAAACAGACAGACTCGATGCATTTCAGACGGTAACGTGCATGAACTCCAAAGAACCCAATCAATCAGTACCACCGCCCCAGACAGACTAGTCCGCGCGCTTGCGAATGTATCAACTCTCCCCCATAACCAACTTTATGCACGCTTCAGACAGACACTACACCTTCCTCACTCTTGTCAAGAACATCCTTGTCCACAGGTCCCACGCGTCTACTATTGATCAAACTCGCAAAAGTCCCAAGAACCGAAAACACCAGCGGCAGCAATAGAAGAGGCTTAAACTTCAAGCTAAATCTTCGCCACCAGCGAAACACACCACTCACCTTTCTCTCCTATCCGACTGCACTCCTATCGACCGTGGTGATGGTAGAGAACTAGTAGTAAGGTAGTGTTCCTCGTGGACTCGCTGCACTTGACTCGGCTGAAAACCCTGCTGGACAATTTCGAACAAGAATCACAAGAACCCTCGGGACTATCCTGCACGTACTTATATATAAATTTTGAAACCGACCGATCACGCGAGTCGCTACACGACGGCAGATATCAATCTCGAGTTTTCGCTCCTTCACAGTCTCGGAGAAACTGTAAACTAAAGCGCAAAACTCTAAACGACCAGAGCTTTCAGTGGAGACTCGTTCGAGTTTAAGCGCCTGTAGTGGAATTATTTGATGCCGCTTGAATGCATGCCCGCCAGCTGTACAGTTCTCCACTTGGCAGGACAGGCGGATGACACGGTCCCGCGAGCACGCCATGGTTAGATCGACCTTATACCCGGGCGACTTGGATACCCGCCACGCACCTTCTAATGTAGTCGTCAGCACGTGAAAGCAAGTGGATTACATGATTGATCAATAGCTCCCCTTCTCGCCCATCCTTCTTGTGTTCTATGAGGTCGGCTTTTCTCCTTTTGGCCTCCCTAATTAATTACCCTTATGTAACCCCCCTCGTTCGAGATCTCAAGATCCACGGCAGGAGATGACGGGACCTGGAAAGATTTCTCTCTCCCGTCGATCGGGCATTGTTCCGGCATGAATCCCGTTGTACTGCAACCTCCCGGACCCAGCATTCGTCGAAGGCGGAGCTCAGACCCGGTCATATTGCTCACGGCGCGGTGGTTCCACAATTGGGTTCTTGCAAGTCGTCTCCTCTATTATCATCACCGTGCCTTGTGGCACGGTGAAGAAGATAGGGGCACGTTACATACGACAAATTACAGGACCAGAGTAAACCGTGGTACAGTGGAGTCAACCAGGATCAGCAAGTGGGAGGGATCCAAGGTTTTTGTCAAAGATCTTCGAGATGTCTGGGTTCCGAGAAAACACAGTACTGTAGTTGTGCCTACAGTAGCTGAGGTTCCAGTGAACAGTAACTACGTAGGTGAATTCACCGTCATCCGGCGAACTAAGTAATCGTTAAACCTGATTACACCTCCTGGTCCTCCTCGCGAGTTGTTGTCATGCGGGGAAGTTGCTTGGAGATCTACGAGAGCACTACAGTAGGGATGTGCCGGCCGTTCGCGTTTGCGCTTTTCTTAATCTCGTGCAGATTGAATTATGGATATGGGAGCTGATGACAGATAATGCTATGGTGAGCCCCCGAACTCACCGACAACGTTCACCGGAGACTAAACTATGACGGTATTGGTCTAAATCTATTTACGTGTTTGCTTTTCGTTTTCCCTTGAGTCTTTGTTTCAAGTATGACATGCGGCCTCAATTACACTATCCGTGGAAAAATATCGGTACCGAGCGTCGTCGATCTTATTGAGGTGAACGAACATAAGGAGAAATTCTGGTTTACGTTTGAAGAAAAGCACGGGGCTACTTAAGTGGACTTTGATAGCTGATCGTTTTGAGTTATATACTTTGATATATCTCACATTGATAGGCCGTGCTTATGGACCTTGCACTTCATATTATGAAATACAGAAGAGCTGATGAGAGGGTTTTGAAGAAATAAAAGTGGTTTTATTTGAAGCGATTTCATTGATTATTCTCCATTGGTCATCATATCCAGGCTATTTATCCATCTGGTAAACTTTTAGATGCGTCCATTCAAATATAGACTAAGGTTCCCACTCTACGAGGATCCTTCATCTCTTAGGATCCTATTGTAGTAGATAATATCAAAAGAGCTCCCATGATTGAAGTGCTACTTAAATGTGGCTTCTGTGTCTCTTTTACATAGATGTGAAAAGTCCAAGCTTCAAAGGTGCTTTCTACATTAGAAGTTTGGATGGGAATAAAAGCAAAATCCACGTCGCACGTTCCAAATTTGGGAATCGGATTTTAATATTTACTACTTTGAAGACACATGTACGTACTATTACGTACGTGATTGAAGTGAAAGAGCCGGATTTCCGAGGACTTCAATGCTTTAGTTCTCGTAAGAGAGGAGCGGTAAGTCTAGGATCAAGCACTCGGACGTTTAGCGCGTAATATGTGCCCTAGTCGTTCATATTCTATGATTCTTTTCCAAAGGACATCTATCTTATGATTGAGATATCGCAAGAAGCTACTGTACTGGTTCGTGGTGACGGCTTGACAAATTTTGTAAAAGAAAATATGTCAGAAAATCATCCTCAGGCCGATATAAGTTCTATATAATATTGACAGGGTATGTTTGCGTGTAGGGGTCAAGGAATGACTCCAAGAACTTCAACTCTGTATTGGAGGACTGCGTTACAATACTCTACTTGTGTTTGGGTTTATCACATCTAATCTTTCTAAGATGTTTATCTCTATATGCACACGTAACATACATTTACACTGTGTTATAGATGAGGAACGTATTAACTTTCATGATACCATTCAAAACATAATACCAAAAATATCTATAATTTACACGGTTTCAAGTATAAAATGAGGGGTGGTTAGATCTACATGGATCATCTCATCAAAATCTCAAAGAAAATATAGTAATTTTCATAATTTTACGATATACTTTGTTTGACGTGGTGTTTGGAAACTCTTTATGAACTAAGCCATTGGTACAAATCGACATTCAAAGAACACTATGCTGGGAGAATTCTCCACAAGTATAGTCATGGGCACAAACCAATATTGAAACAAGTATACTAATGATCTTCGCCACCAAAGGGAAGGAGGACCGTCACATATCACAATTACCCTTTGATATTCTTATATGTTTTGCTAAGACATTTTTAAGTATCTTTGTCAAAAATTTGATAATTTCTGTAGAGAAATACCACAAAAATCCTATGGAACGTAGAGAAGAGAGGCTCTAGTTGTCTCTCCAACCATAATTAAGTCTAGTACCCCCAAGGATCCTCCTTACTCATACTACCATATATACAATATTATCATATTATTTAAGAGAATATTACTTTGTTTGCTTTCCTCTTGTTTTACTTTAGGACTGTACTTATTCATTCCGTTTTAATTTTTTGTTGGGTTTTTCTTCACTGTCCCGTTTTGTCACATCCGGGGTCCTTGATTCCTTTTTATTTTTGTTTTGGGATAGATAAATTTGCCTTCTTGGAAGGGAGATGCCCTTTTCGGCCTACCTTGCATTGTGTAGACTTCAAGCTTGGTTAGAGAAATAGAGAAGGAAGACATGGATTCAACTGAGAACGTAGATACCGCGTCAGAATTGAAAATCAGTCTTCTCAAGGTTGACGTATATATTAACGAGGGACCAGATATTATTATTTTGATGCAAACGTAAACGCACATACTCCGCATATTTCTAAGGTAATTGTCGAGGCAGATTACGAATTCACAAAGATCCTGTTCCCTTCGACGGGTCAGTTGTACTGGTTTCAGATGTACCAAGACCTGTTGCAAGCACGACGCAAGCAATCGAGAACAAGGTTAGATCAGCATTTCTCTTTCGCAGTTTTACTTAAAGATATTAAGTAATAACGAAAAAGAGGTGAGGATCAAAAGAAAATATTAACATTAGGATTGACTTGTGGGCCTCTTTGATCGAGACACAAATCGAGCTCGTTGCAGTACTCATTGGATGGAGTTACAACCGACTGAAATGGTGACGATATTGACAAGTCATGAAAGTAGAGAATGGGCAACAACCAAAGTTCTCACTATAAGCAATTTGTATTGGATCATAGCACCATAAATTGCAATCATATCCATGTTTCAATAATGAAAGATTTGACAGACACTATCGGACCGATCCAAATCAAATCGTATCTGATAGTGGAGAACGAGATTGTAGTGTGCTGAGGTCTTACTATCGAGTGTACTCGGACCTCCTTATTGGGCGAAGCGGAAGAACACGCAGAGTCATAGTTTTATGTATTTTGACGGTACAGATCAACTGACCCAGCGAAACAATGGTCCAGGTGATTCGGCCTGGATATATGGGCCATACGTGGAAGAAAGATAATCTAAAGTACTGGAAGGAAACCTTCGACTGGATCGAGACTTCAGAGGGGTGATGGTGGCATCATGGAGCGCAGTAAAAGCTGATATCTACCGGTATGCTGCTGCTGATTCTGTACTTACCTATCAATGTCTGATCTTACTCCCTGGGTTAGTCCCGCTTATCCGTTGCGACTGATCCGCAAGAATTGGTGGTGCCTGCTGCAGAATCTGGCGAACAAGGACTATCCGGATCCGAAGGCTGGTCCGAAGGCGACTTTGAGAGTCACCCGTACAACTAACAGAGACAGAACTGTACTGCACTACAGTTACGGAGCCGCCATCATTACCGCTACCGGTTATTTCTTCGTACTCCACAAGATTCTGTTCACTGTTGTTTCCCAGAATTTAAGTGTATGCCTTGATTTGAATATTGCACATATCTGCTGAAATTTAAGAGGTGGGTATTTCATAGGGCGGTGCCCTCGATACTAGGAATAATTAAATTATGCTAATAACATAAAGATATACGATCAATATACGAAAACTATGATGATAATATACATATAACAATTGGAAGCTCAAAGACTATAGAAAGCAACTGAAGATCAGCGGAATAAGAGGAAAAACTTGAAATATTCAGTGTATTTCTATATTTCTATATTTCTACGCGGTCGTCCTTTCTTTCTATTCAGGATATAAAAAAGAACGACGTATTATGGGCAGAAGAAACTAGGAAGTAAAACTATGACATACTAACTTATTGATAATATATAATATTGATAATCACTTACTGATGATCATACTAATGCAACTTGGTAATAAGACTTTGGTCATGTCATAACGAAAATTGAATATTTGCATAGAAATATCAACATGGAATAAATGGCAATGTTAAAGACGTGAGCACACACGACTTTCCAAAAAACTTAAAAACACAGGATAAAGGACCCTCGATAAACAAAATCGTAAGTGAAGTAGTAGAAAGAAATGTCCACGCCTAGTCGTCAAATGGAGGTGAAAATTAATAAACTATTAGTTATATACACTGTATCAAGTCAATACATCACACGATCAAAAGGAGGCTTTTGAGTTTCATTACAGGGTTGGAACCGCTCTCGTAGACACATTTACTCTTTGACAATAATTTCTATAAATGAAATATCGAGATTCTAGTATTCTGATATGATCGTATCATGTTTTAACGAATTAATTATTGAAAATTTCTATACTCTACTTTTTATTAGTTAATTTCCTGTACAAGTGAGTCGACTCTTGCGAGAGTCGATTCACTTGGAGAGACAATTATTGAGAAAGAAGAGTTTCCTCGAATTTGTGTGGTGTATACTGGCACCAAGTGGATATTATTATTAATAAAAACAGTATATGTGTGACAAGAAATTCTTGATTATGAATATAAACCCAGTTCATTTCTAGGTCCATACATTTGTGTGACCCAACATTCCAAGTAAAATTCAACATCTAAATTTCATCCCAAGAATAATTTAGATAATCTATAAAAATTTGCTATAATGTAATATGATTTTTATAAAAATAAATTATTCATTCGAATATAATCAAACGAAGCTTTTAACAATATGTAAAATAGTTTGTAGTCATGCTTACAACGTACCACCTTACATATACACTTTTTCCCTTGTATTTTATGTACTTAATATTCCAAATCACATGCTTGTATATTCTAAACAGACCAAAATATCCGATGCACCTGACTTCTTTTCTGATATTTATGAAAATGAAATTTTGGTTCTAAAAAGAAAATAAAATAAAATAAACCATGTAAAGTAGGACCACGGTTATCGCAATCCAGCAAAGGCATCCCCCACTAGCCAATCGCATCCAAATTTCTTGCGGGAACGGTTTCAAATCTTCCAAAATTTCTCATTCGATGAAACCCTATCGCTTTAGATATAAACGGTCTATTTTCCACTGAACAGGTTACTTTGCAATGATAACGTATATGGCAAGAATCTTCCTGTATTAAGAGGTTGATAGATCTGTACACAGAACGCGTTCAAATCTGGTCTAAGTTCACTTACAACAGACCCACTAACAAGAAAAAGGGACCTTAAATCTCCACGAACAGAAAAGTTTGACAAAGATATAATAGAGCAAGAGAGAAAGGACTTTACTTCGCAAGATAACTTGATGCAATATATTGATGAAAAAGCAGACAACACAAAACTATTTATGAGATCATGTAGGCTACGAAGCTCTCGGTAAATCTATAATTTAAGTTATCATAGATAGGTTTAAGTGACCATGGATTATATGCTTCCAATAATACATTCAAAATTTCACAGAAACATCACAAAACATAATTTGTGTTTCTTGTTGGATTTTTAAATTCAAACTCTTAGAGATTGAATTTCAACATCCCATGATCGCTTGAAATTTTTGGATTTTTCGACCAAGACCAGCCAAGTATGTCTGCATAGGATGTGATGTACTTTACACGTTTCATATGAATAGATTGAAAAGGTAAACGTTCACAGTACATGCTTTACATTAAAATAGTCAAATATTACATAAGAGAAAATCCAATAATAGTTGTATAAGACAGTTTGTATAATCCAATTCAAGTCGTTAGATATTGCAAAAATCTGCTCTTGTTCTTTAATGGAAAAAAAGTGTATATAGGAGATTGATCTCCACATAACATCCATACACTAACCATCCGGGATGACTGAACTGTCTTCTTTTTCGTCGATTCAATATTCTGGATTGTATTGTGAAAAAGAGATTGCTAGCAAAGTCTCCATTTTGCCCCATCCTAAATATTTCCTTGGAATTGGAAATGGCGGGGCTATAGTTTCATTATTGTATACCCATCCAATTAATTATTTTCTTCCTATGTACTTTTAGGTTAATATTATATTTTAGTTTTGATTCTAAAAGTTTTATGTAAAAATTTATTTATTTTAAGTGGGAAAGTAATATATTATCAAACAGAGTAAGCATTTCTACATAAATCTTGGACAAGTAAGGAAGAAAAATCCATAAAGCACTTGAATACTGGTAGAAAACGTAAGTAACGGAGGTTATTAAAGGTGCAAAACCGGGTTCATTTTTGTTAAAATATAAGTGCTCGTTAGTTTAAAGTTTAAATCGATAGACTTTTCTTACTACCTTAGTCCACTTTTTTTGGGTATGGAATTTTAATCATTTCAAACTGATAGATTATTTACAAACTCCATCCACCTTCACTCATCTGATTTCAGATAGAAGCAACAATAGGACTGGGAATACATCCATCAACATATATGTCTTTCAATCTTATGAGCATATAGGGGCCGGGGTATGTCATCTATAAAATTTATGCATTCAAGGAACTAAGAAACTCTGCACATGACCAAATCTACCCTGCAAAGACCATCACTCAAATATTCGATTTATTATTACATTGGATCAATCATTTTTTCCATTTTCAAAAGATAAAAGGCTCCATATGGGGCATGAAACTTTGGAAAGGCCAGTTTATGATTCAACGACGTTCAACGAACAAAACAAGTTGATAAGGAGTTCAAACTCCTCTTGTATCTTGCACCTGTTGCTTACTTTTGAGGTATCCACTGTAATATCTATGCTGTTCTATTCCGATATCAACTAGATTTCTTTTCATTTACTTGATCTCGCCTGTTCATAAATTGCTGGCCAAAGGACACAACTTACTATTTTACATTATCCATAAAACATTACATCAAGATCTGAATAAGATGCGAAAGATGTAATATTTACATAATGTTTTATCGCAAAACATTGTTCACCAAGCCCACGACAAACAAATTAAATCTAACAAACTTAAAATTGCTCCTTACCAGAAGAGGTGAGTGCGCGTAAACACGGTGCAGGTATTGATCCGAACATCCTCATACAGTTACTGATCCGAACTGTGCACAGTTGAAAGTTGGAAGGTTGGACTGCGTAGTCGGACCAGATTGAGGTAGGGCCCCTCCTGAGGAGAATAGGCGACCGCGTAGGATAACAAGACGGATGGGAAGATCCCGTGAACCCGTAGAAGGAAAAGAAATAAGTGGTAAAATGGATCATAGGCCCCTCCTTACGAGTAAAGGTCAGGCTTCACATCTGACCATAAGTCCGATCTGCGTGGTCACTGGGAAAGGTTTGTCAAGCTGCGTAAATTCCGGGTGAGAACTCCTCGAGATATTCGTCAAGTGCGATGTAACCTTTGCCACATGTGATGGTTGAGTTGTCGACGGTTCGTCCTTGTTGATTCCCGGAACCTCAGTGCTTAAACTGAGTGACTTTTAATCGCGACGGAAGATCTGGTTGCAATCAGAAACCATCTCTCGTCCTGAACGATGTATTTTGAAAGCATGAAGGCGCAAGACTGCTATATCTCTAGATCTTGAATTTTGTCCAAGAGCATCGACAAGTTGTTTGACTCCTTTCGTGATGAACAGTTTAGCTTGGTTCGCCATACTTTTGTACTTCCTTCCTTGAGTTCGATGTTACTACCTTAGCGAGCTATATGATAGTGGACCAATGTGGAGGAGCTGGTATGACGGGATCACTTCTGCTGTGAGAGAAAAATCAGGCCTGTGTACGGGGATCTGTACAAAGGTAGAATTCCTTGTGGATCTGTATCGAGATCCACAAATCGATTGTGGATCTCGATAGGGAACTGAGATTGAGAGCCTGCTGAATTCATTATCTGATTATAGAAACGTGGATACCGTCAGGGATTTACCATTTGCTTGCCTATGTAGGGGAATTGAGATCTCAAAACCGCTTTTGAGCGTGGAATACTCGACCACATTTCAGGGACGGAAATTCCTCTCCAGTCCGAGTGTTGTAGATCTATCTTGGCTTTAATGTTCACGAGCTTCAAGTGAGCCCTCGCTAGAACATCCAGTCGATTTGTGGGATCTTCTCTCGCAAATTGAAGCGCAGATTCCACCAACCGATTGAGTGCACTTACGAGGCCTTGTCAGACACAATGTCCGTCTAGAGGTGCAGAGCTTCGAGTGGACTACAAAAGAGTACTTACTGCCTTACGGTTGTGAAGGAACCTGTCACCATTCCCGATTTCACTTCAGAATCTTGGGATTGCGGCGTCCCTCGGCAGAAAACAGCTGTGGATGCCTTCTCCAAAATCTGGTTTGGTATTGATCTTGTCGTCTATCTACCTCTCTCACGTTGCAACTTCCATATTAGCATCGGATTATCCAAATCGGCAAGCGCTCCTTTGCGGGACATGTCCCAGACTACAAAAAGTTAAGGTCAACAGCAATCAGACGTTAGAGGTGGACAAAGGACGTGCAAGCATTAAAACAGCTCTAAAATTTGCGAACCTTACGTGCGGTGAATCAGGAATACGTTGAATACAGTGAAAGTTTCGTTTCCAGAAGTGAGAGAACGGAGTGAGAGGGTGCCCAGGCAAGTGTCAGGTTTTGCCTGCTAAATTAGCCTAAAACGCTAAAACATAGCTTACAACCGTTAATCAGAAATGAGGTACGGTAGATGGATAGCGCTATGACCACTTGCGGATCGATTCGGTACCATACGAAGGCCAATCGTTTCGAACCCCTCATGTATATGCTTGAAGCCATTCTCCTGTAGTGTAGGAGTTTACGGCACGATTTTGAAGGGCGTCTACTGATTAGAGGGGCCGCTTGTCGCATTCCTCTGTGGCAGTTGATGTGTAACTTGTGATATTTCTCTTGGAATCTCCATCAATGAGGAAGCCATCATAGTCAACACTGCGGAGCTGGGACCAATACAAAAAGGACGCTCTGCGTGTCGATGAGTAGATATCCCACGCATTGAGACCTGAACGAGCATTCCTCTCGTTGCGCGGAAAGCTGTGCTTTTTACAGAAGATCTAATTCTTTTCCAATCTATCGTACCGCAGTTTTCTTTAATGCCACTGACTTTGCGACTGCCAGCGATAGTTATCCTTCCATGGAATATCCTCTCCACTACCTATAATATACCCTGCACATATATATTCATCTCAACTCAATACCCCCAAAAGCGAACATTTGATACGAACCACTGATCTACGTCACCTAGGAAACGCGGTTTCCCACGTACGTTTCTCCAGATTTTCTCCAGATTTCCATAGATTTTGTTTGACATGTGAACCTAGGTCCGTTTTAGCCCAGCTGCCATGGCAACGGATCAATTACAGCTGGCAAATCACTGAACATTGTGACGTGGATAATCCACGTCAGTTGTTGGTTATAAGAACACCATAATCCGACGTGGCTTCGCGTTCAAATATACTGTGTAGAGTATATGGGTCTATTTTCCCCATTTCAACTCGTGGCTGGTTCGATCCTTGTCCGTCGGACCTCAGATAACTGCGAGATAACAGCGACCTTCGATATTTGTGGAGACGCCAACCTTATAAACTTGCAAGGTTCAATTTGCTCTAAAATGAATACTTTCAACACAATATATTAAAACTACGAATTGAAATTTCAGACTATACTTGGAACTATAAATTCTGTGTGTAAGTGAAAATTCTGATTAATTTTAGGTTTAAATTTATATTTAACTATAAAACTATAAAACTATAAAATTTAAAATGATGTTCTGCCACGTAGATATTCACCCATATTATATAAGATGTTCTCCTCCGTAAGTCTATCACAAATTTTGCATTTCCATGTAGAATTTCACAATCTAATCTCGAATTATGGACAAGAATATCCTCTTCTTTCACACAGTGCTTCGAAGTCCTCCAGCTGGCACTTAATTTGCAATTTTTAATGAAAACTCCACAAGAAATGTATTGCTCCTGCATGATGCTCACGTTTATGTGCCGTACCATATATAAGAGATTTCTATGTATGGTTTAAGAATTAGGATGTTCATATGTGGTTTTGATATCCGTTAACAGTTAATGTGTATGTATTTTCTTAAAGATGCATATTTTGAGAATACCGCAGTTATCAACTAACGTTAGTTCTGAAATTGTCTGGATTGTCATCTACGAAAGTGCAATATATTATACTTACTTACTTATTTATTTAACTAGTGTATCTTCTTTCGTTTTTCTTTTTTCTCCGAAAAAAGGAAAACGATAACACTTACTGATTATTATTGCACTTACTGATAACAGCACTCATGCAACTTGCATTTATCGAAAATCTCGTTTGCTTAATTGGAAGTTAATTCACAATCAATCTTGTGAGTAGTCTCCAATATATTCAAACCTCTCACACCTTATTATTGCATGAAAATAATTATCTGAAAGTTTACCATATTACAAGCATGTCCATGAAAAGTTAACCTATAACTGTAATGATAAAGAAATCATCTTGCATTTCCAATAGCCATATCCTTACCCTTTTTTGGTGTATTCTTTGTGGTCGAGTAGTCAATCTTAATTTTGAATTTACAATGGAGTAGCGTAATCATTAGAAATAAATCACATCCAAAATCGTGTCATTTTCCCGTTGGTGCACAGAGCATCTTGGACTTACTCCGCGTACTGGACGCGAATGATAGTCGAATCATCTATTGCTGCCTCCTCCCTTTAACTCCCTCAGAGCCTCTGCCCACTTCTCTTTTATTAAAAGAATTATAAGCGTGGACCTAGGGCACCCGCTTTAGAGTGCAGATATTTATACGTCTTTTTTCACGATGACAATGAGACTTTTGACAATTTGTGGATGAATAAAATAATTCTCTATGGGATTGCAATCATTTGCATGTGGCGTCATATGGTCCTTAGAAAAAAGCTCATTTATTTAAAAAAATTTGAACGTTGGCTGGATAAATTTTCTTGTAATTTTAACCCCACATGTATTGAGCGGGCATCTATCCCTTTCAGAATTCTCCTTGCGAAGGAAGTTTAGGTTTCAAGGTTCGTAATGAGCCT
The DNA here is from genome assembly GCA_948567375.1 of Lunularia cruciata. NCBI lineage: Eukaryota > Viridiplantae > Streptophyta > Marchantiopsida > Lunulariales > Lunulariaceae > Lunularia > Lunularia cruciata. The sequence goes on from OX419760.1 coordinate 12,540,914, forward strand.
TGTTGAACCGATATCAAGTATACAGTGGACAAGATTCTTGTGAATTCAACAAATTAGATGCTCTTATTGCATCCGAGCAAGACTTAAGATGATTTAGAATGCTCAAAATTCAATTTTAAAGTCTTTAGCCAAGCTCAAGAATGGTTAAACAAGACATTAGGAAGGTGCACAAGCCTCACTACAAAAAAAAGAAAAAAGAAAAAGAAAAACTCCTTTTTGAGGTTTGAGCAAGAGTTGTAAAAAGAAGCTCAAAATGGTTTAACAGGGTTTATTTACCGCATCACAAGGTGTCCAAAACGAAGGATTATCTCCAGTGAATGAGCCTTGTTAAGCTTACAAAATTCGAAATTGATTGCACTACAGTTCTATCAGCCACACTATATGCTTTAAGCTAGTAATCTCTGCTAAATTACGTTAATCTTCGTGTATCCTTTATTCTTTCATGTACTTTCATGTTCAAGAGCGTCTCTCCTTATTCTCCGTCAAACTAACGATACTTTCCCAGTATTTATAGTGACTAAACTCTTTCTACCCTTTGTGTTCAACCATCTTTTGCTTGAGTTAGCCAGCACATTCCCCATGACTATATAAGGTAATGAAGCCGCTAAATTCTTATCCTTTGTATTGAGACCTCTTGTTGTCAGTGAGATAGTGACTGAAGAGCAAGAGAAATGATACTGCTAGTTAGTTTGGTGTGTGTAGAGGGATTATAGTGTAATCTTGACGGGTGTATCAGAATGGTATCAGAGGGGTAGTTCCTTTGTACATCGACGAGGTTCTATAGAGGAGTGGAGCCTTGTATGCATCCTAGTGTATCTAGAAGAAAGTTGGAAGCAAAAAGAATTTCTAGATAGAGGAGTGATCATGCACTCAAATTTTATTAGCGATTTCCATATAGAGAATAGATGCTTTATTGAGTTTGTCTTCAAATGAAATGTCATATCGGAGCTCTTTACAATCTAAGTAACAAAAAGAAGATGCGAATTTTGATTTCAAATGACATATAAGAGAGTGAAAGTGAGCTCTTAGCATTTTTACATGACTCTTTGTGTGAATTGATGAGAGCTTTCTAGAAAAATTTCAATTTTAAGAAATATAATGCATATTTTTTATGTTTTAGAAGTAAGCTTGAGTGCCTTAATTTTCAGTTTCTGCATTAGTGACTTTATTTTTAGCCAACCTCTTCAATAGATGCAGTTTTCTTTCACCTAAGCATGCACTTCAAGATATTTGAATCAATTCATTTTTCTTGAGAGTAAGAGGAGTTTCATAATAATAGAAGATAATCTTCTATCTGATTCTCACAAGTTGGACACTACTAATGTGTGCAAATTAACTGTCTCATATTGAATGCAAGATTGAGGCTATCCTTGCAACTATGATTGGAATTTGTGGAATTTTTCATTATGAATTAATAAATTATACTTCTTTGACAGCAGAAGGCTATATTTATTTATAGAGATCAACAAGCTATATTGGTGATCAAGATGACTATCAAGTATTATAAATTAGTAGAAATCTTGGACTTTCCTACCTCAAAGGAAGCTTGGGATATTCTTAAGGAGAAACATGAGGGACCAAGAGGTGGGAAGCTCTGGGGATTGAGACTAAGTTTTTGCTATACAAATGCAAAAAGGTGTTATGCTAGAGAACCATTACATGTAATTAATTGAAGAGCTTAGTTTTAATGTATAAACACTCTTAGTGAAACTATTAAGATTGTGCATGCAGTCTTGGAGAGTTTATTACTTGCATATGAGGCATTTATCAAGGTAAGGAGGAGTCATTACCCTCAATAGAGTTTCCACATAGAGCAACTCCATAAGAAAAGAGAATGAACAACACATTAACTATATCCATGTTCCTTATATGCTAAACATTTCAGAAAGGTGTACAAGCACATCAAGAAACCATTTCATAACCAAGGATGCAACTGAGTTTATTAAGGAGGCATTTTTGATATTGTTGAAAGGAAGACGAAAAGTGGCACTATAACTATTATAACCAACCTATACAATTTGCTTATGAGTGCTTCAAGAAGCCAAGGCACCAAGGAGGAAGTGCTCTTGAAGTAATATTTAACAAGACCAAGAGCCAACTTGGTCTCAAAAACTTCTCAATAGCACTTATTTTTTACAAAAATATATTGTAATACCCAATGGTGCACATTAGTAGCTAGTTAGTAATAAATAGCTAATTTTAGTAAATACTATGTTAGAGGTATCTCAAACTAAGTAACCATATAAACTAAGTTTATATGGTTAAAGAAGGAAAAACATCCAATATTTAATTGTTGCATACTAAGAGGACCTCCTAGTGAATTTTAATTTCTATTATATTAGGGTGGGACCTCTTAAAAGAATCTTGCATCAAAGTGGGATCTTGTAGTGGATTTAATATTACATTATATTGGAATGGTTCACAATCTTGGACTTTTCATGGTCAAATTAACTTGTTATTTAGGTGTGATGTTTTGAAGATAGTAGAGAAACACAAAAGAGAAGACACAAGTTTCACACTCAAACTTCAATGTCCCAAAGGAGCACCTTGGCTTTATTATATAGCAAAGCAAAGACACTCAACAGAAGCATAACCCTTGGATCAAATACATGGATTTGTGACATGTCATTGATCTCCACCCTCAGATTAGATGCATGATGGGTGACATGTCAGATCTTGTCCTATCTGGTTGGTCAAACCAGTGTTGACCAAAGGGAATATTTAGGGAATCTTCTTGTAGGAATCTCTAAATCATATGGGTGAGGTATTGTTGGAAAGCTCTTGATGAGACAAACAGGAGGGGAGGGAAGGACATCCTTTTTAACCTTGGGGGGGGGAGGGAGGAGGATATGCACATTTTTTAGGCCTAATTCATCCGTTTAGGCCCTTAAAATTACCCCAAGATTTTAGGCATATTTTGGTGTTTGCCCTATTAGTAGAAGTACACTTTTGGTGATACATCTTTCTGATCTATTTATTCCATCATGTATAACATCCTTCCAAATGTTACCAAATTAAATTTCACCTATAGATCACATGTCTAGCTATTGGTTCTAAGGTTTTCAAGTCTATTTCAATTTTTGCCCTATTGGTAGAAATACTCTTTTAGTGATACCCCTATCTGATCTATTTATTTTTTTGTGTATAACATCCTTCCATATATTACCAAACAAAATTTCACCTCTAGATCATATGTCTAGCTATTGGTATTACAAATCTCCCTCCTTTTAAGACACAATGTCCTTGTTGCGAAGTTGTTGCTCAAAAGATTGCATCAACACCGGTGCATGTGTGAAGTTGGCAGTTGGCTCCCAGGTCACTTCATATAGTAGGTAACCTTTCCATTGTTTAAGATAGTCCACCCCACGGATGGCGAGTACCACGGATGCATTTTGGAGAATACGTTCCACTTTATATTCCTCCATGTCATCAATGAGTGTCGGAAAAGGTCAAATGTCTTGTATGGAATGATAGTGACCTTATCGGATGGCATATCTACGTATTAAGGAAACATGGAGCACTAGATGGATCTTCATGTGTGGTTGTAGCTTGAGGTGATAGGCCACCACGCCGACTTAATGAAGAATGGAGAAAGGCCCAATAAAATAAGGTTTGAGCTGATGAGTGCCAACTAATGTGAGGTTGGTTGTTGACAGCCACACCTGATCCCTGACATTGAACTCCATGTACCTACAATGTGCATCGGCATATTGCTTGTTGATTTTGGGCAATCTGCAACTTGTGCTTGGCGCTCTCTACACCCTATTGGATTTTAGAAACAAAGTTGTTGATTGCATCAACCTTGGTAGCCACTGGACGGATCTTCATCAAGCTCAAAGATGTAAGGGGATGCTCACCATACATGAGGAAGAATGGAGTGACTTGGGTGGATGCATTCATTGAATTGTTGTAAGAAAATTCCACCAATGGAAGTAAGGTGTCCCACCTCTCTTGCTTATCTAAGATGAAGCCTCGCAATGTGTCTTCAAAAGTGCGATTAGCCCACTTTGTTTGTCCATTGGTCTATGGGTGGTAAGCCATGGACATGATCAGCTTGGTTTTGAAGAAACCAAAGAGTGTTTGCCAAAAAAATAGTGAACTGAGTGCCTCTATTGGTGATGAGCACTCAAGACATGCCATGGTGAGAGAAGACTACATCTAAGTATAATCAAGCTAGTTTTAGAGTAGTCATGTCCTTGGTGGTAGGCCATACATGAATCATTTTGCTGAGTTAGTCAACAAAGACTACCATGGAGTTGAACACTAAGGGGGTCTTGGGCAATTCACAGACTAGATCCATACTCACTTGTTCCCAACATTATGTAGGAGTAGCGAGGGGTTGAAGGAGTCCTATAGGAGCTTGATTAAAAGCTTTGTTCTGTTCATAAAGTAGGGAGCTCCACATGTATTCCATCACATTGTTGCTCATCTTGGGTCAATAGTAATGGGGTTGGACTGCACTCAAGGTCTTGTCCACTCCAACATGACAGCAATGGCAAAATCATGACATTTTGCTAGGATGGTGGTGCTTAGTCCTGTCGCATTTGGGATCCATAATCTACCATTACAAAAGGTGAGTCCTTGGGTGCTGGTGATGCCTTTGGATGATTGAGCTCCTACAATCTATGGATCAATTTTTGTAGCAACCAGAATCTTTGGCTAGAATTTAGGGTTCATCTTGATCTCTACCACCAAATTGTTTGCCATCAGCATTTGGGTGAATGTATTTGCAAGTTACTTCTTGCCTTCCACAAAGGTGATTGTCATGTTGAATCATTTTTGGCACTCTTTCTACTGAATTTGATAGATAGATCTTTTTGCATCTCAAGGTAGACTAGAAGTTGTGGTTTGTCTCCATTACAAATGCCTTCTCGCCAAGATAGTGCTTCTAATGTTTGGTTGCAAGGACAATGGCCACCTCTTCTTGTTCTATGGTGTGATAATTACATTTTGCTAGTAATAGCTTTTGAGAGAAATATGCAATTGGATGTCATCGGTCATGCCAATCCTATTGTAGGACTACTCTTATTGCTACACTTGATGCATCTATAGCCAACTTGATTGGACATTTTGGGTCATACCATTTCAAATTTGGTGCATGTAATAAGGTGTCTTTTAATTCTTGAAAGGCAAACTCTTGTGTGGTTTCCCATGTCTACTTCTTCCCCTTGCCAAGTAGTGCCATTAAAGGCTATGCAACCTTGGAGAAGTCCTTGACAAATCGACTATAAAACCTCATCAACCCCAAGAAGCTCTTGAGTTGAGTTTGATCTTTTGGATCACTCCATTTTTGAATGATCTCTAATTTATCTCTTAATACTTGGGATACCTTCTGCACTTACTCTATGCCCCAAGTAGTCTACTTCAGACTTGCCAAACTCACACTTTGAGATTTTGGTGTACAATTAATTTTGTCTTAAAATCTGGAAGACTTCTTGTAGATATTGTTTGTGTTCCATCTATGGTACCCACATTTTTTGGTTTTGGATGGTTTTCATACATTTTTGGAGAAAAAGTATGTTGGTAAAGCCAAAGGAGGGCTAAATAAGAAGGAAAATATGAAGAAGCGTGTGTTTGGGCTAAACTTGAAGTCGACCTCAGGTCAAGTCCAGAGGACCCAAGATGGGCAAGAGTGAAAGGCAAAGAAGAGGACTTTGTATCGGGTAGCGTAGCCTAATCTGAAGAACTTATAACAAACTTCTTTGGGGTTTGCCAATCAAGAAAGTACACGGGAAGAAAGTGACGACCTCGGGATCAAGAAGTTCTTGATAGTGATAAGAAACAACCTCACAGAATCGGTGACTGGCATGGAGAAGCAATTAAAGAATGACCAATCAGAAAAGGACTATAAAATCAAGATTTTTGTGAGGAAGCATCACAATGTATAGATGCTACCCTATCACTATTTAGAGTCAACCTGAAGTAATGCAAATTGCAAATTTGCAAGAAGGCAAGTGGGTTAAGATCTTAAGAACAATCTTTCACAAGAAGAGAGTGAGGAAACACATGATGTCTCCAAAAGTGAGTAAGCAAAGTGCGGTGAGAGGTCTTGCAATGCGTAGTTTAGATGTAGTGGCAAGGATTGATATCTTATCAAGACTTTGTATCACATTCTTGGCCTGGAACTAGAATTGCAATTTTCCAGGTTTCATGGCAGAAATCACCACAAGTGATTGCAAGGATGGGCCAAAGCATGAAGGGAAGAGAAGGAATCCGGCTTGATGGACTGAGTCAGATTGTAGATTAGTCATGGGGAGAGAAGCAAGAGAGGTAAGAGGTACCAATTTTTATCGGAAGTGTGATGCCTCAGAAGAGACTACCAAGTGAGAAATTCTTTCAATCGACCTCGTACCAAGAATGAGTATAAGGTGGATAGCTATAGAGACCTCAAGTGGAGAGGGATTGTGAGCACACTGATGGTAATGTTCAAACCAGAGCAACCACCTATGTTAGGATGCAATAGGCGGTGTTCTTTCACCAAATATTTGCAAGAGAAGTAGTGGACTGGGTGAAATGTCTACATCAATGAGTAGGGCAGATGATTTTGGGTTGGAGAATGGACATGCAACCACATTACTTTGTGCCCTTTGCAGATCATTTCTACTTTGGGCTGAATTTACTAACTTTGGAAGAGAGATACCAAACGCATTCGCACTTTTATCCGGATCTGTGCAAGGAGACGAATGTGGATGAATGATATTGTATGGAGCGGGTGCAAGAAGGGGACAAGTACTACAAGAAGTGTAGGAAGGGGAGAATTGTAGCAGTTGATATCCCCAAGGCAAGAAAGAGAATAAACCTGAAGTTGGCTTGTACAATTGCAGAAGATGCAAAAGCCTAACCCAAAGGTAGTGTTGGTGAAAGCAAAGGAATTGACTCCAGAAGACGAGGAGGAGGCCAAAGGAGAAACTAAGTCAAAGGGAGAAGCTTTAGGAGGAGAAGAAGAGTTCACACTGCAAAGTGAAGAGTCAAGTAGTGGTAGCAAAGGCAAGGTGGAGGTTCAACAAACCCAAAGATGAAGTGTGGATGCAAGGAAGCCAAGTCAAGAGGTGTCCACTACAGAACGAGGGTGTGAGAAGAAGGAAGAAGAAGGAGTCTTGGGATGTCCAAGAAATGCCAAGGGAAGAGAAGTGTGCATGCAACCAACATGGGGCCCAATAAAGTCACCACAAAAGAGGAGGAAAGCTCGGATAGGGAGACATTGAAGGTACAAAGATTGTGACTTTGGGGTAAGACGCCAATAGAAGAGTTACCTACAGAGGGCGACAAAGTTTGGGCCAATGACAAGAAGTATGATGGAGTGGAATACCTATCAAAGGTTGTGGGTTCATTGTTAATGTTTTTGAAGAAAAAGAAAGTAGAGATGGCGAGTGCTAACCTTAACATGGAAGACAAGTTAGCAATAGTAGAAAAGTGGAGTGCAGAGACCTTGTTGTTAAGAAGTAAATTAACACAAGTAGAGATGGAGGCCAAAGAACTTTGGGTGGAGGAGATTCTTTGGGGTAAGCATCTGGAAGTGATGAGTGAGGATTTAGTGAAGAGTCTAGAACAAGTAAAGGAGAAGATGGCATTGGTGGAAGTGCTAAAGGGAGAACTTGCTGACACTCGAGTAGAACTAATACATTCAAAGGCAAGTGTGGCAATAATAGAGCAAGAGTTGGAGAGTCTAAAGAGAAAGGCAGCCAAAAAAGATCAAGCTTGGCAGCAAGAGTTAGCATAACATAGTAGTGAAGAAGATCAATTCCAAGGATTGTTAAGAGTGGCGGAAGAACAAATTGCGGTAAATCGACAAGCAAAGGAGGCAATGAAGGCTGAATTTGAGGACAAATTGCAGATGTATTGCAATGACTTGGAAGAAGAAAGAATGAAGAAGAAGCTTGAGATAGTGGTGGAAGCCGATGACATAGCAGGAGTGGTAAGTGAGATAAAGGCAATGCTCAACATGGAAGTTGAAGGGAAGTTGGAAGAAGCCAGACAGCACAAGTTGAAGTAGTTGGTGCAGGAGATAAGGAAGAGGAAGGCAAAGGACAAAGAGTTGAATAATTTATTAATTTGTATGCAAGAATGGGTAGATAGGAAGATGTTAGAAGTAGGAGACAATGTGTGTCTCAGATTGGATCTTGTTGAGTTGGATAAACTTTGTAGTGAAGTACAATTGGTTAGAAGATTTGATGTAAGTGAAGTAGGAGTTCAGGTGTCTTTGGATCCATTACCTAAGACATTAGAGAAGAATGGGTTAGAAAATACTATTGAAGATAGAATAGATAGGAATGCAATTGTAGTTTGTAGTGAAGAAATTGTAGACATAGAAGAGTTAGGAGTGGAATGGAGTAGACCCAAAGAAGGAGAAGTGATAGGAAGATCATCAAGTTTGGAAGCCAAAGAAGAAGTAGACATTGGATCCAAGTAGTAACAGATTTGAGATTTTGAAGTGCAGATATGAAGAGGTGCATTCTCATTTTGGATCTATAGGTTGGAAAAATTGTTAAGAAGTAGTTTAGGAAGTTAGATAACTGTTGAAGAGCTCTATCTATTTAAAGGGGGCATTCATAGTATGTTGTTGTTCAGTCTGTGTAATCTTGAGGATAGATAAAGCAAAGTGTTGTGAAGTAGTGCTCCTTGCTTGAGCTTAATTCCAGGTATCAACTCTATGTTTGTAGTTGTGAGTGTTTGGGCAATTCTAAAGTGCAAGTCAGTATGATTGTTGGATGTTGGATTCCGTTGCCTCGATCTTCATTCAACCAGAACAATGCCTTGATAGATCTAAGAGGAATTGTAGTGTTGGTAGTATTTTGTAGTTGTGAGTGCAACGTAGTGTTGATTTGAAGCAATTTCAATCAAGGAAGTTGTGCCTTCAGTGGAGGGATAGACCACAATTTTGAGGACGAAGTGTTTTGTAGTGAAGTAACCATTTTTGGGAAAGACTGATTCATCACAATCAAGGTTTTTTGGAAAGATTTGCTATGTTTTGACTATGAGTGAGTGATGTGTGACAAGTTGTCAAGATTGAGCGCTTGTTACTCTCTTCTAGGTGTGGTTACTCGACAGACTAAAGAAGAAATTAAGAAGAACCACATTTGTGACATTTGACTTCATATTTGGAAATTTCTGACTAGTATCTCTATAAGAACAAACTTTACTTACTCGATTACCACAAAAGTGATATTTGTTGGGTTGTCACACCATCATCATCCTACTATATTCATAGATGTCATCTAAGAAGACGATAACAAAACTATCCAAATATGGACAAAATATGTCATTCATCAGACTTATGAAAGTTGCAAGTACATTAGTGAGGCCAAATGGCATCATGAGGTACTTGAAGTGGCCATACTTGGTTCAAAAGGCAGTTTTGTATACATCTTCCTTTGCAATCCAAATTTGATTGTAACAACTACGTAGGTCTAGTTTGGTGAAATGTTTTGCTCCATTAAGTTGATCAAACTGATCATCCATCAGGGTAAGGGGTATTTTTTCTTCACTATTTGCTAATTGAGGCCTAATAGTCAATGCACATATGCATTATACCATCCTTCTTCTTCACAAACAAGACGAGACCCCCATGTGGTGATACATTGGGTTGGAAAACATATCCTCAATTTGAGCCTTACATTCCTCCAACTCATGAGGTTATAGATGATATGGGGCCTTACAAGGAGATGTCTTCTCCTAAAGTGTCTTGATTATATGATCTACTCTCCTTTTTGGTGGTAATCTTGAGGGTAGATCATTTGGAAAGACATCTTGAAACTCATTTACCACATCTTTCAATTTCTTAGTAATTTGTCCATCGAGTTGTGCACTTTGGACTTCTCTTATTAGACCCATGAAACAATTATCTATTTTACAAATAATTGTTGTCCCTATGACATAGAGAGGTATTTCTTGCCTATGTGATTTTTCTTGAACCCCAATGATCGTCCATTGGTGGGTCATTACTTTCTTCCTCCAATCTACCATTGGGTTGTAATGCTCCATCCATGGCATGCCTAAGATTGCATCATAACGAGCTAATTGTATCACTTGCCACTCCATTGCTTCTTGATATTCTCCTATAGAGAGTACTACCCTTCTAGGTAACGATTCATCTTCTATTTTCCCATTAGGTAACTCTACTTCTTTGCTCTCATCCTTCTCAAGATCCACCCCTAATCTTATTGCAATAGAGCGAGACAAGAAATTCTCTGTTGCCTCATGATCTATCAATACTCTCACCTGGTTGCCTTCTAGGACTCCATACACAACAATCAATTATGAGTTTTCCTTTTTGTATCTTTGTGCACTCATCTTCTTCCTCCCCTTGCTTTTCCAGTTCCCTATTGAGCCAATAAGGCCATGAGGTACATGTATTGGCGATCTTTGTTTTCCAAGGTGATTTCCGCATCTTTTTCTTTAGTGTGTTTCTCCCTAAAGTGGAAAGTATTTTACATTTAAATTAAAGCAAATCACTATAAAATTGAATGGTTGATGCATTATGATCTTATAATCTTTGATCATCTCAAGAAAAATTTTTCATTTGATGTTACAAAGTTGAGACCAATAAAATATTATCAATGGAAGCTTCCTTTGATAATGTTTGTAGGTAATATTAAAAGTCATCTATAGGGCTCTACTACCTATGCATGTAGCTAAAACCATAAACCATGCTATGGAAAAAGTCTATATGGTTCTCACAATAACATGAAGTTGTACTTACTATACATATGTATAGTAAGTACAAGTATTATTGTGAGAATCATATATGAAGTAGATGAGTGAATGAGTATTAAATCTGGAGATCTTGCTTGAAAATTGGAATGATAAGGATCACCAATAGAGGTTTTTAAGGTCACAAAATTTTATTTTTTATAAGGCAACAAAGATCAAATATTCCTCAAATAGGAAAGGTAAAAAAGGAGTATTTTGCTTCAATGTGTCAAATTTAAAAAAAAGTGGAAAACCAAAGTGGAAAGTGGATTTCCATAATTCAGGAGACCTTAGTCATGAGTTCCTTTATGTAACTCCTTTCTACCATCAAGATTTGAAATTTACAATTTCTTTATATACTCATAAATCATATTTTTTATAGTAAGTCTCATAGCTTTATGCATGCCACCTCAAGTGAGTGTATAGCTTTTAAATTTTTAATCAAATCTTGTTTTGATAGACTCCTTGAAATTTTCTGATCTTGAGAAGCCAATAATCTTTAATAACCTTTGAGCTATACAAGAGCACTATCAAACAAAAAATATCAATTAAATTCATAATCAAAATTCAAAAAAGGATAAATAAATCTTAATGTCAGAATGGAATCACTTTGATACTTGGCTATTTGGTTCCCTTAATGTGGTTCAACCATATAATCTTTTGTCACCTTTTGCAGAAGTTCTTTTCATGCCTCTTCTATTATATGAGCTTGCACATATGTTTGATTATCCATCTCTTTATTTTGTAAAACATTTAATGATGAGATCATTCCTTCTATCTTATACACCACTTGAGCCTTGATACTCAATAATTATTGTGTTAATTATTTTTTGTTAGCTCTTTTCTCTTCTAATGCTAATTTCATTTCCTTTATTTGTTAAAATAAGCTTTGTTTGATTTTAACTTCATTTGATTGAAATTCAAAGAGTTGTGAATTCTAAGTAATATATCATGCGTATATACATTGCTACACAACATACATTGCTCACAACATCATACACTATAGAAGCACAACTCATACATAAGTCATACATAGACTCTAAAGTGCCACAATAATCAGATTGTTTACAACTCTTGATTCAACTCAACTCATATCAATACTTGATGTATCACTCTATAAATTGCCAACAATTGGGTACAGATTACAGTCAAGTCACACCCACTCTAGCTAAAAACATTCCAAGTGACACTCACCGGCCTCTATCCACCATAGCCAGGAACTCGAAAGCTCAACATCAAAAAAGTGAGCTCTCTCGAGCTGCACTTCAAAAGTTAACCCCTAGACTTGAGCTAGGTCTAAAACCCTAACAGTCCTGCTAACAGCACACTCAACGGTGCAATGGTGCAAAGTAATGGTAGGCTCCACCGTGAAGTCAGTATCCCAAACACAAAATCTGACCATCAAAAAGTAGTCTATGGGAAATTGCTAAAATACCTCTAACTACTATCAGTGTTGTAACACCTATTTGTGCATGTGTGTGGTATTGTGATATTTAACTTGGTATTATAGGTACTTAAGAGATATTATTTATATAGAGATAAAGGATGGTTCTATATTAGTCATGGTTAGCTAAAGTTAGTCATAGCTAAGATAGAGGGGACCTTACTTTAGAGGAAGTAGAAAAGATGAGCACCACTATTTTGGACTTTAGTGTGTTGACTTGGTATTATTCCTAGGTGTTTGGCTTTGAGGAAAGAGTTGAGAACTCTTGGGCCCACAAGCCTTTTTGTTTTGGATTCTTCTTTAGTCCAAGGATAGCCCATGTGAAGGAATCCTTGACTTAGTGGTTGGGTCAAGATAAGACCACATGCTTAGAGGAATATGCCCATGTGAATGGATATTCCTTTCTACTTTTTGACTTGACTTGACTTTAAGTCTAGTAACTTGTTATGTACGGTAATTAGTAACTTTGGTATGTAACTATTTCACAAGTATATAAACAAGGGGTGAGGAGGTACTCATCATCCTTTCATTTGCAACTATCTCTCTCTCATTGAGTTCTCTAGCGAGCAATGTCTTGAGTCTTGGAGTGTTAGCCTTGGAGGAGTATGATGGAGTTGGGGTTCCTTGCCTTCTTAGTCCATGGTGCGCTACCATAATAGCCATCAGAGGTTCATCTTGAGTGAGAGACAGGCCGGCTCACATTTTTGGTTCTGTTGTCGGGACCCTCTAGAAGGCAAGATAATGTTCCGCGTTCAATTCTACATTAGACAGAAGGAGGCTATGAGAGCTCACTTGGAGAGAACATTAGGAGAGGAGAGGGCTGAACTTATGTTAGAGAACCAAGATCCATTTGTAAACCCTATAGTTCATTATGAAGTCTTTGAGGTGATTTTGTCCATCTTGTACACATGAGAGGAATTGGAGAGATTGTGTGAGGTGGATTGCAGATTTTGGGGATTAAGGTGATTTTGGGCAAAATCTCAAGTTTGAGATCTGGACTTGAGATTTCTACACATGATAGCTTGGGTTATCTTTCAGTTAGCACACTTAAAATTATTGTGAGAGCTACTATGCGCACTGGTCTAGAATTTTTGAAAGTTGATAGTGTAAAGTGCTCCTACAATTGCATGCTCTCTGGAAAATTGTACAGAGTCTGCCATTTCTTCAATTTTCACTGAATTGTCCTGAAAATTCTCAAGAAAATTCAGTGCATTGTATTCTACCTGCTGCCTTAAAAATTAGAGAGAGATCATTCTTGCACAGGGCGTTATGAGTTTTTGAAGTGAGGGGGGGTGGTTTTCAGACCAAATCTGAAATTTGTGTGCTGAATAGAAGGGTGTCTAGGCCAAATGGCTCAATGAAAAGATCTGAAATTTTGCAGGGATGGACGCCCTGGAGTTGTGATCAAGTGTAAAAAAATTGTAGAGGACTGTAACATATTGGTTGGGAGATTTGAGTGACATTGTGAGGAAGGGTCAATTCTGTAGAGTGGAGATCTCATGCATGAGGAGTTTGAGATCAACAAAAAGCATGTTTGAGTGTTTAGATTCATCTTGGGAACATGGAAGGTCATCAAGAGTGGAAATTGAGATTATGCAAGGTTCCTCAAGGGCTTGAGGTGATTTTAGGGGTGGATTTGAGGAAAAGAGAGTTTATAATAGAATTTGAAGAGAGTGTTGAGAGGATCCAGAAACCTACACCACTTGGAGGAAAGAGTGAGTCTAAGTGCTTTCTGTGTGGAGAGAAGGGACATAAGGCAAGTTCATGTCCATTGACCTTTGAGAGCAAGAGATTGAGGGAAAGGAGAGGCTTACTTGACTTGGGTTTGCATGTTGGACCTTCTTCACCAAGATTGGGAGGGAGAAGATCTAAGACCAAGGAGTTGTGTGAGGTTTGTGGAGTGGAAGGACTTCCAAAAGGACATGAGTGTAGTGGAGTAAAAGCACTTTTGGAGACTTTGGTGAAGGATCTTGGAGAGAGTCTTAGTACAGCTACTGAAATACTACCACCTTCATTAGCTAGTTCTCAAGAATAGTGATGGAGATAATCTTTCAACTTATGGATAAACTATCCATGAGAGTTAGATTAATATGCACTCTAGGATTTGATGTTGCTATAGAAATCGTGGATCAACCTGAACCTTTTGTGTTCCCTAGAGTGGATTATTCTCAGATGGTGTTAGTCATGTATATACTCTATTAGTAATAGAGTGAGAGAAAAGAAAAGAGAAAAAAAATTGAGAGAAAGAAAGATAGTGAGAGGTTAAGATGGGGAAACTTCCGGTTTTCTTTGGCAAGGATGGAGAAGATGTGGAGGCCTTTGTGAGAGACTTCAAGAGAGCTTGCATAGGAAACAATGAGAGGAGGAAGAATGAGTGGGCCTCATTATTACCAGATTTCTTTGAGGATGCAACACTTACATGGTATGAGTCAGAATACCAAAAGAGAGAGAGGAGAGATGGGGAAGAGGAGTCTTTGGAGACTTTGACTTCAGCACTCATTGAGAACTTTCTTCCTGATGAGAGTTATGAGAGATTGATGAGTGAGGTCACATTTCTCAAGCAAGGAGAAGGAGAGAAAGTGAGAGTCTATGTGGAAAGAGTGGAAAAGTTAGAGTCCAGATTTCGCATAGTGTTGAGGAAGGGTGGGGATGATGTGGAGACTACAATGATTGGCATAGGGGCCATGCTCACCAAGAATTTTGTGGGAGGGTTGAGACCACAAATTAGAAGCAAGGTGAGATATGAGAAACCTTCTTCCAAGGTTGAAGCTATCAAGATTGCAATTCGTATGGAGGAGAGTTTGGAAGAGGATGAGAGTGATTTGGTGGTGAAGGAGGTTGTGCATCCTCCTCAAGGCTACAAGTATGGTGGAACTTCTGATACTTTGGTGACAAGGGTTGCACCACAAGTAGTGGTTGCTCCAGTTCTTGCATCTCTATCAAAAGATCCACTTCAAACCATCACAGAACAACTTGCGGATCTCAAGATCAATGTGGTGCAACTATGGGAGAAGAGAGAGGTGGATCAGAATGTAGGGAGAGGGCCTAGGAGTTATGGAAACTATCCATATAGAGGAAGCCAACCAGCCAACAATTTCAATGATAGAAATTGTTTTGGTTGTGGAGGAAGAGGCCATATCCAAAGGAATTGCCCAAATTCCACTTACCATGGAGGAAGGGGTTATGAGGGAGCCAATAGAGGGAAAGAAGGAGGTAGTGAAACCCAAGTGGCTCCTAATCCAAACAAAGGTTAGGGGATAGCATCCATAGATGTGGTGGAGAGCAAGTATGAGAAGGGAGAGTGCTCAAACTCCAAGAGTCTTAATTTGGAGCTTTTGGCACAAGAGAAGAAGAGAGCTCGTTTTGCAGAGGATGTTCACTCTTCTCAAGGATTTACTTCAAGCAAGGATACTCCTATGTCTACTAGGAGCACTTGCACCTCAACACCATCAACAACAAAGACTCCAAGGAAGAAGTTGGAGATGGAGGACTTCTTGATCTCAAAGCAACAATGGAACTACAATGTGTTGAAGGATGTTGGTAGTCATAAGGCTAACATCACAGTGGGCCAATTAATTGCTTTGAAACCTACCTTGAGAAAGGAGCTTAGAGGTGGTTTGAGTTCTACAAGGAGCAAGAGGAAGAAGAAGGCAAAAGTTCCAGTATCAATGGGGGTGGTGGATGCCAAGCCAGCACCATGGGAGGCTTGTGAATATGCCTCCAAGATTGATGTGAGAGTGAATGGTCACAACATCAAGGATGCATTGGTTGATGGAGGATCAGCAGTGAATGCCATGTCAGAAAGGTTGATGAAGAAGTTGGGTATGATACCCTCAAGACCTTCAACATTTGTGGTAAGCATGGCAAACAAGCAACAAGTTTGACCAATAGGGGTGATGGATAAAGTGGTAGTTTCAGTTATGGGAGTTCTGTGAGCCGGCCTGTCTCTCACTCAAGATGAACCTTTGATGGCTATTATGGTAGCGCACCATGGACTAAGAAGGCAAGGAACCCCAACTCCATCATACTCCTCCAAGGCTAACACTCCAAGACTCAAGACATTGCTCGCTAGAGAACTCAATGAGAGAGAGATAGTTGCAAATGAAAGGATGATGAGTACCTCCTCACCCCTTGTTTATATACTTGTGAAATAGTTACGTACCAAAGTTACTAATTACCATAGTAACTCAAGTTACTAGACTAAAAGTCAAGTCAAGTCAAAAAATAGAAAGGAATATCCATTCACATGAGCATATTCCCCTAAGCATGTGGTCTTATCTTGACCCAACCACTAAGTCAAGGATTCCTTCACATGGGCTATCCTTGGACTAAAGAAGAATCCAAAACAAAAAGGCTTGTGGGCCCAAGAGTTCTCAACTCTTTCCTCAAAGCCAAACACCTAGGAATAATACCAAGTCAACACACTAAAATCCAAAATAGTGGTGCTCATCTTTTCTACTTCCTCTAAAGTAAGGTCCCCTCTATCTTAGCTATGACTAAATTTAGCTAACCATGACTAATATAGAACCATCCTTTATCTTTATATAAATAATATCTCTTAAGTACTTGTAATACCAAGTTAAATATCACAATACCACACACATGCACATATGGGTGTTACATTTACCCCCGGAATAAGTTTCACTTTGTCCTCAAAGTGAAGGCCTCTCTACCTTCTATGGTACATCTTCAACTTATCATGGTTAATCCTATCAAAGTGTCTTCTTCCCAACTCCTTGAGATCATAGGTGTAATTGCTCCACACCTTCTCTACTATGAAAGGTCCAAAGTACTTAGGCAAAAACTTCTTTTGCACTCTCTTGAATCGAATGGAATCAAACAACATTACCTAATCACCTTCTTTGAAAGGCTCCACCTTCTTCTTGCCTTGCCTCTTGTCATAGCTCTCCTTTTGTTTCCTTTGGGCTTGCTCCACTCGAACCATAGCAATTGCTCTTGCCTCTTCCAACTCCATGAGTTGATCCTTCCTTGACTTCTCATCACCTCCTTGTACTTTCTTCAATCTCCTATGAATGCTTTGGAAGGTAGGAAGATCAAAGTGAATAGATAAGGTAGACTCAATACCATACACTAATTGAAATGGAGAAAATCCAGTGGAAGTCTTCATGGTTGTCCTATACTCCCACAAAACTGCATGAATCCTCTTGTCCCAATGATGTTTAGCCCCTTCCATTTCTGCATCTTTGGCCAACATCATGCACAAGGTCTGATTGGTTCTCTCTGCCAAGCCATTGGAATTTGGCTTATAGGATGTAGTTACTCTATGTGTGATAGAGAAATGTCATAGCATGGCTGTAGTAATGCTTCTTGTAAACTCTCCTCCTTTATCAGAAACTAACTCCAAATGGCATCCAAACCTAGTGATAATGCGTTCATAAAGAAATCTACCCACTTCATCTTCATTCTTGTCCCTCAATGGTCTAGCCTCAACCCACTTGGTAGATAATCAGTAACTACCACAATGTACCGATTGTTCCTTGGGGTTCTATTGAGAGGACCTACAAAATCAATTCCCCACTTCTCAAAAGGTCCTAGTAATGGAATTGATCTAAATGGTGGAGTGGATGTAGACTTTCTAGCAAAAGCTTGACAAACATGACAAGTTTTGCAATAATCAAGACAATCCTTGAAAATCCCTCTCCAATGGTAACCTGCATCTAGAATCTTGAAAGCAGTCACCTTTCCTGCAAAGTGTCCTCCACATACTAAACCTTCATGAAACTCCTTTATGAGTAGGATAGACTCTTCCTTACCCACTGCTCTTCGAAGTAGACCATCTGCTCCTTGGTGAAAAAAAATATCCTCCACCATTGTGTAAGGTCTAGATCTTGCTGCAAGGGCCTTCCTCTCCCTAGCATGCATCCCTTCTGGATAGTTACCTCTTGTCACAAAATCCACAATCTCCTTGTACTCCATTGGAACCTCTTGAGTGACTGAGATTGTCATGAGCTCCTCATCCGGGAAGGAATCATCCACTGGCTCATCTCCATCATGATCATAGGCTCTAGATAACAAATCAGCATTTGCATGTTTCTTTCTTGGCCTATCCTCAATGGTGTAGTCATACTCAAACAAGAGTATCATCCACCTTGCTAGTCTCCCTTCAACATTAGGCTTGTTGAAGTTGTACTTCAAAGCCTTGTGATCCGTGACAATTATGGCTTTCCCTCCGATCAAGTAGTGTCTAAACTTCTTGAGACCAAAGATCACTGCCAACCCTTCTCTCTCTGTGATAGAGTAGTTCTTCTCTGCTGAAACCATCTGCCTACTAGCATAAGCTATTGGATAATCATGCCCATCTTGGTCTAATTGACTAAGAGTGCATCCTATGGCTACATTAGAAGCATCAGTGTAGAGGATGAAAGGCTTACTCCAATCAGGTTTAGCAAGAATTGAAGCTACAACAAGGGATTGCTTGAGCTCCTCAAAAGCTTTGAGAGCCTCCTTGTCTTCCAAAATCACCATGTAATCTACACCCTTCTTCATGTAGATGGTCAATGCATAAGCTTTGTTGGAAAATGAGAAGATGAACCTCCTATAGTACCCAACCATTCCCACGAATTAGCGTTACTTTGTCAAGCTTAAAGGGAATGGAAGGCCTGAGATTTTCCTCACCTTCTCAAGATCAACTGCTATTCTATCCTTGGAGATGATGTGCCCCAAAAGTAGACCTTCTTCACATCCAAAAATGCACTTCTCTGGGTTGAGTGATGCATTTGCCTCATCCAAGCATTGCAAGACTTTGATTAGGTGCTCAAAGTGCTCCTCTTTGCTCCCATAGACACAAAAATCATCAATGAAATCTCTCACAAATTTCCCAATGAAAGGGTCAAATACCTTGTTCATGAACCATTGGAATGTGGCTGGAGCATTGCAAAGCCCAAAAGGCATGACCTTGAAAGCGTAAGTTCCCCAAGGTGTGGTGAATGTGGTGAGTTGTTGATGCTTTGGTGCAATCTTGATTTGGTTATATCCACTATAACCATCTCCAAAACTGTACCTCTCATGACCTGCAACCTCCTCCAAGATCTCATCAATGAATGGAAATGGGTAGTAGTCCTTCTTGGTAATAGCATTGAGCTTCTTGTAATCCACACATACCCGAAGCTTGCCATTCTTTTTCTTCACAATGACAATTGGAGACCCCCATTCTGAATTCTCCACCTCAAAGATAAATCCAGCCTCCTTGAGCTTATCAATCTCCTCCTTCACAACCAAAGATATTGGTGGGCTAATGCGACATTGCTTTTGGCGGATTGGTCTTGCATGTGACTCCACATCTATCTTGTGCTCCTCCAAGGTGACTTCCTTCAAATCCTTGTAACTAAAAGCAAATACATGGATGAACTTGCGGAAAATCTCCTCAAATCTCACCTTCTCCTCCTTGGTTACATTTGGGCCATACTTGAGGGTAGCTAACCTTCTCTCTACCTCCTCAAGTGTCAATGGTGATTTGTCTGGGTCCCTCAAAACCTCTGGCTTCGGTGCAAAATCCAAAGCACACAAGGGATACACGTCTGAATCAAATTCAGATTCATCCTCCTTAGTGGAAGTCTCCTCCTCCATGCTTGTGTCCAAACCTGAAGCTCCTTCTTCATAATTTGATTCCCAATAATCATAAGATGGTGTATCTGAATGTGAAGTGTTGGTGGTGTTAGTCACAAGAACTGTGACTCTATGGTTTGATGGCCCAATCCTCAAGTACCCTTTGTGCCATTGATCAGTTGTGCGTGCTGGTCTCAACCATGGCCTCCCAAGAAGTAAGTCATAGCTTGAATCCTTCAAGACTTGGAAAGTCATGAGATTTTGAACTCCCATAACTAAAACTACCACTTTATCCATCACCCCTATTGGTCGAACTTGTTGCTTGTTTGCCATGCTCACCACAAATGTTGAAGGTCTTAAGGGTATCATACCCAACTTCTTCATCAACCTTTCTGACATGGCATTCACTGCTGATCCTCCATCAACCAATGCATCCTTGATGTTGTGACCATTCACTCTCACATCAATCTTGGATGCATATTCACAAGCCTCCCATGGTGCTGGCTTGGCATCCACCACCCCTATTGATATTGGAACTTTTGCCTTCTTCTTCTTCTTGCTCCTTGTAGAACTCAAACTACCTCTAAGCTCCTTTCTCAAGGTAGGGTTCAAAGCAATCAATTGGCCCATTGTGATGTTAGCCTTGTGACTACCAACATCCTCCGACACATTGTAGTTCCATTGTTGCTTTGAAATCAAGAAGTCCTCCATCCCCAACTTCTTCCTTGGAGTCTTTGTTGTTGATGGTGTTGAGGTGCGAGTGCTCCTAGCAGACATAGGAGTATCCTTGAGAAGAGTGAACATCCTCTGCAAAACGAGCTCTCTTCTTCTCTTGTGCCAAAAGCTCCAAATTAAGACTCTTGGAGTTTGAGCACTCTCCCTTCTCATACTTGCTCTCAACCACAT
This sequence comes from Lunularia cruciata, assembly GCA_948567375.1. NCBI lineage: Eukaryota > Viridiplantae > Streptophyta > Marchantiopsida > Lunulariales > Lunulariaceae > Lunularia > Lunularia cruciata. The sequence continues at coordinate 12,561,519 of OX419760.1, forward strand.
CTATGGATGCTATCCCCTTACCTTTGTTGGGATTAGGAGCCACTTGGGTTTCACTACCTCCCTCTTTCCCTCTATTGGCTCCCTCATAACTCCTTCCTCCATGGTAAGTGGAATTTGGGCAATTCCTTTGGATATGGCCTCTTCCTCCACAACCAAAACAATTTCTATCATTGAAATTGTTGGCTGGTTGGCTTCCTCTATATGGATAGTTTCCATAACTCCTAGGCCCTCTCCCTACATTCTGATCCACCTCTCTCTTCTCCCATAGTTGCACCACATTGATCTTGAGATCCGCAAGTTGTTCTGTTATGGTTTGGAGTGGATCTTTTGGTGGAGGTGCAAGAATTGGAGCAACTACTACTTGTGGTGCAACCCTTGTCACCAAAGTATCAGAAGTTCCACCATACTTGTAGCCTTGAGGAGGATGCACAACCTCCTTCACCACCAAATCACTCTCATCCCCTTCCAAACTCTCCTCCATACGAATTGCAATCTTGATAGCTTCAACCTTGGAAGAAGGTTTCTCATATCTCACCTTGCTTCTAATTTGTGGTCTCAACCCTTCCACAAAATTCTTGGTGAGCATGGCCCCTATGCCAATCATTGTAGTCTCCACATCATCCCCACCCTTCCTCAACACTATGCGAAATCTGGACTCTAACTTTTCCACTCTTTCCACATAGACTCTCACTTTCTCTCCTTCTCCTTGCTTGAGAAATGTGACCTCACTCATCAATCTCTCATAACTCTCATCAGGAAGAAAGTTCTCAATGAGTGCTGAAGTCAAAGTCTTCCAAGACTCCTCTTCCCCATCTCTCCTCTCTCTTTTGGTATTCTGACTCATACCATGTAAGTGTTGCATCCTCAAAGAAATCTGGTAATAATGAGGCCCACTCATTCTTCCTCCTCTCATTGTTTCCTATGCAAGCTCTCTTGAAGTCTCTCACAAAGGCCTCCACATCTTCTCCATCCTTGCCAAAGAAAACCGGAAGTTTCCCCATCTTAACCTCTCACTATCTTTCTTTCTCTCAATTTTTTTCTCTTTTCTTTTCTCTCACTCTATTACTAATAGAGTATATACATGACTAACACCATCTTAGAATAATCCACTCTAGGGAACACAAAAGTTTCAGGTTGATCCAAGATTTCTATAGCAATATCAAATCCTAGAGTGCATATTAATCTAACTCTCATGGATAGTTTATCCATAAGTTGAAAGATTATCTCTATCACTAATCTTGAGAACTAGCTGATGAAGGTGGTAGTATTTCTGTAGCTGTACTAAGACTCTCTCCAAGATCCTTCACCAAAGTCTCCAAAAGTGCTTTTACTCCACTACACTCATGTCCTTTTGGAAGTCCTTCTACTCCACAAACCTCACACAACTCCTTGGTCTTAGATCTTCTCCCTCCCAATCTTGGTGAAGAAGGTCCAACATGCAAACCCAAGTCAAGTAAGCCTCTCCTTTCTCTCAATCTCTTACTCTCAAAGGTCAATGGACATGAACTTGCCTTATGTCCCTTCTCTCCACATAGAAAGCACTTAGACTCACTCTTTCCTCCAAGTGGTGCTTTTTGAATCCTCTCAACACTCTCTTCAAATTCTATTGTAAACTTTTTTTTCCTCAAATCCACCCCTACAATCACCTCAAACCCTTCGGGAACCTTGCATAATCTCAATTTCCACTCTTGATGACCTTCCATGTTCCCAAGATGAATCTAAACACTCAAACATGCTTTTTGTTGATCTCAAACTCCTCATGCATGAGATCTCCACTCTGCAGAATTGACCCTTCCTCACAATGTCACTCAAATCTCCCAATCACTATGTCATTGTCCTTTGAAATTTTTCACACTTGATCACAACTCTAGGGAGTCCATCCCTGCAAAATTTCAGATCTTTTCATTGAGCCATTTGGCCTAGACAACTTTCTATTCAGCACCCATATTTCAGATTTGGTCTGAAAACCACCCCCTTCAGTTCAAAAACTCATTTCTCCTTGCGCAAGAATGATCTCTCTCTAATTTGTGTGGCAGCAGGTAGGATACAATGCACTTAATTTTCTTGGAAATTTTTAGGACAATTCACTGAAAATTGAAGAAATGGCAGACTCTTTACAATTTTCCAGAGAGCATGCAGTTGCGGGAGCACTTTACCCTATCAACTTTCAAAAATTCTAGCCCAATGCGCATAAAAGCTCTCACAATAATTTCAAGTGTGATCACTGAAAGATAACCCAAGCTATCATGTGTAGAAATCTCAAGTCCAGATCTCAAACTTGATATTTTGCCCAAAATCACCTTAATCTCCAAAATCTGCAATCCACCTCACACAATCTCTCCAATTCCTCTCATGTGTACAAGATGTACAAAAGCACCTCAAAATCACCTCAAAAACATCATAATGAACTACAGGGTATACAAATGGATCTTGGTTCTCTAACATAAGTTCAGCCCTCTCCTCTCCTAATGTTCTCTCAAAGTGAGCTCTCATTGCCTCCTTCTGCCTAATGTAGAATTGAACGCGGAACATTATCTTGCCTTCTAGAGAGGTCCCGGCAACGGAACCAAAAATGTGAGCCGGCCTGTCTCTCACTTAGGATGAACTCTAATGGTTATTATGGTAGCGCACCATGGACTAAGAAGGCAGGGAACCCCAACTCCATCATACTCCTCCAAGGCTAACACTCCAAGACTCAAGACATTGCTCGCTAGAGAACTCAATGAGAGAGAGATAGTTGCAAATGAAAGGATGATGAGTACCTCCTCACCCCTTGTTTATAGACTTGTGAAATAGTTACGTACCAAAGTTACTAATTACCGTAGTAACTCAAGTTACTGACTAAAAGTCAAGTCAAGTCAAAAAATAGAAAGGAATATCCATTCACATGGGCATATTCCCCTAAGCATGTGGTCTTATCTTGACCCAACCACTAAGTCAAGGATTCCTTCACATGGGCTATCCTTGGACTAAAGAAGAATCCAAAACAAAAAGGCTTGCGGGCCCAAGAGTTCTCAACTCTTTCCTCAAAGCCAAACACCTAGGAATAATACCAAGTCAACACACTAAAGTCCAAAATAGTGGTGCTCATCTTTTCTACTTCCTCTAAAGTAAGGTCCCCTCTATCTTAGCTATGACTAACTTTAGCTAACCATGACTAATATAGAACCATCCTTTATCTCTATATAAATAATATCTCTTAAGTACTTGTAATACCAAGCTAAATATCATAATACCACACACATGTACATATGGCTATTACAGTTCAAAATCTCATGACTTTCCAAGGCTTGAAGGATTCAAGCTATGACTTACTTCTTGGGAGGCCATGGTTGAGAGCAGCACGCACAACTGATTGATGGCACAAAGGGTACTTGAGGATTGGGCCATCAAACCATAGAGTCATAGTTCTTGTGACTAACACCACCAACACTTCACATTCAGATACACCATCTTATGATTATTGGGAATCAGATTCTGAAGGAGGAGCTTCAGGTGTGGACACAAGCATGGAGGAAGAGACTTCCACTAAGGAGGATGAATCTGAATCTGATTCAGATGTGTATCCCTTGTGTGCTATGGATATTGCAACTAAGCCAGAGGTTTTGAAGGACCGAGATAAATCACCATTGACACTTGAGGAGGTAGAGAGAAGGTTATCTACCCTCAAGTATGGTCCAAATGTTACCAAGGAGGAGAAGGTGAGATTTGAGGAGATTTTCCGCAAGTTCATCCATGTGTTTGCTTTTAGTTACAAGGATTTGAAGGAAGTCACCTTGGAGGAGCACAAGATAGAGGTGGAGTCACATGCAAGACCAATCCGCCAAAAGCAACGTTGCATTAGCCCACCAATATCTTTGGTTGTGAAGGAGGAGATTGATAAGCTCAAGGAGGCTGGATTTATCTTTGAGGTGGAGAATTTAGAATGGGTGTCTCCAATTGTAATTGTGAAGAAAAAGAATGGCAAGCTTCGGGTATGTGTGGATTACAAAAAGCGCAATGCTATTACCAAGAAGGACTACTACCCATTGCCATTCATTGATGAGATCTTGGAAGAGGTTGCAGGTCATGAGAGGTATAGTTTTGGAGATGGTTATAGTGGATACAACCAAATCAAGATTGCACCAGAGCATCAACAACTCACCATGTTCACCACACCTTGGGGAACTTACGCTTTTAAGGTCATGCCTTTTGGCTTTGCAATGCTCCAGCCACATTCCAACGGTTCATGAACAAGGTATTTGAACCTTTCATTGGGAAATTTGTGAGAGACTTCATTGATGATTTTGTGTCTATGGGAGCAAGGAGGAGCACTTTGAGCACCTAATCAAAGTCTTGCAACGCTTGGATGAGGCAAATGCATCACTCAACCCAGAGAAGTGCATTTTTGGATGTGAAGAAGGTCTACTTTTAGGGCACATCATCTCCAAGGATGGAATAGCAGTTGATCCTAAGAAGGTGACGAAAATCTCAGACCTTCCATTCCCTTTAAGCTTGACAAAATTACGCTAATTCTTGGGGATGGTTGGATATTATAGGAGGTTCATCTTCTCATTTTCCAACAAAGCTTATGCATTGACCATCTACATGAAGAAGGGTGTAGTTTACATGGTGATTTTGGAAGACAAGGAGGCTCTCAAAGCTTTTGAGGAGCTCAAGCAATCCCTTGTTGTAGCTTCAATTCTTGCTAAACCTGATTGGAGTAAGCCTTTCATCCTCTACACTGATGCTTCTAATGTAGCTATAGGATGCACTCTTAGTCAATTAGACCAAGATGGGCATGATCATCCAATAGCTTATGCTAGTAGGTAGATGGTTTCAACAGAGAAGAACTACTCTGTCACAAAGAGAGAAGGGTTGGCAGTGATCTTTGGTCTCAAGAAGTTTAGACACTACTTGATTGGAGGGAAAGCCACAATTGTCACGGATCACAAGGCTTTGAAGTACATCTTCAACAAGCCTAATGTTGAAGGGAGACTAGCAAGGAGCTCATGACAATCTCAGTCACTCAAGAGGTTCCAATGGAGTACAAGGAGATTGTGGATTTTGTGACAAGAGGTAACTATCCAGAAGGGATGCATGCTAGGGAGAGGAAGGCCCTTGCAACAAGATCTAGACCTTACACAATGGTGGAGGATATTCTTTTTCACCAAGGAGCAGATGGTCTACTTCGAAGAGCAGTGGGTAAGGAAGAGTCTATCCTACTCATAAAGGAGTTTCATGAAGGTTTAGTATGTGGAGGACACTTTGCAGGAAAGGTGACTGCTTTCAAGATTCTAGATGCAGGTTACCATTGGAGAGGGATTTTCAAGGATTGTTTTGATTATTGCAAAACTTGTCATGTTTGTCAAGCTTTTGCTAGAAAGTCTACATCCACTCCACCATTTAGATCAATTCCATTACTAGGACCTTTTGAGAAGTGGGAAATTGATTTTGTAGGTCCTCTCAATAGAACCCCAAGGAACAATCGGTACATTGTGGTAGTTACTGATTATCTACCAAGTGGGTTGAGGCTAGACCATTGAGGGACAAGAATGAAGATGAAGTGGGTAGGTTTCTTTATGAACGCATTATCACTAGGTTTGGATGCCCTTTGGAGTTGGTTTCTGATAGAGGAGGAGAGTTTACAGGAAGCATTACTACAGCCATGCTACAACATTTCTCTATCACCCATAGAGTAACTACATCCTATAAGCCAAATTCCAATGGCTTGGCAGAGAGAACCAATCAGACCTTGTGCATGATGTTGGCCAAAGATGCAGAAATGGAAGGGGCTAAACATCGTTGGGACAAGAGGATTCATGCAGTTTTGTGGGAGTATAGGACAACTATGAAAACTTCCACTGGATATTCTCCATTTCAATTGGTGTATGGTATTGAGTCTACCTTACCTATTCACTTTGATCTTCCTACCTTCCAAAGCATTCATAGGAGATTGAAGAAAGCACAAGGAAGTGATGTAGAGAAGTCAAGGAAGGATCAACTCATGGAGTTGGAAGAGGCAAGAGCAATTGCTATGGTTCGAGTGGAGCAAGCCCAAAGGAAACAAAAGGAGAGCTATGACAAGAGGCAAGGCAAGAAGAAGGTGGAGCCTTTCAAAGAAGGTGATTGGGTAATGTTGTTTGATTCCATTCGATTCAAGAGAGTGCAAAAGAAGTTTTTGCCTAAGTACTTTGGACCTTTCATAGTGGAGAAGGTGTGGGGCAATTACACCTATGATCTCAAGGAGTTGGGAGGAAGACACTTTGATAGGATTAACCATGATAAGTTGAAGATGTACCATAGAAGGTAGAGAGACCTTCACTTTGAGGACAAAGTGAAAACTTATTTCGGGGGTAAATGTAACACCCATTTGTGCATGTGTGTGGTATTGTGATATTTAGCTTGGTATTACAAGTACTTAAGAGATATTATTTATATAAAGATAAAGGATGGTTCTATATTAGTCATGGTTAGCTAAAGTTAGTCATAGCTAAGATAGAGGGGACCTTACTTTAGAGGAAGTAGAAAAGATGAGCACCACTATTTTGGACTTTAGTGTGTTGACTTGGTATTATTCCTAGGTGTTTGGCTTTGAGGAAAGAGTTGAGAACTCTTGGGCCCGCAAGCCTTTTTGTTTTGGATTCTTCTTTAGTCCAAGGATAGCCCATGTGAAGGAATCCTTGACTTAGTGGTTGGGTCAAGATAAGACTACATGCTTAGGGGAATATGCCCATGTGAATGGATATTCCTTTCTATTTTTTGACTTGACTTGACTTTTAGTCTAGTAACTTGAGTTACTACGGTAATTAGTAACTTTGGTATGTAACTATTTCACAAGTCTATAAACAAGTGGTGAGGAGGTACTCATCATCCTTTCATTTGCAACTATCTCTCTCTCATTGAGTTCTCTAGCGAGCAATGTCTTGAGTCTTGGAGTGTTAGCCTTGGAGGAGTATGATGGAGTTGGGGTTCCTTGCCTTCTTAGTCCATGGTGCGCTACCATAATAGCCATCAGAGGTTCATCCTGAGTGAGAGACAGGGCGGCTCACAGTGCAACTCTAGTGTCCAAGCAATCTAGATGCGACATTACAAATGGCGTGATAAATACACCTCTATATAAATCACCAACACTACTTAAGATAAATATGAATTAGAAATATCACAAAACTCACCTTCACAAACATTGAATAATACATGCCTTGCATATGTTATTTATAACATAGAATAATATTTAATATTAGCTTTAGTGTTATAAATAACCACGTCTAAAATATGTAGTGGGATTCGTAATTCATATTGAAAATTTATTGATTACTCATAAAATTTTAAATGATATCAATTTTATTGATTGACATAAAATGACCATCAAAGTACCACCAAATTAGGAGAATCAATCACTTGAGTATTGAAGTTAATGCATATCAAATATACCAAATAGGCTTACCAAATATCATATCAAGATATGCCTTTCCATACATTGAATTAAGAAGTGAATAATATTTAGGAATAGAAAGTTGGGATAGGGTACACTCTTATTCATCCATTCTTTTTCATCTCTTTTCCCATACAAGTTTTAGCTAGATAGCTATTAATAGCCTTTATAGCAAGCCTTTCCACTTTATGACATACCCAAGGTATGCAAAGTCCTCACCCCTTCAAGAGAAATGATCCATGGATGTAATACCAAGAGCTAGCTATATGATCTAGATGTGAAATTTGGTTTGGTAACATCTAGAATGATGTTATATATGATGGTCAAAATAGATCAGATAGAAGTATCACCAAAAAAGTACTTCTACAAATAGGGTAAAAATTGAAATACTCTTGAGAACCTTAGAACCAATAGCTAGACATATGATTTAAAGGTGAGAATCGGTTTGGTAACATCAAGAAAGATATTACACATGATGGACTAAACAGACCAAAAGAGATATCACCAAAAGGGGACTTCTTCTTATACAAAAGGAACCAAAATATACCTGAAATCTTTAAACACAATTTTGGAGGCCTAAACGGATGAATTAGGCTTTGAAAATGTGTAGGTTTTTCCCCTATGAAGGAAAAGTTGGCCTTCACTCTCCCTGCTTTGGCTCGTCAAGAGCTTTCAAACGATACCTTACCCACATGGTTTTGAGATTCCTACAAGATTTCCTTAAAGATTCCCTCCGGTCAAAGTTTATTTGACCAACCAAATAGGACCTAGACCGACATGTCACCCATCCAAGTAAGTAATCCAAGGGTCCATCCTTGGATGTCACGTCATGTAGCTGACATGTCACCTATCTGTGTGCTTAATCTTATAGTGGAGCTTCCTTGGAGCAGATCCTCTTTTTCTATATAATAAAGAGAAGGTGCTCCTTTGGGGCATCAAATGTTTGAGTGTGTAATTTGTGGTTTCTCTCTTCTCTTGTCCTTGGAGTATTACAATGGTATTAGAGTGAGTGTTTTAGTCCAAGAGAGTGGATCACCCCTCTTGGAAGAGACAAACTACTGAAACTAAATAATTTGAGGTGGAGAACATAGAGTAATTGCTAGACTTAGGAAGGACTTTAGAGAGCGGATGGGATGGATGTACCGAGAGGACAATTTCCCGCACCTAACTTTCCATTCTTGAATCCATTCCACATCAAGGTTAAATATATCCAATGTGAGCAAATGAGGGTATTGCTAGTTTATCACTTTGGTGTAAAATTCATGGATAGGGTGATGAACTCACCAAACCCGATGATTCTACCTATGGTGATATATGAAAAAGAGTGGGATTTGACAAACTACATTCTATTATGATGATATAGATGTTAATGTCCCAAATCCTCTCCCTTTCAACACTCAAGGAGAAATCTGTTATGTAGTGAGACCGAAAGTGATGTTTAGAGATTTTGTGGTTAGGAATTTTGGTGAGGAGTATTATCAACAAGTGATAGCTTTTGAGGTCCTAATGTTAGTTCTGATAGTTTGTGCACCTTCCAAAGTGATCATATTGACTCTATATTGAAGTAGACATTAACAATTGAGTGTTGCAGGAACCATGGATCCGCAATTGCAAGAGTTGGTGCAAGGAATGCAAGGGATGTTGAATGAATTTTGAGAAATTAAGATGACCATGGAGATATTACAAAGTCAAGTGCAGATCCTCAAGAACGATCAAGCCATGCAAGAAGAAGAGCCGTCTCAAAACCCAGCACTTGTGACTAAAGTACTTGGAGAGGCACGCGTGCCTACAAACCCCATCAACAATGAAGTCACATTGCTACTCCGGATGAAGAAGACCTGCAACATTGAGCCTTATAAGATGCAACATATGATGGGAATAGTGGAAAATTGGATCTCGAGAATGAATCGATATTTCCGATTGTTCTCAATAGAGATCATGGAGCATGCTACAGGCATGTTTGCAAGTGGGTACTTGACTGATAAAGCCCTCACATGATATGATGCTTGGGAACAATCCATGTTGGTGGAGAGAAGGGAGGTCATGTGGACAGCAATGCAAGAAGGATTGTTGAAGAATTTCCAATCGGTGGATTTTGTGCAGATGACTTGAACCCGACTATGGGGATTGAGATAGAAGAACAACGTACAAGAGTATGTGGAGGCATGTCTAGATCTACAAGTTGCAATAACCAACATGAGTCCAATAGATGCTCTCAACAATTTCAAACGAGGGTTGAAGGAGCAGATTTGCCAAGAAGTCATAGTGCAAAATCCTCGCACTATATTTGAAGCTATTTCTTGTATGCAAAGAATACCAAGAGCGTTAGGTAGAGGTGAAAGAGTAGTTCCACCGAAACATTATCGGGCAGAAATGCCACACATGGGTGGACCAATACCGATGGAATTGGGCAACCACCAATTTCAAGATCAAGGAGCAGGACTGCTTCAAGGGGAGCGTGGACGGGTAGAGGAACGAAGAGATGGAGTTCCACGAGGAGAACAACACCGTTGTTACAATTGTGGCCATATTGGGCATATATCTACCAACTGTCGCAATCATTTCCCTAGAGGACCTTGGCCTTTGTACATGCAATCTTGGAACAACATGGAGAGGCACATTGAAGAGGAGGAGGTGGAAATCACTTTGGAAAATGAAGATCATCAATAAATGTACCTAGCGGCCTTACTCGCTCAATAAGGAAGCAGAGAAGCAAGGAAAGGAAGAAGACTAATGCGCAAAGATCCCAAAAGGCAACCTCACAATTGATTGTTGTGAATGGAATCCTAGAAGGCAATCAAGTGAGAGTATTAATAGATCCGGGAGCAACAAAGAATTTCTTGTCTCGCTCTATTGCAATAAGATTGGGAATCGATCCAGAGAGAGATGGGAGTGAAGAAGTAGAGTTACCTAACATGCAAACAGAAAGGATTGAATCATTACCTAGACGGGTAACACTCTCTATAGGAGAATATAAAGAAGCAATTGAGTGGCAAGTGATACAATTAGCTTGTTATGATGCAATCTTAGGCATGCCATGGATGGAGCATTACAACCCTATGGTAGATTGGAGGAAGAAAGTAGTGAGAACCCACCAATGGTCAATCATCGGGGTTAAAGAAAAATCACATATGCAGGAATTGCCTCTATATGTCACAGGGACGGCAACTATCTATAAGACTGATTGATGTTTCATGGGTCTAATAAGAGAAGTCCATAGTGCACAACTTGATGGAAAAATTCTTGAGAAATTGAAGGATGTGGTGGATGAGTTTCAAGATGTCTTTCCTGATGATCTACCCTCATGATTACCACCAAAAAAGAGAGTAGATCATAAAATTGAGACACTCTCGGGGAAGACACCTCCTTGTAAGGCCTTATATTGCCTTTCACCTCATGAGTTGGAGGAGTGTAAGACTCAAATTGAGGAGATGCTCCAGAAAGGGTTCATCCAATCTAGGATATCATTATATGGGGCTCCTATCTTGTTTGTAAAGAAGAAGGATGGTACAATGCACATGTGCATTGACTATTGGGGTCTCAATCAACAAATAGTGAAGAAAAAATACCCCTTACCTTGCATGGATGACCTGTTTGATCAACTCCATGGAGTGAGATACTTCACCAAATTGGACTTGTGGAGCCGTTACAATCAAATCCAAATTGTGGAGGAGGATGTGTACAAAACTGCCTTTCAAACCAAGTATGGCCACTTTGAGTATCTTGTGATGCCTTTTGGCCTTATTAATGCACCTACCACTTTCATAAGTCTAATGAATGACATATTTTATCCATACTTGGATAAGTCTGTTATCGTCTTCTTGGACAATATCTTAGTATATAGTAGCAATATGACGGGACACAAACAACATCTACAATAGGTCCTCCATATTCTAAGCCAAAATTGATTGTATGCCAAAATCTCAAAGTGCAAGTTTTGCAAGTCTGAAGTAGACTACTTGGGGCATAGAGTAAGTGCAAAGGGCATTCAAGTATTGATGGATAAAATAGAGGTCATTCAAAAATGAAGTGCTCCGGAAGATTAGACTCAACTCAAGAGCTTCTTGGGGTTGACGGGATACTATCGTAGATTTGTGAGGGACTTCTGCAAGGTTACACAGCCTTTAACGGTACTAATTGGCAAGGGGAAGAAGTGGACATGGGGAACTGTACAAGAGTTGGCCTTTCAAGAATTAAAAGCCACCTTGCTACATGCACCAATCTTGAAGTGGTATGACCCAAAACATCCAATCAAGTTGGCTATAGATGCATCAAGCGTAGCAATAGGAGCAGTCCTACAACAAGAGTGGCATGACTGATGACATCTAATTACATATTTCTCTTGAAAGTTATTATTGATAAACACAACTACCACACCATAGAACGAGAAGAGCTGGCCATCGTTTTGGCAACCAAGCATTGGAAGCACTATCTGGGCAAGAAGGCATTAGAGTAGAGATAGACCACAAACCTCTAGTCTACCTTGAGATGCAAAAGGATCTATCTTGTCACCAAATTTGGTAGGTAGAGTGGCAACAATGCTTCAACATGACAAATCACCTATGTGGAAGTTAAGAAGCAACTTGCAGATGCATTCACACGCTGCCAATGGCAAATATCTTGGTGGTAGAGGTTAAGATTAACCCTAAATTTTGGCCAAAGATTTTGGCTGCTACAAAAACTGACCCATAGATTGTAGAAGTGCAATCATCCAAAGGCGTCACCAGCACCCAAGGACTCATTTTGTGTGATGGCAGATTATGGATCCCAAATATCCCAGAATTATGCACCACCATTCTAGCGGAATGTCATGATTTGGCCATTGCAGGTCATATCGGAATGAACAAGACCTTGGATGCAGTCCAACGCCATTACTATTGGCCCAAGCTGAGCAAGGACATGATGGACTACGTGCATAGCTGCTAACTTTGTCAACATAACAAAGCTTCTAATCAAGCTCCTTCAGGGCCCATTCAACCTCCCCCCACTCCTACCCAACATTGGAAACAAGTGAGTATGGATCTTGTATGTGAATTACCCAAGACCACCTCAAGGTTTGACTCCATTGTGGTCTTTGTGGACCGCCTCAACAAAATGATTCATGTACACCCTACCACCAAGGATGTGACCGCTCCACAACTAGCTCAATTATACTTAGATCCAGTCTTCTCTCACCGTGGCTTATCTATAGTACTCATCATCGATAGAGGCACTCAATTCCCAATTTGTTTAGGCAAACACTCTTTGGTTTCTTCAAAACCAAGTTAGCCATGTCCACAGCTTACCACCCACAAACAAATGGCCAAACAAAGTGAGCTAATCGCACGATTGAACACATGTTACGTGGCTTCACCTTAAAAGAGCAAGAGAGGTGGGACACCCTACTCCCTTTGGAGGAATTTGCTTACAAAAATTAAGTGAATGCATCCACCCAAGTCCCTCTATTCTTCCTCATGTATGGTGAGCATCCTTCACACCTTATAGCTCAATGAAGATCCATCCAGTGGCTACCAAGGTCGATGCAGTCAACACATTTGTTTCTAGAATCCAACAAGGTATGGAGAGCGCCAAGCATAGATTACAAATTGCACAAAATTAACACAAGCAGTATGCTGATGCACACCATAGGCACATGGAGTTCAATGTTGGGGATCAAGTGTGGTTATTGACAACCAACCTCACATTAGTCAGACCTTGTAAGCTCAGACCTCGTTTTATTGTGCCTTTCTTGATTCTTCAATGTGTCGGTGCTGTGGCCTATCAGCTTGAGCTACCACCACACATGAAGATCCATCTAGTGTTCCATGTTTCCCTAGTACGCAAATATGCTCCCCGATCAGGCCAGGATCATTCCACACAAGACATTCTACCTTGTATGACACTCATTGATGGCATAAAGGAATGTGAAGTGGAGCGTATTCTCCAAAAACTCATGCATGGTACTCGCCATCCATGGGTGGACTATCTAGTACAATGGAAAGGTTACCCTCTCTATGAAGCAACCTAGGAGCCTATTGCAAATTTGACACATGCACTGGTGTTGACGCAAGCATTTGAGCAACAATTGCACAATGAGGAGGTTGCATCTTAAAAGGAAGGAGGTCTGTAATACCAAGAGCTAGCCATATGATCTAGATGTGAACATCTAGATCAGATGTGAACATTATATAACATCTAGAATGATGTTATACATGATGGTCAAAATAGATCAGATAGAAGTATCACCAAAAGAGTACTTCTACTAATAGAGTAGAAATTGAAATAGACTTGAGAACCTTAGAACCAATAGATAGACATATGATTTAAAGGTGAGAATTTGGTTGGGTAATACTTGGAAGGATGTTACACATGATGGACTAAACAGACCAGAAAGAGGTATCACCAAAAGGGGACTTCTACTAATAGAGTAGGAACCAAAATATATCTGATCAGATGATCTACATGTGAACATCTAGATCAGATGTGAACATTGTATAACATCTAGAATGATGTTTTACATGATGGTCAAAATAGATCAGATAGAAGTATCACCAAAAGAGTACTTCTACTAATAGAGTAGAAACCAAAATAAACTTGAGAACCTTAGAACCAATAGCTAGACATGTGATTTAAAGGTGAGAATTGGTTTGGTAATATATTGAAGGATGTTACACATGATGGACTAAATAGACTAGAAAGAGGTATCACCAAAAGGAGACTTCTACTAATAGAGTAGGAACCAAAATATGCCTAAAATCTTTGAAGGCAATTTTGGAGGCCTAAACGGATGAATTAGGCCTAAAAAATGTGTAGATTCCCCCTCCCCCCCTTATGAAAGAAAGGCTTGACTTCCCTCCCCCATGCTTTGTCTTGTTGAGAGCTTTTGAACGGTACCTTACCCAAGTGACTTTGAGATTCCTATATGAAGATTCCCTAAAAGATTCCCTCCGGTAAAAGCTTGTTTGACCACCCAAATAGCACCTAGACCGACATGTCACCCATCTAAGTAAGTAATCCAAGGGTGGAGCTTGCTGACATGTCACCTATCTTTGTGTCTAATCCTATGGTGGAGCTTCTTGGAGGAGATCCTCTTTGTCTATATAATAAAGAGAAGGTGCTCCTTTGGGGCATCGAATGTTTGAGTGTGTAATTTGTGTTTTCTCTCTTCTCTTATCCTTGGAGTATTACAATGGATAAGGATGGATGGATAAAGATTTTTGCTTTGATATGATTATTACTTTGGAGCACACAAAAACTTCTCCAAAATTATTTCCAAAAGTAAATGATCTTAAGGATCACTCTCTTTTCTTTGTTAATGAGGTGTTATAACAATAATCACGCATTATCCTTTATTTGGATTGATTAGGTGGTATACAAGATAAATAAAACTAGCACACATGACTCTTAGACTTCATTTGCAAGTCTTCACCAATAACAATTAATTCTATTTACTGATTAAGTTTGATTTGTGCTTAGATATTTATGTTAAATTGAAGATTTACTCTTGATTTCACTTTGAACTCTATGCATAATTTTATTATTGAGTTTTCCCCAAATACTTTATTAGCCAATATCCTTGAAAATATGAGAACTCTATCTTTAAGATTCACTAACCAAAAATTTTTACATTTAAATAACCTCTATATGCATCAATCCAATGCAACTTTGAATGCTTGTATCAATATTTGCATAATACTTCTTAATCTCATTAACATATGATTGCATAACAATGTGAAATTGATGCTTGGTATTAATTCAATTTTTTGTCCATACAAATTGAGAGACCTCTTATTTTTTGGACTTTTTCTTTGATATCAATCATTTTTCTTTCAAGCTAATTTACAAGTTTCTTGTTACTTGAAATAATAGCAAGGAGGGAATATATCTTTTAAAAGGTTTTTTTTTAGGTATTAATGAATTGAATAAAATCACACAATGTGTCTTTTAAAGGTAACTAATACATATGAATAAGTGATTTCCTAATTCATACTCAAAATTTCATTTGTTGACAATCTCAAAGATAATGGGTATGTCTTTCTAATTTAATTTGAGGATACCTCATAAGTATATAAGAAGGAAAAAAAACCATTTTTCCCCAAATGTTGATTTTGTTTCAATTTCAGTTCCTCTATCCTCTATAATAAAGGAAATAAGCTCAAGATCTTTAGACTTGATAAAGTATAAGCTAGGTTGCTATAATATGCATTCAACATCCTTTTATTAACTCAAGAAATATGGAATAATTTATATTGATGAAAATTTTATTCTTATTTTATTTTATTTTCTTACATGTCTCTAGGTGTATGACTAGTGCGAGAGTGCTATCAAGGACATGACTAGATAGTTGAGCAATATTTCTTTGAACTCTTATTCTATTTTTTAGAGAGATTGAATGAGAAAAAAGAAAACCTAAGTGAGAATAAGATGAAACAAAAATCACACATGGAAGAAATCATCCATATCAACAATAAGTATGGTGTATTATATTGAATTGATCTAAATATTCAACTTTCATAGAATAAATATACATTTTATTAACTTGCAAAAAATATTTAAATAGAAAAGAAAGGTTGATGAGTAATGTTCCAAGAAGTTTGAGGAAGTTGAAAACAAGGATGAAAACATCTAATTATATTTATCTTTCCATTAATCTATATCTTCAAAGGAAGATCAGGTAAAAGGAAAACCCAAGAAGCAGTAAAGTGAAAAATATGAACTTTAATCAAGACACATCCAAAATCTAGTGCCAATTATTTCATAATTTATTTTAAGTATGCTTCTATAAAATATTTTGGGACATACAACAAAGTGATTCTTAGAATTTTATGATATTCAATTTGTTGATTAATTTTGATAATTACATTTCAATTATACTTCCTCAATTTCTTAGATTTGTTTAAGAATTGATTTTAGTCTCATTCAATCTTGATACTAATGATCTTTTAAGAGAAATCTTGAAAAATATATTTATCTATACAAAACTTTTAAAGGATCTAAAATTATACCTTTAATAGGTAACATATATAAATCTATTGTAGCTAAAAAAATTAAAAAAATTAAATTTTTTTATTTAGATTTCAATAGCATAATTATGATGTATATAGTAAAGTCATAACATAGATATATAATGCAATATATGCTTCCAACTAACATGGCATTCCTTTTTTCTCAAAAATTCATTAGTGTATACAATAATAATTTTATTTTAATTTTGGGACACACAATTAAAATTTTACTTATTTATTAATTTCACTCTTGTTTGAAAAGATATGATATATTTCACACTTAGTTGATAAATCTTTTGGAGTTATGTCCATCTTCAAATGGAAGAAACTCAAAGCCAAAGGCACTCTAAGAGATGAATGCCAAATTAGACAAGTCCAAAGGATAAGCAAAGACCAAGAATACAAGTATAAAGACCTTATGCAACAAGAATTTTAGCATAAATACCTTTGGCTAAGAAAGACATTGGCCCAAACATTGTTGCACCCAAAGATTATATACAAATTTGAATACGTTGTGTAACAATATAGAGTTTAGTGATGGAGTTAGTCAAGGTGATGGAGTTAGTCAAGGTTAACAAAGTAGTGAATAGGCCAAATTAGCCTAGAATAATATAGAAGTATCTAGGAAGCTTTCCCTAGCTTAGCTTGCATCAGCTTTAAATATTCTAGAAGTATCAAGGAAGCTTCTGGGGAACCTTCCCACTAGTTTAGCTTACATCACAAGTAGGTAGTTTTTAGAAGGAATCTTCTAGAAGCTTCCAACCAGCTTAGCTTACACACCAAGTAGGCAGTTTCAAGAAAGAAACTTCTTGAGAAGCTTCTCAGTTAACTTGGCTTGCACTCCAAGAAAACGGCTCATGCAAGCTTCTTGAGAAGCTTCTCAAGGGCCTTGTATGCGCCCTATAAATACAAGAGCCAAAGATCATGTTAGGTATTTAGAGTTTACCCACATTCAAATGTCCCAATGTGATCTTCCATTCTCTTATTTCTCTCCTTGGTCTTGGTCTTGGTGTTTTACATTGGTATCAGAGCAAGAATGGGATGGATGGAATTTATGGACCACCAAATCCACTTCCACCAAACCACTAGGATTTTTGTGTCCAAGAACTACCTAAGCATTGTTTCACACAATTCATCACCTCGCGCTTTGGGCAAGATTTTTTGCATATGATCACCTTGTTTGAGGAGCCCTTGATACTTCCGGTTGTAACTTATGGAGAACCTTGGATGTACTACATCTATATGTTAATAAATTTGATAAATTAGGAGTAGTGGGATAGAGTAGTAGCCATGGCAGAAATACTAGACGTTATCATTGCTATGCAACAACAAATCAAGCACCTTACTTGATTGTTGGATGAACAAGACCAACAATGACAAGAACACATAGAGAGAGCACCAGTTTGAGATGAAGAAGATTGAATCCAATTTCCAAAACCCAAGGTGTTTGAAAGCAAGAATCTTCCGAGCACAATGGAGAATTTTGTGTTTGATTGTGAATGTTAGTTTGAATCTTCCAATCCTCAAGATGAATAGAGACAAATTCTCTTGGCTTCTAGCCAATTGGATTGTGACAACCCAACAAATATCACTTACTTACTTACTTGCCTAATACCGCAAAAGTGATATTTGTTGGGTTGTTACAATCCAATTGGCTAGAAGCCAAGAGAGTTTGTCTCTATTCATCTTGAGGATTGGTAGATTCAAAGTAACATTCAAAATCAAACACAAAATTCTCCATTGTGCTCGGAAGATTCTTGCCTTCAAATACCTTGGGTTTTGGAAATTGGATTCAATCTTCTTCATCTCAAACTGGTGCTCTCTATATGTATTCTTGTCATTGTTGGTCTTGTTCATCCAACAATCAAGTAAGGTGCTTGATTTGTTGCTGCATAGCAATGATAATGTCTAGTATTGCTGCCATGGCTACTACTCTATCCCACTACTCCAAATTTATCAAATTTATTAACATATAGATGCATTACATCCAAGGTTCTCCATAATTTTGTTCTCGTAGATATACAAATAAAAAATTGTCCAAATACAAAGCAAATAGCAACAATCTCAGTTCTTCTTGGTTGCGTCTTTAATCTCTCAAGTAGCAACTACATCTAAAAGAGAGTAACAAGCACTGACTTGCAACCTCGTCACAATAATTTGTCACTCATAATCACACATCTTTTAAATCTTTCCAAACAATCTTGATTGTGATGATTCATTCTCTCTCAAGAATGGCACTTCACTACAAAATGACTTTGCCTCACAATTGTGTTCTACTCTCCCACTAAAGGCACAACTTCCTTGATCAAAATTGCTTCACATCAACTCAACACTACACTCACAAATGCAAAATACTACCAACACTACAATTCCTCTCAGATCTTCCAAGGCATTGCTCCGATTGCACTTCACTCAAGATCCAACACACAGAATGAAGATCAAGGCTGTGGAATCCAACATCCAACAAACACACTGACTTGCACTTCAAAATTCTCCCAACCCTCACAAACACAACCACAAAGTTGATACTCGAAATTAAGCTCAAGCAACAAGCGTTGCTTCATAGCACTTCGCTTTCTCTATTCTCAGAATAATGAGCACTGAACAACAACAAATGCCTCCTTTAAATAGGCAGAACTCTTCAACAATTATCTAACTTCCTAAACTTCTTCCTAACAACTTTACCAACCTACAAATCCAAAATGACAATACACCTCATCATATCTGCCCTTCAAAATCTCAAATTTGCTACTACTCCAATCCAATGTCTACCTCTACTTTGGCTTCCAAACTCAATAAAAACCCCTTCATCTCATGTACTTTGGGTCTATCTAATTCTACTATGTCCTTTGCTCTTCCTACTACCTCTTCACTACAAACTACAATTGCACCAATGAGTAACTTATCTAACTCATTTTCTCCCAACCACTCTTCTCTAAAGTGTCAAGTGTCAAATTCAAAGACACCTACACTCCTACTTCTGCCACCTTGGACTTTGTTTCTAACCTCATGGATCTACAAAGTCTCTCCAATTCTGAATGTACTAAGTCCAATCTAAGATACACATTGTCTTCTGCTTCTAATATCTTCCTATCTACTCAATCTCTTAAGAAAATCAACAACTGGCTCAATTCAATGTCCTTCATCTTCTTCTTCCTTGTTTCCTGCACTAACAACTTTAATTCATGTAGTCTTGCTTCCTCCAATTGGACTTCAGACATCGTTCCTAACATTACTTTCATTCTTATAACAACGTCTTTGCTTGCATCTTGTCTTGGCGTCTGTAGCTTCTCTCTCTTTGCTAACAATTCTTCACAATACATCTTCCCCTCATCTTCCAACTCGGCATTCAACACTTCTTCTTCTTTATTTCCTGCACTAACAACTTTAATTCATATAGTCTTGCTTCCTCCAATTGGACTTCAGACATCGTCCCTAACATTACTTTCATTCTTATAACGCCGTCTTTGCTTGCATCTTGTCTTGGCGTCTGTAGCTTCTCTCTCTTTGCTAAAAATTCTTCACAATACATCTTCACCTCATCTTCCAACTCGGCCTTCAACACTTCTTTCTCCTTCACAATCTGCCTAAGCTGTTCTTCCATTCCTCTGACCAACCCCCACAATCGTTCTTCTTCTTTATCGTGCGTGGCCAACTCTCATTGCCAAGCCTGATCTTTCTATGTTGCACTGGTCTTCAAACTTTCCAACTCTTGACCCATAACAACACCCATTGCCTTCAAATGTATCACTTCTATGTATGTATCACACACTTCTGCCCGCAAGGCTTTAGACTTCACTAACTGCTCCTCCCAATCTTCTTCTTGCTTTGTCATGGCTTTGCCTCTCTTTGCAAAGTCCTTCATTAGACTCTCAATCTCCTTTCTCCTCAGCTCTACATCACTACGAAGCTCGACTAACTCACAATCTCCTCGACTCAACTTCCTTTTCAACTTCAGATTTTCATCACTCATATATCGTACTATTGCCAATTCATCCTTCACTCTTGAATAATCTTGCTTCAATTCATCTTGCTTCTTTTGTAATTGTACTAGCAAAGGACAAACCACTCGTGACAAGTACTCTACTCCATCCAAGACTTTGGATTGCTCAACTTGCTTTGGCTCTTTGCTTCTACCCCCTTTGTCTAGAGCTTTACTCCAAAGTTGTAATCTTCTAAGTCTTAGAGGTTCTTCATCTGAACTACCCCCTTCTTCTTCTACCGGACTCACATTACTTACTTCTACTATCACAGTAGCAACACTTCTTCCCCCTTTTTTGCTTTGCTGAACTTCCGCCATTGACTCAGCCTCCAGAGTTTCTTCTATTTCAGCTAGATGGAACTCTTGTTCTTCTTTCTCAACATCATCTCCACCTTGTTGCTGAACTTCTACCTCACCTTTGCTTCCATTTATTGACTCTTCACTTTGCAGTGTCAACTCTAGTTCTTTTTTTGTTTTGAGTCTTCTTCCTTGTACTTGGCTTCACCTTTCAACTCTTCTACTCCTAACAACTCATCAAGCACTACAACTTCTTGTCTCGGGTTTACTTTCTGCACCTTCTTCGGCTTGATTGGCAACAAACTCTCCTCCGGATGACTTTGCATCGTTGTCTTCAAAATGGCTACTGCTACTTGTAGATATTGCCATGTGTGCATATAATGCTCATCACTACTTTGGATCCGTCAAATATACTACTCTTCCTTGCCATATTTAGTCTTTTGTAAGTTGGGATGGAAATGCAACACCATCTTTCTTTGCTCAGATTCCTTCATCAAGTTCAACCCAAAGTAGAAATGGGTAGCAAAATGGCACCAAATAGTGAGGCCCATCTTGCTTTCTCCGATACCACACCATCTGCCATGTTCTTTGTTGGAAAACACTTTGCCCAGTTTAGTGGTGCACTTGAAAATATTTGGTGGAAGAAGACCGCATGATGCTTCATCACATAAGTTGTGCAATTGGGCTTGAAAAGTGCCATCATTGCCCCATCAATGCTTCACCTAACTAGGTCTTGATAGGTATGCACCTTATACCCATTCTTTGTGCATAGCAAAGTAAAGGAATTTTGGATCTCATCCGTCTCCTCCGCAGACTCTCCTTTTTCCAAGAAATGTGGCCCCAGTTTCCTCACTGGCCTCTCTCCCCAACACCAGTCTCCAATCTGTCTCTGTCCATCAAGCCAGATTGCCTCTCTTTCCTTCACCCTTAGGTCCCTCCTCACAATCACTCGAGGCTACTTCAGCCATAAACCCTAGAAAGCTCAAATTCCAGTTCCATGCCAAAAAAGTGCTCCAAAGTCTACTAAGGATTTCAATTCAAGTTATCATATCTAATCTTCAAATCATGATATTTCTTACTACGAGCAACGGACTCTTCTTCTCACCTTACTTTGGCATTGTGCAATCTTTAGTGTGTGGTAATTGAAAAATGATTCTACAATCTCTTGGTCTTGAAATCCTCACTCCTTCAGCCTTGCTAAACATCAAACACTCAACCGGCTTCTTTATAGGCACTCCTTTGAGTCGACTACTCAATGGTGTAGGATACTTATGGGACATTTCACAATCTCCTTGACGGAGTCCCAATTTTATAGTTCCTTGTTGATCAGCCATTCCTCTGTCGCTCATCATTGAAATGCACCTTTTTGCATGACTTCCTCCTTGTGTTATACAGGTTTAGTGGTTTGCGCCTTGTCTGCTATTTCTTTGCCTGTACTTTCTTGATTCACCCCTACAAAGAGAAGTTATTACGCCCTCTTTACATTGGGTTGATCACCCTGAGACAAAGTCTCCTTACTTTGGGTCTCTCTTGGCCAATTTTGACTTGAGTACTTTGTTTTGGACTCAGAGTTATGTTACTTTGGGTTTCAACCCAAAGTCACCCTTCTTTGCATTCTAGTGCCATTTGGTTCAATACAACTTTGTCTATACACTTCTTCTTCAAAACCGAACAGAAATTAAAAAGAAAAAGAAAAATATGAGTACCATATGGATGGTGTGGCAAAAATTTGGTGGTGATTTTGAGTGGAGAGAGTTGAATGACAAATTGTTGCACCAATCTTGACATGGGCAGAATTCAAGGATGCAATACTTGGTCAATTTCAAACTAAAAATGCCACCCGAGCTGCACGACATAAATTGGCAGAGTTGAAGCAAATTGGCTCTATAAGAAGCTACATCATGCAATTTCAAAACATCATCATGCAAATTCTAGATATACAAGAAGGTGAAGTTCTGGATCAATTTGTGAGGCGCTTGAAGTCATCAACTATATTGGAGGTGACTGCGGGAGCCACAAAACATGGAAGAAGCCATGCAATTGGTTGAGCGCTTTGATTCCTTGGTTGTGATGACTTGGTCTTGACCTTGACATACACAAAGCCTACCAATACACTATGCACGGGTGGAGGAACCAAAATCAATGGAGATCGATGCTATCCAACGGAGACCACTTGGTACAATAGAGAGAGAAAGATAATGAAAAATGGTGGTTGTTTTTATTGTCACTAAGTTGGACATCATATTGCTGAATGTCCACTTAGGAATGGGTGACCTCAAGAAGTCACCTAGATAGAGTTTGTGGAGTAGAATGATCAAGGAAACAAGGAATCCCAATAGGAGATTTCAAGCCGTCTCCTTTTGGGAGCTTGATTAGTTCTAATAGGATTGAAGGCTTGACTTATGCAAGTTTGTTTCACTTGCAAGATATGATATCTAATTGGGGTTGTAAGTTTTGGTTGATTTTGGAAGTTCAAAGAATTGCATGTCTATGCAAGTAGAAAAGGAATTGTGTATTTTTATCAAGCTAGTAATTAGAAGTAGATTGATGATGGCTGATGGTAGAAAGGGTTCTGCATTCCATAACTTGCATCTTGTTATCTTCAAGATTGGGAAGGAGTATTTGGAGTATATGAATTTGGAGTGGCACCTCTACACTATGATGTCACTCTAGGACTACCTTGGCTTGAACATCACAAGGTTCAATTTCATTGGACCCGACGACAAATTCAAGTATAACACCAAGATAGGAATTTTTGATTAGGTTGTTCGGCACCTTTGAGTATGACACCTAAGAATAGTCAATCCTAAGATGGGAAGTTTTTTGAGAAGGTAGCCATAGAGCGAGCCTTGAAGGGAGATGAGTCCCAAGATGGAAATTTTGTCAAGAAAGTAGCCATGGAGCAAGCTTTGAAGAGAGATGAGTCCCTAGATGGGAAGTTTGTTAGTGAAGTAGCCATAGAGCAAGCTTTGGAGGAAGATAAGTCTGTTTTTAGGTGGCTCAAGTCGACTGCACAAGTACAATTTGAGGAGGGCCAAGAGCCTCATCAAGCAATGGTTGATCAAATAGTTCAAGAGTTTGTGGACATGTTTGCGGATGATCTGCCAAAGGGATTACCCTTGGATTGTGGTATGCCCTTCAAGATTGAGTTATTGCCAGGGAGTACTCCAATGAGTAGACCAATCTATTGGCTCTCACTAAAGGAATTGGAGGAGTTGTGAACAACACTTACAAATTTGTTAGAGAAGGATTTCATACTACATAGCACCTCTCCTTTGAGAGCACTGGTACTAATTGTTCCAAAGTAGGTGGAAGACTTCATTTTTGTATTGATTATCATGGGCTCAATAAGCAAACAATGAAGAATACATATCACTTGCCTCGGATCGATGACTTGCTTGATCACTTGAGTGGAGCACAATACTTTTCCAAGATGGATCTTCATAGCAACTATTGGCAAATCCCCATTGATACGTAAGATGTGAAAAAAACTGCCTTTTGCACAAGGTATGGGCATTTTGAGTGGAGAGTTCTACCCTCACTAATGCTCCAACAATCTTCATGGATAAGATGCATGGAGTGTTGGATGGACTATTGGATGGATTATTGGATTGGTACATAGTGGTGTTCTTGGATGATATCTTAATCTATAGCAAGACAAAGGTAGAACACATGAATCATGTACGGGAAGTCCTAAGATAACTACAGCAATGGAAATTTTACTGCAAGAAGTCAAAGTGTGCTTTTTGGCAAAAGGAAGTTACCTTCTTGCATCACAAGATCTCATTGGGGGGGATTACGATGGAAGAGGAGAAAATCAAGGCCATTACTAATTGGTCTACCCTAAAGGATGCTATAGAAGTACGTGCATTTAATGGATTGGCCAGTTTTTACCGACAATTCACCCACTATTATGCTCATGTGGCTGAACCATTGACTAACCTCTTGGAGAAGAACTTGAGCTTCTAGTGGACCAGCAAGCACAAAGAAGTATTCCAAAAGTTGAAATATATGGTGTCTTCAAGACCTATTCTTCAACCATATGATCCTCAACTACCTTTTGTGGTTGATTTTGATACTTCTAACTTTGCAATTGGAGCTATGTTGCAATAGGAATTCCCATATGGACGACATCCCATTGCCTTTGTGTCTCACCAACTAAATACAGTAAAAATAAATTACTCTGCTCAAGATCTAGAACAACTTGCAATGGTATATGCCACCAAGGTATGGATGCATTTTGTCTTGGGAAACAAGTGATCATGCAAACTGATCATAAACCATTGTTGTAGACCAAACGCTTAGAACACATGAAGAGTTGACATCATCAATGTGAGGAGCAACTCCAATTTTTCGACATCAAACTTGAGTACAAACCAAGTTGATTTCATGTCGTCCCTGATGCTCTATCATGATGACCTGATTTGAAGTCTCTTCCTCTCATCACGGTGGCAATTACTTTGGTGTCAATTGACTCTAAGTTCCAAAACAAGTTTGGTCAGCTCTACAACAAGATCCCTTCTTTCAAATGGTACATGGTTGTCTGATAGCATGCGATAAGGAGTACAACAATTTCTTCTTCAAAGAAGGACTTCTATACCATGAAGACCGGATCTATGTTTGAGCCAAAGGTGATCTCTGACTTGTGCACCTTCAAGAAGCCCATGATTTACCAATTGCTGGTCACATGGGTGTGGACAAGACCTTGGGTACCCTCCAATGCCAATGGTGGTGGCCCAACATGGCACGAGATGTTTGGGAGTTTGTCCAATCGTGTGGGAGTTGCCAATGCAACAAGGCCAATAACCTAAAAATTGAGTGGACTCCTTCAACCACTCCCCATTCTATTTACTCATTGGGAACATGTAAGCTTAGATCTCATCACCTCCTTGCCCAAGACAAAGCAAGGCCACATAAAAATTATGGTGTTTGTGGATTCTCCAACCTTGGCACAAATCTACTTCGACAATGTATTCAAGCATCATGGGATGCTATGTGTACTTATCTCTTACTGTGATCCTTGCTTCATTGGAAAGTTTTGGCAAACACTCTTCTAGATACTTGGCACCAAGCTTGCTTTGTCCACATCCTATCATCCTCAAATTGATGGAAAAACTGAACATGCCAATTGCACCTTGGAAGATACACTCCATGCTTTTGTCAACATTCACCATACCGATTGGTATGGATGTCTTGCAATTGCGGAGTTTGCATACAATAATTCTAAATAGACAAGCACCGGATTCTCTCCTTTCTTTCTCAATTTGGCCAAGATCCACTTGTTCTAGATTCCTTTCTTGCTCCTCCTGCATCTTATGTCCCTCATACTTTTGTATTCTTGACCACAATCTCCCAATCCTTTCAACAAGCCAAATCTCATCTCCTTGTTGCTCAAAATTGGTAGAAACAATATGCATATCACAATCATCGTGATCTCAAGTTTCAAGTTGATGATAAGATCATTCTCTCATCCAATAACCTCCCTCTTCCACTTGATACCCAAGCTTGTAAACTTGCTCCTAATTGGATAGGACACATTGATGTCACCCTAGTTGTCTCTTTTGTTGCTTAGGGACTTGCTTTGCCTTGCCATATGCATCCATCCTGTCCTTCATATTTCCAAGTTGAAACCTTTTGTTCCCAATCCATCTTCTTTTTCCTCTTGAGTCCAACCTCCTCCCCTTCATGTCCCTATCAATGATCATGAAGAGTATGAAGTTGATCATATACTTGCATGTTGCCAGATCCAACACGGCCTCCAACAACATATAGAGTACAATGTCCTTTAGAAAGGCTATCCTCTTCATGATGCTACATGGGGACCTCTTTCTCATTTCCAAAATGCACAACTGGCTATTTAGGAGTTTGAAGCTTCATTGGCAACAAGGATGTCACCAACTAGCGGTGGGAGAATATGTAACAATATGGAGTTTAGTGAAGAAGTTAGTCAAGGTTAAAAAAGTAGTAAATAGGCTAAAATAGCATATAATATTCTAGAAGTATCTAAGAAGCTTCTTGGGAAGCTTCCCACTAGCTTAGCTTGCATGCCAAGTAGGTAGTTTCAAGAAGGAAGCTTCTTGAGAAGCTTCCTTGTTAACTTGGCTTGCACTCCAAGAAAGTGGCTCAAGGAAGCTTCTCAAAACCCTAAACTCTAAACCCTTGTATGCTCCCTATAAATACAAGAGCCAAAGATCATGCTAGGTATTCAGAGTTTACACACATTCAAGTGTCCCAATATGATCTTCCATTCTCCTATTTCTCTCCTTGGTCTTGGTCTTTTACACACTGCCACTTAGTTAAAGAACTATTACCAAAGATAACTCTCATTCAAATAAGATTGTTTGCATTCAAAGGTGTGATTTGCATATGTGGGGAGGGATGACCCACTACCTAATATATTATTTAAGAATAAAGATTAAGGAATTTTCCTATAAAACCAAGTGCACATTGACCAATTCACTTTTATAAAGTGATTTTATTTTCAAATTTGAGCAAGCTTGGAAATTTCAAAGTCTTAATAGCATTTGTATTCCTATTGCCTTTTTGGTTATACAACCTTCACCTTTGTCCCTAGACCTTATTTGATGTGAAACATGGTGTTTGCTCAAAAACCCATGGGGGAGACCTCCAAAGCCATTCTCAAATTCCTACAATAAACAAGAGGGCAATTCCTTGCAAAAAGTAAGGCAGTTTCAAGCAAGAATCTTGGTTTTTTGCTCTAGAAGTAAGAATTTTGTGACTTTCAAATCATCCATGAGACAAAGGGGAAGAAAGAAAGATTGACAAGGACCTACAATGCAATCCTTATAATTAGACCAAGGAGAGTAGAAGAAATGTGTTAGGACTTGATGCATGACCACCAAGAGTCATGACACCATATACAAATTTTGTAGACAAAGGGCTCAAAGATGGCAACAAAGTGGCCTTTCCTAAGAAGAAATAAAAGAACAATGAGAGGAGAGTGCAAAGTTATAAGGATTTGGCTCAAAGGCCTATTGTTGGAGTGGTTATGAAGTTGTTCAAACATAGACAAAAACTTACTTTACCCAACATCCAAGCCATATTCTTTGACTACATATACCAAGGAGAACCCATCAATTGAGCCAACATGTTTCACTATCAAGTGAGGAGTTTGCAAGAATTTGAGGAAGACAATGGAGAAACTTACCTAGCTCCCTTTGTAGTCCATTTCTACATGGGGCTCAATGTACTAATGAGGGAGAAGTACAATAAGTTCTTGTGTCTCTTCCACCCAATAGGATACTTTACCTTGTAGCTTGAGGGGAAGTCCATGATCAAGAAGTATTGAGAAGCATAATTGAAGTATGTAGCAATTGGAGAATTTTTGTTGGTGGATGAAGAAGGATTTCCACAAAGACAAAGAAGCAAAAGACACTTGTAGCAAAGTCTTTAATACTAGCTCAAAAGCCAAGGAAGAATCCTCATGTGATAGATGTATCTTTGGAGGAAGAGAAAAAAGAATCTAAAGGAGAGGAGGAGGAAGAAAAAGAGTGCTCCTTTACCTTGTAGGGATTGGCAATATGATCAAAGGAAGGAAATCAATACAACAATGCTTAATTAGCTCCAAACCCAACACCAAGTGAGAATCAAGAAACCAGGCCAAGGACCAAGTTGGGACCTCCTACCAACCCAATGCATCTAAGGATCATGACCAAGAAGGGTGTGTTCAAGAAGAGGGGCAAAAAAATTTATAATTAGAATAATAAACAAACATCAAAGCCCAATAAGCACAAGAATTGTAGCCCAAATCAGAACCAAATAAAGAAGTAGAGGTCAAAGCCAAAGTAAAAGAAGAAGAGGAAGCCAAGGATCCTCAACTAGAAGTACATACTAAAGTTGGAGAAGGATTGGACCAAGCAACCAAAGTGCCAATCAAAGAAGGAGCACACTTCATCATACACATGGTAGGGGCAACACTTCAATTCATGGAGCTCTTTCTTCCCTAGTACTAGAAGAACTGCTTGGAGATAATAGATTACACCACCTTGGAGCACAACATGCTCAAGGAGATCTAAGATTTTAAGGAGAAGGAGTACTAAGCTAATGAAATGGCCAAGGCTAGAAACTTTTACAATGAGGAAGCAAAGAAGATGGATGCTTTGATGTAGGAAATTATTGAGGTAAAGAAGTAAAAGTCTTTCTTAATAGCAGGCCAAAAGAGGCAAGAGTATGAACTTGGTAGGTTGTAACTTGAATCAAGAACTTCACAAATTGAGGAGAAGGACATGAAATATGGGTAGAAAGACCAATTATGAGCAAGGGACAAAAGTGGTAAGCATTAACAGCAAGTTAGAAAATTCCAAGGTTTGAATTGTACCCTTGGATCTACAAATAGCCAAGTACAAAAAGGAGGTAGCACTCTTATTGACCCAACTAACTGAAGACATGAAGAAGTAGAAGGAAGAGAGTGAAATAGATTGATCCCAAATATTGAGAGAGGTGAAGAGAAAAGTAGCAATCTTGAACTATTACTTTGAGGAAGAGAAGTTGAAGGCCATCTAGTAGTTAGAGGTAGTCCAAAATCAATTTTTAGAAATGTTGAAGGAGGAAGGAAAAGGGAAAGAAATGAAGAAAAGGATAAAAAAAATTGAAGTTATAGGTTCAGAAGTTGTAAGGAAGAACCTACAAAGAGGAGAAAATGGACCAATTAGTAATTAGACTCAATGAAGATACAAATAGGAAGTTCACTAAAGTTTGTGATACCTATCTATTAAAAGTTTTGGAATACAAGGAGTAGAAAAAAACTCCTCCTTAGGAATTTTAAGGAAGAAGGTTTTTTTGTAGCAAGAACTTAAGGCAAAAGATACTTTAGTGAAAGAAGTTCTTTGTACTTGTAAGAAATTTGGAGTAAGAAGTTAACCAAAGATCTTTGTTGTTGTAAATTATTAAGGAGGAATGACTTCAAGGTTGTATATGAATTTGTAGTTGTGTAAGTCTCCTGAGTTGTAGGTCCAAAGAGTTGTAAATTCAAAACTGCCTTTGGAGCAGAGACTACACCTTGCTTGATACATGTAAGGTGCCTAAGTAACTTGCATATAATCAAGATTTGGTAAGATTAGAATTATAATTGAGTGATGTAGGTAGAGATAAAAGATTGATAAAAGATTTCCAATAATCTACTTAGCCTCAAAATCACTTTGGAGCAAAGTAGAAATGTATTTAAGGCTTTGGACTAAAGTCATTCAAGTTTATTCTAATATCATCAAAGTTCAATAAAGAGGTTTATTCTCATGTCATCAAAGCTCAATAAAGAGTACTTTTATTCTTCACAAAAAATATTTCTTCTATTTTGAATGTTTGTGAATGCTTGTATTGATAAGTGGTGATGGATTTTTAAATATATGATCACAAGTGCTAGAGTTTAGAGGGTAAATTTGCATTTGAGCAGGATGTATGATTTTGAGGGATATGAAGAAGTGATCCAATATATCAAGTAGTCAAGCTTGATTTGGAGCGTCGAGAGTATCATGGAATCAAAAAGCAAAGGTATTTAGCTGATGCAAAGATACCTTTGTAGTTGTACTTTCAGTGAAGGGTAGTATGAAACTTTGTCAAAGTCTTTGGAGTAAAAGAGCCTATGGAGTAAAGAGATCCATCACATTCAAGAGGAAATTGAAACCTACTTGTAGTGAATGGGATTCTCAAAGTGAAAATAGGTTTCTCTTTTCCAAACTGCACACAATGGATGACAATACCTTCTTTTGGAAGCAGTTTCTACCCAACAGGTTAAATAGAAAATAATAACCAAACTGCAATTTAGTGACAATTCCTTTGTGAAAACCTAATGTCAATATACTAATAGTACAATAGATAAGCATAGTCATTCTAATTACTACTATGGATATTTCAACATACTAATGCATCACTATAATGACTATCTATTGTTTCATGTTTAACATCTTGGGCAAAGTCAATTCCTAGAAGGGGGTAATATTGTCACTCTTAGGACACTACAAATATATAAATATAACTAACCAAAGATTATGCTCACTATAGGTTGAGTCCATAAGACTCTTGAAGGCAATGGTTCATTCAAAACAAAGGTTGCTTCACCTTGGAATTTTTATACCTTCCTTGTTGCTTGGCCAAATTCCAAAAAACTGTCTTTGAAGCGGTCTCAAGTAATATGATCTAGATTCACATCTTGGTGTTCTTGTAGTACAAGATTGATAATACTAAGGTGTCTTAGAATTAATGTCCTAGAACACAAAAACTAAGGGAGAAGAGAGATCTTCCCTATGCCCAATCATCGTGACAACTAAAATTGTGACAAAGTACTTTACCCTTCATGAAGTGAACCATATCACAAGATTTTGAAGTGAATATGATGCTCAATCCCACATGGAAATTTTGCTTTATGATACTCCAAGCATTTGGCCACCAATCTCTATATTGTTCTTGACTTTTGTAGAGTACCTAGAGTTACATACTCTAGTTCCACATGAATGATTCCTCTCCCTCAAGTGCTTCTACTCATATGTCAAGATTACTCACTCCCATTCAACTAAACATGCAATCACTCTTACAAAGTGCAGATTTATACACAAACACCAATCCAAGAGTCTTGATGGTATAAGATTTAGTTATTGCAAAAGAAAGATGCACCAAATGGACACGGTGGTTATCAAGCTTAAGCCCTTTACATGCTTCCTACTTAGTTGTGAAGAAATCCAATGGTTATAAAGAGCTAGAAATCTCCTAATTACATCTAAGGCACCTAGTGCTAATCATCTCTTATCCACTAACCATAAACCTAATCCTTATGCATGGGTAGGTCATGACTACAACCACCTCAGTCTTTTGTTGTAAACATTGAGTTTGTTGATTACTAGCCTAACACAAGTCCTTCATCTTATATGCTAACTATTATGTACAAAGTATGTATAGAGAAGAAAGTGCATTTTTCTATGACTATAAAATCAACACTATCCTACCTATGAGATGAAACTTAGTTGTTTTTTACAAAGCTAACTGCCAATAGTCTCATAGGAAGTCATTGGTGAAGTTATTCATTGTTGGTACAAATGAATGGTATTAGTGATTAATTGCTTGCCCCTTTACATACATAGATTAAATTTTTGAGCTCCTTCTTGTACACTTCAACTATTTTTTGTAGCTAGCACGGGCCTCTACAAACTTGGTGTTTGTATGCCCTTGCAATTTGATGAAGATCATTGTAAGCTGGTAGTTTGTATACACTTTCCTTTCCAATGCACCAATCTTTGTCCTAAGATCCTTCCTCTTCATATGCTGAGGAATTCTTGTTGGTCATTCATTCTGACTAGTTTAGTACTTGGATTGTTGTATGCACATCAAATTGCAAGCAACCTGTAATACCAAGAGCTAGCCATATGATCTAGATGTGAAATTTGGTTTTGGTAACATCTAGAAGTATGTTATACATGGGTCTAAATAGATCAGATAGAAATATCACCAAAAGAGTACTTCTATTAATAGAGCATAAATCAAAATAGACTTGAGAACCTTAGTATCAATAGCTAGACATATGATTTAAAGGTGAGAATTGGTTTGGTAACATCTGGAAGGATGTTACACATGATGGACTAAACAGATCAGAAAGAGGTATCACCAAAGGGGACTTCTACTAATAGAGTAGGAATCAAAACATGCCTGAAATCTTTGAAGGCAATTTTGGAGGCCTAAACGGATAAATTAGGCCTTGAAAATGTGCAGTTTATCCCTCACTATAAGAAATGTTGGCCTTCCCTCCCCCCTGGTTTGTCTTGTCGAGAGCTTTCCAATGGTACCTTACATGATTCTTAGACTCTTACATGAAGATTCCCTAAAATATTCCCTCCAATTAAAGCTTGTTTGACCAACCAGATAGGACCTAGACCGACATATCATCCATCCAAGTAAATAATCCAAGGGTGGAGCTTGTTGAAATGTCACCTATTTGTGTGCCTAATCCTATGGTGGAGCTTCCTTGGAGGGAGATCCTTGGAGGTGCTCCTTTGGGGCACCGAATGTTGAGTGTGCAATTTGTGTTTCTCTCTCTTCTCTTGTCCTTGGAGTATTGCAATGGTATCAGAGCGAGTGTCTTAGTCCAAGAGAGTGGATCACCACTCTTGGAAGAGCACAAACTAGTGAAATTGAGTAATTTGAGATGGAGAACATAGAGTAATTGCTAGACTTAGGAAGGACTTTAGAGAGCGGACGGGATGGATGCACCGGGAGGACAACTTCCCACACCTAGCTTTCCATTCCCAAATCCATTCCACATTAAGGTTATGTACATCCAGCATGAGCAAATGAGGGTATCGCTAGTCTATCACTTTGGCGTAGAATTCATGGACAGGGTGATGAACTCACCAAACCCAATGATTCTACCTATGATGATATATGACAAAGAGTGGGATTTGACAATCTACATTCTACTATGACGATATGGATGTGAATGTCCCAAATCCTCTCCCTTTCAACACTCAAGTAGAAATCCGTTATGTAGTGAGACCGAAAGTGATGTTTAGAGATTTTATGGTTAGAAATTTAGGTAAGGAGTATTATCAACGAGTGATAGCTTCGGAGGTTAGAAATTTAGTTAGGAGTTAGAAATTTTGGTAAGGAGTATCAACAAGTGATAGCTTTGGAGGTCCCAATGGTAGTTCTGATAGTTTGTGTGCCTTCTAGAGTGATCATATTGACTATGTATTGAAGTAGACATTAGCAATTGAGTGTTGCAGGAACCATGGATCCACAATTGCAAGAGCTGGTGCAAGGAATGCAAGGGATGTTGAATGAATTTTGAGAGATTAAGATGACCATGAAGACATTACAAAGTCAATTGCAGATCCTTAGGAATGATCAAGCCATGCAAGAAGAAGAGCCATCTCAAAACCTAGTACTTGCGATTGAAGTACTTGGAGAGGCACTTGTGCTTACAAACCCTATCAATAATGAAGCCACATTGCTACTCTGGATGAAGAAGACTTGCAACATTGAGCCTTACAAAGGGTAGTGTATGATGGGAGTAGTGGAAAATTGGATCTTGAGAATGAATCGATATTTCCGATTGTTCTCAACAAAGATCATGGAGCATGCTGCAAGCGTGTTTGCATATGGGTACTTGACAGATAAAGCCCTCACATGGTATGATGCTTGGGAACGATCCATGTTGGCAAAAAGGAGGTTTAGCCCTCACATGGACATCAATGCAAGAAAGATTGTTGAAGAATTTCCAATCTCTGGATTTTGTGCAGATGGCTTGAACCCGACTATGGATTGAGACTAAAGAACAACGTACAAGAGTATGTGGAGGCATTCTGGATCTACAAGTCGTAATAACCAACATGAGTCCAGCAAAGGCTCTAGACAATCTCAAATGAGGGTTAAAGGAGCGGATTTGCCAAGAAGTAATGGTGCAAAATCCTCGCACAATATTTAAAGCCATTGCTTATGCACAAAGAATAGCAAGAGCATTGGGTGGAGGTGAAGGAGTAGTTCCACCTCAACATTATTGGGCAGAAATGCCACACATGGGTGAACCTGTACCAATGGAATTGGGCAGCCTTTGATTTCGAGATCAAGGAGCACGACCATTTCAAGGAGAGCGTGGACAGGTAGAAGAACGAAGAGATGGAGTCAAACAAGAAGAAGGAACTCAAGGAGAACAACGCCGTTGTTACAATTGTGGCTGTATTGGGCACATATCTACCAACTGTTGCACTCTTTTCCCTAGAGGCCCTCGGCTTTCATACATGCAATCTTTGAACAAAATAAAGAGACGCATTGAAGAGGAGGAGGTAGAAAAAACTTTGGAAAACAAAGATTGCCAGTAAATGTACCTCGCGGCCTTACTGGCTCAATAAGGAAGAAGAGAAGCAAGGGAAGGAAGAAGACTAATGTGCAAAGTTCCCGAAAGGCAACCTCACAATTGATTGTCATGAATGGAGTCTTGGGAGGCAATCAAGTGAGAGTATTGATCAATCCAAGAGCAACAAATAATTTCTTATCTTGCTCTGTTGCAATAAGATTGGGAATGGATCTAGAGAGAGATGGGAGTGAAGAAGTAGAGTTGCCTAATAGGAAAACGGAGAGGATTGAATCATTATCTAGATGGGTCACACTCTCTATAGGAGAATGTTAGGAAGCAATTGAGTGGCGAGTGATACAATTAGCTCGTTATGATGCAATCTTAGGCATGCCATGGATGGAGCATTACAACCCTATGGTAGATTGGAGGAAGGAAGTATTGAGAACCTTCCAATGGTCAATCATTGGGGTTAAAGAAAAATCACCTAGGTAGGATCTGCCTTTATATGTCATAGGGACGGCATCAGTCTATAAGACCAATAGTTGTTTCATGGGTTGAATAAGAGAAGTCTAGAGTGCACAACTCGATGGAAAAATTCTTGAGAAATTGAAGGCTCTAGTGGATGAATTTCAAGATGTCTTTCCTGATGATCTACCTTTAGGATTACCACCAAAAAGGAGAGTAGATCTTAAAATTGAGACACTCCCGGGGAAGACACCTCCTTGTAAGGCCCCATATCGCCTATCACCTCATGAGTTGGAGGAGTGTAAGACTCAAATTGAGGAGATGCTACAGAAGGGGTTCATCCAACCTAGCATATCATCATATGGGGCTCTTGTCTTGTTTGTACAAAAGAAGGACACTACAATGCGCATGTGCATTGACTATCGAGGTCTCAATCAACAAACAGTGAAGAACAAATACCCCTTACCTTGCATGGATGACTTGTTTGATCAACTCCATGGAGCGAGATACTTCACCAAATTGGACTTGCGGAGTGGTTACAATCAAATCCAAATTGCAAAGGAGGATGTGTACAAAACTGCCTTTTGAACCAAGTATGGCCACTTTGAGTATCTTGTGATGCCTTTTGGCCTCACCAATGCACCTGCCACTTTCATGAGTCTAATGAATGACATATTTTGTCCATAATTGGATAAGTCTGTTATTGTCTTCTTGGATGATATCTTAGTATATAATAGCACGATGACGGAACACAAACAACATCTACGAGAGGTCCTCCAAATTCTAAGACAGAATCTATTATACACCAGAATCTCAAAGTGCAAGTTTGGCAAGTCTGAAGTAGACTACTTGGGGCATAGAGTAAGTGCAAAGGGCATTCAAGTATTGACCGATGAAATAGAGGTCATCAAAAATGGAGTGCCCCAATAGATCAGACTCAACTCAAGAGCTTCTTGGAGTTGACGAGATTCTATCGTAGATTTGTCAAGGACTTCTCCAAGGTTGCATAGCCTTAAACGACACTACTTGGCAAGGGGAAGAAGTGGACATGGAGAACCGCACAAAAGTTGACCTTTCAAGAATTGAAAGCCACCTTGCTACATGCACCAATCTTGAAGTGGTATGACCCAAAACATCCAATCAAGTTGGCTATAGATGCATCAAGCATAGCAATAGGAGCAGTCCTACAACAAGAGTGGCATGACAGATGGCATCCAATTGCATATTTCTCTTGAAAGTTGTTACCGGTAGAGCACAACTACCACACCATAGAACAGGAAGAGTTGGCCATTGTTCTGGCAACCAAGCATTGGAAGCACTATTTGGGCGAGGAGGCATTTGTAGTAGAGACAAACCACAAACCTCTAGTCTACCTTGAGACGCAAAGGGATCTATCTTGTCGCCAAATTTGGTGGGTAGAGTGGCAAAAACACTTCAACATGACAATAACCTACGTAGAAGGTAAGAAGCAACTTTTAGATGCATTCACACGCTGCCAATGGCAAACAACTTGGTGGTAGAGGTTAAGATTAACCTTGAATTTTGGCCAGAGATTATGGCTGCTACAAAAACAGATCCACAGATTATAGAAGCGCAATCATCTAAAGGCGTCACTAGCATCCAAGGACTCACCTTTCGTGATGGCAGATTATGGATCCCAAATGTCCCTTAATTATGCACCACCATTCTAGCATAATGTCATGATTCGGCCATTGCGGGTCTGTGAGTCGGCCTATCTCTCACTCAGGATGAACCTCTGATAGCTATTATGGTAGTGCACCATGGACTAAGAAGGCAAGGAACCCCAACTCCATCATACTCTTCCAAGGCTAACACTCCAAGACTCAAGACATTGCTCACTAGAGAACTCAATGAGAGAAAGATAGTGGCAAATGAAAGGATGATGAGTACCTCCTCACCCCTTGTTTATATACTTGTGAAATAGTTACTTACCAAAGTTACTAATTACCGCAATAACTCAAGTTACTAGACTAAAAGTCAAGTAAAGTCAAAAAATAGAAAGGAATATCCATTCACATGGGCATATTCCCCTAAGCATGTGGTCTTATCTTGACCCAACCACTAAGTCAAGGATTCCTTCACATGGACTATCCTTGGACTTAAGAAGAATCCAAAACAAAAAGGCTTGCGGGCCCAAGAGTTCTCAACTCTTTCCTCAAAGCCAAACATCTAGGAATAATACCAAGTCAACACACTAAAATCCAAAATAGTGGTGCTCATCTTTTCTACTTCCTCTAAAGTAAGGTCCCCTCTATCTTATCTATGACTAACTTTAGCTAACCATGACTAATAGAGAACCATCCTTTATCTCTATATAAATAATATCTCTTAAGTACTTGTAATACCAAGCTAAATATCACAATACCACACACATGCACAAATGGGTGTTACAGATCATGTCGGAGTAGACAAGACCTTGGATGCAATCCAATGCCATTACTATTGGCCTAAGATGAGCAATGACGTGATGGACTACATGCACAACTGCCTACTTTGCAGGGCTCCTTCAACCTCTCTCCACGCCTACCCAATGTTGGGAACAAGTGAGTATGGATCTCGTCTGTGAATTACCCAAGACCACCTTGGGTAATTCACAATTTGACTCTATCATGGTCTTTGTAGAGCGGCTCAGCAAAATGATTCATGTACGCCCTACCACCAAGGATGTGACCGCTCCACAAGTAGCTCAATTATACTTAGATGCAGTCTTCTCTCATCATGGTTTGTCTAGAGTACTTATCACTAATAGAGGCACTCAATTCACCAGTTTGTTTTAGCAAACACTCTTTGGTTACTTCAAAACCAAGTTGGCCATGTCCACAGCTTACCACCCACAAGTAGATGGCCAAACAGAGCGGGCTAATTGCACGATTGAAGATATGTTATGCGGCTTCACCTTAGAAGAGCAAGAGAGGATGGAGACCCTACTCCTGTTGGTGGAATTTGCTTACAACAATTCAATAAATGCATCCACCCAAGTCACTCCATTCTTCCTCATGTATGGTGAGCATCCTTTCACACCTTCTAGCTTGATGAAGATCAATCCAGTGGCTACTAAGGTCGATGTAGTCAACATGTTTGTTTCTAGAATCCAACAAGGTGTGGAGAGCGCCAAGCACAGATTATAGATTGCACAAAATTGACAAAAGCAATATGTTGATGCACACCATAGGCACATGGAGTTCAATGTTGAGGATCAAGTGTAGTTATTGACAACCAACCTCACATTAGTTGGACCTTGTAAGCTCAGACCTTGTTTTATTGGGCCTTTCTCGATTCTTCACCCCATCGGCACTGTGGCCTATCACCTTGAGCTACCACCACACATGAAGATCCATCCCGTGTTCCATGTTTCCCTACTATGCAGATATGCTCCTTGCTCAGGCTTGGGTCATTCCACCCAAGACATTCGACCTTGTCCGACACTCATTGATGGCATAGAGGAATATGAAGTAGAGTGTATTCTCCAAAAACACATGCGTGGTACTCGCCATCCGCGGGTGGACTATCTAGTATAGTGGAAAGGTTACCTCCTCTATGAAGCAACCTGGGAGAGCCCACTACCAATTTGACACATGCACCGGTGTTGGCGCAAGCATTTGAGCAACAATTGCACAACGAGGATGTTGAGTCTTAAAAGGAGGGAGGTCTGTAATACCAAGAGCTAGCCATATGATCTAGATGTGAAATTTGGTTTGGTTACATCTAGAAGTATTTTATACATGATGGTCTAAATAGATCAGATAGAAGTATCACCAAAAGAGTACTTCTACTAATAGAGCAGAAACCAAAATAGACTTGAGAACCTTAGAACCAATAGCTAGACATATGATTTGAAGGTGAGAATTGGTTTGGTAACATCTGGAAGGATGTTACACATGATAGACTAAATAGATCAGAAAGAGGTATCACCAAAAGGAGACTTCTACTAATAGAGTAGGAACCAAAACATGCTTGAAATCTTTGAAGGTAATTTTGGAGGCCTAAATGGATGAATTAGGCCTTGAAAATGTGCAGATTCCCCCTCACTATAAGTAATGTTGGCCTTCCCTCCCCCCCCCTGATTTGTCTTGTCAAGAGCTTTCCAATGGTACCTTACGTGATTCAAAAACTCCTCCAGGAATATTCCCAAAAAGATTCCCTCTGGTCAAAGCTTATTTGACCAACCAGATAGGACCTAGACCGACATGTCACCCATCCAAGTAAGTAATCCAAGGGTGGAGCTTGCTGACATGTCACCTATCTGTGTGCCTAATCCTATGGTGGAGCTTCCTTGGAGGAGATCCTCTTTGTCTATATAATAAAGAGAAAGTGCTCCTTTGGGGCACCAAATGTTGAGTGTGTAATTTTTGTTTCTCTCTCTTCTCTTGTCCTTGGAGTATTACACAACCCTATTCACTTGTTTTCCATGCTTGGTTGTTTGCTAAGAAGCTTCATTCTTTCCTCTACTTCCTTCTCTTGTTGCCATTTTAAACTTGTAGTTAGGTCCATGATACAAAGGTTGGTTATTCTTTTGTATCTTGTTTCTACTCTCATGAAGTGGATTGCAAACTCATCAGAAAACCAATTACAATATATCTCAATATAATTTCTCTCAAGTTCTAGAATCCTTGTTGTGTTAAGGTTGAACTACATGTTGAACTAAGTGTTTACTACAAGCTACAACATGCTTACTATAGGCTTACTATAGGCTGCGCTATTGGCTAAGGTAGTGCATCTTACAATTCATGTGGAGGCTGATTTCTCTATGGATATTGGTCCAAATGGAGCATGAGTAATCTCTTTAAAAGTGTCTTCTTAAGTGCTTTCTATAAACACCAATTATAACAAACTTAAGTTTATAGAAGAAAAAGCAACTAATTGAAGTTTCTTGTCTTCTCATTGAAGGAATCAAGTAGCTAGATCCCACATCTCATAAAAAGATCTTGTAGGCCTAAGGTAGGGCATCTTGCAATTCATGTTTGAGTTGATTCTCTTATGAATATTAGTCCAAACAGAGCATGCATCATCTCAATAGAAGCATCCTCTCAAGGCCTTTCTATAAACACCAAAATCATGACAAATGGATGTTTGTAGAAGAATTACAAACTAGTTGGATGTTATTATTTTCATAGCGTTGATGTTCAATGAAGAAATCCCACAGTTGGATCCCATAGTGTGTCCTGCATTTGAATCTTGCAAGCCTAAGGTAATGTATAATATGATTCATGTTGGGGTTGATTTATATGTGGTTATTGGTCCAAACAAACCATGCATTTTTTGATTAAATTATCTTCTCAAGGACTTTTAGTAGATACAAAAATTGTGACAAAAATAATAAAATCTATAAACAAAGTAAAAATTAGTTGAAGGCTTTTTTCTTCTTGGTTAAGTCCCACTAAAGGAATCCCATAGTTGGATCACACATGGTGTCCCAAAGTTGAATCCCGCAAGTCATGTTGGGGTTGATTTTTTTGTGAATATAGTTCCAAACAAGGCATATGTTGGAAGTGTCTTTTCAAGGTTTGTAGACACCAAAATTGTGATAAATAGAAGACTACAAAAGAAGTTACAACTTGTTCAAGGTTCATGTCTTCCAAGAGTATTCCTGTTAAAGCAATCCTATAGCTGGATCACACAAGGCGGCCCGCAATTGAATCCTGCAAGCCTAAGATACAAAATATCGCAATTCACATCGGGGCTGTTTTCTCTATGTTTACTTGCCTAAATAGGGTGTGCATCATTTTTTTGGAAGTGTCAAATCAAGGGATTTTTGTAGACACCAAAATTCTAACAAAAGAGGTGTAGAGAAGAAGTGATGACTACTTGAAGTTTGTTGTCTTCCTGAGAGTTGATTCCTATTGAAAACATCATGTAGTTGGATCACACAATCAAATCCTTCAACCCTATGGCAAGGTATCCCACAATTTATGTTGGGGCTGATTTCTCTATAGATACTAGTTCAAACAAGACATGCGTCATCTCATTGGAACCATCTTCTCAAGGGCTTTCCATAGACTTTAAAGTTGTGACAAATAGAAGTCTACAAAAGAAGTCACAACAATTGAAAAGTCCATCTTCAAGAAGTTGATTCATTTTATAAGAATCATGTACTTGGATCCAACAAGGTGCTTTGTGGTTGAATCCCACAAGCCTAATGCAAGGAATCCCACAATTCACATTGAATCTATTTTCTTAATGGTTACTAGTCCAAACAAAACATGCATCATCTTGTTTGAAGTCTCTTTGGAAGGGCTTTATATAGTCATCAAAATCTTGATAAAAGAAGTGTAGAGAGTAGTATGACTGGTTGAAGTTTCTTGTTGTCCCAAAGCTATTAAAGAAATCTAGTAGTTAGATCCCACAATGCATTTCACAGTCAAATCTCACAAACGTAAGGCAATGTAACTTTGCAATTCACATCTAGGCTGATTTCTTGATGGATATTGGTCAAAACAATGAATATGTCATTGAGTTGGAAATTTTTTCTCAAGTGCTTTCCGTAAATGCCAAAATCATGACAAATTTAAGTCTACAAAAGAAGTAACAACCACTAGAAGGTTCTTGTTTTCATGGAGTTGACTCATGTTGAAGAATCTTCTATTGGATCTCGTAAGGTGTCTCATAATTATATCTTTCAAGGCTAAGATAGGGAATCCCAAAACTCACATTAGGGATATTTTATTGGTATTTACATGTCCAAATAGAGCTTGAGTTGTCTTGTTAGAAGCATCTTCTCAAGGGCTTTTTATAGATACTAAAATTATGGCAAACAAAGGTGTAGAGAAGAAGTTATGACCAGTTGAAGTTTCTTGTCTTCACGGAGTTGATTCTTATTAAAGCAATCCCGTAGTTGGATCCCACAAGGCATCTTGCAATCTGTAAAAGACCAAATCCGGGGAGAGAAGTAGGAGAATGGAAACTCACATTGGGACACTTGAATGAGGGAAAACTCCGAATGCCTAGCATGAGCTTTGGCTTTGGTATTTATAGGTAGCATACAAGGCCCTTGAGAAGCTTCTCAAGAAGCTTCCTCAAGCCGCTTTCTTAAAGTGCAAGCCAAGCTAACCAGGAAGCTTCCCAAGAAGCTTCCTAGATACTTCCGGAATATTCTAGGCTACTTTGTCTTATGTGCTACTTCGTAAGCCCGACTAACTTTGTCGTTAAACTCCATATTGTTACATATTCTCCCACCGCTAGTTGGTGACGTCCTCATCGCCAGTGAAGCTTTGTATTCCTAGATGGCCGTCTGTGCATTTTGGAGGTGAGAAAGAGGCTCCCAGGTGGCATCATGAAGGGGATACCCTTTCCAAAGGACCTTGTATTCCATATGTTGGCAACAGCCTCGTTGGATATGGCAACGCGCAAGGATACAATCAACTTTGTACTCCTCATGATCATTGATAGGGACAAGAAGAAGGGGAGGTTGGACTCGAGAGGAAGAGGGGTTAGGAACAAAGGGTTTCAACTTGGAAACATGAAAGACAGGATGGATACGTATGTGACAAGGTAAGGCAAGTTGATAAGCAACAGGAGAGACAATTTGGGTGATATCAAAGGGTCCTATCCAGTTAGGGGCAAGTTTACGAACTTGGGTATCAAGTGGGAGAGGGAGGTTACTGGAGGATAGCATGACTTTATCACCAACTTCAAAGGTGAGATCACGATGATGGTGGTCCGCATATTGTTTTTGGCGATTCCAAGCAACAAGGAGGTGAGACTTGGCTTGTTGGAGTGATTGGGATATAGTGGTCAAGAATGTGGAAGTATGAGGAACTTGAGATGGAGTGGGAGCAAGAAAAGAATCTGGAACAAGCGGATCTTGGCCAAAATTGAGAAAAAAGGGAGAAAATCTGGTGCTTGCCTGTTTGGAATTGTTGTAGGCAAATTCTGCAACTGCAAGACATTCATCCCAATTGGTATGGTGGACATTTACAAAGGCCCGCAACATATCTTCCAATGTACAATTTGCAAGTTTGGTTTGTCCATCAGTTTGAGGATGATAGGTCATGGACAAAGCAAGCTTGGTACCGAGTATCTGGAAGAGTGCTTGCCAAAACTTCCCGGTAAATTGAGGATCACGGTCAGAGATGAGTACACATGGCATCCCATGATGCTTGAAGACATTGTCGAAGTAGATTTGTGCTAATGTTGGAGCATCCACGGTATCATAGGTTGGTGCCAAGTGGATTTGCTTACTAAGCATATCCACAAACACCACAATTGCGGTGTGAACTTGTTTTGTCTTTGGCAAGGATGTGATGAGATCCAAGCTCACATGCTCCCAGCGAGCGGATGGAATGGCGAGTGGTTGAAGGAGTCCACTCGGCTTCTGGTTACTGGTCTTGTTACGTTGGCAGCTCTCACACAATCTGAAAAATTCTTGAATATCTCGTGTCATGTTGGGCTACCACCATTGACGTTGGAGGGTACCCAAGGTCTTGTCCACACCCATGTGACCAGTGATGGGTAAATCATGGGCTTCTTGAAGGCACACCATTCAAAGATCACCTTTGGCTGGAACATAGATCCGGTCCGCATGGAATAGAAGGCCTTCCTTGGAGGAGAAGGTGTGATCAGTAATGGCCTTGATCTTCTCTTCCTCCATCTTGATCCCCTCTGATGAGATCTTATGACCCAAGAAGGTAACCTCTTTCTGCCAAAAAGCACACTTTGACTTCTTGCAGTAAAACTTCCATTGTCATAGTCGTCGTAGGACTTCTTGCACATGATTCACGTGTTCTGCCTCTGTCTTGCTATAGATTAAGATATCATCCAAGAACACCACCATTGACCAATCCAATAGTCCATCCAACACCCGATGCATCTGATCTATGAAGACTACTGGAGCATTAGTGAGTCCAAAAGGTAGAACTCTCCACTCAAAATGTCCATACCTTGTGCGAAAGGCAGTCTTTTGCACATCCTCTCTATCAATCGGAATTTACCAATAACCGCTACGAAGATCCATTTTGGAAAAGTAACATGCTCCACTTAGTTGATCAAGTAAGTCATCAA
Organism: Lunularia cruciata; assembly: GCA_948567375.1. Taxonomy (NCBI): domain Eukaryota; kingdom Viridiplantae; phylum Streptophyta; class Marchantiopsida; order Lunulariales; family Lunulariaceae; genus Lunularia; species Lunularia cruciata. Next base: position 12,605,474 of record OX419760.1, read on the forward strand.
TCCGAGGCAAGGGATATGCATTCTTCACGGTTTGCTTATTGAGCCCACGGTAATCAATACAAAAATGAAGTCCTCCATCCTTCTTTGGAACAAATAGTACCGGTGCTCCCCAAGGAGAGGTACCATGTCGTATGAAATCCTTCTCCAACAACTCTGTAAGTGTTGTTTCCAACTCCTCCAACTCCTTTGGTGAGAGCCAATAGATTGGTCTACTCATTAGAGTACTCCCTGGCAATAACTCAACCTTGAAGGGCATACCTCAATCGGAGGGTAATCCCTTTGGCAGATCATCTGGAAACACATCAACAAACTCCTGAACTATCCAATCAACCATTGCTTGATGCGGCACTTGGCCCTCCTCAGATTGTTCTTGTGCAATCAGCTTGATCCACACCGCAAATACAGACTTATCTTCCTCCAAAGCTTGCTCTATGACTGCTTCCTTAACAAACTTCCCTTCTAGTGACTCATCTCTCTTCCAAGCTTGCTCCATGGTTGCCTTCCTAGCAAACTTCTCATCTTGGGACTCATCTCCCTTCCAGATTTGCTCTATGGCTATCTTCTCGACAAACTTCCTATCTTGGGACTGACTATTCTTAGGTGTCTTACTCAGAGGTGCCAGGCAACCTAATCGGAAATTCCTACCTTGGTGTTGTACTTGAATTTGGCGTCGGGTCCAATCAAATTGAACCTTATGACATTCAAGCCAAGGTAGACCCAGAATGATATCATAGTGTAGAGGTGCCACTACAAACCTTATACACTCCAAATACTCCTTCTCAATCTTGAAGGTAACAAGATGCAAGGTGCAAAATGCAGAACCCTTTCTACCATCCGCCATCATCAAACTACTTCCAATCATTGGCTTGATAGGAATACCCAATTCCTTTACTACTTGCATAAACATGCAATTCTCTAAACTTCTAGAATCAACCAAAATCCTACAACCCCTATTAGATATCATACCTTGCAAGTGAAGCATACTTGCATAGGTCAAGCCTTCAATCCCATTGGAACTAATCAAGCTCCCAGTAGGTGGCTCAAAATCTCCTATTGGGATTCCTCGTTTCCCTGATCATTCCGCTCCACAACCTCCACTCGGGCAACTTGTCGAGGTCGTCCATTCTTAAGTGGACATTCAGCAATGCGATGCCCCAACTGACTACAATCAAAACAACAACCATTTTGTCACATTTTCTCCTTGTCTGCCATGCTTAGTGGTCTTCGTTGAATTGCATCAATCTCCATTGGTGTTGGCTCCTCCACTTGTGTGTAGTGTATTGGTAGGCTTTGTGGGGGTCGAGGTCAAGACCAAGTTGTTGCCACCAAGGAATCAAAATGTTCGGCCAACCGCATGGCTTCCTCCAAGTGTTGTGGCTCTCGCATGGTTACCTTTAATTTGGTTCTTGCCTTCAAGCCCCTCACGAATCGATCAAAAGCTTCACCTTCCAAAATATCTGGGATCTGCAAGATGGTGTTTTGGAACTACGTGATGTAACTTCTTACAGAGCCAATCTATTTCAACTCTACCAACTTATCCCGTGCAGCTCGTGTGGCATTTATAGCTTGGAACCGACTGATTATTGCGCTCTTGAATTTTGCCCATGTCAAGATCGGTGCAACTATTTGTCGTTCAGGTCGCTCCACTCAAAATCTCCACCATAGCTTTGCTACTCCATCCAATTGGCTAGAAGCCAAGAGAATCTATTTTCGCTCATCTTGTAGATTGGTAGCTTCAAAATAACGTTCACAATCAAACATAAAATTCTCCATTGCACCCGAGAGATTCTTGCCTTCAAATACCTTGGGTTTAGGGAATCTGATCTGATCTTCTCCTTCTCAAATTGGTACTCTCTCCACCTGCTCTTGTCGTCAAAGATCTCGTTCATCCAACAATCAAGTAAGGTGCTCGATTTGTTTTTGCATAGCAAGAATAACATCAAGTATTGCCGCCATGGTTGCTCCTCTATCACACCACTCCCAATCTATCTAATTTATTAACACATAGAAACAACACGTCCACCGTTCTCCATAAGTTACAACCGGAAGCACCAAGGGTTCCTCAGATATGGTGATCATATGCAAAAAATCTTGTCCAAAGTGCAAGGTGATGAACTGTGTGAAACGATGCTTGGGTAGTATTTGGACGCAAAAATCCCAATGGTTTGGTGGAAGTGGATTTGGTGGTCCATAAATTCCATCCATCCCATTCCTGCTCTGATACCAATGTAAAAGACCAAATCCGGGGAGAGAAATAGGAGAATGGAAACTCACATTGGGACACTTGAATGAGGGAAAACTCCGAATGCCTAGCATGAGCTTTGGCTTTGGTATTTATAGGTAGCATACAAGGCCCTTGAGAAGCTTCTCAAGAAGCTTCCTCAAGCCGCTTTCTTAAAGTGCAAGCCAAGTTAACTAGGAAGCTTCTCAAGAAACTTCCTTCTAGAAGCCGCCTATTTGGCATGCAAGCTAAGCTAGTTGGAAGCTTCTAGAAGCTTCCTTCTAGAAGCTACTTACTTAAGGTGCAAGCTAAGCTAACCGGGAAGCTTCCCAAGAAGCTTCCTAGATACTTCCGGAATATTCTAGGCTACTTTGTCTTATGTGCTACTTTGTAAGCCCAACTAACTTCGTCGCTAAACTCCATATTGTTACACAATCAAATCCTACAAGCCTAAGGCAAGGTATAAAACAATTCACATTGGAGCTTATTTCTCTATTGATATTGGTCCAAATAGGGCATGCATCATCTTGTTGGAAGTGTTTTCTCAAGATCTTTCTTTAAATACCAAAATCATGACAAATAAAACTCCACAAAAGAAGTTATAACCAATTGAGGGTTGTTGTTTTCATGGACTCAATTCTTGCTAAAGAAATCCTATAGTTGGATCCCTTAAGGAGTCCCATAGTCAAATCCTATAGGCCTAAGGTAGGGAATCCCACAATTCAGATTGGGGCTGAGTTCTCTATGGTTACTAGTCTAAATAAAGCATGAATCATTTTGTTAGAAGCATCTTCTTAGGGGTATAGACAGACACCAAAGTCATGGAAAACATAAAAAGTTATAACTATTTGAAGTTCATGGTTTTGGACTTTGGTTTTCCTATACTTGTTTTTCCATGACTTCCTATTTTGTGAGTTTCTTGTACTTATGTGTCTTCTTGCATGTCACTTGGCTTCTACTTGTACACTTGTGTTTTTTTTGGTATTTAAATGTATGTCACAACTTACACTAGAGATTCTTTTACAAAAGGTTGGTGGTAGTTCTTGATTTTTTCTTTGGGAGCATGATTGAAGCAATGGATGTCTTCAAGTAGTTCAACAACTAAGGAGGAATTCTACACAACAATCATTGAGGTATTATGGGTTTTACAATGTAGGATGTTCCGCTTATGATGATCAAAATTGTCAGATGAGAGACTATGGATTGAGATAGAGTGCATGAAAGTAAAAGGAGAGAATGGGTGAAAGCAAAGGATAAAATATTGTTAGGATCTGTGGAAGAGGATAGTAGCTTTTGTATAGAAACAACAAGCACCATACTTTGAAAATTCTTTGAGTTTATCTCAAGTATAATAAATCTATGAACTATGGGTATTCTAGTACTTTTTCAAAATTTTGATTTAAAAGAATGAATGTTGAAGAATAGTCAAATCAAATTAGTTAGTATATCCAAACAGACCTAGGTCTATTCAACAAGGATACCAGTCATTTGGTAGTTGCAAACTAAACTCCATCACACCACTATTGTCATTTTGGTGCGGGCTTCTTAAATTTTGGCTTATAGGTTCTTTAGTTTGTCTCTCATGCCCATAGCTCATCTTTGTACTTCTCTAGTTGGTGAAAAACCTCAAGATTGTGTTTTTTGGCTTTAAACTTCAATTTTGAGAGTAGAGTTTTGTAGTGCTTGTGTTGTTGGTGCTCATCTTTTTGGAACTTCTCCAACTCCTGATCTTTCTCTTCACTTTGGACCTTAGGATCATTCACTTTCTTGTAGCGGATTGCCTTCTCCTTGGCATCAACTATACCGTCTTATGGAGGTATTGTACTAACATCATTGGAGCATCAATTATGGCATTGAATTCTTTGTAGAATAGTAGGAACTCGTCCAAGACCTCCATTGTAGGCATCATGATATTCACCTTGTAGACTATAGTCACTCACATGAGTGATTTACCTTTGCATTTCACATGATTTATGAGGGATCGGTTGCATTTGCATCCATAAGTTATTCTATGTTATTTGCTTGGGCTAGTGCTGGTTGAGTTAGTTTGTCATATGTATTAGCTGAACCCTTGCTATCTATCACTTCCATTGTCTGCACCACTAGTTGTTGTCCACTTGGATATTTTTCAACCCTTAGGATGATTGGGTCACCTATTGGAAATCATTTCATGCTTGGGTGGCAATTTGAGTTCATTAGTGTGGGTCCTTCTTCCCTTGGATTGTTTCTTGTTTTTTATCACTAAAACAAACGCAGGGTAAGGTTCTTGTTAGAGTTTGTCTTTGCTTGGCTATAGCAGTATCCTTGTCTTCCTCTTTTGCCTTTTTACCTTTGAACAAGAATAACTCCATAGTTGTATCAATTGCAAGGAGAATAAGTGGGCTTCATTGTTACTACACTCCACATTTAATTCATCATTGTTAGGCAATGAGATTTGGGTGAAGGATTTGTCACTTCACACTTCCTTGTTTACAACAAGATTGTCATCTTACTTGTTGATGGGGTGGATTGCTTTACCTCAACTCTTTCTTATGGTTCTTCATCATTTTTGGGAGCATCTTTGCTTTCACTATCATTGGATAATATGTCAATTGTTTGCACTTCTTGGAAGCATGGATTGCTCTAGTCTCCTTCTTGCATAATATTATCATATTGTAGGTCTTGATAATAAGTACCAGCAAGCTCTTTCTTCACCTCATGGTACTTTGTAATTTCTTTAGGTAGGTCAAGATGCATATTGAAATACACTAGATGGTAGAAGTGGATGGGGTATTTCTCCTTCTCATCCTCATTTAGGAGGTTCAACTCTATGTAGAAATGCAAGATGAAGGGAGTTGTGATTGTGCGGGTACCTTTGGCCATGTTGTCTAACAACTTATTGATCCACTCTTGAAACATCCTTGCACAACTCTTAAGTTGTTCATGCACAAGCTGAAAGAAGTTTTACTGGTTTAGGTTCACATAGGCTATCCTCTATGATGAATAACTTCATGATAGTTTTGGTGAAAAAGTTTCAAACCAAGTCCTTAAGATCCTCTATTTTATACTTATTTGTTGACTTTCATCCCACAAATGAGTCATCAATCTTGTCCTTCAATTTTTGCTTGGAAGACCATAAGGAGTTTCCATGCAGATATCACCAAGCGGTTAGCACTCTTCTACCAATACTCATTGCCAATAATCTGTTGGCCCACATTGTTGGACATGCCTTCAACCTCCTACTTCTTATTATTATGAAGTTCCTATAGCATAGAGATGTCAAATAGACTCCAATCCCACAACAAGAATTCTAGCTTTTGACTCTTGAGGTAATTTAGCCTGCAATACAAACCCCATTCAAAAATCTCTAGAGGTTTGCTCACTAATTCTATTGATGGCCTATGTGTTCCGTCCTTAGCAATTCATCATGCCATTGTAAAATATTTGGATTTGCAAACCTACCCTATCAACAACACCCTCTTACACAATCTCTCAAAATTGTCCTACACTTTGTTGGTGGAAAGGTGAGTTCTATTAGGAGTGGCAATGATTTCCTATTATGCAATAAAACTTTGATCTCAAAGTAAAAAATGAAAAGTGAAATGCTCTCCTCATGGTGCATGACCTTGATTTTATAGTATTGTAAAAAACATTTGTCCTTCATCCATCATGGTCATGGTCACACCATAAACGCATGTTGCTTGGTATTGAATGGTCAAGAGTACTTCTTCTAGCGGCGTGTTCATGCAAGAGGTGTGAATTTGATGTTGCACAATGTTTCACAGCACTTTGATTGACAATGCAAGTTCACATTGACAAGACTTTGTTTCCACTAATCTATTGTAATGATACAACCTTATGTCAACATATCTTTGTAGACTTACAATTTGTAATGAATAGGGTATCAAGAAAACCTTGTTATGATGCAAATATTGGGCCACCAGCCCCATCTCTTGGAATTTGAGTCTTTGTCATTGTATAAGGGAATTATTCACTTTGTGTGATGCTTGTTTAAATATTAAAATCATTTGTTGTTGAATTACTAAAATAAAATAAAAAAGAATATTTGGTTCTAGGGGAGTCAAGGTGGGTCACTACATTTCATTTGTAGTCATTTCTGACGCATATCCTTGAGGAAACTGCTTCCTCTTACCAATTTACTAACATTTGGCCGACATGGATTACCACATTAATATCATTTGAATTTCACAATGATAGGAGCTTATACTTGATCATTGTGAGTGTTGCCTAGGTTGGATAAGGTTAGTGTGGCTACCTAGAATGGGACTACGTCATCTGATTTTTTGACAAAATTGAAATGTAAAGCCATATTTTCCTAAATTAATCATTAAAATCAACTTAAATCAAAATTTAATTCTATTTCCTATAATAATAGGAAATAGGAAATAGTCCTTTTTACTTCCTTTACTTAGTTTTACTATCTAAGTTACTAAAATTACTATTTTATAAAAATGTATTTTACAAAATCAAAAAATTTGAAATATATTTTTAATATACCAATGTTTAAAGAATTTTGGATCTAAGAACCATTGAATCCAGTAATAAGAGCACAACTAATGTTAACACAACTTGACAAATTTGTATACATTCATTCTTGTTACAAATTTTATAGGTTTCCTAAGAAGAACCTAAATTGACAAATTTATATACGTTCATTCTTGTCACAAATTTCTTAGGTTTCTAAGAAGATCCTAAATTGCTTCACATAGTTTTTAACGAAAGGTTTACAACATAAATTTAAAATCAATTTAAGTTGATGTATTTATATAATCATTAAATCATATCTTAATTCAACTCATACCGTTACTACAACTTGTCTTTGTTAAGTCTTTATGAAATAAGGATTCGCTTTCCTACCAACATGAAGTAAATCGTGCTCCCCGAAGTGTACCGGAATGTTCGCGACTCGGTGCACTTCTAATTACTTTCTACATCTCGAACACTATCGATTCTTAAACTTCAGAAAGTCCGAGAGCATGAGGAGTTCCAAGCTCCATCCAAGGTGGAAATGTGGTTCTGGGTTCCATGAAGATTTCAATACTTGCACACATTTGGTGAAATACATCATGAATCTTCAAGATGAGCTTCACGCTTCCACAATTCTGTGACCTATTAAGTCGTTCCATTTCATAACATCCAGGCAGAAAGCACAAAGTGATTACAGGATTCGGCCTCCATTACAGACAGGAAAATTAATCAAGTCGCAACCGTATATAGAAATGACGGAACACAAGTGACTGTACCAGATGGCTTTGCAACCCAAGTCCAAAGACGATACGAGGTTCAAACGACAGATCCTAACCTCGAAGATGAAACGCATCAGTACTTGTGTTTCACATGGGGATATACAGTATGTTATTTGTAAGATCAAGGGCCATTTTCTCCTTGAGATCTTCCGCATACCATCACCATCTCCCTTGCAGATTGGTAAATTGATCTCAGCTTGGTCATTTGATTCTTGCGACAAAAATGTTCTTCTGGCTGAAGTTTCCTGTACACAACTGTAAGTAATAGATAATAGTGATACGTTTGCCACTTCTTGACACGTTCGACGCGAAAGCCCACTAGTATCATAAATCTTCATTTCATTGCCTCGGCAAGGTTGCGGCTTCAATTCCTGCCTGGGTCATTCCTTTTTCGTTTGGAGCATGATTTGCTCACGAGTACAAATTTGGACGTTGGTGATCACCTGTTGAACATTTTAGTCGAGACGCAAAGACTCGATCGATTGAACGAGAGAACCACGAACTAGACGAGAAACCATATAAGGGCCAATGCGTTCGGTGATCATCCGCTAAACAGTCGGGAGGCATGATAAGAGAACATACAATCCGCAACTTGTGCCTAGTCGCTCTGCTTAAGATTCTCGTAGGGACGCTAAGAGTCAACCAGTCAACCAGTCAACCGAATTATAAGACAAGGAACCATAAACCCATTCAATGCTAAGCTTGTAAGAGACTATGCAAACTACTCTCTGAATACAGAAGTTTATGCGATCTTAACTTATGGGAGCATTATACCTGCATTCTCCTCTCATTCTCCTCCAACAGTAACACAAGGGGATTATCTGAGAGTAGTGATCTTTTGTAATATAATTTAATGTTAATTTTTGCATGTTTATCTTGTATACTGATAGTAAAATTACTATGTAATCTTAAACTAAGGGATCCATTTTAGAGTAATCTAATGGTAGGGTATTTGGTTTAAGAGTAGTGAATCTTTTTGTAGGTGAATCTTTTTGTAGAGGTCTCTTTTCCCTTTGATGTTTTGCATATGAAGGTTCTGAAATATTGATGATGTGATCTTAGTGATTATATTAGAAGTGATTAGATGAGGCCAAGTAACCAATAAGAATCCAGTACTTTAAGAATCTTAGTTTAAGTTGCTTTTAAGATTTAAAATATTTCTTCTGACTTTTAGAATCTACCGTAATATTTTAGAAGTTTAATAATTAAGTAGAATCTTCTTATTCCAAGCCGGTTGAATACAATACGATAGCCAGAAAAGAATAATAAGAGACTCTTTTAAAGGTAACTAAACTGATATAGGTAGAGATTATATGAATAAATTAATTTCAATATGAATGTTTACAAGAAATTTTTTTCCATTTTGTGATATTCCTTTTAGGTATTAGTTAAAGTTTCTGAGCAAGGTTTATAATATGTAATCGTGACATGAATAATATCAACACAAATATCAACGTATAAAGTCTAGTTAGTATTATGCACTCAATCTACTTACGCTCTATTCAAATATCACATTGCTAATGTTTTTCTAATAATGTTCATGTGTTTAAATGTAAATATGAATAATAGCATTATGTTTAAAACCCAACTTAAGACATTTAAAACCAATCCGCCGCTGCCCTTATGGATGAGAATTAATTTGATAGTTCAAAACTTGGGAACCATCCAAACATAATACTTGAATCTTCTCCTCACAATTACTTTTACAATCTGTTATAGTTATTATACCAAGATAATAGACGTTAGGGGCGACCAATAATCCTCTTGACATGGAGGTTAAGATGTTAATGATGGAAAAAGCAATCGTTCCATTCCTAGTTCTAGAGAAATTCTTAGATAGAAATTTTGTACCCTCACATATCTCACAACCAAGCCACTTACACCACAATCCTTGACTTAATCAAATATCACGATTGTAATTTCATCACATATTATCTCCTTACGGACTTGATTAATCTCATATTCAAAAGAGTACGTTGAATCTTTGTTAAAAAGTTAGGATTATTCATTTATTTAAATTAAAAATAAAGAAAATAAATTCTAATATATCACTATGTTTTTATTTGTATCTATAGTCCTTATCAAATTCTAGACTAAAAACTAATAATTTTTTGTCATAATATTTTAAGTATATGGTAAATTAGGTATATGTTGCTGAAAATTTTACTAAAATAACACAATCACTATCATTAAATTTCATAATTTTTATAAAAATAAAAAATTATAAATAAATAAATATTTCCATTTCTATTTATTTTAAGCTAATTTTGGAGACTATTGGAGATATGTAGCCTTTGGAAAAATCAAGATAATGTACTATATTCATAATCAATACCAAATACCATTAAAAAAACCATGTCAAGATAATTTCATAACTATCATACTATTATTATGTGTAATTTGTAGCGCTAAAGTTAGTTTGCTTGGATGCTTAAGTTAGTGTTATTTGTCACATTGTCTGAGTTACCATCAGTTACATTATTTGTTAAAGTTGGTGTGGTTTGATAGTGTAATAAGTGCACATTGTTGAAAATTTCTTGAGTTGTGTGATTGACTTTTTATCCGAGTTGAGTGAGAATTTAATTGATTCCGTCAAAGAAGTGAAGTTAGGAGGAAATTAGGTGAATGAATTAAGGATGTTGGTGGTATCTCTAAGCTCAACGAAACTATAGTATCTTTGATCATTGTTACCTTATAGTTATTCCTTTTCAATTGTTTTTTGTAGGCAATAGGGTTTGAGTCTTAGATCTTTGGTTCCTAGACTGGTGCCCTAGCCAACTAGTCCACCCTCACTTGTTGTCCTTGTGATTTGTAAAATGATATAGATACTCATGTAGCTTTGACTAGGAGAGAACATTTGGTCACGTTCTTGGTGATCTTGTTAACATAGGAATAGATAAACACTCTTATTATATCAAATGCCAAATGGTAGCAAAGTAAGTCCAATTTTGATTTGTGAAATGGAGATTTATCATTTAGATTTCTTGTGATTAGGCCCCCCTCCCAATCCCCATTCTCTACTTCTTGTTTTTGCACCATATTTGTATGAGGTGCTTTGATATTTAGGGCATTGGTGCTCTAGTGTGCTCTTAGTAGTGAGGTTGGAGTGATGACCAATCAATCTACTTATGTTTCTCTTTGGTAAGGCAATAAATGATGACAAACACACCATGAAAGTGCATGTTGTGATGGTAGATTAAAGGTTACCATTTCTCCTCATATAGTTTGCACAATTAGAGCTACATGAGTGGGTGGTATTCAATTGTTTGTGGCACTTGGTGGTTATGATCACGGTTTTGGGTACTTTGTCTTGATAGAGTTCTCTAGAGATTCTAAAGGAGATTTTGTTATAATAAATAATGGGTTTACATGGAGTGGTGCTTGATATCAGCCCTTATCTTAAGTCCCAATGAGGAAAGAGTGCACTTCGTGTATTTGCATCATTGTTGTGGGACATGGAAGGAGATTTATGGGGCCTCCAAGGGGCCCAAGTGCTACTCTAGTATAGTGGGAATCATTGAGTTGAATTATTTTATCCAAGAGTTTAATAGTTAGTATGATCTACTGCAGATATGAAACTTGACTTCATTCATACCTTTCATATCATGGAAGGAGTTGTTCTAACACTTAGTCTGCAAAAGGATTACTACCATGAGTTTAGAAAAACTCACTTGGAAGAGTTTGGGCTATAAAGACAATATTGGTCTCCAAAATACATCTCCATCACTTTAGGCTTAGTTTCTAGAAGTAGCTCAATGTTACTCATGAATTCTAGCTCTAGTAGTGTTGGTGTATCTAGTGGAGGTGCACTTGCTGGTGATTGTGCTACTACAAGTGGAGTTATCACTACAATTGGTGGTGCAATATTGAGGTTTCACTCCATGGTTGAGTTCTTCCAATGTTTTAGGTAGAACTACTTGGGAGTAAGGACTTATAAGCTAAAGAGCTTGCAAGAGTTCCAATGGAAGGCTAGAGCAAGTTTATGCAAGGCATTGACTTGCATGAGAAGTTAATCAATTTCACTCAAGGAGTTACTAAGACCCAAGCAGTCCAATTTTGGTACGGGCTACTCAACAAGGAGTTATGACATACCATATGTGATTTTATGTTGTTGTAGGCTACCTCATCAACTTTGGTGGTGGTCTTTAGTTTGGTTGAGCATATTGAGCTTAACATAATGGAGGAGAGACTGGTGGCATCTAGATTTGGTAGGGAGACCTCATCTACAACTATTAATTTTTCTAGAGTGCATTATAAAGCACCATACCATGTTGGCTTTCAAAGGTAAAGTGTAAAACCATGATCTTATGGAGCAAGTGTAGGGCCTAGTGCACCTAGATCTTAATCTTCATTTTTAGTCAACAATAGCCAGTGGATGGTAGAGTTTCTTGTTGGACTTGTGGTGGACCTCACCACAAGAGAAAGTGCACTCATAATAATGGGCATAATAACTCTAGAGTGCCTTAGAAACTCAGAGATAGTGTGACCATTTCCATAGATTTGATCAATGATCATGGTCATGCTATCTTTGAGTGTCATTGCCATAGATTTGATCAATGCTTTAAACTCCAACCAAAGTTGTGGAGTAGTAGGGTTGGTATAGTAGGTAGTAGAGGAGCCTTAGATCATAGAAGAGGTGGTGGTAGAGAACCTAAACTTGGTAGAGACTCAGTACTTGCTCTTGCTTCTAATACAACCATGGATACTCAAATTGAGCAATTAAGGTAGAGATTGGCTAGCATGGCCGTAGCTCAAAGGAGATCAAATTTAGGTGCTAAGGCTTCCACCTCTTATGCTAGTGATAGAGATGTCCTTGTCTTTATGTGAGGAGCAACATAGGTAGATGTATATGTTGGAATCACTAGGATTGCAATACATGCTCAAGAGTCGAGAAGAGCACAATAGAGTTGGACCTACAAAGAAGAGAGTTTGGTAGACAAGTCAGACTTCCCAAGTCTTTCACACACTTTGAGGTACTACAAATGGCATCCATGGTT